>CM069242.1:2911977-3584477 GCA_035582765.1 Acer negundo
TTAGTAGCTATGAAGTGGACAATCAATTCAAAGGTTCTATCTTTATTTATTTTATTATTTTTTTATTATTATTATTCAATATTGATGGGAAGATTGACTTTTTCAAGCACTACCAAAATGTAGGAAACACTAATTAACCATGCGCTGTCAACTGCTTCAACATTTTTTTCGTTTCATACGTACGCGGATTTGCTTTTTAATCATCCATTTTGAAATAAATTTAAGAAACAATCTATTGTGTATATACAAATACAACTGACTGACTGCGTTTGAGAAACTATAAATTTTAGCATGAGCTGTGCAAGCCTAATTCTGAATAAAAATGATTGATATTGTCGTATTATTACCGGTAAAGACAAAACTAAACTCAAGTTAGTTGACGGGGCAATTTTCTAATAAAAACGAGCGACAAACTCAAGTTAGATGCCTGCACATATTATCTTTTATCTTTTTCAACTAACTTTTTATTAAAAAGTTGTTTCTTATATATTGGGCAGCTCTTTTATAGAATGTACGTAAAAAAAAAAAACATCTTTTATAGAATGAGCCTCGATCTTAATAGATTTATTAATAAAAAAATAAAATAATTATTATATATCTGATTCCGAATTAATAGATATTGTAAAAATAAAAAAATAAAAATATTCAAAAAATACGTTTATGTATCTGAATTGTTAACTTCCTACTAATTATGAGATTATATAATGAGTAATGTTATTTTGATGATTCAAATATCACATCATTTGAGCATCGGTTTGAACAAATAACAAAAAATTAGGTCATAACTTTTCACTTCACTAATCAATTTGTAGATTACACCTTTAGTCACTTTTAAACAAAAAATTTGTACCTCATCAGTGGCCATCACTCACGTTGGTACATACAAACTACTGGAATATACAATATCATTGTATTCAGATTCTTATTTTCATATGTTGCTTCCGCTTTCTATAAATTTTGCACGTATCACAACATTGACTAATTCGATAGAAAAATTAACTGCTACCATAGTTGATGGATTCTATGCCATTTTATCATTTTATTGAATAAGAAAAGTGATTTATAATATTCACACATGCATTGCATATGTAAACGAAAATATTTAGAACAATTTTTTTTGAATAACAATTACTGTCGGGATAAATATGTACATACCAAATCTTGAACCTTGGTGGTGGACCTTCCCTTTGAAGACTCCAACCATTAAGGCAATAGGCCATTGGTTAAAATATTTAGAGCAATTTACTATTATTCTCCTAATTAATGTTTGACTTAACATTATTTTAATACCTGACTCCTCTCTTTTCAAAATTCGTCATTTTCCCCTTACCATTAGACAACGTATTGGTTTTTTCTTTGAAGTATTGCATATATATTCATACAGTTTTTTTATTGTCAGTTCGTCCTGATATAAAATATATCAGGACGAAGAATATTGACCATTAGATTTACATACTTTGACTCAAAGTATATGTATTTATCAAAACTTCTCTATAATCTATAGTCCTGATATTTCGTATACAAGTTCTTTCACATTATTCACTCAAAATTCCATCCAAATAGATGACACAATGAAAGTCATATAGTAACAGAAGATCAAGCTAAGTAATGTTTAATTACAAAGTACTAAATTTTGATAAAGTATGCAAACAATGAATGAGATTAATGTGAAGAAAACAACAATTTACATTGTTGAATTAATCACAAGGTAGGCATGTAAGGTTGGTCACGAATATTGAATTAATATTATCATTGTTATAAACCATCTTCATGAAACTGAATAAATCTCATATGTTTACACAAAAAATACCCTACCAGATATACTAACACTCTAAAAACTGTTTAACCAAGTAATCAACTCAGGCTAATTATTTCTGGTTAGTGATTGGTTTTACTAATATTGAATATTAATATTAATTTACACACTCTAATTCCTTGCTTTTCTTATCCAATTTTTTTTTTCTTAAAGTACCAAACAAGGAACAAAAACAGACAAATGTGATGCTTACTAATAATTTAAAACTGATTTCATCCAATGCATTGTTTAGCTGCATCTTCTTCCTTCGTAATCCTTAAAAAAAATGTTTCTACTTTACACAAGGTCCTACTTTGTGGTTGTGAATGCCATCGAAAATTTACAATCACATCTTCATGATGTGGTATTTTATTTTCTAAGCTATCATTGTATTCCACCAAACAGCTAAATATGGTTGGTTTCTATAACATCTAACCTTAAAAAAAAAATAAAAAAATAAAAATAAAAAACAAAACAAAAAAAAAAACTCTATAACATCTAAATAGATTGTAGTAGACCTAGATAATCAAGTAACTTGATTGTTAAATTGTAGTGGCACTAATATTTTCATACTAGACACTTAACCGTAACAAAACAAGACAACACACCAAGTGAAAAATTTCCCAAAACGTTTTCTTTTTATTAGAATTAGTAAGATTGTTTGCATAAAATTGTAATGGTGCATTCATAATTATAAACAATTACCTTGATAGTGTAAGCATTTCTATAACTAAATCCTTAGATATGTACTTATGTATAGAAGGTTTAACATGTATGCTTTATATATATATATATATATATATATTCTAAATTCTATGTTATAAAATTTAATGTTACAAGAAAAAAAAAATGGTGAATTCTTTGCTATTTTGTTAAAAAGAAAAAGGTTCATTCTTTGCTCTTTTTTTTTTTTTTTTTTTTTGACATTTCATCAAACAGTTTCTATGCATTCAACCTAGTGAATAAATCAATTTCAAGTTTATACAATACCTGGGTTAATCAATAAATCAATTGACAATAGCACTTCTTGTTTTTTTTCATATACATCAAAACATAACCAAAATCACATAAAAAACAAACGATAAGATAACAGGCCGAGATATGGCTTATGGGAGAAGATCGTCAAATTGAAGTAATCGCTAAGCTTGATGATGGTGATGACAATCTCTTCCTCACTCTCTTCATCGGTTGGGATGATGATCACCTAAGGCTTGACGATGGGAGCAACTTGAACGCTTGTGTCTTTGTTGCTATACTCGTTATCAGTGCTGACGACGGATTCAATTGAAACGAAATCATGGAGAAATTATGTATGAGAAAAAAATAGAGATTATAGAGGAGAGAAATATACCACAATATATAGTGGAGAGAAATCAATTGAAGGATTGTTGTAGACAAAAATTACGTGAAGTTTGAATTCCCATTGTTGAAGTGCATGGGATATTAAGGAGGCATGGGAGGAAAAAAAATTGTTTTTTTTTTATCCTTTTATTTCACAAACGTTCCTATATTTCATCTCTAAAATAAATAAAAGCCTAATATATTAGCAACCATAAAAATAAAATCGAAATTCAGAGATACTATACCTTGAGCAAATCACCATAAACTTGAGAATTTTAATGAAATTAGGAAATATGATTCGGTGTTTGGAATAAAAAATTTAATGATTCATGACATGGATTAGGAAATCTGAAAAAAGGTTAAAGAAAATTACAAATATTTACAAAATAAAATCTTTCCATTTTTTTTTTTTTTTTGTTGAAAAAAACCTTTTGTATAACGTAATGTTCTGACTAATTATATTAATTGTCACAAATTATCAAATTTGAACTAATTGTGACAATTTTTTTTTTTTTAAATCTGAATTAAAAAAAAAAAAAACAATGAGAAATAATAAAATTTGTCACAAAATAATACTTACATTGATGTATTCAAAATTTGTCGCAAAGAAATGTGTCACTATATATCACTTTTCTTGTAGTGACATTTGAGAAATAATTTGGGAAAAAAATTAGACAGACTAGCATTACTCATAAATAGTACACACTAGATTAGGTAATAATGTATGAAATAATAGGAAATTAAAATACTAAAATGATTGATTTTATCTCCTATTTTCATAGTCAATAGAATTATGAAAACAAAAATTAAAGGACAAGAGAATATTATCACCTACTATATAAATAAATATATATATATATATAGGCTTATTCTTGAATGCAACATGATACCATACAATTTTAAAAAATAGTATGTGATCACATATGATTACATATAATCATAAATATATATAATTTTATCGCATATGAATTGCACTTGATAACACAATTAAATTATTGTGATCACATGTTATAACATACAATCACATATTAGCTGATGTGGTTGTACCAAAAAAGATATGATCACAGTCAAAAAAATTTCGTTACATCGTGTAACATTGCACTCAAGGGCAGCCCATATATATATATATATATGGTCATTCTTCGGTGCAACATTGCATGATACAACAGCATATGATCATATATGATTGCATATGATTATATATATATATAATGTTACGGCATATGAATTGCACGTGATCTCAAAATTAAATTATAGGTCCTTCTTCCGGTCTTAATCTTTTATTTTGTTTATGTGTTAGGTGTTATTACTATCTTGGCTTTCTCTGTTAACAGGGGTTTACGTTATGTCCTTCTTTTCCTTTGTGTGGTTCACCTCTACTGAGGTGTCTCTGTTTGTAGTTAATGACTTTTATGGCTTTTATCAATATATAGCGGTTTCAAAAAAAAAAAAAAAGTTATTGTGATCGTATATTAGAATATGCAATCATATATTAGTTGATGTGGTTGTACCAAAGAAGACATGATCACAGTCAAAATTTTTATATTGCATCATGTAACGTTGCACCCAAAGGCAGCCCATATATATATATATATATATATAGTCTTTCTATTATCAGTTCGAACTGATAAAAGATATATCAGGATGAAGAATATGGATCACTAGTTTTACATAAGTTACTCAAAGTATGTAAAACTAGTGGTCTACATTCTTGGTTCTGATATATCTTTTATCAGTTCGAACTGATAATAGAAATCTATATATATATATATATATCACATTTTATATATAATAGTTTTTTTTATTTTTATTAGATCATATTTTAATTAGATGTATAATAATAATATTTCCCCCTACCCCTCGATTGAATGTGATCACAAATATATATAATGTTATCGCATATAAATTGCATGTGATCACATGATTAAATTATTGTGATTGCATGTTAGAACATGCAATTACATATTAGTTGATGCGGTTGTACCAAAAAAGACATGATCATAGCTAAAATTTTCTATGTTGCATCTCGTAACGTTGCACCCAATGATATCCTATACATATAGATATATATATATTATAGCTTACTTAAATCATTCAAAAACATGCACATGTTATAAAAATATTGCTCTGATACCACTACTGGTTGCGAAAAATCATCAAAACCGATCGCTGCATGAACTTTGTTATTTAGTAACTAACTTTCTATGACTATGTAATAAATTGTTGTAAAATATTTCTTTTTGCACTCATTGTAACATGGTAGTTGCAACAAACACAAATAATAGATCCAAATCATTATGTAACCAAATTTTTGTGATTTGTGACTAAATATTTAGTCAATAAAAATATGTTTTGGCGACTATGTGTAATTTAGTTGCGAATGAGTGATTAATATTTTACGGCCTCCATTTCCCTCCACATACATATGTTTTGAGACTAGTATGTATCTTTAGTAACTATAATTTTAGTTGCCAAATGAATCTTGTAGTGACTATTAAATGTTATCGACACCGAGAAAAATAAATTTTTGCGTCATTCTTTCCCAAAAAAAAATATACCTTTCGAGGCAAAATATAAGGCATTAACGATCATCATAAGCAATTCTATGACTGCAGTTTCGTGGGTGAATGGATCGAATTTAGGGAGTTTAAAGCATGTAAATTTAATTTATTAGGAGTTTGCTGCACTTTCTGAGGACTGTGGTTGGCTTTAATTCTAGATCGACCAACAACCTTGCGGATTGCCTGGCTAAGAGAGCCTCAAACAGGGAAGGGGACTTTGTAATATGGGAGATTTCCTGATGCTTCTTTCTCTTCTTCTTGTGTTCTTCATGTTTTTTTCTGCTTTGGCAGGTTGATGTGCCTTTGTTTTTCGTGTGCTGGTCTGTTTTGCGTTTCTGGCGTGGGCTTGCTTGCCTTGCTGCCAGTTCTGTTTTGTGTGTCTTTTTCCCTCCTTGGTGTTTTCTACTGTTGGCTTCTTTGCCCTTTATATAATTTGGTGTTCAAAAAAAAATATATAAGGCATTACAACTATAAATTTAGTCACACATTAAGTCTTTTTGTGACTAATATGACCATGTAATAAATAGTTGCAAAATGTTACTTTCTGCAACTATTGAAACATGGTAGTTGCAATAAGGATAAATCATAGATCTAAATCATTCTGAGACCAAATTTTTGTGAGTTGTGACTTCAAAATTTAGTCAGGGAAAATATATATGTTTCAGCGACCAGGGGCGAAGCCAGGATTTTGGCATTAGGGGGGCCAAGACAAAAACTAATATTAATGGTCACACAATAAAAATATATTAATATACTAAATGTAATAAATAATAAAAATAATAATAGTATATTTACAATAATTTTGAGAATCAAAATGAAAATTGACTCTATTTTGTATCTCAAAAGTCATCTAAAATCAAATTTATTTAATTTTCTTTACGATTTCCGTTTTAATATACATACGATTTCCGTTTCAATATACATAATCAAAGAATTTATGAGAAAATGATCTTTCGTCTTGTTGCATAGATGCAATATCTCTTTCAATAGATCATAATTAATAAATATATAATTCATATAAAATATTTAAAGCAAGATAAATATTGTATAATAAATAGTAAAGAAAGTCTTAATTTTGTTCTAATGAATACCTAATAAAAAAAAATACATACATATATAGACGGTTTTAGCACTATACAGTTCATGTATAGTTGCAGGGTAATTATGAGATGATGCTATTTTTTTTCAGTTTTAATTTCTTTCAAATTTTCAATTAATTGAAATCCAATGATTAAAAATTAACCCATTAATATAGTAACTGAACTCATATACGGACTAGATTAATAAATAATGTATGAAATTATAAGAAATAAAAAATACTAAAAGAGATTGATTTTACCTTGGATAAAAAATAAATGGAATAAATTTATATTGTTAATAAAATGGGGGACTATGTTGCAATTAGATGTATACATTTTTTTTCTCAGACTTTCATTGGTTGGGGGGGCCACGGCCACTATGGGTCCCCCCTTGCATTCGCCCCTGTCGGGGACTATGTTCAATTTGATTGCGAATGAGTGATTAATATAATGATTCTTTCTATGACTATTAATTGTTGTCGACAAAGAGGTAAGTAAAATTTAGAGCCATTTTTTCCCACCAAAACTATACCTTTCGAGACCAAATATATATCATAAACAAATATAAAGTTAGTCACACAATAAGTCTCTTCGTGTCTAATATATTTAGTTGATAAAAATGTTATCGCTTTTTTTTTTTTTATGTATTATTCGCGACTATAATGTTAGTTGGAAAATAACTTTTTCCACTGATAATAGTTTTAGTTGTCAAAGGAGAACAAACATTTTAGCGCCAATATTTCCCTCCAAACGAATACTTTTTTAAGACCAAATATATTGTTCAGCATATGATCGATTGTGATGCTTTTTTCCTTTAGATCATTCCAATTTTATTAAAAAAAAAAAGATCAAATATATTGAGTTAGCAACTGTAATTTTAGTTGGAGAATTAATAAGTTTATGTCTATTATATTTAGTTGACAAATAGGGAAAAGAGTTGCATAATTCTTTCTAAAAGAACTATAAAATAAAAAAATAAAAAAATAAATAAAAAAATAAAAACCTTAACATGACCATAAGTCAATGTATTTATAGATATTGTTAAAAAAAAAAAAAAAAGAAGAAGTCAATGTATTATCAATATAGTTGGCAAATATATATATATATATATATATATATATTAATATTTTATTCTATAGTTATAAAATTAATAATCTAAAAATAATGATAATAATAAAACCAAAAAAAAAAAAAAAAGCACACAAGTGAGCTTTTTCTTCTAAGTATCAATTGAACCAAGGAAAAAAAAAAGGCCTCTGTTCCCTAATCCAAATCGATTTCCATCTCAGAGAAGGAGATGTTTTGGCTTTGAATATCATGTACACCGAGCGAGATGCTCTTACTATTCTCAAAGATAGACGGGAGAGAACAAAGAAGAAAAGAGGAGATAGGGTTTGAGGATTGTTTTTATATGGGGTATTTCGACAATTGCTCAAAAAAAATTGTAAACAATTAAATTTTCATACATTGTTAACAATAAATCTCTTATATTTCTAGAGCATAGTTTTGATTTTTTTTTTTTTCCCAAAATGAATATGAAAAAATATCAAAATCATACCCTTCAAAAAAAATCTCGAATTTATATAATATTTTAATTCTTTTTTATTTTTGAGAAACGTTATCAATTTAATCCAAGAATTTGTAGTTAGGTCATGTAATTCTTATTGTTTCATTTGGTGTCTAATTAGTCCCTCTTATTTCAATTTATATCAAATTATTTCCATAAAATTTTAATGAGATAGGCTATTATACTCTTATATATAATTCTTGGCAACTAAATTAATCATAAAATTTATTTTGGGAAAAACTAAATAACTCATATAAATTATCCATTAAAAATTAAAAAAGCTTATATATGGTCACTTTGTCCATACATATTCATTTCATTTTTTGAAAGGTTGTCCAAACATATTCAAATGCATCGACTTATTCTTCGTTTATCAACCGTGATCTAGTTGCGTTTTACCGACGATTACTCCAAAAGAGGTCTTTTAAACAATAGTAACATTAAATAACTACTTGCTATAGAATGATATATATATATATATATAGTCTTTCTATTGTCAGTTTGTCCTGACAATAAATATATCAGGACAAAGAATATGTGCAATAGATTATGGAGAAGTTTTGACAAGTGCCTACATTTTGAGTCAAAATATGTAAATCTAGTGGTTCACATTCTTCGTCCTAATATATTTATTGTCATGACGAACTGATAATAGAAATTTTGTATATTAATATATCTCAAATGTGGTGTATGTTTTACAAAAAGTTTAGGTTATGTTGAGTTCGATATGCAAGCAAACGTTTTTAGATACATTTTTTGAGATTGAGTTGAATTGTGAAAATATAAGTTGTAAGTAAAAAGTTCATTAATATATATTATGAATTTTTATGTGCTATTTCTTTTAATTAACCAATTATTAATTTATATATTCGTTGGGCTTTAAAGGAATTTTAAAAAAAAAATTATTATCTTATGCATTTAGCGAGGTTATTATTTTAGTACATTGGCCTAAGTCGGGACTAGAAGATTTTAATATTTAAGTGGGGTTATTAATTTATCGAACATTCATTTATCGAGGTTTTACTGTAATAGTATAATTTGAAATATTTTGAATGTTCGACTAGAAAAAGTGTTCAACATGTTTGACTACAATTTTATTAAGGGGTCGTTTGTTTTTTCCACTTAGAACTTAATGTGTCTAAATTGAATTTATTAAGTTGTTTTGTTTTTTTTTTTTTTTTTTTAAATGGCCAAAACAGCTTTAAAATAAGAAAAAAACAACTCAAAATAAATAGTAACAAATCATGACTTTTAACTTAATTCCATATTATTCTATTGAATTTAATATATATATTTTTTCAAAGATTATCCTCCTAAATATAATATATTTCTAATTTTATCATAATTGTATATTATACAAATTTGTTTCATTTAATATATTACTTATGATAATTTTTTTTTAATACATTAATCACATTATCACTTTTAACAACATTGTTGAACCTCCAATTCTATTTTTTTTTTTAAATCAAAACAATTTCTAAATCATTATTTATCATATTTCTTTTATAAAAAAATAATTATTTATTATATCTTAATCATGCATAATATCTTATCATTATTGTATAAAAATGGTTTAGGATTTATTAAATTGTTTCTATTTAATTGTTTGTATCATATAAAATAAAAAATTGAAAATACATAATATTAATAGTAATAAGGATATAAATATCAAACAACTTATTTTAAAATCATTTAATCTTTAAAAAACCAAACGGTTGAGATTATATTCAAAGGTGATAAAAATAAAAATAAAAAACAAATATATTATTTAGATTTTGGTTTTAGTTATTATTTATTCTTCAATAAAATTCAAGACTGCTCGGCATTTAGACAAAAAAAAAAAAAATGAGCCGTAAATGTTGTTTGAAAGTGACAGCTTAATACAACTGATAAGATAAACTTATTGATAATTTTTTTTTTTTATCAGATCGATAATTTCAACTAATGTGATAAATGAATTTTTAAAAAATAATAATTAGGTGGTCATTTACAACACCATTATTTAATGGGTACGGCTAGAGGTGGCCATGGTTTCGGTTAAACCGACGATTTTGCCCGCGGTAATCGTCGGTTTAACCGAAACTAGACTGTCAAAAACCGTAATAAAACTGAAACCGAAACCGACAGTTTCAAAACCGGTCGAAAACCTATCGAACCGGTTACGGTTTCAGTTTGAGGCTGTAAAAAACCGATTCAAACCGGCGGTTTTAACCATGGTTAAACAGCCGGTTTAAAAAATTAATTAATTAATTAATTATGGACGAATCAGAAGATGACACGTGGCAGACGGTTTGAAAAAGTTACCGTTGAACCGAACCGAAATGGTTAAACCGCCGGTTTAAAAAAAAAAAAAATTTGCCCAATGAATCATTGACACGTGGCACAAAATTTGAAAAAAAAAATTAGGTGCAGTTGGCCATTGGTACCTGGCAGCTGCAGCTGTCAGCTGAGTGTTGCTGCGGTGCAGCACCTTTGCCAACGCCTGTTGGCCAATGGCCACTTTCTAAAAAAAATTTTAAACCCTAAATTTTTCCTAATTGTAAACATACCCCTCTCTATAATCCTATAATACCCCCCACACTTCATTATTCTTCACACCACTCTCAATCTCTCAACTTCTCTCAATCTCTCTCAATCTCAAATTCTCAATTCTCTCTACAATCTACAATTTTATTTTTTTTTCATTTCACATATAAATTCTTTCTTGTATTTTTTAGTTTTTACTATCATCTATTTTTTCAATCATCAAATTGATTAACAATATTTATTTCTTCTATTTTTTACTATCAAAATATTTTTTTTCATCACTATTATTTCAACAATATTTTTTTTCAAACATCTATTTTTTTTAAAGTGTTACATTGTTACCACTATTATTCCAATAATTTTTTTTTTTTTTACAATCTTCTATTTTTTTTTTTACTTGTTTACCACTATTATTTCAACAATATTTTTTTTACATATATCAATATTTTTTGTATTATTAATTTTTCAATGGCTAGTGGGGGAGATAGTTCAAGAAATTTGAACAAAGAAAAGGGTCCAATACACAACTTGTTGGAACACGTTGGCGGCGATGTTAATTACGACCGATCATATCACGAGTTCCTTCAAGACCGATTTGGATCCGATCACCCTTCTAGTCCTAATCCCCCTCTAATAATTCCCGAATTCGACGGACTCAACCACGATTCCAATACCCCAAATACTAATGAAAATCTATCTGACCCCCTACCCCCTTCAAATGATTTTTTTGCAGGTGACGATGAAGAAAAGCAGATGAAGTCCATCCTCTTCAGAGTGCATATGAAGAAAACAGAGTTAGATGGTGGATTTTTTCATATACAGTGCAATTACTGCTCCAAATCATACAAGACTGCAAAATCCTTTGGATATGGCACGTACTGGGCTCATATCAAAAGAAGTCACTCGTCCGAATTTGAGAAATCCAATAACCAAGCCTAAATTGTCAGGTACGCAACCTCTGGTAATCAATTACTTCATTATACGTCTGAAAAAAAATAGGGAAGAATTAGCATTAATGGTTGCAGTAGAACACTTACCTTTTGGTTTTGGTGAGAAAGTAGGTTTTGTTAATTATTGTCAAAATGCATTAAATCCTGCAATGCAACGTGTTCCTAGATCCACTCTCACACGTACACTAAATGCCATTTTCAAAAAAGAAAAAAACATATTGAAATCTTTTTTTTATCAATTTCAAGGTCGCGTTTCTGTATGTGCCAACATATGGAGCGACAATTATGGTAGTCATTCATATTTGGGTGTCACATGTCATTATATGGACAATGACTGGGACATGCAAAAAAAAATTCTTGCATTTCGTGTTTTCGATGACTCACATTCAGCTCAAAATATTTTTCAACTCCTTAAAATCATTTTTCAATAGTATAATATCCTAAACAAAACTTTTGCTATTGGCTTTGATAATACTGCAAGTAATACCGCATCTATTCCTATGTTACAAGATTTGTGCAATCCCTATTTTGGGGGTAAATTATTTCATCAAAGATGTGCATGCCATGTTTTAAATTTGTGTGTTCAAGCTGGATTAACAGAGCTTTCTGTTTTTATTAGACCAATTAGAGATAGTATTAATTATATTTGGAGGCATAACAAAATCCAGAAACAATGGTTAAAATATTGCTCTCAGAATAATATGAGTTCCAAAAAAATTTCTAGAGATATTACTACTCGTTGGAATTCTACTTATAAGCTGCTTAATGAAAGTATTGAATATAAGGAATTATTAGTTTCTTTTATTACTTATAACGTTCCTTCTATTTCTCTTCAATTGAACCATTGGAATGCATGTATAAAAATTCTTGAATTGCTACGTGTTTTTAATTATGCTACCAATGTTTTATCTGGTGTTTACTATCCCACTACTCATTTATTTCTTATTCAAAGTGTTAATATTACTAGTGCATTTAGTGACTGTGAATTCGATGTTCAATTGAGTCCATGTGTTGCAGCTATGAAAACAAAATGGCTAAATTATTATGGGGAGATTCCAAATATTTATTTGCTTGCACCGTGTTTTGATCCACGTTTTAAATTAGAAAGTTTGCAGGATTATTTAACTCATTATTACAAATGTTTAGGATTAGAAATTGATGTTCTTCATTATTGTGATTCCGTTAAGACTTTGCTTTATGAATTATACGATGAATAAATTAGAATGTATGGTTCGTCTTTGAACTTGCCGGTTTCACAACCCCCACCCACTTCTGGTGGTACTAGTACTTCCGCAAAATTCCAATTAAAGGGTTTAGGGGATCGACTGTTTTCCCAAAGAGCAAAAAAATTAAGAACATCTTCATCCTCATCTATCTCTGAGCTTGACCGTCATTTAGAAGACACTCATGAATTTTTAGAAGAAAAATTTAGTCTCTAGGTTTGGTGGAAGACTCATCAACAGGATCATCCAATTTTGGCTATTATTGCCAAACAAATTCTTGGAACACCGGTTTTTACCGTTGCTGTGGAACAAGAATTTAGTGCAAGTGGAAATATTTTGGAACCAAGACAGTCGGTTATATCTCCACAATCACTTGAAATGCATGCGTGTGTTGATGATTGGACAAAAGCAAAATACAAACAACAAGAACTTCAGCTGGAGATAGTGAACGACTTCTTTGAAGATGACCAAACCACCGGTACGGAAGGAAGCGACTAGATTTTGTTCCAACTTTCAAACTCCAACACTGAGCAACTAATTAAAGGTAAAAGAACAACGTGACCTTTGATTCCTCTACATTGGTGGAGGATACGTAAGTAGCTTAATTGTGGTAAAAATTAAGTGCAAGGCCGGTTTTTTTTTTATTTTTTTATTTTTTTATTTTTTATTTTTTTTTTTGTTTTTTATGTTTTTTGTTTTTAAAAATTTTAACTTTGTTACTTTGTAATATTGTTTCTTTGAATTCAAGCCTTCAAGGCCAATCTCTTATTTATTTATTTTTTTTGTAAAATTGTAAAGTTGTATTTATTAATAAAGGTGAATTTCTTTTCTTTTAAACATTGTTAAATACTTAAATACTTCAATGAAAATGTTTGTAATTATTTTTTTTTATTTTAAACTTTGTTCAATTGAAATTATTTTTTGGCAAGATTTTATATTTACAACCAATTTTTATGATTTATCTCAATTGGAAAAAAAGTTGAAAAATAAAAAAAAAATTAAAAAAAAAATAAAAAATAAAAATAAAAACGAACCGAAACCGAAACCGAAACCGTCTAAAACCGAAACCGAAACCATCCAAAACCGAAACCGAAACCGAAACCGAAACCGAAAAACCGACGGTTACAAACCGCCTCCAAACCATGAGCCACGGTTTCGGTTTCGGTTTTAGTGGACCTCAAAACCGAAACCGCCGGTTTCAAACCGAAACCGAATCGTGGCCACCACTAGGTACGGCTATTGACACCCATAAAACTTATTAGTACATCCATTTTTATAAGTACACTCATGTCTAAAATTTAAATATTAAATATTACTATAAACATTCATCCTAATGCCAACAGTACCGTCATTGAAATAAATATATTCATTTTAATATATATTATTTATAAACACTCTTAAATTATTACCACATCCAATTTATACAAAAAATCATATTATTTTTGGAATCAAATCTTTTTTTAATGATAGTCTAATTTGCTTTTGGAAATATCTCGAATGTAGGAACCTTATAAAAGGGAATATGTATATGGGATCAAAAGATTTTCAATTTGGAATTATCTTATTTATACGTACATCTATCTTAAAAAAAATTCTTATTGACATCTACCTTACTTGAACAGGATCTGTTCTATAGGCTCATACCTCTGTATCCTTGAGTTCTAAGGAGACAGGATATCAAGTCTGGTGGATGATTCATGACCGTGTGATCAGAGCGTGATTATTGGTCTCACTCATCTTCGGATGAGTGGTGTCGCAGAGGATCGTTCTCAGTCGGGTTCCTTGGCTGGGTTGGTCACACGGTTGTCTGACAGACTCCCAAACCCTTTTATGACTATCTTAAAAAAAATAATAAAAAAAAACTTGTTGATATTTACAGCTATAGTTAAAAAAAAAAAATTGTATTTTGATAGAGTTTATAACTATACATAAAAAATATAAAAATATATAAAAAAATATATAAAAAAAAAAAGATAAAAACAATATAATAATCATGTAATGATAAGAAAATTTGATACTTGAAATAAAATTAGAGTTTAATTAGAGTTTATCATAAAAATTAAGGTTTTTTAATTATTATTTTTTTTAAGGTTAGTTTTTTTTATTAAAGATATATAGTTGAAGATATAAGTGTAATTAATGAGTGTATATAGTATTTGATTTGTTTTTAATTAAAGTAACTTGTCCTTATTAGTAAATTTCCATTGAGATATTTTTGTAATTAATTTTTTTATTAAAATATGAGTGTACTAATAAGTTTTATGAATGTCAATATCGACTACCTTATTTAATTATTTTTTTTTCTGTAACAATCAAATCAATTTCTTTTATCCTTAACTTTTTTTTTTTTTTTTTTGCCATAACAATTAAATCAATTCATCCCTTGTATATGTGTGCGATTACCATAGGTGTAATCACACACGTATACAACATTCGTTAAAAATTGCACAAATTTTTTTTCTTTATATTTTGTTTCTCTCTTTTTTAGGATTTTTTTTTTTCATTAAATTAGACTTCTCATTTATTTATTCAATTACCATGTTGCCCTAATAATTTAATGTCAAATCAATTTTTTTAATAATTCTGTAATGGCGACAAGATAAGGTTTGTCCAATAGTATACCCATTACACTTACAATTAAATGAAATATATAATTCGTTCCAATAGACCGTCTATTGGGACAAATTTATTTCGTCCCAATAGACATCCTATTGGTAAGAAATATATAATTCGTCCCAATAGACATCCTATTATTGGATGAATTTTTTTTTTTTTTTTTGGACTGGAATTTTTTTGACAGAATCAAAATACTGGAATTTATGATAGAAAATATGTTATCCATTCAAAAAAAAAAAAAAAAAAAAAAAAAACCAAAGAACTAATTAGTTAATTTTGTTGAAAATTCTTAATTTTTTTTTTAAAGTTTTTCCTTACAGATAGATTAATAATTAAATTACCATATATATTAGGAAATGATGCAATATGGATCATTTTGTTCGTTCAAAGTGGTTCTCTATCGAGATGAATTTTATTTTTTTCCCAATAAGTTCTTCAGAAGGATCAATAACTATTACTCTTGAAAGGTTTTCTGTTATTTTTTTTAAAAGAAACTGAACCGTTGGAACCGGAACCAAAACCGAAACCAAAACCTCTGGTTTTGAATCGAAAACCGAAATGTGAAAATTGTGGAAAATGTCACCTTTTCAAGGTGGTTTTGTAAAAAAGTCACCACTTTAATAACTTAAGCTTAAAATGCATATATTATGGTGAACGGACAAAAATGTCCTTACTTTGCACACATTCTCTTATTTTGAAGTTTTTTTTAAAAAATTTTTTATTATTCTTTCATCTTCTTTATAGAGGTCTGCTGAACAGACGTCCAATGGAGATTGAACATCATTGGATAATTAGTTTAGTGGCGCTACGTAGACGCATTCGGGTATCTAAACTAAAATCACTGGTTCCGAATCGAAAACCGGAACTAGGGTTATATCTAATTCCGAGTACGATTAACGATTGACTCTTTGATCTGAGAAAATAGTTTAATTAAATTTTATAATAAACCTTTTTTTTTAATATCAATTTGTCTATCATATAAAAATAAAATTTAAATTAGTGGAATCAATCTACAAAAAAAATTTTGATTGAAAAATAATCAATAAAAATTTAATAACAAGTATAAGTTATATATATATTATGCTTTTAATATCACAATCAACTTAACAGCAAGGTGGATAAGGCACTTCTAGGTTCGACCCCAAGCAAATGCAATTAAAATTGTGATTTCATCATGGTGGGTGGGGTGTCCTTTGAAGGCCAAAAAACCAAATTTTTTTTTTAAATTTTTTTAATTTGTCCCTATAGAGGATATCTAAAGGGACGAAAATGTATCTAATGGAACAAATAATTTCGTCCCTATACATTATCAATTGGGACGAACAAAAATCGTCCCTCTAGATAGTTTTAAGGGACGAATTTCAATTTTCGTCCTATAGAAACTATTGCAACCCAGCTGAGAAGACACATTTTGGGACGAATTTTATTTGTCTCAATAGACCTATTGGGACGAAAAAAAAATCATCCCAATAGCCAATTTTTTTTGTAGTGATGGTCTGACTCCTTTTCTAAACATAAAACAAAAAACAAAAGGTCTAGCCGTCATTATTAATCACCGATCAACAAATATATTAGGGATAATTACTCCGATGGCCATCGAATTGATGACACACTATCAAAATGGCCACTGGATTGTAAAGTTGTTCCAAAATGACCATTTTTGGTGAACTTTGTAACACTAATGGTCATTCTATCCAATAAGTGGCATTTTAGTAAATAAAGGGATGGAGATAATTACCTCGGTGACCATCAAATTGATGACACACTATCAAAATAGCCACTGGATTGTAAAGTTGTTCCAAAATGACTATTTTTGGTGAACTTTGTGACACTAATGGTCATTCTATCCAATTCCATCTAATGAGTGGCATTTTAGTAAGTAAATGGATGCCATTAATTTACTTCAGATTCTTTTTTGGAAATCAATTTTTTCAATGAGTGACATTTTGGTAAATAAGTGAATGACATTAATTTATTTTAGATGTTTTTTGGAAATCAATTTTTTCTCTTTTGAAAAGAATAATTATATTTAGTGTGGGATATTAAATGAGATGTAAAATAATAATAAAAAAGGGTTAGTTTTCTAAAGCCACTAATTTGATGATGCAGTCCTTAAATGACCATTAATTTTTTAAAATGGCTCAAACTAGTTATTATAATTTATAATTTCAGGACATCTAACCACAACTACATGTTTTAATAAGTTTAAATGTTATATATATATATATATATATATATCTCAAACACACACACACACAGACACACACACACACACACACACACACACACACACACACACACACACACACACATATATATATTTCTTTTTTAAGAAGATTAAGGTTATAAAATCTAAAAAATCTAAAAAAAAACACGAAGAGACACGTGTATTGATCTAAACCATTTCTTTTGTTTTTTGAAAAGAATAATCATATTTAGTGTGTGTAAATATATATATATATATATATATATTTACATACACTAAATATAATAATTCTTTTCAAAAAAAAGAAAAAAATTGATTTCCAATAAATATCTAAAATAAATTAATGTCATCCACTTATTTACCAAAATGTCACTCATTGAAAAAATTGATTTCTAAAAAACATCTAAAATAAATTAATGACACCCCTTTATTTACCAAATGTCATTCATTGGATGAAATTATATAAAATTGGATGGAATGGTCATTAGTGTCACAAAGTTTGCCAAAAATGGCCATTTTTGAACAACTTTACAATCCAGTGACCATTTTGGAATAACTTTACAATCTAGTGACCATTTTGATAGTGTGTTATCAATTTGATGACTGCCGGAGGAATTATCCCAATATATTATGCAGTTGGTGGATAACAAATTAAATTTTTTATTTAACAACAAAAGATGTTAAGAATATTATTCATTGTTTAAACACATATATACTTGTATATTTATTATCTCAAATTAAAGTGCGACTGCTAGCTAAGAAAGGAACATGATAACTTATTTGATAAAAAATGAGTTACATTTTTATTAAGTTTTTGGATCTTCAAAGCATCTTCCATGTAAAAATGGTTTATATCATAAAAAATATTGACAGGTCAATAATGTTAAAAGATTTGCTTTTTAAATGGTATAAAAAGATAGTCGATAACCATAAAAAAGAAAAAATTGTCTCTAATACTATTACGGTTGAAAATATAATTTATTAATAATATATCTAGTTATTCTATTCTTTTTTATTTTTAACAGAATAAATTTTAAATACTTATCTTTAATGCTGAATCATCTTACAAAATAACAGTTCAGTGGAGCCTTTGAAAGTGACATTCACATTGACAGTTTTGTCATGTAGCTTGACATTATAACAATCTAATAATTAACAAATCGTTCCAAGTACTGACAAATCGAATGATATGGAAAGCTGTTTCTATAATTCCATAAAGCCGCACAAAAAGAATGATAGTTTTTATAAATATAAAGTATGAGCAGCACACATGCATCCAAAAGAGAAGAGTGGAGTTGAATTTTTGGACAGTTAGACAAAGACTTGAGCATGCATGCAATATTCAACAGATTAAAGAGAAAGAAAAAGATTGCTAACTCCTTGACTAACAAAAATCTTGTTACAAAAATAAACTCAATGAACAAGATTGACACGACAGGTGAAATTCCACATGTTTGTCGACTTTTAGTACATATAGAATTCTGAAAGGTTTTATTGGAAAAAGTACATATAGAATCTTAACAAGGATCTCAATATTCTATCAAAAATAAATGTATAAATAAAACACCCTGCTAACTAAATGTACTATATTTTGAAAATGACATTTAAAGTGCTTATGAAGCAATTTCTTTTGTTTTCTTTTTGACAAATCCAATCATCCGAAATTCAATATATTCAATACATATCGTAAATAATACTAAAAATTCGTCATTTTCCCTTGCCATCAGAGAACGTACTGGCTTTTCTCTTTGAAGTATTATATATATATTCGGGGTTTAAATATTGAGGAAGACTTCAATTCATAACCTCTTATCGTAAATGCGATTGGTATACCACTTGACAGACCTCATCTTATTATCATTATATAATTATTAAAAAACTGATTTGGGCCACCACATCTTCTCATGATCAAATCCACACAGTTTCAAACTTAATCAGTAATGAGTCATCACCAACAACTTGGCTAGCATCAAAGTTTCTTTAATTTGACCTAAAGGCATTCTATTAAACTAATTTTGAATTATTTTTTCATTTTTAATACTAATACGGTGTTGTAAAAGTACATATATATTAACAAAATCTAATAATAATTAGAGTCTTATATCATCAAATATTTATAGAGATTCTAAAAGTACATATTAAAACAATATTATAAATGATGAGTTTCGATTTTCTAGTTACTACATTATTTATTTATTTATTTTTAAAATAAGATATAACAGATTGTTTTATCAGCTTAATAAGAGACGGTGTTTAAATATTGAAAGAAATAAACAAATACTAAAAAAAATTAAAAAAAAATAAACAAATATGGAGCAGCTAACTAGATATATGGATTTGCCGTATTGAGCTTTTTGTACAATTGCGCATCATCACTTGAAAGTGTAGTTATTATTTTCCAGATTAGTGGACAATCAATTCAAAGGTTCTATCTTCTTCTTTTTTATTATTATTCAATATCGATTGGAAGATTGTTAGACTTTTTCAAGCACTACCACAATGTAGGAAACAAAATATCAGATTACTGGCCCACTAATATATTAACTGTCGACTGCTTCAACAATTTGTCGTTTTGCTATTTTAATCTTCCATATTTTGAAATTAAGTTCTAAAGGCATCTCTAATGGAGAACACCAGATTTATGTAAAAAGAGAATTTTTTAGGAATTATTTTACGTCAAAAAATTTCCCATTTCAATGCATCCAACATCAATTCAATGTAAAAGAATATCTTTAAAAGATTATCCTTTCAACAAAATGAATTAATTTTTTTGATATAAAAATATTATTCTTAAATAATTAATTACGTAATATTAAAAAAAAAAAAATTACTCATATAATTTTATCCCAAATTTTTCACTATAATATTATCCAACTAATTTTCAACGGCAGAAACGTAATAGAAAATCTGTTGTGTATATATAAATGTATGGAAATTAAGACAAGAAACAATATTAAATTTAAGAAATAATTTATTGTGTATATACAAATACAACTGACTAAACCAATGACCTCTTGCCAATGTGGTTGGACTCTCCCTAGGGAGCCTCCACCACCACGGTTCAACGCCTTGGTGTATATATATATATATATATTTATATATTATTTGTCCTTCCTTAGCCATTAATTCTCAAGTGTGGGTGCCCTCTCCCTAATTGTGGAAGTATTAGTATTTCGGACTCTACTAGTAAAGAGTATTATCTCGTCAAGGTCCCGGCAGCTGTTGTAATTAAAAATAAATAAATAAAATAAAATAAAATACAACTGACTGACTGCGTTAATTTGAGAAACTATAAATTTTAGCATGAGCCGTGCAAGCCTAATTCTGAATAAAAATGATTGATATTGTCGTATTATTACCGGTAAAGACAAAACTAAACTAAGGTAACAATTTAGTTGACGGCGACATTCTCTAATAAAAAGAATGACAAACTCAAGTTAGATATATGCCTGCTCATATTATCTTCATCATTTTCAACCAACTTTTTATTAAAAAGTCGTTTCTTATATATGGTGCAACATCTTTTATAGATTGTCTGCCAAAAAGCAAGCGTCTTTTATAGAATGGGCCTCTTAATAGACTTATTAACAAAAAACCAAAATAATTACTATATATAGAAAAAAAAAAAAAAAAGTAATGTGAGTTAGGATGTTCAAAAAGTATGTTCAAATAACATGTCAGAATATATTATTAACTTCTTCCTAATCATGAGAGTACATAATGAGTGATGTTATTTTGATGATCCAGATACACCACATCATTTGAGCATCAATTTGAACAAAATTTTAAAACTCTATAACATTATTCTATAAAAATTAGGTCGCCACTTTTCACTTCACTAATCAATTTGTAGATTATCACACCTTTAGTCACTTTTTAACCAAAAATCTGTACCTTATCAGTGGCCATCACTCACTTTTTTATTTTTTTTTTAGGAAGACAACATTAATTTAAACAATAGAAAGATCTACAAAGCCATCGTACTTGTCAGCTTGCAAAGCCAACTGGGAAACGAAGAAATCCAGAAAGTAGAAAAACCACTCCCTACTATAAACAGAGAGTATTTTGTGAATAAACCTCACACGGCTTTCATTGATTAATACTTGAATATATAATACAAAAGTGTGTTGAGTCCTGACTATCAAGACTCCTAAAGCTAAAAAACAAAACTTGAGATAACTGTACAATTTGGAGTTCAAATATACAATATAAAGTCTATCAGCAGAGTTGTGTTGTAACTGAAACACTCTACATCCAATATGCCCCCTCAAGATAGACCACGACACGAGAGGCCAATCTTGTCCTTAAGAGACTGAAAGAGAGGACGAGACAATGGTTTCGTAAGAGCATTTGCAAGCTGATCCTTGGAAGAGACATGAGCCACACGCAGATTGCCTGACTGAATTTTATCTCGGATAAAATGAAAATCAATTGCCACATGCTTCATTCTTGAGTGAAAAATCAAATTTGAACATAGCTGAGTAGCACCCACATTGTCGCAATAGATGACTGGAGCTATGTTTAATGGGAGACCAAGATCGGTGAGTAGAAAACACACCCAGTTAAGCTCGGCAGTTGTAGCAGCAACTAACCTATACTCAACCTCCGTAGAGGAACAAGCAATGGTGTTTTGCTTTTTCGAGCTCCAAAAGATAGGATTTTTCCCTAGATAGACAATGTATGCACTTGTGGAAGAAAAGTCATCCTTGCTACCTGCCCAATCCGCATCGGAGAATGCGTGAAGAGAGACCTGAGAGTCGCGATGAATGACAATACCATTATCTAATGTACCACAAAGATATCGCAGTAGACGTTTGATTAGTTCTCAATGATCTGATGTAGGTTGATGCATATACTGAGACAACTTGTTAACTGCGAATGAGATGTCTGGACGCGTGAGAGATAGGTACTGAAGGCTACCAACAACAGTTCGGTAATTGGTGGCATCACGAAGAGGTGTGCCCGAGCGTAAGGTGATCAAAGGACTTATAGGCAAAGGGGTCTGTACCAGTTTTACACTAGTCATTTTGGTGTGTATGAGTAGGTCCAGTATGTACCGCCGATGCGATAACAGGACGCCATGCTTGTGAGGGATTACCTTAACACCAAGGAAGTAGAAAAGAGGACCAAGATCTTTCAGGGAAAATCGTTGAGCAAGAGTATCCACAAACCGATCCACATGAGCTGAATTGTTCCTTGTAAGGATTATATCGTCAACATAAATAAGAAGGTAGAGAATGTTACCACCTGTGTTAAAAACAAAAAGAGAGGTGTCAGCATATGAGTTCTTAAAACCAGTTGTAAGCAAGAATTGACGCAACTCGTGATACCAAGCTCGCGGTGCTTGCTTGAGGCCATATACCAAGCTCTTGTGATACCAATATCAGTTGGACCTGAAATGCTGACAGCAGCTGGTGAAGATGATGAGGATGGTGCCGTGACAATGGGGACAGCAGGGGCAGTCATTTGATGACTTGCAGCAGGCAGCGGTGAGGAAGGAACTCCACATGATGGTAAAACTTGAGAGTGCATATCTAAGGACGGGAATGAGGCCAACGGGGAAGTGTTTGACACAACTATGATCAGTGGAACCCAAGAGTTTATGATGGTGGAGGTTGGACATTCTAGAGAAGTACCTAGCGATTTGTAAGGGAACACGGACTCAACAAATTGAACATGACGAGAGACGAAAATTTTGGAGCATGACATATCAAAACATGGATAGGCACTTTGTGATAATGAGTACCCAAGAAACACACATGAGGTGGACTGTTTATCAAGTTTGTGAGATGAGTATAGCAGAAGCCAACGGTAGCAAAGACAACCAAAAATTTTCAGTTTGGAGTAATTCGGAGGTTCCCTAAAAATCTTTTCGTAGGGAGAGGTAAGATTAAGTGTAGGAGTGGGCATTCTGTTAATCAGGTAAACTGCAGTTGTAAATGCATGAGACCAAAACTTTAAGGGAAGTGATGCATGAGATAGTAATGTAAGGCATGTTTCAACAATATGACGATGTCGTCTTTCTGAGTACCCATTGTGTTCAGGGGTATGGGGTATTGTTGTGAGGTGTGAGATGCCATTTGTGGCAAGATAATCTTTGAGTGTCATGTACTCACCACCATTGTTAGAGTAAAGAGTGACAATTTTGTATTTAAAATAATTTTCTACAATTGCCTTAAAATGAATGAAATTGTCTTTAAACTTAGATTTTCTTTTTAACGGATAGAACCATATGTATTTGGTGTAGTGATCGACGAAAATGACATAATATTTAAAATTATCATGAGACAGAACAGGAGACGTTCACACATCAGAGAATATGATTTCCAATGGATGAGAGGATACAAGAGAAGATGAAGAAAATGGTTGCTTACGACTTTTATTGCAATGACAGGAATTACAAAAAAAAAATCTTTCAACATAGGTGATGACAACTCTAAACTAAAACCTGAAACAATACAATGTAAAATAGGAAAAGCAGGATGACCTAGTCTATGGTGCCAGTTTGATGATGTGGTCTTGACAGATGAGAATGCTAGGACTGGCGTGGTGATAGAATTTGTAGATGGCCACTCATACACGCCATCCTTGGTTGTGCCTCTCAAAAGAATTGCCCCCGTACGAAGATCCTTCACATGAAACAAAGTTGATAAGAACTCAACCGAAACATCATTAATAGAACAAAATTGCGAAATCGAAATTAAATTCTTTTTCATATTAGGAACACGGAGAACATCATTAAATTTAAAAGTTTTGTTATGAGCACAAAGAGATGTTGAACCAGTATTTGTGATGGAAAGACTTATGCCGTCACCAATCATAACATCATCGGAGCCGCTGTACGGTGCATGTAGGGAGAGGTTGTTCAGGTTAGATGTGACATGATACGAAGCACCATTGTCAAGCAGCCATGTAGGGTTAGCGAAGGACACAGTACCTACATAGTTGGCTCGGGGTTGCCAAGGCATTAGTGAAGAACCATTCGATAGCGCGGAACCTAAATGAATTGGTACCATTTGAAAAGAAGAGCACCTCTTGGCCGAGTGGCCTTGAATTCAACAAACTTGACAGCGACCAAGGTACAGACGTGGAGTTTGGTTGCCACAGCTTAAGGAGCTTGAGTTTTTGAATGATGGTGGCCGATTAGAGTGGTTGAGCGACGGGTGCCAGCCCGTATTGGTTGAAGGATTCGGGCGCCAATTATTGTTGTTGTGCTGCGGTCGCCAATTTTTGGTCAAAGAGTTTGGTGTGGTGGCCCGATATGTGGGATTGGCAGTGGCTGGAAACATGGCCGACTATTTCTTGCCATTCTGAAGAGAGGCTTCAAACGACAAAATTTTCTCATGTAGTTCATCAAATGAGATAGGATTGTCCCGGGCTTGAACAGCACAAACTAACTCCTTATAGTCATCATCAAGTTCATCCAAGATCCTCTCAGTGAGATCCTTATCATCCACCAGAGCTCTAAGCAAAGCGAGTTCATCTGCACGAGCCTTAACAGAGTGAAGGAAGTCAGTTATGTTTTGCATACCTTTCGTGGAGTTTTTGAGAAGAGCCTTGACTTGTTTGATGCAAACATGAGATCGTTTGGCATATGTGTTGGCAAGTGTGGTCCATGCCGCCATAGATGTTTTGGCTCTAGCAACGAAGGATATGATTGTTGGTGACAGGGAGCCAATTATCGCATTCAGAATGAGTTGATCTTGATGAATCCAAATGTTGTACGCCGGATTCGGAGTAGTCATTTTGTTGACGGTTAAGTTGGCTGGTGGACATGGCTTCGAGCCATCGATATAACCATTAAGGTCATATCCAATGAAGAGGGTTTGGAATTGAATTTTCCAGGACATGTAATTGCTGACGGTGAGTTTGAGAGGAGCCTGAGCAGCGATGTTGATGGTGATGAGATGGAACTCATTGGAGTGGAGAGCTGTCGAGGTTGCTGGTATGATATTGATGATCGCGGGAGTTGATGTAGAGGAGCCGGTGTCAGGTGTTGAATATGAGTTCGTTATAGTCATTGATTGGAATGAGGAAGAGAGAAGAAAAGGAATTGTGTTTCTTGGAGAGAATCGACTACTCTGATACCATATAAACAGAAAGTATTTTGTGAATAAACCTCACACGACTTTCATTGATTAATACTTGTGAAATAAAATATAAAACGTGTCCTAATAATCTAGAGGGGGGTGAATAGATTTTAATCCGACTATTACCAAATTATCGCAATTAATCAATATTACAAATAAACCTCCAAACTAGTCACAACCTAAACTCAAGTGTAATAAAGCGGAATGAACGACACTTGATATTTATGTGGAAACCTTCACGGGAAAAACCACGGGCTGTTATGTGCGCCACACATGAACATCAATCCACTAATTGTAATGCAATTACAACCTAGGTTGACCACGTCGAACCCTACACGGTCACTAATCCACACTACTACCCGCAGGCCTTCAAAAGTGAACATAGTCCTTTGCTTGCAAACTACCAAAAGGTAAATACAAGACTTGACTCTCTAAGAGAAGAGATTAACAACCTAGAGACAATATATGCAATATTCAAGATGCAAAAATGCAAGGTCAAACATTTAAGCTTATCTAGGCATGGATGAACATCTTAAACATTCCTAGATATCATTTGGCTATATGAACATGTTAAATATTTCTAGATATCATTTGGCTATATGACATGTATACAACCTAGCTATATGTGAAAATCAACCTTATATGCAATAGCTATCACAAACAACTCACAAACACAATAGAAAGCTATCTGGAAACTAGTCAAGTAATAAAGATGCAATCTTGAACCTAGTCAAGTAATAAAAAAGCTATCTTGTAAAGCAAAAACATACAAGAAGATGCAAATGATGTTCTAGCTACAAGTCATGTGAGTAAAGAAAAGAAACCAAGAGACACCATACCTAACCCATTCAAGATGATGTATGAATCATGAAGAATGAAGGGTATTGGGGTTTTGGAATATTAAAGATCAACTCTTGGTGGTTTGTGTTTGAAGACACTCTATAGCTCTTGAAAGATGTGATTTTTTGCTCTCTAAAACGAGCCAAGGCAATCAAGGGATATATAAAGGCAGCCAAAATGAAATGACATCGTTTTGAAAAAGTGGCCAGAAAAAGGCAGATCTGCGCCTTTAAATATGCGGCCGGTGAAGGGTGCCGAATACCAATAGACGCGCTGATGATGGTGGTTCTACGGCCTATTTTTACTACCTTGGCTGCTGACAAAGGCGCCAAATTTAGGTGACACCTCTGGTCCCTTTTCGGCGGCCTTTTCTGTGGCCCCTAATAACTGAAACCATAGGCGCCAAATTTATGTGACATCTCTGGTCCCTTTTCGACGACCTTTTCTACTGTCCCTAATCACCGAAGCCAAGGACATAGAAAATCTACGGCCTGTGCCTGCCGAATAAGGGTTCAGAAAACCCCTTGACAATGCATCCTAAATCTAAGCATGTTATAGCAAAACAAGCACGATGCAATCAACAATAAGCATGAAATGTGAGTGTGTGCAACTACCTCTCTTCAAATAGAGTCAAGATCAAGTAGATTATCTTCCTTGAAGCTCTCGATGCCCACAATCCTAAGCTACCTTTACATGATTGAACCCAATTGTGGTTTTGTCAACGAAATTAAGCCAATCAAAAAGAGGTACTTATAACTTGAATATATAATACAAAGTGTGTTGAGTCCTGACTATCAAGACTCCTAAAGCTAATAAACAAAACCTGAGATAATTGTACAATTAGAGTTCAAATATACAATATAAAGTCTATCAGCAGAGTTGTGTTGTAAGTGAAACACTCTACATCCAATACCTACAGCCCACATAGCAAAACTATGGTTAACTGAATTACAAGATCTGTGCGAGAAACATAAAGAGATATTGTTGGTACTCTCCCTAATAAAATCATGGACATCTTGAACAATATTGACCACCTCGCATTGAGACAGGGAACTACCTGAACAAAGGTTAATAGCATTGATAGCGTCGGATTCCATAATGACAAATTCAAATTCTCGCTAACCGCCGAGTTAACTCCATCTATAATAGCCAAAGTCTCCGTTGTTTTAGGCTCAATCGAACCATTATAGCACTTCGCCCTTGCCCATGAAAGTTTTCCCAACCTGTCTCTAGCCACCACACCCAAACTGAAAATGCCTCTAGTTTTATCCAAAGCTGCATCCACATTCACCTTGAAGCCAAAGTCAGAAAGTCTCCAAACTTGACTCCTCTAAGAATGAGCACATGGCATTTTGGGAGAAAAGGAGGCTAAGTTAAAGTTCCTTAAGAAGGTCTTAACCCGTGTCAAGAAATTAGGAACATTAGAGGAACCACCGTGGACTAGCAGATTTTTGTAACCTCAAGCACACCACGCAGCAACCAAGAAAAGAGAAGTCCAATCGGCCTTGACAGTGGAAAAGTCCCAAAGACATCTGTCAAAATCTGAAGCTACTAAAAAACGGACAACTAGACCACCCTGGCTTAATTTTACACAATTCCATAAGGCATGATCAGCAGAGTCAGGAGCCTTACCACACAGTTTGCACACAAAAGACAGTACCGCGACATTTCCTTGTCTTGGATCTTCATTTCTTCAAGCCTTCTGTCCATGTGTACACAAATTTGACATTTGAAACAGTGACCATGCCCTGTTTTTACCTTTTTGCACTTTTTGTATCAAGTTCTTTTCCATATTTTCAAATGCTCTTGTGGCACTAATAATCCCGAAACACTTGATTGACATAGTTAGAACACGGGGAAGTGCCTGAGAGTCGAGCGAAACGAAGAAGGAAATACAGGCCAAAATCATATCTATTTTGGCTCGATCTATCATCCATCTTTGGTGACACAGCTGATACATAAAAAAAAAAAAACCACAATTCTTCCATTTGTTACTTGTAATATCCAGCAAAGACAAAGTTGTTGGTTCTTGTTTAAGAACAACCAAATTGAAACTGAAAGCTTTAATGAAAGACCTAATTGAATGGAAAAATTAATAAAATAGAGTTGAGCATTCAATCATAATATCAAAGAATCCCTTAAAATCTTTGAAACCAAATTTCAGCAAAGTTGATGGTAAATGAACCACCAAGTTGAAACTGAAAGTTAAAGAAATTGAAAATTTTAACAAAAGACCTAATTGATGAATTAGCAAAACAAAATATAACATATCATTTTATTAAAGAATCCCTTTAAATTCTTAAAGCCCACATTGAATAGACTATCAATCGAAAATCCTTTTTTTTTTTTTTGAAACGGCAATCTTTATTGAAGGAAAAGAAATAAAACAAGAACAAAACAACAACCATTGGCAACCAACCAGGAAAAGAAAACGAAAACACAACAAAGAAATCACCAGCAACTACACCCAAAACTCAGGCTACCAGAAAGACAACACAAAGGGCGAATAGCACCCTAACTAAAAACAGAGGAGGAGAAAAGTAGAGCACTTCAGAAACAACCCAAGCAACAATGGCTGGCACTAGAAAACAAAAACCAAAGAAATAGAAAACTTACCCAATCCGTGAAGGCTAAAATCGATGAACTTCAAATCCAAATCCATCAGCATTAGTTTATTGTGAGGATGTGAGCAAAAAAGCCTATTTGGGATTTAGGGTTAAAGATTATATAGCAGTGAAGGAAAAATTGTGGGAAAACACTAATAGCGTCCCGCTCGGTACACATGATATGCAAAGCCAAAACGTCTCCTTCTCTGAGATGGAAATCGATTTGGATTAGGGAACAAAGACCTTTTCTTTTTCCTTAATTCAATTGATACTTAGAAGAAAAAGCTCACATGTGTGTTTTTTTTTTTTTTTTTGGTTTTATTATTATTTTTTTTAGATTATCAGTTTTATAACTATAGAATAAAATATTAATTATATATATTTGCCAACTATATCGATAATACAAGAATAGTAATAAATACATTGACTTTAAAAAAAAAAAAAACAATATCTATAAATACATTTACTTATGGTCATGTTAAGGTTTTTTTATTTTTTTATTTTTTTTATATTTTATTATTGTTTCTTTTAGAAAGGATTGTGCAACTCTTTTCCCTATTTGTCAACTAAAGATAATTGACAAAATATATATATATATATATATATATATATATTAAATCTCCAACTAAAATTACAGTTGCTAACTCAATATGTTTGGTCTTATTTTTTTTTAATAAAATTAGACTGATCTAAAGGAAAAAAGCATCACAAGCGATCATATACTGAACAATATATTTGGTCTTAAAAAAGTACTCGTTTGGAGGGAAATATTGGCGCTAAAATGTTTTTTCACCTTTGACAACTAAAACTATTAGTAGTTGAAAAAGTGATTTTCCAACTAACATTATAGTCACAAATAATAAGTAAAAAAACGGTAACATTTTTATCAACTAAATATATTAGACACGAAGAGACTTATTGTGTATTTGTTAATGTTATATATTTGGTCTCGAAAGGTATAGTTTTGGTGGGAAAAAATGGCGCTAAATTTTACTTACCTCTTTGTCGACAACAATTAATAGTCACAGAAAGAATCAGTGTATTAATCACTCATTCGCAACCAAATTGAACGTAGTCGCTGAAACATATATATTTTCCTTGACTAAATTTTGAAGTCATAACTCACAAAAATTTGGTTCCAGAATGATTTAGATCTATGATTCGACTTTATTGCAACTACCATGTTATAATGGTTGTAGAAAGTAACATTTTGTAACAATTTATTACCTGGTTATATTAGTCACAAAAAGACTTAATGTGTGACTAAATTTATAGTTGTTAGTGCCTTATATTTGGTCTCGAAAGGTATATTTTTGGTGGGAAAGAATGGCACAAAAATTTATTTGTCTCTTTGTCGACAACATTTAATAGTCACTAAAAGAATCATTTGGAGACTAAAATTATAGTTACTAAAGATACATACTAGTCTCAAAACATATGTATGTGGAGGAAAATGGAGGCCCCTAAATATTAATCACTCATTCGCAACTAAATTACACATGGTCGCCAAAACATGCTTTTATTGACTAAATATTTAGTCACAAATCACAAAAATTTGGTTACAGAATGATTTGGATCTATTATTTGTCTTTGTTGCAACTACCATGTTACAATGATTGTAAAAAGTAATATTTTGCTACCATTTATTACATGGTTATAGAAAGTTAGTTACTAAATAACAATTTTTTTGTAACGATCGATTTTGATGATTTTTCGCAACTAGTAGTGGTATCGGAGCAGTATTTTTATAACATGTGCATGGTTTTGAATGATTTAAGTAGGCTATAATATATATATATATATATATATCTATATGTATAGGCTACCACCGGGTGCAACGTTACAAGATGCAACATAAATTTTTTTAACTATTATCATGTCTTCTTTGGTACAACCGTATCAACTAATATGTTATAGCATATTAGTTGTGTGATAACATGCGATCACAATAATTTAATTGTGTGATCACATGCAATTTATATGCGATAACATTATATATATTTGTGATCACATTCAATCATATGTGATCACATACTATTATATTGTGTAATGTTGCACCAAAGAATGACCCTATATATAGGGGCAAAAATATGATCCAATAAAAAAAAAAAAAAAAAAACTATTATATATAAAATGTGATATATATATATATATATAGTAGGTGATAATATTCTCTTGTCCTTTAAATTTTTTGTTTTCATAATTCTATTGACCATGAAAATAGGAGATAAAATCAATCATTTTAGTATTTAAATTTCCTATTATTTCATACATTATTACCTAATCCAGTGTGTATTATATATGAGTAATGGTAGTCTTCCCAAAATTTTTTTTCTCAAATTCTTTCCCAAATGTACGTATGTAGCACGTGAGTTGTCAACATCTTGTAAATCATGAAATTATGTGGTGAATGATGTGATGTTGACACATCACCTTCTACAAACATTTGAGAAAAAAATTAGGAAGTTTAGCATTACTCATCATATATATATTTATATATTTTAGATTTCACTAGAAAACTAAGTAAATATTGAACACTTATAGCGACTATCTTTATTATTTATTTTGTTAGGTTAAATATTAATTTGATTTTTATAAATTTACTTTATTAGTTTATTATTTAAATTTTCTTCAAAATTATTATAAGTTTATTTGGTTTCACATGAATATTATAAAATTAAGTTAAAAGTATGTAAATAATTGTGATTTAAATATATCAACGGTATAATGATATTTTAATTAAGCTATTGAAATTTATATTTTATAAGTTGGGAACTATTAAAATATATTTTTTTTTTCCAATGAAGCATATCGTTAAAAATATGCATAAATTTTGAAACAAAACAAAAGATGTTTACTCATATACTCTTTGATTGATTTGGTTATAAATAATTTTTTAGATATAAAGTAGACATGTTACATTTTAAGTAGTTAATGTCTATTTTATTTGTTTATTTGTATCATTACTTTTAAATATCACATTTTGTTGAAAAGTATCAGGTGTGGGATTTCGTACTTTTTCTTATACGGGATTCCTACTGATATTATTTGAAGATTGCGTGACCTACAATATTAGTTTTTGTCTTGGCCCCTCCTAAAGCCAAAATCCTGGTTTCGCCCTTGCCTATACAAATATATATATATATATATATATATATATATAATGAAATATGTGTCTTTCTTTTTTTTTTTTTTTCTCGTGAAGACATTAGGTTGAATGAGTGTAGTCAGTTTAGTCAAAATTGAATAAGAACTTCAACATGCATGTATGACGTGCTGTTGATTATTTGTTTTTCTAAAATGAAAATATCTAAAAACAAATAATATGACATATATATATATATATATCTTAGAACTGCTTATTGATTTTTATTTTATTTTTATTTTTATGATACAAACAACTAATAATTTATATATTTAAAAATTTTAAATAAAATTTTTCTAAAAATTTCATAATTAATTTTTTTATTTGATAATTAACCGTACTATCGCTAACTTTAATGTTTGGTAGGTAGAAGAAATGGTTATCTATCAGAGTTGTCAAAAGAAACTTTGAAAAAAAAAAAAAAAAAAAAATTTGGTAAAAGACAAGACAGTCTCAATCATATTAATCATCTTCATTTCTGGTGCAGATTGTAAAATTATGAAAAAGAGAAAAATAAATAAAAATGAAATACCACGTTCTCATGGTAGAAAAGTCTAAAGAAAGTGTTATAAATCATTATAAATTCCTTGTCGGTTTGATACTTTGATCACGGTTGATAATCGAAGAATAAGTCGATGGATTTGAATATATTTGGACAACCTTTCAAAAAATGAAAAGAATATGTCCGGACAAAGTGACCATATATAAGTTTTTGTTATTTTTAATGGATAATTATTATGAGTTATTTAGTTTTTCCCAAAAAAAAATTTATGATTCATTTTGTTTCCAAGAATTATATATAAGAGTATAAATAGCCTATCTCATTAAAATTTTATGGAAATAATTTGATATAAATTGAAATAAGAGGGACTAATTAGACACCAAATGAAACAATAAGAATTACATGACCTAACTACAAAATTTTGGATTAAATTGATAACGTTTCAAAAAAAAAAAAAAAAAAAGAATTGAAATATTATATAAATTCAAGATTTTTTTGGAACGGTATGATTTTGATATTTTTTTCATATTCATTTTGGGAAAAAAAAAATATCAAAACTATGCTCTAGAAATATAAAAGATTTATTGTTAACCACGCATAAAAAATTTTCTGTTTACAAATTTTTTTTGAGCAATTGTCGAAACACCCCAGATAAAAACAATCCTCAAACCCTATCTCCTCTTTTCTCCTATGTTCTCTCCCGTCTATCTTTGATCTCACATTGATGGTGCTTTATTGAAGATAGCGCTGCAAGACATGTGCCGCCAATGAACTCACTGTTGAGTCCAATGCTGCTAGCTCGGTGTCGCTTGGGCATAGCGCTTCCAAGTGCAGCAAGAGCGCCACCGGGGCGACCCATCTCAGTTGCATTGTTAATTTGGAGAAGACAAAGAAAAAAAATTAAAACACATAATGCGAAACTGTCGAAACATCCTTTAGTAATTTGCATGTAAAATATTAAAAACAATGTTTTGGAAGGTGTTTCAGTAATTTTCAGTTGAAAAAAATATATATATCAAAGTTTCACGTTTTTCTTCATGGTTTAACCTTTTCAAGTTTTTTTTTATATTAGATTTTACGTTTTTTCCATGTTTTTCTTCCAGATTTTATGTTTTACTCTAGATTTAATTTCATGTTTTTTCGCAAATAAAATGAAATAAAAGAAATTGCACTTGTATTTTTGTAATTCTGGTTATGGATTGAAATAAAATTTTTAATGTGATTATTAATAGTGTAGGTGGTTAAAAACATAATTTAGGTTGTCCTTTTTAACAATTCTCACCGTTTATGTTTTAGTTCACTGTTCACATCATTAATCCTACGGCGGATCTTTGTTTTGAGAATCTTTGACAACACACTTGCTACTATAATCATTACAAATATATAAAACAAAAAGACGAGTGCACTATGCATATCAGTTCATCAACTACCACCGCAGACCATTCAAACATTCTTCTCAAAATAGCTTATCTTTCGGGAGATGAAAATAGTTAACATCTTTGTCATTGCACTTCGAAAACATACAGCTTTTGTGAAAGTTAGAAAAAACCACTTGCTGTGGTTTGTGTATGGATTTGAATAACATTCCAATTCTTCCCTCTTTCCCGGACTTGGTTTTCGTAAACGTTTTTGCTAATATCAGCATTGTAATCAAAATAATTTATTTAAATGAAGATATACACTGATCAAAATAATTAAGGTGAGAGTAGTAAAGCATTTTCAACCTTAAATATCAAAATTAATTGTACTCATACATCTGAAATACTTTCAAAACTATCATTCAGAAATCTGTAATGATGTGCTCATGTTCTCTTTTTTTTTTTTTTTTTTTTTTGTGACTCCAATTCTGTAATGATGTGCTCTGCTAGAGTGGTCTAGCTTCTGGAAATGGATTGTATCACCAACTTTTTTGTGACTCCAATTCTGTAATGATGTGCTCTGCTAGAGTGGTCTAGCTTCTGGAAATGGATTGTATCACCAACTTCAAGATTCTTATGACGAGCAAATTGAGGCCATCCTGAAATGATAAAAATTCCAGAGTTGGTCGCAGATTGACAGGCACGAAATATCCATCGATGGCCACTCTCATCTTCGACGTTGAATTCAATTTGTTGGTCTTTGTTGAAAGGAGGGAATTGTGCAGCACAATCTCCCGGAATCGTCAATCTTCTCCCAATATCATTGCTGCTAAGTATCTTTGTAAATATGGCCATATATGTCCTCTGATATGCTTCACAACTTTTAACTTCTAGAGATGACAATTTTCTATATAAACAACAACTTAATATAAAGACAAGTGAAGCATGCACCATTCAAACCTAACTAATTCTTCTTGAAAATGATTGACAAGACAAAACTAAGAAAATGAGATCAGATAAAAGTTCGATTGTCATAAATATTTTGTTGATGGAGACATTCTCTAATAAAAACAAATGACAAATATAAATAAGAACATAACCGATCAAAAAATATTTATTAAAAGTTTTGTAGATTATCAGATTCTCTTTATCTTTATTGAAAGTACGTTGTCTCCTATGGTCCAACATCTTTTAAAGAGTGGACCCCTCCAAAGCTTGTGCACATGTTGACAAAAAACAAAAAAATTATTAGAAAGAAAAAAAAAAATAGGTGGCAACTTTTCACTTCATTGATCAAGTTCTAGATGATCACTTTCGTCTCTTTTCAATCAAAAAGCTGTATCAAATTTAGTGGCCATCACTCATTTTAGTATGTTGTAAATGAATTATTTTTAAGGTTATATTGAAGGAGACTTCTTTTTATTTTTTTATTTTTTTATTTTTTTATTTTTTTAATATTACATTAATTTAGGGTTTTTTTATTGGAAATGGAGATGACTTGAATCCACAATCTCATAACGTAGGTATGAGGAGTTTACCACCGACCAATCTTATCTTGTCCATATTGAAGGAGACTTGAAATAGTGAAAGCATACTAAAATGCTTTACACTAAACCATTAATTGCCAATTAAATCCCCTAACGCCTGCACCACGAGGTTACGGGTTCGAGTCTTTCCCCTTCCAAGAAAAAAACCAGAATTTATTAATTCTTCAAAATAATAATAATAATAATGAATAATAAGTATTATATATGTTAATTGGAAAAGTGACCATTATATTATTATTATTATTATTATTTTTTGAATTACAACTAGTGGCCTGGAATACTATCAAGGAGATGTTACATATAGACTACAACTCTCATAACCGGAGTAAGTGTACTCCCACTTTTAGGAGAGGGCTCCCCACTCTTTTAGGAGGGTTTTATGGGCCAAAAGTGGGATAAATATTTACAACTATGCTATGTTATGTTATATACTTATGTCATATATGTGATTTCACCAAAATCCATCTCGATCTTTTGATGCCTAAACATATAAGCAGCACCAAAATACAAAAAGAATTTTGCTTTCTTATTTTCCAATTTTAGCTCAATGCATTATATATTTTTTATTAATATATGTTATGTCATAGACAACATTTTCAATGTGAATGATTGAAATGGACTTTCTGTCTGCAACATGTTAATTATTAAAGAAAAAGGTTCTTTTTGTATTTTTGTATTTTTGTATTTTTTTTTTTTTGAAGAGAGTTCTTTTTGTATTTGGAAATTGAAAGTTGGTAAATAAAATATCACTATCTAACGAGAACATCATCATATCATCACATTAACGGTTCTCATCATTGGATGGATGCGACAATGTTAATCTGAAATTTTGAAACTCCCAAACATTATTAAAGTTTTTCTTTTCAAAAATAAAAATTATGACAGCCTTTTATAGCTACCAATAACATTGAAGAAGGACCCACATCCATATGTAGGGATGACAATAAATCGGGTTCGGATTGGGTCTTACTAGATCCAGACCAAGACCTATCAGAAAAACTTAAACTTAGACCTAGACCCAAGAAAATTTTCGGGTTTGGGTTCGGGTCTGGCCTAGACCCGCCCCGTGAGCCTACGAAATGTCATGGGTCCAGGTCTGGACCTGTTGACCCGTGGTGCATTTTATATATTGAAATTATGAAAAACTCACTTTTTTTTTCCTTTATATTTTTATTCAATTTTTAACTCTATTTTATTCAATTTTTAGCTATAAAAACATGTTCAAAAGTCATAATTATAAAACATTAAACATTCAATTTAAACATTAAACATTACACAAATAGCATCCTAAAACATTTAAACAAATCACATAAATATTACAAAAATTCATAAACACTAACATTAAACATTGCACAAATAGCATCCTAAAACAAATACAAACAGTTTAAAATCAATGACATAACAAATAAATCATTGATAATCAATGAATCAATGGCATGGCATTCATCCTTCATTTCCTCTCCACTTTCAATTTCCAAAGTTCCATTCCTCCACTCAAATTTCACAAAATGGTTGTTGATTCCTACAACATTCAATTTAAAATCAATTTAGTATATATTCTAATAAGATCAAATAGTAATAAATTCATGACAACAAGACAAGACCTCAACTCTCTAATAAGTCTAAGATGTATGGGAAATAATTGCATTAGAGTTGCCTTGCTCAGCTGTAATAACTAATAGCGTTTCTTGTTGCTACCATAATATCATTGTCAAAATTCTACGAAGGAACAAAAATTAAAAACCAAAGGATACACATTCCAATTCAAGAAGCATAAATCGACCAAGAAATAAAATATCAAAGGAACTATGAAATTATATTTTCAAAATGTCAATGAAACATTTCAACAAACATTTGGTTCCTCCTCCGCTGAAACTTTGAATTTTAATGTTGATGGATCGGTTAGAGGTTCGACGGGGGATACGTGTATTGGGGGTGTTCTTCGTGACCATTTTGGAAAGGTTTTGTGTGTTTTCTCAGCTTATGCTGGTATTCAGGAGTCTATTTCAGCGGAAGTTCAAGTTATTTCTAAAGCTTGATTCCTGTGTGCTTCCAGATCAGATTTAGTGGATAAGAGAGCAAAGATCGTCAGCGACTCTAAGACGGATGTGTCTTGGATTAATAGTAGCAACCTGGGTAACTTGAAGCATCTACATTAGATTTTGATTATCCGCTGTCTCCTCGTGATCATGAGTCAGGTGTCGATGGTTTTCAGGTATAGAACTACCAATTCTTTCACTGATTTGCTGGCAAAAAGGGGCGCTAATGGTGATGAGGAGATTTTTAGCTGGAGTATTTAAGTGGTCTGTTTTGTTTCGTGTTGTTTTTAGTCGTTCTTGTTCTTGGGTGCTCTGCCTTGGGTGGGTGTTTTTTGTGGCTTTGCTGTCGTTGGCTGCTTCTTTAGCCTTTTTGTTGTTTTACTGCGGTGTTCCTTGCCTTTTGTGGCTTAATAAATTTGGCTTTTCAAAAAACAAACATTTGGTGTCCACGATCAAGTTCAGTTCTCTAGAGAATGCTATTGTCACTTGAAGCTAAACATTGAATTGAAAACTGAAAAGTGAAGTAATTTGCCCTAGCCTTGACTATCACAAATCCAAAAAAAAGAAATGAATTTAGAAGAAAAAAAATTAAGTTGCAGTGAAGGCAAAACAGGCAAGCAAGTATGAAAACGATTGGTGAAGTGAACTTATTGTTTAAAAGTATAGAAGACTAACCTATGAAGAAAAAACAATGACAGAAAAAGCGAACTTTAAAAGAAGGCAGATTTGTGAAGAATTTCGATTTGGCATCGCTCTTTGAGCCTTCGCTGAGAGAATTGTGAGTCTGTGAGTTGTGAGACAGTGAGAGAGTGGCAGCAAGCTCGGTTTAGGTTTAGGGATTTAGTCTTATATACCATGTTAAAATTATTGGGTCCACGGGTTTGGGTCCGGTTTTATGTCCAGACCCGACCCGACCCGACATAGACCTAAGACGGGTCCTCCATTTTGGACCTAGACCCGACCCACGACTCGAAAGTGAGGACCCAGACCTGACCCATTCGGTTGGGGTTCAGTTCGGTACTCGTGGATCTGGGTCTAATTGTCATCCCTATCCACATGCTCAAGCTCATTTTCCAAACAACCGAGCTTTTGAATTAAATGATCCTGATAATGAAAAGAGCATGCTATTTTTCAATGCGTTGATATGTTCTCATAGTGTGTGAGTTGCATCGAGTGCATGCTTTGCGGGGGTCAGGTTAGGAGTGGCGCATGTGGTGTTAGTCTAAGTCAGGAGTTTGGTAATTGAATGAAGTATTTACATTGCTTAAGAATTAGTCAATTAATAAAGTATCTGTTATGATATGTAGTGGTTGAATGCTCTCCTTATCTTCAGTCCATTAAGTTAGGAATCCCTGATTATTTGTGATTTCCATTTATAACGTAAGTGGCCTATTTAGGTCCTCTTTGAATTCAAGAATAGTCATCAGATTAATAACAAAACTCTCCCAAAACCTTTGTTCTTCTTTTCTCTCTTCTCTCATTCTATTCTCCTAAATTTCTTCTTATCAGTGGTATCAGAGCTTCCATCCATGGAGACTCGCGACAAATCGTCTGCCGAATTTCGTAGTGAAATTCACGAACTTCTTTCCAGCCAGAAAACCAAGATCGCAGAAAACGTTGCCAAAACCGATACACGTTTCGATCAACTAGTTGATCTCATTGCCTAGACTAATAGTCGTTTCGATCAACTCAACCACGATATGCAAGCCCTGCACCTTCCACAAAATCAACCTGTATCCAGCCACATTCGACCCGCATCTGACAGAGAACCCCATCACCAATTTCATTCCACATCAAACAAGGATCCTACTATGCTAGACACTGGAGAGACGTCACACAGCAGTATGGCTGCTCAACACCATTCCAATTTGAAATTAAATTTTTCAACTTACAACGGTTTGGATTCCATATCAAACAGGGATCCTACTATGCTAGACACTGGAGAGACGTCACACAGTAGCATGGCTACTCAACACCATTCCAATTTGAAATTAAATTTTCCAACTTACAACGGTTTGGATGATCCAACTGGGTGGATTTTTAAAGCCGAGCAATATATTGAATTCAAGCGAATTGAACCACAACAGCAGGTGCAGCTGGCATCTTTTCACCTGGAGAAAATTGCACTGCAATGGAACCATTGGTTTACAAAAAATCGAGGTCCTATGAGGTGGAATGAATTCACCACGGCCATCCTCCACCGTTTTGGCCCGACAGATTATAGTGATCCGTCTGAAGCGTTGTCTCGACTCAAACAAACCACAACAGTCAATGCATATCAGGTAGAGTTCGAAAAACTATCACACAAAATTGATGATCTTCTAGAAAACTTTTTAGTAGGTTCTTTCATAGCAGGCTTGAAGGATGAAATAAGGTTGGATGTGGGTGTCAAACAACCAAGAACACTGTTGAACGCCATTAGTGTGGCACACCTTATTGAAGAAAGAAATTAGCTCCAACGAAGGCCAACGAATTCATTTCGGCCAGCAGTTTCTTTGAGCCAATACCGACCAGCTCAAATCTCAATGGTCGACCTCTTTGGTCCTCCTCCTACGCAGCGGACAGCCAACAACTTGATTAATTTTTTAGGACCCGTTCGTCTGATTTCCAGGCAAGAAGTTCGAGAGCGACGCGAGAAGGGTCTCTGTTTTTATTACGATGAAAAATATGTGTCGGGACACTGCTGCTCTCGTCCACAGTTGTGCATGATGGTGGATGTATTGCCGGTTAATGAAATTGAGGAAATCGAAATGGAAGTTGAACCAGTTCAATACACCATACCAGAAATTTCTTTTCACGCATTGGCTGGCACGACGCACCCACAGACATTCTGAGTTATCGATAAAATCGAAAATAAGGAATTGACGGTGCTCATCGATAGGGGGAGCACCCACAACTTTATTGATCAAGTGGCAGTGACCAAGTTAGGATTGCCTATGTTTCATGACAAATTGTTTCAAGTAATAGTTGGAAACAAAGAAATTATAGAATGCACTGGACGTTGTTTTGGTATTTCCCTCACTATTCAAGGATTTATCATCCGAGCGGACTTCTACATATTGCCCGTAGTGGCGTGTTAGACCGTTCTTGGGGTACAGTGGCTAGAGACCTTAGGGCCAATTGAAACGGACTATAAAAAACTAAGCATGACCTTTACTCATGCCGGTAAGACATATGCATTACAGGGGTTGCTACGTTCTAAGACTGCTCCTATGAGCGACAAAGAATTAGTGCATTTGTCTGGTATGCATTTTTTACTCTATATGGTCTCACCTTCCCAACCGACACAAGCTTATGATAATTCTGCTGAATTGGATGAATTGCTTTTTGAGTTTGCACATGTCTATGAAGAGCCCACCGAATTGCCACCAATACGCAGCCACGACCACCGAATTCCCTTACTTTCGGATCACCCTCATGTCAATACTAGGCCCTACAGGTACCCACACTATCAGAAAAATGAGATTGAATCCCTTGTACGTGACTTTCTCAAAATAGGTGTCATTAGACCTAGCCAAAGTCCATTTTCATCACCTGTTTTGTTGATAAAAAAATCAGATGGTTTGTGACAATTTTGTTTTGTCTACCGTGCTCTTAATGAAATCATAGTGAAAGACAAGTTTCCAATACCGGTCATCGATGAGTTACTTGACGAGTTACACAGTGTAAAATTGTTTTCGAAGTTGGATCTACGTTCCGGTTATCACCAAATTCGGGTCCAGCAAGATGATATTCCGAAGACCGCGTTTCGCACTCATGACGGACACTATGAATTCCTAGTAATGCCATTTGGGTTGACAAATGCCCCCGCAACCTTTCAAAGTCTCATGAACGATATCTTCAGAACACATTTACGCAGGTTTATTCTGGTATTCTTTGATGATATTCTGGTGTATAGTAAGTCTTGGGTGGAGCATCTTCAGCACCTCCGTCAGGTACTCAGCATTCTGTCCAAACATAAATTATTTGTAAAGAAAACTAAATGCAGATTTAGGGTGTTGCAAGTTGATTACTTGGGGCACCTGATATCAGCTGAAGGGGTGGTTGTCGATCCAGCCAAGATATAATATGTGCAAACATGGGCGGTACCAACTAATGCAAAGGGAGTCCGTGGTTTCCTTGGTCTTGCAGGGTATTATAGAAAATTTTTCCGAGGTTTTGGCGTAATCGCAGCTCCTTTAACCAAACTTTTGTCTAAAAAAGGGTTTCATTGGACGACCGAGGCACTCACTGCCTTTGAATCACTAAAATCAACTTTAATTTCTCCTCCGATGCTATGCCTACTTGATTTCACTCAACAATTTGTGGTGGAATGTGTCGCGTGTGGGGATGGACTGGGCGCAATATTATCTCAACAAAATCAACCAATAGCTTATTTCAGTGAAGCAGTGAAAGGGACAGCCAAGGCATTATCCACATACAACAAGGAAATGTTGGCGGTGGTTAAGGCAGTTTGGAAGTAGCGTCCATATTTGTTAGGCAAGCCTTTTGTCATCAAAACCGACCACCGGAGTCTCAAATATCTCATGGAACAACGCATCTCAACCCCGTCTCAAGCTCGATGGATGCCCAAAATTATTGGGTTTGACTACACCATTCAATACCGAAAAGGTAGGGAGAACTAAGGTGCCGACACCCTCTCTCGCGTGGCCTCGTTTCAGTTCCAGGCCATTTCATTGCCGGTGCCTAATTGGTGGTCTTCATTGCAACGTGAGGTATTACAAGATCCTTTTTATGTTAAATTGGTAGATAATTGTGCTTCCAACTGTCTTAAGAGGGATGGTGTTTGGATGAGAAATGGTAGAATTCTCCTGAGTCCTACATCAGCCTTGTTGTTATCAGTTTTAGTCGAGGGACACTCTTCCCTAGCATGTGGTCATTTCAGGTACCACAAAACACTCAGGCGCATTATTGTTAGTTTCGAGTGGCCGGGACTCCGAACAGCGGTCAAGAATTTTATCCGAGATTGTGAGATATGTCAGAGATGCAAGCATGAGACATTTCGTCCAGCCAGGTTGTTACAACCTCTGCCAATTCCTCAACGAATTTGGACGGGGATTTCTATGGACTTCATCGAAGGACTTCCGGTTTGGCAAGGTCACGATGTGATTTTGGTGGTGGTAGATCGTCTTTCGATGTATGCTCATTTCGTGCCACTTAAGCACCCTTACACGGCTGTGATCGTCGCCAAAGTTTTTATGACTAATATTGTTTGTTTACATGGTATGCCACAATCTATGGTCAGCGATCGTGATTGGATTTTTATTAGTGAATTTTGGCAGTCTCTCTTCAAATTACATTGTACAATTCTCAAGTTTAGCTCAAGTTATCACCCTCACACGGATGGACAAACCAAAGTGGTGAATCGTACCCTCGAACAATACTTGCATTGCTTCACATTTGAGCAGCCACGCAAGTGGATGGAATGGATTGCTTGGGCAGAATACGGGTACAACACTGCCATCCATTCTGTAAAATATCACATTTTGAGGATATCTATGGTGTTCCTCCTCCTACCATGTTGTCTTATATTCCAGGTACTACAAAGGTAGAAGCATTGGATGAGCTATTGCACACAAGGGAAGAGATTCTAAGAGAGTTGCGGCGTAATATGATGGCTGCTCAAATGCGCATGAAGGTCCAAGCTGATCGGCACAGTAGAGAGATCTCCTTTGAGGTCGACGATTATGTTTACTGACGCCTACAACCATATCGTTAAAAGACAATAGTATTCCGAAGCTTTTTAAAGCTATCCCCTCGCTTCTTCGGACCTTTTAAAGTACTTGCTTCTATCGGTTCTATTGCTTATAAATTGGACCTTCCAGTTGGGGCGTAGATACATAATGTGTTCTACATTAGTTTGCTCAAAAAAAAAAAAAAAGTCAGGCCCGGTTGAGAACTCTGTGATCACTCTTCCTCCAATTTCAGATGACGCAACTGTGCTTCCAGAGCCGGAATTCATCTTAGATCGAAGGGTCATTCGAAGGGGCAAGTACCGGTTGAAAACTGAGGTTCTAGTCCAATGGAAAGGGGCGACGCGTGACGATGCAACGTGAGAGAACTTGTGGCGTTTATCCAGGACTTATCCAAAATTCGGTCTTGCTGACAAGAACCTTCTAAGGGGGAAGGATTGATATGTTCTCATAGTGTGTGGGTTGCATCGAGTGCATGCTCTACTGGTGTCAGCTTAGGAGTGGCGCATGTGGTGTTAGTCCAAGTCGGGAGTTTGGTAATTGAATGAAGTATTTACATTGCTTAAGAATTAGTCAATTAATAAAGTATCTGTTATGATATGTAGTGGCTGAATGCTCTCCTTATCTTCAGTCCATTAATTTAGGAATCCCTGATTATTTTTGATTTCCAGTTGTAACGCAAGTGGCCTATTTAGGTCCTCTTTGAATTCAAGAATAGTCATCAGATTAATAACAAAACTCTCCTAAAACCTCTGTTCTTTTTTTTCTCTCTTCTCTCCTTTTATTCTCCTAAATTTCTTCTTATCATGCGTGCATATACAATTAAACAAAAGAATAATGCTTAGGTATTTATTGGCTAGTACCTAAAATACTGATCTCATTAATAGGAGTGTAGAACGCGATCTTTTTTCTTTTACTTTTCACATTTATCTCACAAATTGGATTGGGCCACGTGCTATACTTTTTTTGGTGGAATCAATATTTTAGATGCTAACTAGTCAATACCCAAATATTAATCTAAACAAATTATGTGGAGCTGCTTCATCTGATAACAAATTAAAATATTAAACACATGACAGCTAATGTCACTTAGATTATGGATCTCGAACCTTCGAATGCTCGACTTGTGTATCGGTGTGTCCTGCGTATACGAATACCGTTCTGATTGGATCGTGACAGTGATAACCAGCATCATGGGGCCCACGGTTTGCATTAGTTAATAAGATATGGTAGCATCCGCACGTCTAATTTCGCTATATATATATATATATATAAAAATATAAAACAGCGTGTTACATATATCAATAAAGGTCTGAACGTACGGCTAATTTCGCTAGATTGAGTTGGTAGAGAGATTTGTCGAATTCGATTTTGTCCAATAAAGAACAAGTACAAGTTAGTTAAATGACAGAATGTTATCTGCGCACTGAAATTATTGTCATTTGACATCATTCTGTCTTCATGTTCGATTCACCACGTTGGCTTGACGTCATTACCGTTACCACACGTTATAGTGCTAAATATTTGTTTATGACGCCGTTTCGGCTCCAATTATTGTAGCTGGACTTTGTTGACATTTGATGGAGCTCTCTCTCGGTTTCTCTCTGAATTCTTCTCTCACTCAATTATTAATTATTTGAAAAGATACTTCTTTGATTGATTTGTTAAGATCCGATTTTCAGATCTGTGAACAATTCAATCTGTTGTGAAATTGGTGCATGCATCTACCTGAAGCTTAAGTTGAATTTTCAGGATAGGTATGTCCGAGACTAATTAATCTTCTGATCATATAATCGTATATAAAATCTTGTGATTGTACATGGTTATAATATTATCGCATATAAATTACATGTGATCACAACAAAAACAAGTGATCATATTAAAATATTAAGTCTTATTTTTGTTGTGATTATATGTAACGTATATGCGATAACATTACAAATATGTAACTACATGGTCTCATGTCCAATCATATGATCCCGAAGATTTGTTAATCTCAGATATACCTGACCTGATAAGCACGGTATATATTCACTATTCATATGTTTTTTTCCCCATATATTCTACTTCATGCTTCAGACTATTTGCTCTCTGGTTTTGGATTTGGCAAATAACACTGCATGTCCCTGAGGCTCGAGTTTCAGATTTGCTGTAAAATCAGAATGACAACTTCACCCTTGGATTAAACGTATAATCTGTCCGCCTACACTTCTTATGATGATTTTGAAGGCAGATTAGTTGTTGATATTATTACTGATCAGATTTTATTAATTCATATTAATACATTTGATATTTTTTATTAATGTATATTATATGTTATGTCATAGACAACATTTTCAATGTTAAGGATTGAAATGGACTCTCTGTCTTCAACATGTTAATTATTAAAGAAAAAGGTTCTTTTTTGTACATGGAAATTGAAAGTTGGTAAATAACATATCACTATCTAACGAGAACATCATCTTATCATCACATTAATGGTTCACATCATTTGATGGATACGACAATGTTAATCTGAAATTATGAAACTCCAAAATATTAGAGCATCTTTAATGCAAACATGCATTTGAAGAAAATTGACTATTACATAAGATAAATAGTTAAAAAGTTAAACAAAAAACTCTCTCAAATACAATTATCTAACTTCAATATGGAGATGATGTGACAAGAAAAAAAATAGAGAATTTGAAGTTGAGTTTCTAATTCTAGAAACTCTCCTACATATGCTGACTAGGATTTATAAATCTTTTCATCAATAATATTATAGCTCATTTAATTATAAAATAAAAGAGGAGAGAGAGTAAAATAATTGTTTTATTATGATTGATCATAAAATGAATGTATATTTGATTTTAGATAATTGAATTAAAGATGTGAGTATATATGCATTTCTCTTTTTTTTTTTTTTTTTTTTTTTTTTCTATTCCATTGTAGAATGCATTTGAAATATCATTATGTTATTAGCTATGCTTTAAATTAATAAGAACACTTGATCAAATACTTGTAGTTGGTTATTAATCAAATAGAATATATATATATATATATATATATATTCATAGGATCTACCGAAATCAAATATTACAACACGGTCTCTATCTCTACTTCCATAATCAGAAGAAGTTGACTCCAAAAACAGGAAGAAGTCTCACAACAATTATTGTGGTTTTATAGCCAATAATGTAACGGATTAGGATCCTCTCCTCAATTTAATTGTCATAATCTCAATAAATTTTTTGTACGTATATAATATAACAGATCAATGGTCTAGATTATTTTTATTAATTTTTATGTCTTTACTCTACTAAAAGACAGAATTAATCAAAACCATTGATTTAAGTAATGACAAAGTGAGGTGAAGGGATCCAAATCCATTCGCATGATACAAAGATAGGCTATATACATATATATATGTATATGAGATAGCATGTTACATATAATAAAAAAGATAGGCCCAACTGTTGACTTTTTTTTAAAAAATATAAATAAATAAAAAAAAATTCCTAACGGTTGAATAATCAACCGCTAAACTTTGAAAAAATCCTAACTGGGATTTTTGAATTGTTGAAAAGTTAACTGCCAAACATTAACACATAGGGTAGATCGAAGCTTTAACCAGTCTAGGTTTGAATAATCAAACACTCTTTCTCCACATGGTTGCGACATGATTTCTTCGAATTTGTGAATGATAATGTAGAAAAGTAGGAAATAAAAGATAAATCAAGCATAAACACATGTTTTACATGGTAAAACCCCAAGGCGGGGAAACATTCACAGTGCGACGAGAAGAAATTCACTATGAATAGAATGATTACACACTCAATCTATCATTCTCTCTTGCTGTTGTTATGCTTTTTTACACATAGATGGATAAATCGATCGATCAATCCTCTAATGCCTAGATCGTTTGATCCATTTTTTTTTTTAATACAATGAGATTATGAGTCTGTTTATATATGCATAGAACCCTAATCCTTGTTGTACAAGTAAAGAAAGGTGGTGGTGTTTAATTAGAACTTGCTACTTGTTGAAGTCATATTTAACTTTTTTCCTGTTTCAAAGGTCTTGCGCATTGAATTAGAACCTTCGCAGGATTCTAGTTGAGTAGTTAGTTTAGGATTTATTTCCTGATTGGTGTGCAATCTTCTAGAAAATCAGAGTTATTGCTTGATCTGGACTCTCTGATATGTAAGAGTAAATTGTAATATTTCCTTAGTGGAATGTGGTCCTAGATTCCTTGTTTTAGTGAGATTGTTACTGTTTTGATTGAGCATCTCTTGGCCGATCGTTTCCCAACCTGACCAGGTCCTTTTTCCCCGATCGAGGTTTAGACCTATCCTGGCCAATCGGTTCTGTTTGACTACCCCGTCCAATAACATCAACTTTTACTTGGCCGACTGTTTCCCAACCTGACCGGGTCCTTTTTCCCAGATCGGGGTTTAGACCTATCCCGGCCGATCAGTTCAGTTTGACTACCTCGTCCAATAAGATCAACTTTTACTTGGTCGAATGTTGACTGGTTGACTTTACCTGACCAAACATATTTAACCTGATCGAATCACTATACCCGATCAAGTCTAATTTATTAAGACCTTGTCCTTGCAATCGGTTTATCCGACTACTTGCCAATCACTAGTGACTGTTTTTCTTCTTTGATGACGTGATCCGCCATATATTTCGGATTTATCCGCTATCTTTGCTAACATATCATGTTACCGAAAAATCCCTATAACATATATAAAGGTCAATTATGCCCCTAAACACATTTTGTTATTGCATTTTCATTTTCCAAAATTTATTTAAAATACTTTTCATATTTTATTAAGAATAAAAAAATATTTTCTTAAAAAAAACAAAAAATATGAAAGAATTATATAAAAAAAATCATCAGCAGAATTTTAATTAAAATATTAAAAAAAAAAGATTAAAAAATATTTAAATAAAAAAAAAAAAAAAAACTAAGAGATCCATTGGATCTCCACCGTTACGATGGAGATCTAGAAATCATCTCTATTATTTCGACAATGGAGATCTAGAGATCTCTTTTGTGTTGAAAATGGAGATCCATTAATGGACCTCTATCGGTTAGCAATGGAGATTCGTCAAGAGATCTCCATCGACCAGTGATGGAGACCATCAAAGGATCTCTATTGGCCGGCGATGGAGATCCCCCTCTAGATCTCCATCATTGGTAGGGGTTCAAAGATGGATCTCTATTGTTAGATAGAGCTCTATCAATGGTCGCTGGATCTCCACCGTTGATGACTATATATTTATTATTTAATTTTTAATTCACTTTCCATTCAAATGGCCATAATAGTCCTATTTTCAATAAGTTTGACTAACAGAAATATTAAAGTGGTGTATTTTTAAAAATGTTGGGACTAAAGTTCCTTAAAAATATGATATTTTACCAAAGCCTAAGGACTTTAGTGAAATTTCCCTACATTTATTTTGACTGATGTTCGGACTATCTTACAACTCAGAACCGGTTTTTTATTTATTATTTTTTCATATTACAAAATTTTACATTTTATTTATCTAAAATTAAAATGTTAAAAAAGATACTGTAGAAAATTGAGTCGTAGCCTCGTAACTTTCACGATTCATGCCCAACTTTGTTTAATGATTTTGAAATGGATCAAATGGTCTGACTCCTTTTCAAAAAAGAAATCTAACCAAAACAAAAGGTCTAGCCATTATTATTAATCACCAATCAACAAATATATTATGCGGTTGGTGGATAACATATCAAAAATTTTATTGAACGAATATTATTCATCGTTTAAACACATATATACTTGTATATTTATCAAAACGAATGATGTATTTATTATAAAAATAAAATTAAAAAAAAAAAAAAAAGTCAATTTGTTGTATTAATGCCTCACCAAACACCATTTTAAGCAAATGCATGATTAAGCGATACAAAGAAAACAAACGGCACATACATAACTGTCAATTGGATATGTGTTATCTTAAATTAAAGCATCTCCCGTGAAAAATGATTTACATCATAATAAATATTTATATGTCAATAATATCAAAAGATTTTCTTCTTAAGTGGTATAAAAAGATAGTTGATAACCATACAAGAGAAAAAACTGTCTCCGATGCTTCAGTTGAAAATATAATTCATTAATAATTTATCTAGTTATTTTATTCTTTTTTATATTTTATTTTATTTTTAACCGGACAAATTGTTTAATAGTTTTTAAAATTTATCTTTAATGCTGAGTCATGGTACAAAATGACTGTTCAGTAGAGCCTTTGAAAGTGACATTTACGTTGATACACTACAAAAAAAATTGGCTATTAGGACGTTTGTTTTTCATCCCAAGAGGTCTATTGGGACGAATAAAATTCGTTCCAAAATCCGTCGCCTCAGGTGGGTCGCAATAGCCTCTTTGAGACAAAAATTGAAATTCGTCCCTTAAAACTACCTATAGGGACGATTTTTGTTCGTCACAATTGATAGTGTATAGGGACGAAATTATTTATCCCATTAGATACATTTTCATCCCTTTTGATATCCTCTATATGGACGATTTATGTTGGTCCCCTTTGACAACTTGTAGGGACGAAATATTGCGTCCCATTAGATAAATTTTCATCCCTATAGGATATCTATAGGGACGAATTTAAAAATTAAAATTAAAAAAAGAGAATTTGATATTTTGCCTTCAGGGTTAACACAACATGCCCACGCCTACCACCCCAACCACCTACACACAACCCGCGCTGAAATTAATATCAATTGTTATTGCTTGGCGTCGACGGCACACTCATGAAAAAGTGCCTTATCCACCTTGCTATTACTTCAATTATGATATTAAAAGCATAATATCTATATATATATATAACCTCTATTTGTTATTAAATTTTTATTGATTTTTTTTTTCAATTAAATTTTTTTTTGTAAATTGATTCCACTAATTTAAATTTTATTTTTATATGATAAACAAATTGATATTAAAAAAATATTTATTATAACATTTAATTAAACTATTTTGTCATATCAAAGAGTCAATCGTTAATCGTACTTAGAATTAGATATGACCCCTGTTCCGTTTTTCGATTCGGAACCAGCGGTTTTGGTTTCGGTTTCGATTCCTACATTTCGGTTCTGGTTCCGGTTCCAACGGTTCAATTCCTTTTTAAAAAAAAAATAGAAAACCTTTCAAGACTAATAGTTATTGATCCTTATGAAGAACTTATTGGGAAAAAACAACATTCATCACGATATAGAACCACTTTGGACGAACAAAATGATCCATATTGTATCATTTTCTAATATATATGGTAATTTAATTATTAATCTATCTTTAAGGAAAAACTTTAAAAAAAAATCAAGAATTTTCAACAAAATTAATTAATTAGTTCTTTGATGTTTTATTTTATTTTAGATTTTTGAATGGATAACATATTTTATATCATAAATTCTAGTATTTTGATTTGGTCAAAAAAAATTCCAGTCCGAAAAAAAAATTCGTCTAATAATAGGATGTCTATTGGGACGAATTATATATTTCGTCCCAATAGACATCCTATTGGGACGAAAAAAATTCGTCCTAATAGGATGCCTATTGGGACGATATAAATTTGTCCCAATAGACAGTCTATTGGGACGAATTATATATTTCGTCTCAATAGGCAGTTTATTGGGACGAAAACAATTCGTCCCTAAAGGTCTTACCAAATTGGACAAAATTTTTTCTAATAGACATTCTATTGAGACGAAAGTCTATAAGGACGAAATATATATAAACTGCCTATTGGGACGAAAAAAAAAAATGTCTCTATAGGATTTTCGTCCCAATAGACCGATTTTCTTGTAGTGATAGTTTTGTCTCGTAGCTTCACATTATAACAATCTAATAATTAACAGTACATAATAATAGAACACTAGTACAAATCGATCCAAGTACTGACAAATCGAATGATATCGAAAGCTTTTTCTATAATTCCATCAAGCCGCACAAAAAGAATGATAGTTTTTATAAATATGAAGTGTGAGCAGCACACATTCATCCAAAAGAGAAAAGAGTGGTGTTGAATTTTTGGACAGTTAGACAAAGACTTGAGCATCCATGCAATATTCAACAAATTAAAGAGAAAGAAAATCACTCAATGATCAGGTTTCTGAAAAGAACAAGATTGACACGACAGGTGAAATTCACATGTTTGTCGACTTTAATTATTGATTGTCCATAACTTTTGGAGAATATTGATAACAATAATCTTGAAAGGTTTTATTGAAAAAAGTACATTTAGAATCTTGACAAGGATCTCAATAAGCTGCTCAAAAAGTACATCAAACTATGGCTATAAATAAGCTGCTCCTCTATCTATATCCGACATACTTTCAGCATCAAATTAAAATAATGGAGATTATCTTTAAGAAACCACTGTCAGAAACAGATGTCAATCATAGGCTAGCAATTCCCTCTAAGAAATTGGCCGAGATCGCAACATTATCCCTAGGAGAGAAGGTACGCATTGCAGTCATAGATGCCACTGGGAATCAATGGAGTTTTCTTCTCTCCACCCGGAATGAGGGCAAATTCTTGAAGCCAGTTATCAGTGGTAAAGAATGGTTGGAATTTGTTAGCCGGAGACATCTTCGTGAAGGTGATAACATCACTTTTTATCGGGAGACCAACGAAAATAATGAGGTAACATTCAAAATTGGAATAGAGTTCACTAGAGTATCAACCGTCATATTTGGTGTCCCAATACGTACTTCTTAAACAAGGGAGAATCTGCATGCACTACTACTTTATTTGTATGTCCAAATAAATGTTGTTTTCCAGGTCCCCATTTGCTACTTCACTTCTCGATCTCTGAATACTTAGGGTTATGTTGGCTCATCACTACTCGAATGTATATTTGTATTAACATCAGTTTCAAGTGTGTGTTCGGTTGTTGAATTGAGTTTGGAATTCTGAATAATTATGTTCGGTGGTATATATCAGTTTCAATCATTTTCGTCACCTGAATTTTATATATATATCATTTCAGATTCATCCATCTATGCTATTTGTTGAATAATATTTAAAAGGTATAGTCAAGTAGCCAAGTAAGTGAACTAGTTGTTCAGATACTAAAATGATCTAAATCTTATCTCCAAAACACCGGCCATCTCAAACCGTCCAAATGTACTATATATTAAAGAGCTTATGAAGCAATTTCTTTTGTTTTCTTTTTGACAAATCCAATCATCCGAAATTCAATATATTCTAATGACGATACATATTGTAAATAATACTAAAAATTCGTCATTTTCCCTTGCCATTAGAGAAGGTACTGTTTTTTTTTTTTTTTTTTTTCTTTGAAGTATTATATATATATATATATATATTTTAAATAAAATTGGACTGATCTAAGGGGAAAAAACATCACAAACGATCATATGCTGAAAAACCCTTGGACGGTATCCATATACAAAAAAAGAGAAAAGAAAAGTAAAAAGAGACAAAAAGCAACAAAGCACAAAGAACCAATGGGAAAACAACCCCAAACAAAAAGAGGCACACAGGCCACACAAAAAAGAAAAAGAAAACATCAAGAAAAACGAAAAGACTCCCGACCCATGCAGACGTTGCCAACTAAAGTAGAACAGAATGACAGGGCAGAGAACCACCAAGAATCACCCTGAAGCTCTAAAGCATGCTTAGAAAGTGTATCTGCAACCTGATTCCCCTCCCTGAAATATGGGAAACCTGAAAATCCATCTGCGAGATCTGGAAGATGCAGCGTTGCCACGTTTGACGAACCCTCCAAGGAACCATTTCAGAACGAGAAGAAAGAAGCTGAACCACATAAGAAGAATCGCTCTCAAGCCAGAGACGATGCCACCCATACGTCCATGCAAAATTAATGGACAAAGAGGCCGCCAGAAGCTCAGCCTCAAACGCAAAAACTTGACCAAGAGTAATAACAAAGCAACCCTTCACAAAGGCTCTGCAGTTCCGAAACATACCACCACAACCACCAAATCCCGGAGAGCCCATAGCAGCGCAATCTGTATTCACTTTGATCCAGCTAGGAGCCGGAGGCGACCAAATCACACTCTTGATCACAGGGGCTTTAGAAGGGCGACATTGAAAACCGAAACAACAAAGAATCAAAAGGTCGTTCATACAATTACGCATACAACCAATATCCAGGCGATTAGCCTCTGAAACTGCATGCCAAACCAAAGAAAGGATGGATCTAAAGTCCACCGACTTCCCTTCAAAGATCCACTGATTACGGGCAGTTCACACCCTCCATATCACTGCATGGATAGCCGCTTTCCATAAAATCCTAACCTGCTCACTAAAGGAAACTGACATGGCCTGCAATAAGAAGGATTGTCAAGTTTCGGTAGAGACACGTCGCTGAAAAACAGAGAAAACTGCCTTCCAAAGAGCAACCGCCAGGGGACAATAAAGAAAAAGGTGATCTGCAGATTCACTACTAACCCCACGAATATTGTAACGAGAAGCCAACTGGAACCCAGACCTACAAAGACGATCCTCAGTAGGAAGCCTGTTCAACATAAGATGCCAAGTCAAAGCTGAGCGAGAGGGGAGGATAAAACGGGACCAAACATCTCTCCACTAAACAACCTGAGGAATATCACGGAGAAACTGTGAATAAACAGTCTTGCAAGAAACATGACCATCCCGAGAATTAGCCCAAACCAGAGAATCCACAACAGGAGAAATCACAATTCGATCAATCCAAAAACATAGATCCGGGAAACGCGTTTGGAAACAATTGTCCAGTACCCATTTACCCTCATGAATAAAATCTGAAACCCTTGCCCGGAGAGGATTAGCTAAATAATCTGGAATCCCTAAAAGCTCTAAAATGGGGACCCCTAACCAATTATCCCGCCAAAAGTCCCATTGAGAGTTTTCACCAATCAGCCAGATACCTTCCTTAAGAAGGAAACTATAATTTGTCCGAAGAGAAGACCAAATCGAGGAGGTGACATACCCTCCATCAGGCTTCTGCAAATGCCTAAGACATCTCTCCCATAGAAATGAGAAAGCAAAACCATCAGAGGTTATAAACTTCTAAGTGAATTTCTGCAACAACGAGTCATTCAGCAACCTAAGATCTTTTAGACCAAAACCATCCTGTGAGTAAGGCCTACAACAACGATCCCAAGCGACCCTCCATCAGGCTTCTACAAATGCATGAGATACCTTTTCTACAGAAATGAAAAAGTAAAACCATCAGAGGTTATAAACTTCCAAGTGAATTTCTCACAGGAACCAGTCTACAAAAAGTTCTTCAACTTGCAGTTAATTAGTGACAGTAAAGAAAAAAGGCCACTTGTAAATCATGAAAGAGTGCACAAATGAACCAATGATAACTGACCTGATCAGAGTAGCACGATCGGCCAGAGAGAGGGACTTGCCTTTCCATTTAGCAAATTTAGATAAGATCTTATCCGTAATAGGTCGTAACACCGCCTTTTGAGGCTTACCCCGAAGCAAAGGGACTCCCAAATAAGAAAACGGGATTTGCTCAATCTGCATACCAACTAGAGACTGCAAACTACCATTCCGTGAGGGGGAGATAGAAGATCCAAAATAAATCGAAGACTTACCCTAGTTAACCAACTGGCCTGAAATATCACCATAATCCTTAATAGCACCCATGATATGCTTCAGATTCTTTTGAGTGCTTCTACAAAAGATCAGAACATCATCTGCATATAGCAAATGAGAGCCAAAAAACCCATTGGGGAAGAAATTGGCAGAATCTAAGAAGAACCCATTAACCTGGTCAATAATCTACTAAAGAAGTCTTTTGCAATACCAAATAAAAGCAGAGAGAGTGGATCTCTCTGACGAACCCCTCTAGAGTAATAGAAATACCCCTCTAGGACCCCATTAAATAGAACTGAAAGCCTAGACGAACGAAGAATGCCGTCTATCCAATCTACAAAAACAGAAGAAAACCCAAAAGCCTGAAGCACTCTGCAAAGGAAAGACCAATCCAAGGTGTCAAACGCCTTGCAGATATCAATCTTCATGGCTAAGTTACCCTTATAGCATTTCTTCTGTAACACATTCACACAGTCAGAAGCCAAAGCAATACAATCCTCAATATGTCGGTCTCGAATGAAGCTGAACTGTTGAGGAGAAATAATCCTAGCGGTAACCCAAGTTAAACGATCAACCAAAATCTTCGAAGAAATTTTAAACAGAAAGTTACTAAGAACAATTAGTTTAAACTGATCAACCGAAATTGGGTCTCTCAACTTCAGAAGAACAATGAAGCTGGAATTGAGACCTGTAAAAATAACTCCAATGATGAAAAAATCCTGAACAGCGAGGACCACGTCACTATCTACAACATCCCAACATCTTTGATAAAAACTACCAGAAAACCCATTTGGCCTAGGGGCAGAAGTAGCATTCATAGCAAAGATCGAATCGTGAATATCATCTGCAGATGGAACTCTAGTCAAGAAAGCGTTCTCTGCGGTAGTTACCATGGAAAGAATCACATCATCTATAATAGATAAATCTTTCCCAACTCGAGAAACATCCGAGGAAAAGAGGCCAGAATAATAACTAATTATATGATCCATGATGGCAGGCTGATCCTCCGAGAGAACCCCATTAATCGAAAGGGCTGATATAGTGTTACAATACTGCCTATGTTTGATAGAGGCATGAAAGAAAGATGTGTTCCAATCCCTATCACGAAGCCACTTAACTCTAAACTGGTCACGATAAAAGCACTCCTGTCTATCAAGCTTAGAATGAACACTCGCCTCGGCCCTAAAAAGATCATCTGAGAAACCCCGATTAGACAAATCCAGTTGAATAGATTAAAGCTCCGCAGACTTCCCAGCAATAGCAGAGTTAAGATCCCCAAAAACCTCCAAATTTCAAGACTTGAGAGCCTTCTTCAAGTTTTTCAGCTTATAGATAACAACATGAGGAGGGCTACCTACAATAGGAGTGCTCCAAATCCTATGAACAATAGCTATAAAATCAGGATGCTCTAACCACATGCTCTGAAACCAAAATGGTCGATGACTAGAACCTCAAAATCTGATAACCGAACCAATAATGGACAGTGATCAGAACAAATACGGGGAAGAGCCACACAAGAAATTTTCCACCAACAGGAAATGCAACCATTAGAAACCAAAACTCTATCTAATCGTCTCTCAACTCTAGTGTGGTTACTGCGACCTTTAACCCAAGTTAATCGGGCGCCTTGAGAATGAATGCCAACTAAATCACAATCATCAATCATCAACCTGAAATCCTCACAAGAACCACAAGTAGGAGAATGAGAACCCAAAGCCTCATGAGCACCTAGAACCGCATTAAAATCCCCAACAACCAACCAAGAAGAAACCAAACTAACCATATCTCGAAGGGACTGCCAAAGAGACCTACGAACCACTGCAGAAGTGCTCGCATAAATAAAAGTGTAACAGTGCACCCGAGAACCGATCAAGAGCAAAATAGTAAGATGTTGATCATGACAATGAACTATCTGAGCCTCAAGAAATGAAATACAAATGAAAACCCAAATAGTCGGAATCAACCCACCCCTATTGTTCATACCCACCAAGCGAAGACCGAGCGAAGACCAGAAACCTAAAGAGATAGAGGAAAAATCAACCATAGGCTCTACAATACAAACCATAGCAGGTCTATGTAAACGACACAACTCTCTAAGAACCTGCCTCGTAGGCTCGCCCTGGATCCCACAACAGTTCTGAAAGAGAACATTAATCATCAAAAACAGTTGAAGAAGCCCGGCACTCAAACTTTAAAGAAGCTAGCCTGCGCTCAACCCTCAAAGCTCTCTGAGAAATCTCAGCATCAATTAACTCACCCTTCTCCACCTAGGAAGCTTGTGAAGAATCTGCAATGAGGTGAAGCTCGGCTTGAGAAGTTGACCATAGACCCGAACTCTGAATCTGCACCTTAGGATCCACAACTGAAGAACAAGAAAAACCAAATCCATCTCGTAAACTACTCTAATCCACATTGACATTTGAAGCTGAAGACACAATTGCTTCCTCAGATGATTGATTGCCTAAAACCTCATGAACCCTAACTTGCCGACGAGCCGTATGACCCAGACGAGAAGATGACCCAGATAAAATGGTAGAGACCATAGGGCGAACCTAATTAACCACTGAAGAACCCTGAACAATAGTCCTCGAATAATGCACCACCCCTACATCCGAACTGATAAAACTAATAGAAGGATCAACAACATAGGAACTAGAAACCAGAACAGAATCAGTGACCCTGTCATCAAATCCTGAATCCTTGTTAATCTGTAATGCTTGGGAAATCATTGGAGGAACCAAACTTGAAGCCACTTCTGAAATAGCTGAGACAGTAGATGAAGACGGATTTGAAGAAAGAACCAAACTAGCGGACGAAATGGAACCCGAGATCAAATTAGACCCTACTGAAGTGTGGACAACCATTGAATCATGACCACCTACATCCTGGTGAATAGCTGAAAAAACATTTGATAACGGGACCTCCTCCTGAGGAGCAATAACAGGGCGATAAACCGATTTAGAGGAACGGGTCTGAACAGGCTGAAAACCATCATCCCCAAAAACTCTAGAATCCCCCGCTATATCCTGGATCGATTTTGTAGAACTACTTAGAGGAACCTTAGAAGACTTATTCTAATGACAAGAAGTAGGCAAATGACCTATAGAAGAGCAAGTGGAGCAAAAAGTTAGGAGATTCTCATATTCAACAGCTATAAAAGAACTATGAAATTCATCCCTCTCCAGTAGTACTAAAGTAGGCAGCACTGAAGACACATCCACATCAACTAGAACTCTAGCATAATGACCAAAATCCCCATCACTAGTAGCCTTGTCCAACCACAATGGCACCCCAATTCCTCTAGCCAAGTCAGAAATAATTTTTGGATGCCAGTATTCCCACGATAGATCAAAGAACCTAACCCAAACTTGAGCATTTGTGGACTTCTGTAGCGATGGGTTAAAATCCAGGACCCAAGGCTGTACGCGCAGAATACCTGGCTTTAGATGAACCTAACCGAACCCCCAAACATGATTCATCTCAGCAGGAGACTTCAAAATAATCTGATAATAACCTCTCCCTAAAGATATAAGACACCAATCAGAATTTAGCATTCAATGCTTGCTAATTCTTGTCTTAAGATCCACAAGCTTCCAAAGCTGTTCACCACTAGAAAGCACCACACGACCAATAAGAGCATTCCTACACAACTCAGGACGAGCCTGATAAGCAATCAGATCCACCCGAACAGAAACATACCCCCCTTCTTAGAGGGAACTGATGGCACCGGTAAAGTCTCAATAATAGGAGATTTGAAGAGACTCGCAAAAGACTTACCACCCTCAACTATAGGCACTGAACTCTGAATAAGACCTACAACTGAATTCGGAACAATCACCGAAACATCCCCCTCATGCTGAGGAGGAATTGGCTTACCAACTAAGGAACACACCCCACCAGATACGAGAGGAACAACCCGAGAAGAGGAATTCACTCCACTCACCGTACTCAGACCAACCTGACTAGTCAAGGTGGAAGACATCGCTACCGGAGATGAAAGAGACAAAGCGGCCTCTATACACATAGGATCCATAGAGCTCGAAATGGATGCAACTCAGTGACGCAAAACGGCGGTGTAGCCCTAAAAGAAATGTTAAACCAGTGCAGAAACTTGAAACTAACGTAAAACTATGAAACAAACTCCAAATCATGATATTCTTGATTCCATGTTGCATGACATTTTACGATCTACAACTTTTATGAAGAACATAAGATCAGAATCTGACAGGAAGATGCTCAAAATTACAAAACGGTGCCGAAACCTATCTTTAGAGAAACAAACCAGAACAGAAAACTTGAAACGGACGTACCTCAGTGCCGTGAACCCCAAATCACAAATTTCTTGATTGTAGATTGCATAAAAAATCACGATCTACAAAATTGAAGGAGGACAAAAGAACCGAATCTTACCATAAGTGGGCCAAAAAAGCAAAACGGCAGAGTAATCCTAGAATAAAAGACAAACCTGTGCAGAAATGTGAAACCGATATAACTCTTTGTAAACAACTCCATATAACGAGATTCTTGATTCCAAGTTGCATGGAATTTCACGATCTACAACTTTGATGAAGACCATAAGATCAGAATCCAATCGGAAGATGCTCGTAATCACAAAATGGCGTTGAAACCCTAAGGATGGGGGATGACTCTAATCCATAACCTCTTATCGTAAGTGTGATGGGTATACAACTGGACAAACCTCATCTTGTCGCCATTATAGAATTATTTAAAAACTGATTTGACGTTAAATTATAATGACTATACATGTAAATAATATTAAAAACCTTTTGTAGGGGCCACCACAGCATCCCATGATCAAATCCACACAGTTTCATACTTAATTAGTAATCAGTCATCACCAACAACTTGGCCTAAAAAGGTTCTTAAATTTGACCTAAAAAGCATTCAAGTAAACTAATATTGATCGTAGCCATAATTTTGAATTATTTATTCATTTTTTAATATTTAATATGGTGTTCTAAAAGTACATTTTAACAAAATCTTATAACAATTAGAGTCATATATCATCAAATGTTCATAGAGATTCTAAAAGCAGATATTAACACAATATTATAATTAATGAGTTTCAGATGATTGGATTTTCTAGTTGCTATGTTATTTTTTTTATTATTTAAAAACAAAAAAAAATAGATTGCTTTATTAGCTCCGTAAGGGATGATGTTTAAATATTAAAAGAAATAAACAAATACTAAAAGAAAAAGAAAAAGAAATAAACAAATATTGAGCAGCTAACTAGCTGTATGCATTGGCTGTATTGAGCTTTTTGTACAATTGCACATCATCACTTGAAATTGTAGTTATTATTTTCCAGATTAGTGCACAATCAATTCAAAGGTTCTATCTTCGTTTTTATTATTATTCAATATTGATTGGAAGATGTTAGACTTTTTCAAGCACTACCAAATGGAGGAAACACAATATCAGATTCCTGGCCCACTAATATATTAAGTTATTAACTGTCGACTGCTTCAACATTTTGTCGTTTCATTCGCCTTGGATTTGCTTTTTTAATCTTCCATTTTGAAATTAAGTTTTATGGGCATCCGTATCTCCGATGGAAAACACTTAATATTAAACCAAATCGTTGTAAAAAGAGAATTTTTTAGAAATTACTTTACATATAAAAATTTTCCCACTCGAATCTATCCAACACCAATTTGATGTAAAAGAGTATCTTTAAAAGATTATTCTTTCAATAAAACTTTATACAATATTAATTAATTTCTATTAGTTAACTTAAACAAAATGAATTAATTTTTTTGATAGAAAAAATATTATTCTTAAATAATTAATTGCATAATATAAAAAAATAAAATAATTACTCACATAATTTTATGCCAAAAAAAAGCGTCTTTTATGGAATGGGCCTCTTAATAGACTTATTAACAAAAAACCAAAATAATTATTATATATAGAAAAAAAAAAAAAAGTAATGTGAGTTAGGATGTTCAAAAAGTATGTTCAAATCACGTGTCTGAATATATTATTAACTTCATGCTAATCATGAGATTATGTAATGAGTGATGTTATTTTGATGATTCAGATACCACATTATTTGAACCTTAGTTTGAACAAATTTTTAAAACTCTATAACATTATTCAACAAAAAATTAGGTTGCCACTTTTCACTTCACTAATCAATTTGTAGATTATCACACCTTTAGTCACTTTTCAACCAAAAATCTATACCTCATCGGTGGCTGTCACTCACGTTTTTTTTTTTTTTTTTGTTAGGAAGACAACATTATTTAAACAACAAAAAGATCTACAAAGCCATCGTCCTTGATCAGCTTGCAAAGCCACTCTAGAAGAAATCCAGAAAGTAGAAAAACCACTCCTTAAAGCCCACATAGCAACACTATGGCCAACTAAATTACAAGATCTGTGCGAGAAACACAGAGATATTGTTGGTACTCTCCTTAATAAAATCATGGACATCTTGAACAATATTGACCACCTCGCATCGAGACTAGAAACTACCTGAACAAAGGTTAATAGTATTGATTGCGTCGGTTTCCACAATGACAGGATTCAAATTCTCACTAATCGCCAAGTGAACTCCCTTTAGAATAACCAAAGTATTCACTGTTTTAGCCTCAATAGAACCATTAAAGCACTTCGCCCTTGCTAATAAAATTTTTCCCAACCTCTATGTCTAGTCACCACACCCAAACTGAAAATGCCTCTAGTTTTATCCAAAGCTGCATCCATATTCACCTTAAAGTGAAAGTCAGAAGGTCTCCAAAATTGACTCATTTGAGAAGGAGCACATGACATCTTGGGAGAAAAGGAAGCTGAGTTAAAGTTCTTTAAGAAGGTCTTAACCTGCGCCTAGAAATTAGGAACGTCAAAGGAACCACCGTGGACTAGCAGATTTCTGTAACCCCAAGCACACCACGAGGCAACCAAGAAAATAGAAGTCCAATTGGCCTTGACAGTGGAAAAGACCTAAAGACATCTATCAAAAAATCTGAAGTTGCTAAAAAACGGACAACTAGACCACCCTGGCTTAATTTTACACAATTCCATAAGGCATGATCAGCAGAGTCAGGGGCCTTACCACATAGTTTGCACACAGGAGAGTCGGAGATACCTTTTTTAAAGATGGAAAGAATGGTGGGCAAAATGCCTTTGCAAGACTTTCAACTGAAAATTTCACCTTAGGAGGAAGGTGTAAGCTCTACAGTCGTTTCCACCATGGTAAGGGACCGGTAGAGCAAGAAGTAAGCCCATAATTTTTATCATTTAGAGTTACTCTGTAGGCACTCTTCACAGAAAATCCTCCCGTCCTATCAAAGTGTCATAGAAGAGCATCATGTCTATGTTGCAAAGAAAGGGGAATACTGATAATGGTAGTTGTTGTAAGCCCCAGTTTTTAAAGAGTCATGCAGCGAAAGAAATTTTATTGAACAAAATATATTGTTTGAATCATATTCAAACAAAATGGTCTTTTAAAAAATTGATATAAAGCGACTTTATGAACCTATACTATATATAAGAATAAACTAAGTAAGATTCGTAATCATACCTCAAGGCTAACTCCTTCCTTCTTTCTCTTGTTGATTTTACTTTTCAATTTGTATTAATGAGGTCGTTTGTGCTCAACAAAGCAATGTATTTATGTGTTCATTTGAAAATACCGTGTTTAACCACTTAGGAATCCACTTAAGATAAACGCTTAGTAAAATGGTAAGTAATGATTTGTTTCATAAGGAATTAGAGTAATATGTTGTATTAATTAACTAGTTTAAATGCAATAATGTAAATCATGGTAAGTTGGATAATGTTTGGTTTGAGAAACCATCAAACAATGTATGTAAGTAAATGTAACCAAAAGTGATAGGAAAAATAGAATGCTCAACAATCTTAGATAAGATAATGGAATGTAATCAATTAAGAGAATACTAAAGAAATGATGGAATTGCAAGTGGATTATGGGTAATGCTTTTCAAGCTACTTTAATGAACCAATTCTCATACTTGTTAACCATTCGTAGTCTTAGATGTGTTTAGGCCGTTACTACGAAACCTAAACACTTCCCACCAAAATGCCTAACTAATTAAGGAGAGGGGGTCAAGGTGAGATTGGTTAATTACAAATCAAGGTTTAGATGATTGCAGTTGATATACCCTTCAATTATCTATCCTATTCACTATGTTCCTTAATCATTCAAGGGTGTTAATCCAATATTGATTATATAACAAATTATCCTAAACAAGAGTATAATCAACTAGTGGTATACAATGCCAATTATATAACAAATATGATCTAGTTATCAAATGAATAGAACACAAATAGAGATTTAAAATACATATAGCTTAAGCAAAACCCAAATTTAAATCCAAATGTTTCTCACATCAATCTCCAAGAATGAGGATTTCGTTACACATAGTCACAATTAAATAGTAAAGAAGTAATAGATTAGGAAATCACCCTTGGGCCTCATTTTGTAGTGCTTGATCCTTATTTCCTTTGATGCTCCTAGTGTAAAGAATAGTAGATGAGGATGTGTCTAGATGATGGATGTCTAATGGGTAGTGACAAAGGTAAAAGAAATATAGAGAATGGGAAAAGTGGAGTGATTTGGTGAAGTATTCAAAATTTGGTGTTGAGTTTTTGGATGAAAAAGGTTGTCCAAGATTAAAGATGGAGGAAGGTGAATGTGTCAAGTATGGAGGAGAGAATGTTAGTCTAAATATGAGAATTTTGTGGTATAAAGTGTGTGTTTTCAAATGGAGAAGAAGCATCTTTATAGTGGCTCTCAGATATGTCCTTTAACTGCCAAAAATACTGATGTGGCATGTGTCGCGGTTGTAGGGACAGCAATGCCACCGTGGTAGACGATTATTCATCCTTTGATATGGTTGTCGCGGTTGATTCTCATCTTTTTCGTGGTCATGAAGACAATGACTTTAGTAGGGCGACAATAGGATCTAAGACCTTTGAAAGTGGTCGTTGTTTGGTCACACAATGACACTAATAGCGACGCTAAGCCTGATTTACTTTTTCTCTATTGCGGTTATGGCATAATAGTGACACTAAACCACAACGGCATACCTGATTGATAGATCAGGATTTCTTCTCTCTGTCGTGGTATGGCCTAATAGTGACAGTACTGTGACATCTCCTTGGCTTGGATCTTCATTGCTTCAAGCCTTCTGTTGTGGTGTGCACAAAGGCAACACCTGGAACAACGATAATGCCCTATTTTTCACCCTTTTACATATTTTTTGTCAAATCCTTCTCCTTCTTTCACAAATGCCCTTGTGGCACTTAACAACCTGAAACACTTATTTATCATAGTTAGATCATGGGAAAATGCCCAAGAAACAAGTAAAAAGAAAAAGGAATGAGGGCCAAAATAATATCTATTTTGGCTCAATCATGTACCACTGGATCTTCCTCCCTATCTCCCGCGTTCCAGCAACTACGTGTGGGCACGTCACAGCCTTCAAGAGGTTGAATGGAGGTAGGAGAAACACAAGAAAGCAACTCTTGTTTTCTATGTATGGAGTTTGGCTAGCCTATATGAAATTAGGAGAAAAACGTTTTTCTCTTTTTTCTTTCTTGTTGGCCGTTCCCTCTTTCTCTGTTTCTTTCTTCTTTTGCATGTACTACTCAAATAACTTTTAATTGAGTTTGTTTTAATATTTTAGGTTAACTTGATATGATAGAATAGTTATTTATTTTTTTTTATTTTTTTATTTTTTTATTTTTATATCAAATATTCAAAAAACAAATATCATTTATCCTGTTAATTAAAACTCAAATATTAAAAACAAATATTTTGATATCTTATGTCATGATAGGGTTTCAAGTGACCTAGAATAAATAGGATTCTAAATCCTATTTAATTCAATGTTGTCACTGTGACTTGAACCCATGACCTGTTAAAGATTAAATAATCAATATTATTTTATATCTTTGTTTTGGTTTTGGTTCAAACCTTGTACCTCCATAAAATAATTAATTCAATTAATAATTCATAATTATTAATATAATTAATTATTAATCCATTAATTAAATAATCACATCATTTAATTAATTACCTGAATCAAATCCTTGTTACTTTCGTAACATAATTAATTGGACCATCCAATTAATTAACCATGACCTTTGTTACCATCAACATTCCTTACTAACAAAGGGACCTAATGGACCACAATCTTGAGCTCTAATAATCCTTAGAAAAATTAATTAAACTCTTTAATTAATATTTCGTGATTATTAACCTCGGAGTTACTCCACAAAAAACCTGAGGCTGCACTCTCGTAACTGTAAATGTTTTTACAAAATCCTAAATTCAGTGTCCATTGATATAAGTATTACATATGATATGATTTTCCATAAGTAGTTCATAATTGTAACTGGGATATAAAGTCCGTTATACCCCTCCAATTATATTTTTTCCATTAAGTACTATTGATTCCCTAATAAACAATGTATCCCTTATTCCTTTATGGAAGAAGGAGAGCGCTCCTAATTGTTCAAGCTCCGAATCAACATTAAAGGAACTACTTCTCTACTTCTCTACTTCTCAACTACTCACAAGAAGGAGCAGATTCCAATATTGTGTATAGCCTTCCAAGCCACAAGCCAAATTGCGATTCCAAGATACGGAGATATTGATCGAGAATGATATTCTGATCTCACCCATGGTAAATTAAAAACCATGATCTAACCTAAACGAGTCAATAAGACACTTAGGATTAAAATTACCCATATACATCCATCATTTGTCGTTATTTATAAATTTCCCCATGTAACGGATATTGTAGAGAGATTCATATAGATCATGGCCCAATCCTATATGATCACATCATATAAGGTGTCTCTATTCTCATATTACTATATGAGTGGTTTAGGATAAGACCACTGTATATTACTGAATGGACCGCAGCTGTACATTAACCACAAATAAAATACCCAACTTCATTTGCTCTTTACGGACTCTTTAGATTGCATGTCTCAAACTAAATTCTTTTGTATATGACATTCATATACTTAGTTCGAGATTACATTCGCCAATCTTGGATATTTAGCATATATGATATAAAAGTATGAGACATATAAATAGAATGAAAATGACTACTTCTTTATTTATAATTAATCATTATTTATATATTACAAGTTTTAGGGTAAAAACCCTAATAGTCTCTCACTTACACTAAAGCAGATGAGACATATCTCGTAATCATAGACCCTCTTAGTGACCTTCAAACACTTTAGCCGTTAAGGTCTTCGTACATGGATTAGCATGATTATCCTGCGACGTTATCTTGGTCAAGACGATATCTCCTCTCTGCACTATTTCCCTGATAGGATGATACTTCTTCTCTATATGCTTCCCTCTTTTGTGGCTTCTTGGGTCTTTGGAATTAACCATATCACCACCATTATCACAATAAAGTGTGATGGGCTTATCCAGATATGGAACAACTTCCAGGTCATTCAAGAACTTATGGAGCCACACAGCCTCCTTAGCTGCTTCACAAGTGGTTACATATTCGGCTTCCACGGTGGAATCAGCAATACATGATTGCTTGACACTCTTCCATATTATGGCTCCACCACCAAGGGTGAATACTGACCCATACGTAGATTTTCTAAAACCCATGTTTGACTGAAAGTCAGAATCTGTATATCCTAACAGGATCATATCCTGTCTTAAATATACTAGTATATAGTTTCTTGTTCTCCGAAGATACTTGACAATAGTCTTTACTGCAACCCAATGATCAAATCCTGAGTTGGACTGAAACCTGCTGGCTACTGCCACTACGAAGCAGATGCCCGATCTCTTGCATAACATAGCATATATGAGATTACCTACTGCTGATTCATAGGGAACTTGTCTCATATCCTCAACCTCTTGAGGTGTCTTAGGACACTGTTCCTTAGACATGTGAACTTCGTGCCTGGAAGGTAAATTACCTTTCTTGGAGTTCTGCATCGAGAATCGCACAAGAATCTTATCGATGTATGATGCTTGAGACAATGCCAAGAGTTTGTTCTTACAATTCTTTATCAATTGGATCCCTAGAGTATAACTCGCCTCTCCCAAATCTTTCATTTGGAATTGGCTTACCAGCCAGCCATTTACTTCCGATAATACCCCTACATCATTCCCAATGAGTAAGATATCATCTACGTATAGGATTAAGAAAACTATCTTCTTATCAATAATCCGTTTGTAAACATAAGGCGTATCGACGTTTTGCTCAAAACCATAGGTTTTGATAGCATTATCAAACCTAATGTTCCAAGATCTAGATGCTTGCTTTAGTCCATAAATGGACCTTTGGAGCTTGCAAACTTTTTGCTCTTGATCTTGGGAGACAAATCCCTCTGGTTGTATCATATAGATGTTTTCATCAAGGTTGCCATTCAAGAATGTAGTCTTAACGTCCATTTGCAAAATTTCATAATCAAAATAGACAGTAATAGATAAGAGAATTTGAATAGACTTAAATATAGCCACTAGTGAGAAGGTCTCTTCACAATCGACCCTTTTCTTTTGGGTAAATCCCTTTACTGTTAGCCTTGCCTTGAAGGTCTCTACCTTCCCCTGTACTCCTCTCTTTCTCTTATAGATCCATTTACATCTAATGCGTTTTATCCTTGAAAAGAATATAATATACGCGTGCGTCTAAAACAACCTAGGAGAGGGGGGGGGGGGGGGGGTGAATGGGTTGTTTTTCCAATTATTACCAATTTTTTGGATTAGTCAATACTAAAAAAATAACCCAATTCAACAATTAATAAAATCAAGTATAAAATGCGAAAATTAAAGAACACTTGATTTTTACGTAGAAACCTTCAACAAGGAAAAAACCATGAGCTATTCAGCTAGCCACACTCGATCCTCAAATCCACTACTTGTAATGATGTTTACAACTTAGGTTGCCCTTAACCATTCACGGTCACTAACCCACCACTACTTCCCTGCGGGCCTTTAATAGCAAACCTAGATCACCTTGCTTGCGCACTAAGCCACCTTAGTCACAAGACTTACTTCTTAATGAAGAAATCAATGACCTATGTGAGTATTATGAAATATCCAAAATGCAATAAATACTAGGCAACACTAAATACTTATCTAGAGATTAAATGATGCAATTAAATCAAGGGCAACCTTTAGGTGCAACGTTACATGATGCAATGAAATTTTTTTGATTGTGATCAAGTCTTCTTTGGTACAACCACATCAGCTAATATGTGATTGTATGTTCTAACATGCGATCACAATAATTTGATTGTGTGATCACGTGCAATTCAGATGCGATAACATTATATATATTTATGATCACATGTAATCATATTTGATCACATACTATTTTTAAAAATTGTATGGTGTCATATTGCACTCAAGAATGAGCCTTAAATCAATCCTAGATAACATATTGCTATATGTCATGGCATACAACTTAGCTATATAAGATAAAAAAATCATAGGCAATAGCTATCAAAATATAACTCACAATCAATCAACCCAATAATATCAATCTTGTAGATATAATATAATCTAAATGAATATAAGTAAAAAATGAGATTTCTTGCTAAGTAAGAACACAAAAATGAATAGATAGTGTTCAACTTACCAAGTCATGTGTGTTGAAGAAGACCCATGCATAGATACATCCTAGATGATCCTAGATGATGTTTAGATGATGTTTAATGCACATGGAAATGAGTTTAGAGAATTAAAAGAGCAATCTTTGTGTATTTTCTCTCAAGTATCTCTATATTTCTCTTTAGGGTTCTTAATATGCAAGAGCTAAGTTCAGAGAATAAGATAATGGTATATTTATAGAGAGCAAGAAAAGGCTGGGTGAAAAGACAGGTTTGCCCTTGAAACGCACCGATTGACGGTTTCAATCAATGGTTGGAAACCACTGATCATAACTGCCGAATTGAACCTAAGAGCATCAAGTATCAACGTCAGTTTCATGATCGCCAATCACTACCACAGATTTGAACCCGAGAGATAAAATCAATCATGTCACAATGGCGATTTCATTCAGCGGCTTAGCCGCCGATCATAACCACATATCCATTTCAGAACCTTCTAGAATTAGACAGCGGTTTCATTCGGCAGTCTAGACCATTGATCATAATCGTCGTTTCATCAAATGTGGTGAAACCAAAAGAAAAGCCAAAATCATTCTCCAAAGGTGATTTTCGCGTTGAACTAAGCACACCGATGTGCAAACGCAGACGTTTTCGAATAATCTTCGAGAAATGAATTACACGACACACTAAGTACATAACACAAACCATCAAAGATGTGCAAGTGTGAAGTGTGAAGTGAATACATCCTAATGCCTAAAATGACATGGCAATTATCAATCAAGATGCAATCAATTAAAACATGCATGGAGAGAGTTCAATAACATTAGTGCACATACATAAAACACACAACATGCAAGAAGTGTAGATATTCATGAGTTGTGTGTGTGTGTGTGTGTGTGTGCAACTAAGATCTTTTCAATGCAAGTAAGCACAAGTATTTTGCCTTTAGAGTGCTTATCAACTTGAAGTCTTGAGAGGGCTTTTGTTATGCTTGATCACCAACAATCATACGCCTAAGCTACCCTTACAATTCAAACCCCAATGGTGGTTTGTCACCGAAATAAGCCAATAAAAAATGAGGAACTTACAATCCCATCTGGTAAGTCAACAAGTTCCTAGACTGAGTTGGAGTACATGGACTCCATCTTGAGATTCATGGCTTTAAACCATTCCTCTTTGTCAGAATCTTCCATTACATGTTTAAATGACAATGGATCATCCACACTTTCATTAAAGATGACACCCTATGCCTCCCCAATACTTAAATAGTGATCAGGTTGTCTTATAACCCTCCCACTATGCTTAGGTGGTAGTGTGGTCTGACTAGGAACCGTCTGACTCTCAGACATAGGTGGAACAACAACTCTTATTGATTGAACACTGGTCTTACCAGGCTCTAACTCATTTAACATAATCTTACTTCGAGGTTTATGATCATTCATATAGTTTCCCGTTCTCCGCAACACTATTCTGCTGTGTGAACTGTGAGTTGGGACACAATCCCATGCTCAACCAAATAGTCTTCGAACTCTTGGCCAAGATGCTCACCTCTAGGATCCGATCATAGAGCCTTGATTATCTTACCCAATTGATTCTCAACTTTAGCTCAAAATTCTTTAAACTTTTCAAAATTTTCTGACTTCGTTACATTAGGCAGACATATCCGTATATTGAGTAGTCATCTATATAGGTAACATAATACTCATAACCACTCCTTACTATAACATTCATTAGTCCATAGATGTCTGAATGTATAAGCTCTAGTGGTTTTGTACCTCTAAGCCATTTTCCAGTAAAAGGTCTCTTGGTCATTCTACCTTTTAAATAGGATTTGCAGACAGGTAAGATGTCGACCTTTAACTAATTTGAGAGTCTGCTTTTTACCAGTTAGTCTATCCTGTCAAGGTTGATATGGCCAAGTCTCAGATGTCATAGATACGTTTCATTATTTGGAGAAACTTTTTGTCGTTTTTTTTCTTAGGTTTTTCAACTTTAAACATTTTAGCATTGAGCAGTGTTGTATATATTAACGGTCTTAATACATACAAGTTGTTTTCAATTAAACTTGAACATATATTTAATCCATTTCTAGAAATAACAATTGATTTATCATTAAAAGAAATTGAATAAAATTGTTCCAATAACTTGGATTCTGAAATTAAATTTCTAGTAAATCCAGGAATAAAATAAACATTGTTCAAAACGATAAAACAACTGTTAAAATAGAGTTTAACTACTCCCATTGCTCTTGTTAACATGACATCTCCCGACCAAACGCGCATCGAGAATGCCCCCTCCTCTAGCTCCGTCCAAGATTCAGTCCACTGCAAAGAAGAACAAATATGGTTAGTGGCCCATGAATCTACTATTCAAGGTGAAGAATCATCTTCCATGAAACACGATTCAATGACAAGTAAATCATATTTACCTTTTGCATTTTTCTTCTTTGCGAGCTCCACAAGGTATTGAGTATAGTTCCTCTTCCAGTGACCGACATTATCACAATGGAAACATTTCCCTTTTTCTTTGTCAATCAAGGTGCTATTTTTCTTGCTTTGGGTTGGTTTCTTCTAGGGCTTTGCTTTAGCCTTGCTAGTAAACCTCTTCCTCTTCTTAAACCTAGAAGAAGATGGTTCGGAAATATTTGTCTCACCGATCATACCTTTGTGGTCCTTAGTCATGGATTCATAGGTAGTGAGCTCATTTAGCAAGTGTGTCAAACTGAATTTCAATTTTTTCATCCCGTAGTTACTTTTAAATTGATCGAAACTCTTTGAAAGAGTCGTTAGTGTGATGCTCACCTGGCTTGCCTCATCAATGGCCCCGCCATTGATCTTTGTTGAGTTGAAGCGGAACATCATGCCCAGGACATGTTCCTAGACCGATGAACCTTCCTTCATTTGAGCAAGCTTTACAGAATGAACAGCTTCGTGCAACTTTTCCTCGGATTTCTACTTGAACATAGCCTACAATGATTCTGTGATTTCGAATGATGTAGTCATTGCATCGTGCTTGGTGACAAGCACATCTATCATGTTGGCTAATAGATATATCCGGGCTTTCTCATCAGTTGAGACTCATTTCTGGTGTGTCTCATGAACAATACGTGTGGCATTGGTAGTAGGCTCTAAAGGACATTCCTCCGTAAGCACGGATTTTAGGTCTTTTGTTACCAAGATTGCGTTGATGTAATTTTTCCACTTAATATAATTTTCTCTAGTTAATTTTTCATTAGCGAGGATTTGTAAAAGTACAGACAACATTGCAGAAAAAATAAAAAAAAGATTTCATTCATCTCATATATTAATCACATGTAAATGTTTAGCATAAAATTAAACATGATGCATGAACATGTTTAATGAATAAGAAATTGAAATTATACAAATGTAGTTAAATTGCTTAAACTATATCGGGGAGCTTGAATAGGTTTTTACACCTTTTTCAATCCCTTAAAACAAGCACACGTTTGTCCCTCAAGATAGCTTTACACACAACACATAAAACAAACAATCATATATAGACAAGAGAAGCATGTGACAATTTTAGTCATTGTCTATATAAGGCCAAGTATTAAGAAGATGAATACCATCAAAATATCATTACAAACAATACTTGTGTTAATATTAACGTTCAATGTATTTACAAGTATCAATCTAAATACAACTCTATAAAAGAATCAATGAATAAAAGAATAGTATTTACGCAAATGAATTATATTTACATAATATAATCAAAACGAATATTGTTTGCAAATCACACTTTACAAAAATCTTGTTTCTAAATACATCACAAGTGAAGATTGTATTACAAGATTAAAACATACACAAATACATATATAAAAGAGAGATAGAAAGAATTGACATATGAGATTTTTTAACGTGGTAAATCTCCAAGGAGAAAACATCCACGAGTTGAACTACAACCATTGGGTACTATATATATATTGGATGATTTATTAGAAATTCCTTAAAAGTGACCAACCTTGATCTACTTCCTATTGGAGTCTATGTCTAACCAATCCCTATTGGAAGATACAAAATCCCTCAATAATGTGGAGCCATCATATATTGGAGATCATACCAAACCAATATTGTTGGAAGATTAGAAATTCCTCAAGCGTACATACACATCCCATGTACCACCATCTATTGGAATCTATGTCTATCCAAACGCCCATGCCTACCAATATTGTAGACAACTCCCTATCCAAGGCACTTATACCTCTAGAAAGCCTCCTTTGCATAGCTATCCGGACCTTCCCGATCCTAGCCATGACTTTTTGCTTAACTATCCAAGTCATCTCGACTCTAGTTAAGACTTCTTGCTTGGTTATCTGGACGCCTTGTCCTAACCAAGTTGTCCTAACCAAGTTTTCCTAACCAAGTCTTCCTAACCAAGTCTTCCTTGCTTTACTATCCAGACATCTCGTTCTAGTCAAAACTTCATGCCTTTTATAAGGATTTTCTAGTGTGATCATGTGAATGCAAATGATGCAAATAATCAATTCATCATAGAACATATGATCAATACATTCCATGGAACAACTAGACCTAAACATGTGAGAACACAAGTAACACAATCTAGTTGCAAAACATGAATTAAACCTAAAGCATGTGAAACCACCTAACATAAATAGCTCATAGTTTCATTCACACAAATAACACTTGAATAAATCATATACATGAAGCATATATTCAATATGTTACAAACATATACAAAAATACTAGAATCATAAAATGTATTCAATGAATTTTCTAACCAAAGATTTAGAGCAAGGATATAATGATAAATCAATTAAATCCTAGAAAGCTCTAAAAAAACACATACACAAGCATTAATCCTAGATTTTATCAATCAAAGGATCAAAGCAAATTTAAAGGATTATTAATCATAAAATGATTCAATCAAATCACAAATAATCCTAGATATCAAACTAATCATAATACAACTATCAATCATGTGAAAAACCTAGAATCCTATAAACTAGTTCACATATGTCTCTAAATAGACTTTTGATTAGGTTTGATTATGAAGCTATCTTTCTCAATAACATTAAACATGTATACACATACATATAGAAAAAGAAACCCCAAGCAAATTGAAGGTTATAAAAGATGAAATCTCACAGATATGACAACTACCTCAAGTTCACAATATGGTTCAGTTTTCTGGATAGAACCACTAGAAAACTCGATCAAACAGCTGCAAGATCACTTGAAAAGGTAGAGGACTCAATTACGAACAATCTCCAACTTGAATCATTCAATTTTGAGTTCATATGAGAAAGTTATTGTGTTTGGAAGGTGAGAAAAAGTTGAGAGAAAATTCTGCACAAGTGAATTCTAATTTTTCTTCATTTTAATCAAATGGGAGGGAATGAAGAGCATTTAAAAGAATTTAAGAGAGGGAGAAACGAGCCAACCAGAAGCTGCCACATCACCACCCACGTGCGGAGTGTGTGTGGCATACGTAGGCAGAGGAGGACTCTGGCCATGTGGCACACGGCCTCCACACTTGGCCTCCTCTGCTTGGCCATTGGCCAAGCTTGCTCCTCCCGTGCTTCTCTCGCGCTCCTCTTGCGTTCTTCGGCTGTATTCGGGCTTTCGGACTGCGATTTCAAATCCACCTTCGGATTACTAATCTTCACACTCTCACGCACAATGAAGACTATAAAATTTTAACAAAAGGTTGAGAATTCATCTCGGAAAATGAAGACGAAGACAAATCAACGAATGAGAACGCAAAATAGCGTAGCTACATCATTTGGACTCGAAACTTAATGAATGAGTAACCGAAATGACCAGGACTCAATAAGGAATCAAATAAGATCATGTTCAAGTCCAAATATAATAAAACATAAACAAATAAATACAAAATCACACAAGTATGTCATTTCCTAAACATAGTTTTAGAACATGCAATTCTACAATATATGCCAATATGAGTTCAATGCATGAACATACTAAAACGTGTGAATGTGCTATATAAATGGTGTACAACAATGCAGGGACACTTATGAATGAATTTTGTGTGTGTGCCTAAGCCTAGTAAGAGGAATGAGGTCTATTTTACCTTTATTGTACAATTAAGCACATTCCTCTTTGAACACTTCATTTGCATGAGTTGTGGCCAAGTCTTTCTTTGAAGCTTTGAATCATCAATTCTAAGACCATTAAACAATTCAAGAAAACATCGTTTTGATATGGAATACATGCCAAGACAAACCAAAAACCTTACAATCTCCCCCTTTGGCAAATTCCATGTCAAAATCCCTATACATATACTAAAACAATTACAAAGAAAATTTGGTCACAATGAGTACAATGAGTTACACATTTCCATACTAATTTTCAACAACAAGTCTTGAACTTCATTTTGGTCTTCTCTTGATATCACCTAAAAATAACTTGAAAGCACAAGAATATCCAAGAGACAACACATATGGCAATATTCATTCTTAGGCAAGAAAAATAAAACATTTAAGTTCAAATGGAAGATGTATGCTCCCCCTTAATACATGATATCCAACAAAATATTCTAGCCAAGATCAACAAAGAAATATTACATGCCATAAAGTTCAAACTTGATATCAAAATACACCAAAAACAAAAACTAAGAAATGAGACTAAGCAAGCTAGAAACTAGCATATATCTCCCCATATCTTTCAAATTCTCCCCCTTTTTGACATGATATGAAGCCAAAAGGAAAGAGTAAGAAAATATACCTCAAGACCATTTCTAGCCACTTTTGCTACCAAGGAAAGTTGTGCGATTGGTTGATCTCACATAATGCTTTGGAGTAGATGCTTTGCTTTCCAATTATTTGATCTTCACATCCTGTAGCACTACCTTAGCATTAAACTTTTCAATCTTCATTTGTTACGCCTCAATCATCCTTCATGACTCTTCAACCTCATTCTTTAATTGTATAGCCCAAATTGGAAGAATATGTGTGCTAGATACATGGCTTGAATCATAAGATTCACCAAAGAGCCTAAATGTATCACTAGACTTTCCCTTTTCCTTATATGCCATGGTTGCCACACGTTTATCACTAAACTTCTCTAATGGAGGTAGTAGCACATCATCATCTTGTTTCTTCAACTCTTTAGCTTAACACAAATGAGAGATAAACTTCGGAAATGCCAACTTCTTTTCCAAACGAGTTGAATAAGCTGCAATCTCAATATATTTTATAAGCACTTCACCAAGATTTATGGGTTTGTTAGTTACTAAGGTATACACAATCTTGATCTTCTCTCTATTAAGTTCGGTAACATTAGTAGATATAACAACATTGGTACAAACAAATAAATGTCAAAAGGCACTTATCTTAGTCAACTCACTTTACCTAATAAAGGTACGCTTTCCCCACTCAAAATCAACATTGTCACAAAGAGTTTTACCCATCAAATCAAGGTTCTCCAAAACATCAACATCAAGGAAATTCAATTCAATATCATTGGGCAACCCTAGAAACTCATTCAATTTCAAAGAGTTAACTCTAAAGACAACACCTCTCATATCTATAACGGCATCTTCGATGGTAGTACTATTCTTGAACTCGTGATAGAATTCTCTAACCATGGTTTCATTAACCATTCCTAGAATTTTGATCTAAGTACTCTAATTCCTATCAATGATAACCTTATGGACATAAAAATCAACACAAGAATCTAAATCCATACCTTTCTCTTAAATAATCTTTTTGCACCCAAAAATTTCCAATAGCTTTAACTTGTTAGTTTTTGTTATCTTAGAAGAAGAGGTAGATTTCGATTTGACACCGGGATTTGTAGGATTGCTAATCCCAACTTTCTTGGCTTTCCCCGTGACCTTGTATTACAAAACACTAAAAACAAACATGAGTGGAAACATCAAAACAAGTTAGTGACCAATAAACAAATACAAAGGCAAAAACATCATTTTTGAACAAATCAATATGCATATCAAGAATTATCATAGCATCTCAATGATTTCTCCAAAACAAGAATAATGTCAACAAACAAATATCTTGAAGAACATGTGAACATATCATAAAAGAGAACACAAATTTAGCATATTATGCTCCCCCTTGATAAATTCCCCATCTAAGATCTAGATAGACAATTGTTCACAAAAATAGCCACACATTCACATCACTAAGCAATTTCAATATATTTTTCAAATAAGCTCCACATATCAAAGAGAGTTACAATAAGATTTTCAATCACTCTCATATGTCTTCAAAAATTGCTAAGGTATCAAAATACCAAATAAGCAAAAGTGAGTGTGTGAAGATTTTGCTTCAAGTATATGAAAAGAAGTAATTTGATAATCAAACATGCAAACAATTTCAACAACTATTTATCTTAAGCCATTCCATAAAAAGTCAAACTGATTATCATCCGGAATTTTGCTTTTAAAGAGAATAGATTTCAACATGTGAGCGTTGTGTGTGCATGTGGCTTGTTATTTCATTTCTATTTGACAACCCGAGCTAATTTGATTATTCAACTATACTCCATAAAGCCTTTTGTTTTGTTTTAGGGTTGAATCAAAAATTTTTATTTAAAATTAATTCTTTTCAACACTTCTTTGATTTTTCTAACATAAACATATACGCTTCATGGTGGCTTTCACTCATCACAATGATGTAGCCCTTTCCTATATTGGGTGGCTGCACAACCAAGGTGTGTAGCCCTTTCCATGAAGGTGTTTGTTGAGTTCTATATTGCCGAAGCAAATGGATACCAACCATAGGTCATCTTTAAATGTACTAGTCCTAGGACTTCAAAGAGTATCCAAAACTTACATATATTAAACTCAACTTACTCAATCAAGCATACAAGAGAAGCAAAGTACATTTTTGAAACCAAGTTTTTTGGCTTAAAAGCACATGACCAAAAAGCAAGTAAAAAGACTTACTTAAGATCTTTACTTCTCAAGAGAGTATCTTTCAAAGAATATGAAGCTCATATTTTTCAAAACTTACCACTCAACAATCACACAAACAATAACACACATCATGATTAAGATCAATGTGAACAATTATCACCAAAAGATCCTAAATGAGCAAATGTCAAGGAGGACCATATGAATACTACACTAGTTCTCAAATATGACATGCTCCATGAAGTGGTATAACATAATGAGTTAAGAGATGAAAAATTCAAGTAAGCAAGCAATATGATATAGAGATACCTTCGCAAGCTATTTTCATCAAATGCAAGGCCTTTACCCTTTTTATGAGCCCTCTTGGCTTGTTTGTCCTCATGACAACAAGTTATAGGTGTGTCGATCCAATAGACTAAAGACTATGAATTTCAACCCAAACAACAACAAAAAAATGACTTTCTCAAAAACAACTTCTCAAAAGTTAATCAACTAATTTTGACTATCATAACACAAATGTGAGATAGCAAACTTCATGTCATGTTATAGAGATACAAAGCAAACAAGCTAAGTTTTCTTAACAACATAACACTAATTTTAAAGCTAACTCACATGTGCAACTTACACTAATGGTAAAAGCACTCACCCTCAAACTTTGTCTTCGGTGAACCTACACAAACATTATCAAGATTTCTATTAACAATAATATTGTATCTAGAATAAAGACTTTCTATGAATTGCTCAACAAGAATATTATTGATACTCTTAGCTTCAACATTGCTAGCAATACAAGCTTTGTCAATTTTAGCAAGGTTTGCTTTCTTCATAACCCAAACATTCTTAACATGCTTTTTGACATTATCATGCTTTCCATGTTCAAAAGCTTTAGCATGCTTAAAATGAAGTTCAATCTCTTTATCCCTAGATGCATTTTCTAAGTTGCAATATTCAATTTATTTATAGCACTTGGGCTTGATATGCCCTACGATATTGTAAAAATGACATATATGAAGAAAAGAAGAGATTTTACCTTCCAGAGTTGGAGAAGCACAAATGGGAGTTTCAAAAGGTACCTTGTTCTTCAATTTGTTCTTGGTCTAGGAATGTCTCTTTTTAGGAGCTTTCTTATCAACAATGACATTTTCCTTGCTTGTAGGTAGTGATACTTCTATGAGCTTCTCCACAACTACCTAGTTGCTTGAGCATCCTAAAGACAAACTAGAGATGATTACATCCTTTTTAAGAACAATCCCTTTAACTTCTCTAAGCTTTTTGGCAGAAGCATTCTTTTACCCAAGAGCCTTCGAGTTGTTGACACAAACTCATCCACTTATAAATTGATCAAAACATCTTTCTCATCAACCTCTTTTAAGGCTATCTCCAATTTCTCTTCAAAACTTTTTACCTTAGCTAAAAGATCAACATATGTTGAATTTTCACATAAGCACAGTTGATGATTTGAATCAACTTCCTTGACCAAAGAATCTTGACAAACATCCTCTAGGATAGAGTGAGAGGCCATGAATGCAACAAAGTTGCTTACCAACTCTTATTCACTAGAAGACTTACACTTGAGCTCTCCTCATCACTAGAGTCATCATCTTCACTCCATGTGGCCGCCATAGCTTTTCCCTTTTTATCCTTCTTAGAATCAATATTTGGACAATGCGAAGCATAATGCCCTAGTTTCTTGCACTTGAAGCATTGGACATTTCTATTGCTCTTAGCATGACCACTCCTCTCATGAGTTGGAGTAAATGATTTCTTGACTTCCTTTTCTTTTGAGTACTTGCCACTTGGCTTGACACCTTTCCTCATAAACTTCCTAACCAATGACACCATTTCCTCGTCATCATCACTACTACTAGCTTCTTTGACAACTTTGAGAGCTAAACCCTTGTTCTTAGCCTTCGGTTTCAAGCACACCTCAAAGGTTTGAAGTGATCCTAGCAACATATCTAAACTCATGACATCAACGTCTTTGCTCTCTTCAATGGTCGTAACCTTAGTGATACTCACTTTTTCCGTCGTTAAGAAATCGTGAGGATCAAAAGATTGTTTCTATGTAAAAAGGGGTTTCCTACGCAATGTGCTCTAAACTAGCAAAAGACTAGTAAAGCGGCAAGTGAGAGTATCGTTCCACAGTGAGGTGTGATTCGTCAACCGTTTCATGTTCTAGTGTTTATTGTAAGCATGTACATAGAATGCGAAAGGGTGAGAATGGTGTGTGTGAAATGTATTTACAATGTGGTGTGTGTGTGTGTGTGTGTGTGTGTGTGTGTGTGTGTGTGTTTAGAATGGAAATGAAAATAAACAAAAATAAAGAGAATATGGAAGGGTGAGAATGGTGTTTACAGTGATAAATAAAATGGTGGATAGGAGAGATACATGAAAATGGTCACACAAGGTTCAACAAGTTCACCATACATAAGTGCACAAATAGTTTGTTGTTAGGCATTAAGCACATCCAATTTTAGTTAAGGGTTCGTTTTGCCTCAATTTGATTTACACCCATTCATAGAGTTAGCGGTTGAAGAGTGTGTTCAGAGCCTCTCAAACACGAAACCGTAATCAACATTTGTGAACACATTCTATAAACTGATGCTAAATTGAGTCCCAATATTAACACAGTAATGTAAAATGGCATCGTTAGGTACAATGAATATGGAAAGAGTGATTGTGTCTCTAACTATAACTCACCTAGAGTCCCAAGCGTGAGAAATAGTTTAAGACCAATAATTGTAAATCCAACCTTGACTCACCTAGAGCCCCTAGAGTGAGAAATAGCCAAAGTCCAATTGTTAACAAAAACATAGAACCAAACCTTATCTAATATGGCAATTAATAGGTTCATCCATTCTTCCTAGCTAATTATCCAAGACTATGCCCGGAAAGCCCCTCCAAAGGCACAACCTAACTCTAAGTCACTCAAACCCATCCACACAAGTTAATTTTGACCTTCCATCAACATACAAACACAAAATGAGATATTTGATTACAACTACTCCTAATTTACATTAATCTACTCCTAATCCCATCTATGAATACATATTAATTTCCAATCATCAATAAACATGAATTTCAAGATAGAGATATATTCAATAAAAGCAAGAATGAATCAAAACACAAATTAGATATAAAAAAAAACTATCATATATAATGAGCATAAATATAGGTTTAAAAATATTCCCAAGTGGGGATTACACATCTAAGAAAACAAGAAATGCAAAGAGAGTGAGTATATGAAATACAACCCTTGAAGAAACCCCTCCAAGAGCTTCATCCTTGCTTGGCTCGAATTTGGTCCAAAGACTCTCATTTCTCCTTGCAATCTACTCCTAAATGGGTGGATGATGGGTAGAAGATGAAATGGAAGGCATCCATAGAGGAAAAACCTCTATAGATGCCCTCGAAAGCTTCTCTCTCTCTCTTTTTGTGTGGAAGAAGATGAAGAAGAAGAAGTGTGGGGTGTGGGGTGTGGATTCTGTTGGGAGAGAAGAGAATAACGTGTTTATATAGTGTTGGGAGGTTATGGCTGAAGGTTGAGGTGAAAGGACGAAACTGTCCCTGAAATTCACCCAAAAAACTACTTTCTAGAGTGGATTGACGGTTTGGTTTGGCGGCCTAGCCTCCATTTGATGTAGCCGTTTTGACTTGACAGAATTTCAGCATTTCAACATCGTGTACTATTACAGAAATAGGCATAACTTCCTGCAGAAAACTCAGAATCACAATCCGTTAAATGTTCTGAAAACTAGACTTTCAGTGCTTTCTGAATATATAAAGATATCAATGTGTTTAGATCTGAGGAGGAAGATATGATCTCGGCAAGTTGGTTGTTTTGCAATAGCTTATACAATTTTAACCCTTTTTGACTCATTTGTCTCCCAAACTAATCTTTAAGTTCAAAACCTTATTGTAAAGAATATGTACCTACACATGGCTCAAAAAAAAACATTATATACAAAAATACACTCGAAAACGAGATAAACAAACTGAATTTGGGGACCTCAAATAGGTATAAAATAGTCCGATCAAATACCCCAAACCTATCTTTTGCTCGTCCTCGAGCTAAACAAAAGAATGAAAATGCAAATAACACAGTAAAAATAAAAACAACACATAAAAAAACATATCAAAACTACAAGGTAAGCTAGTCCATTTCCGTAGGAAACACGATGGACACTTAGCACATGTCACAAGCTTTTAAACCACTAGGCAGCCCTAGATGGAGGAGTTATAGTTTACTGAGGGTTTACAGCTACGACACCCACAAACGTATACTCCACAATAAAAGTTGAGACGCAATCCACACATACCAAGCAAAGAAACACATGCATGCTAGAATCTCAAATTATACCAATCAATAAACGTGCATCACGCAATGCAAGTATGCCAATGCTTAGGATGATTTTGATTTACAAAAGAACTACGCTCATGCCTAGGATAAAATTCGCTTTGACTCTAATCCTCACCGGATTTCAATCATATTTTCACTCAGAACTTAGGCGCACTCTCTAGCTAACATATATGATTTGGAGTTTAGATATATGGAATCAAATATAATCACATATAAGTATTTTCCAATGACGTACATTTTCTGAAAATGGATCTCATGAAAGGAATTGAAATGCCACGAACGTGGAAAGACATACATTGACTCGCATTCCCAAGATAGACTTCCTAAGAGATCAAATGGACTTTCCCTCACTTTTATTGGGGCTAAGGTGATTTATGGTAGTGTTTGGGATAGAAGAGATGGAAGAGATGGTGGGAGCGGGAAGGATAAAGCTATTAACCATGCTAAGGTGTGTTTACACAGTACACTTTATAACAAAATTAGCTCTATTACACATTATAATATAAACGTCTAGGCTATAAATTTTACATTGAACTATTGTGCTACAATTGTATCCTTATTAGTTAGTAACTTTACCATTGAAGAACTAGAAGGCTTAAGTGTTTTATATTTCAATACTTATTCTATTTTTTTCTTTTTTTCTTTTTTTTTCTTTTCTTTTTGTAAGCCTTTGCCTAGCACAATTTACAAATATTTGCCTAAGTACACGCTTTTACAAAATTTAGAGCTAGCTTCTTCTAAGCTATACACCTCAACATGATCAATAACTAGGGAATAGATATGAGTTTGGCTTCTATTTGCAATGAATATAGGGGTATGGGAGTGTTTAGGCTATTTTAGTAGTTATACACACTTAAGCCCAAAATCATTTCTAAAAATCCATCTACCAAGGGAATACAAGTCTCAACAAGCAGTCCACATAAGTGTTCTATGATAATCAATGCAACTTTGACGTACAATGAGATTACAATGAAGAAAAAAAAAATCGAAGAGTGTATAAGAGTAGAAACAAAACCCACAAACTTTCGTTATTTAGGCACAGTGTAGTTTATAGGTAGTCTCCTCTATTTTCCTAGGCTAAACAAGCATAAAGGTCTTATCCACCTCAACATCAAAAGATTGACACTTTATAAGCAAATTTAAGTGATGCATTGAGCTAAAAACATACATGATATGTCTCTACCGGTACGCAAAAGAAAACAACTCAACATGGAGGCCAAAGATTCAAAAAACTGCCGAAATTTAAATTCGTCTAATGTCTGCTCTCTGGTGCATATCTTTAAAAGAACTCAAAATCATTTGACAAAATATTTACATCATAAAGTAGACATATAAATACACACTTTTCATTTAGAAAATATTTCAAAATTCGAATAGGAAAAATGTGTAAATAGACGGTGAAAACAATGTACGCACAATTTCGAAAACAGGGCATCGTCTCGGTCGAAGAAATACTCATAACTTTTGAATGGCAGCCCAGAATTTTATGTTCTTTATATATTCAGAATCGTAACAAAAAATCGAAAAACTCATCGTGGTCGAAAAAATTAATTTCCTCATCGAATAGTACAGTTTAAAAGAAACATTTGCCTCAAAAATATTCAAAACAGGGAACATTTTGTAGAGATTTGAAAATTTTCTAAATGTAACAAAAAAAATAAAAATAAAAAAGACAATGAAGGTGTCCATACCCCCAAATCTAAACTCAACATTATCCTCAATGTTTTCTCAAATTATAAAATATGGACAACGTTTAGCATGATTCCAAGATAAGAACGAAAAACAAAAAGCTAACAACAAAACACAACAAATCCTAAGATCAAGCACAATACAAATCCACTCTTAGATCTAAACAAAAATAAAAATCACAAACACTACAAGCATAACATTTTAACAATAAGCACATAATCGACAACTATATACACAAGTGCTCCATTTAAACTCAAAATTCAGAGGATACCTCCTCTTGTGGCGGCAACCAACTAAGCCATTGTAGCACTACCGTTTCACTTGAGGAGTTGTCTTGGCGCGATAAGCATGCCACATGGTTCTCTTGAGTTGCGCGGTTCGTCCGACCTGAAATTTCTTTTCCTTGCACAAGCACAACTCAAACAACATTAAATGCATTTGCTATAAAAAAAAATTAAAAATAAGAAAAAGAAAAATCCTAAACACATACATATATATCCGCAAAGCAAATAAATTTAAAATTTCACATAACCTAAACTAAAACATGAAACAATCAACGAATACGCCTCCCCGGCAGCGGCGCCATTTTCATATTCGCTTTTTTGGTCGTTAAGAAATCGCGAGGATTAAAAGATTGTTTTCATATAAAAAGAGGCTTCCAACACAATGTGCTTTAAACTAGCAAAAGACTAGTAAAGCGGCAAGCAAGGGTATCGTTCTGCATGGAGGTGTGATTCGTCAACCGTTTCAAGTTCTAGTGTTTATTGCAAGCATGTAAATAGAATGCGGAAGGGTGAGAATGGTATGTGTGAAATGTATTTACAATGCGGTGTGTGTGTGTGTGTGTTGAGAATGGAAATGAAAATAAATAAAAATAAAGAGAATACGAAAGGGTGAGAATGGTGTTTAAAGTAATAAATAAAATGGTGGATATGAGAGATGCATGAAAATGGTCACATAATTCAACAAGTTCACTATACATAAGTGCACAAATAGTTGGTTGTTAGACATTAAGCACATCTAATTTTAGTTAAGGGTTCGTTTTTGCCTCAATCCGATTTATACCCATTCATAGAGCTAACGGTTGAAGAGTGTGTTGAGAGCCTTTCAAACACAAAACCGCAACCAACATTTGTGAACACATTCTACAAACCAATGCTAAATTGAATCCTAATATTAACACAGTAATGTAAAATGGCAACGTTAGGTACAATGAATGTGGAAAGAGTGATTGTATCTCTAACCATAACTCATCTAGAGTCCCTAGCATGAGAATTACCAACCATAACTCACCTAGAGCTCCTAGAGTGAGAAATAGCCAAAATCCAATTGTTAACAAAAACATAGAACCAAACCTCATCCAATATGACAATTAATAGGTTCATCCATTCTTCCTAGCTAATCAGCAAAGACTATGCCCGGAAAGCCCCTCAAAAGGTATAACCTAACTCTAATTCACTCAAACCCATCCATATAAGTTAATGTTGACCTTCCATCAACATACAAACACAAAATGGGATATTTGATTACAACTACTCCTAATTTATATTAATCTACTCCTAATCACATCCATGAATACATATTAATTTCCAATCATCGATAAACATGAATTTCAAGATAGAGATATATTCAATAAAAGCAAGAATGATCAAAACACAAATTAGATATAAAAACAACCATCATATATATTGAACACAAATATAGATTTACAAATATTCCCAAGTGGGGATTACACATTTAAGAAAATAAGAAATGCAAAGAGAGTGAGTATATGAGATACGACCCTTGAAGAAACCCCTCCAAGAGCTTCATCCTTGCTTGGCTCTAATTTGGTCCAAAACTCTCATTTCTCCTTGCAATCTACTCTTAAATGGGTGGATGATGGGTAATAGATGAAATGGAAGGCATCCATAGAGGAAAAACCTACATGGATGCCCTTGAAAGCTTCTCTCTCTCTTTTGGTGTGGAAGAAGGTGAAGAAGAGGAAGAAGTGTGGGGTGTGGATTCTGTTGGGAGAGAAGAGAATAACGTGTTTATATAGTGTTGGGAGGTTAGGGCTGAAGGTTGAGGTGAAAGGACGAAACTGTCCCTGAAATTCGCCCAAAAAACTACTTCCTGGAGTGGATCGATGGTTTGGTTTGGTGGTCTGGCCATCGTTTGAAGTAGCCGTTTTGACCTAACAACAATTCAGCATTTCAGCATCGCACACTATTACGGAAATAGATATAACTTCCTACAGAAAACTTGGAATCACAATCCGTAAAATGTTCTGAGAACTAGACTTCTAGTGCTTTCCGAATAGATAAAGATATCAACATGGTTTGATCTGAGGAGAAATATATGACCCCCGCAAGTTGACTGTTCTGCACGAGCTTATACAATTTTAGCACTTTTTGGCTCATTTTCCCAAACTAATCTTTAAGCTCAAAACCTTGTTGTAGGGAATATGTACCTACACATGGCTCAAACAAAACATTATATACAAAAATACGGTCGAAAACGAGACAAACGATCGGAATTGGGGGACCTCAAATAGGAATAAAATAGTCCGATCACTTAGCTTTGAACCTCTTAGGTAGTGATCTTAGAATCTTCTAATTTAGCCTCTCATTAGAGATTCTCACTGGAGATAGGAGTACCAAGAGCTTAGCATTGATTTGCGATGTCTAGTAGCTTGTCTTAGAAGTCAACAAACTTGTCTTCCTCATCCATTTGTAAAACCACAAATTGGGAAGTGAGCATTTGAAGACAAAACTTCTTCATCGCCTTAGTCCCCTCATTGGTGACTCGGAGAGCATCCCATGCCTCCTTTGCGGTCTCTAGATTTTGGATGTAGGAAAATTGCCTACTATCAACACCTCCAAAAATAATATTCACAGCCCGATGATATCATTTTGCTAACTCAAACTCATTAGTAGACCACTCACTCCTAGACTTGGAAATAATCACTTAATTCTCAATCTTATAATGAGAGAGACTCCATTCTCAATCTTATAAGGAGAGAGATAACTTTCTTCCACGGTCATCCAAGCTCTCTCATCAACAGATCGAATATAGGCTTTCATCCTTGACTTCCAAAACCCGTAGTTGTGACCCTTGAGAAAATGAGGCCTAGAATTTGAAACCCCTTCGATCATAACATTTTCATGCAAAACCATACTTCAAAAACCTAAGTAATTCACTAGTAAGTATAACTCGGATCTCGTCGAGTGCCGTTCGATGACCCGTTTTGATACCAATTGAAATTATACAAACATAGTTAAATTGTTTAAAGCATACCTAGGGGGAGGAGAAATAGGTTTTTACACATTTTTCAATACCTTGAAAAAAACACACATTTGTCCCTTAAGATAGCTTTACACACAACACATAAAACAAACGATCATATATAGACAAGATAAGCATGTGACCATTTTAGTCATTATCTATATAAGGCCAAGTATCAAGAAGATGAATACCATCAAAATATACCTACAAACAATACTTGTGTTAATATTAACGTTCAATGTATTTACAAGTATCAATCTAAATACAACTCTATAAAAGAATAAATGAATAAAAGAATAGTACTATACAAATGAATTATATTTACATAATATGATCAAAACGAATATTGATTGCAAATCACACTTTACAAAAATATTGTTTCCAAATACATCACAAGTGAAGATTGTACCACAAGATTAAAAAATACACATATACATAGATAAAAGAGAGATAGAAAGAATTGACATATGAGATTTTTTAATGTGGTAAAACCTCCAAGGAGGAAACATCCACAAGTTGAACTACAACCATTGGGTACTATATATATTGGATGATATATTAGAAATTCCTCAAAAGTGACCAACCTTGATCTAATTCCTATTGGAGTCTATGTCTATCCAATCCCTATTGGAAGATACAAAATCACTCAATGATGCGGAGCCACCATATATTGGAGATCACACCAAACCAACATCATTGGAATATTAGAAATTCCTCAAGGGTGCATACAAATCCTATGTACCACCCTCTATTGGAGTCTATGTCTATCCAAACGTCCAAGCCAACCAATATTGTAGCCAACTCCATATTCAAGGCACTCATACCTCTAGAGAGCCTCCCTTGTATAGCTATCCAGACTTTCCCGATCCTAGCTATGACTTCTTGCTTAACTATCCAAGTCATCCCGACTCTAGTTAAGACTTCTTACTTGGTTATCTTGACGTCTTGTCCTAACCAAGTCTTCCTTGCTTGCCTATTTGGACATCGCGTCCTAGTCAAGACTTCATGCCTTTTACAAGGAATTTCTAGTGTGATCAATCAATTCAATTCATCATAAAACATGTGATCAATACATTCCACGAAATAACTAGACCTAAACATGTGGGAGGACAGTAACATAGTCTAGATGCAAAACATGAATTAAACCTAGAGTATGTGAAAACACCTAACACAAATAACTACTAGTTTCATTCACACAAATAACACTTGAATAAATCATATACATGAAGCAAATATTCAAGATGTTTCAAACATACACAAAAATTCTAGAATCACAAAATGTATTCAATAAATTTTCTAGCCAAAGATTTAAAGTAATGATACAATGATAAATCAATTAAATCCTAGAAAGCTCTAAAAAAACACATACACAAGCATTAATACCATATTTTATCAATCAAAGGATCAAGGCACATTTCAAGGATTATTAATCATAAAATGATTCAATCAAGTCACAAATAATCCTAGATATCAAACTAATCACAAATCACAATACAACTCTCAATCATATGAAAAACCTAGAATCCTAGAAACTAGTTCACATATGTCTCTAAATAGACTTTTGATTAGGTTTGATTATGAAGCTATCTTTCTTAATAGCATTAAACATACATACACATACATATAGAAGAAGAAAGCCTAAGCAAATTGAAGGTTATAAAAGATGAAATCTCAAAGATAAGACAAATACCTCAAGTTCATGATATGGTTTGGTTTTCTGGATAGAATCACTAGAAAACTCGATCAAACAGCTACAAGATCACCTGGAAAAGGTAGAGGACTCAATTATGAACAATCTCCAACTTGAATCACTCAATTTTGACTTCATATGAGAAAGCTATGGTGTTTGGACGGTGAGAGAAAGTTGAGAGAAAGTTCTGTACAAGTGAATTCTAATTTTTCTTCATTTTAATCAAATGTAAGGGAATGGAGAGCATTTAAAAGAATTCAAGAGAGGGAAAAACAAGCGAACCAGAAGATGCCACATCACCAGACATGTGTGGGGCACGTGTGGCACATGTGGGCAGAGGAGGACTCTGGTCGTGTGGCACACGGCCTCATTTGCTTGGTCGTTGGCCAAGCTTGCTCCTCTAGCACTACTCTCGCGTTCTTCGGCCGTATCCGGGCCTCCAAACTCCGATTTTGAATCCATTATCGGATTACAAATCGTCACTCCCTCACCCATAATGATGACTACAAAACTTTGACAAAATGTTGAGAATTTATCTCGGAAAATGACAACGAAGACAACTCAACGAATGAGAACGCAAAGTAGTGTAGCTACATCGTTTGGACTCAAAACCTAATGAATGAGTAACCGAAATGATTGGGACTCAATAAGGAATCAAATAAGATCATATTCAAGTCCAAATACAATAAAACTTAAACAAATAAACACAAAATCACACAAGTATGTCATTTCCTAAACATTGTCTTAGAACATGCAATTCTACGATATATGCCAATATGAGTTCAATGCATGAGCATACTAAGACATGTGAATGTGCTATATAAATGGTGTAGAACAATGCAGGGACACTTATGAATGAATTGTGTGTGTGTGCCTAAACCTTGTAAGAGGAATGAGGTCTATTTTACCTTTGGTGTGCAATTAAGCACATTCCTTTTTGAAGACTCCATCTTGCATGAGTTGTGGACAAGTCTTTCTTTGAAGATTTGAATCATCAATTATAAGACAACTAAACAATACAAGAAAACATCATTTTGATATAGAATACATGCCAAGACAAACCAAAAACCTAACAGAAATAAACCTGACAAATTATTACTACGCCACGACTATCTAACATACCACAAGCAAATGCCGCCATAGGGTTGGTCAAGTACTTGTATGTTGGATTGAGACATTCTCATTTAAATGACTTATCAGAATAACTGTTATTCTTATATTGTTCAACCATGGTTTTTTTCAGTCAAGGATCCTAATAAACCAATTTTATTAAATCTTTTATGAATGTGACCCATTATTTCAGATCTTATAAGCTCAACTTGAGAATTACTACCTTAGGGTCAGTCAATCCCAAATTACATTTAGAAATCTTATCAATTTAGGAAGTCAACATTGATATTGACTCTCATGAAGACCTTCCTTAGGGAGGACGAAACAAATTCGTCTCGAGGCCCCATTTGAATTTCACGGTGTTGAACTAACGATGGAGACTGCTGGATATATTGTAATATATCCCTTACCCATTCATTATTATCCAATTAGGGTTTTCAATTATTAATGCACCTAGATAATACTAAGATTAAACGGCTAATTCAAATCTAAATATCTAGGGCATTTTTAGTATGTTAGTAGAATCTCATTCTATTAAGAAACTATTAAACTATCCGATTTTTTAACAATTAAAAAATCTAGTTTATTAATCTGATTCTAATCTATTTAAACTAATTCACTAAGACTAGAATTAATAATGTGATTTACCAAGTTTTAACTATTAAAACTAAAACACATTATTTAGTCCAATAATTATTAATGGACTAAATCAAATTAATCTTAATAATTATAAGAGGACCTAACTAATCTAACTAATTAAACAATTTAATTAATAGACTAGTTATTAATGAGAATTACCAAGTTTTTTTTCACCTAAAAAACTATCCTCATTATTAATAGCCAATTATGTGATTTGCTATTTTTTTTTTTTAAATAAAATAAAACACATAATATGATTGGCTATTGTGCATGTATTACATTTAATAAAATTTATGTGTAGGCACTACTAATAAAAATGGCATGTGCATGTATGGCAGTACGATGTGTTTATCTAACTTAAAAAATAAATATTTTAGTTACAAAAAATTAATCCAAGCCATTCCTAGGTCTTCTTATAATCCATCTATTCTTCAAGTCCATTGTTCTCTTGTATCTTTTTGGGATTTTAACCAAGTCCAACTATATATATATATATATATATATATATTATAAAATGATCCATCTCATGAATCAAAACCCAAGGCCCAAGTGTTACTCTAACACTTATCAGAGGCCCAAGGTGTCAAAAAAAAAAAAAAAAATTCGACCCATGCGCATGTAACCCTAGCATCACGAACACACGGCCCTTGCGCTTTTCGTGCGTAGCCGCCATTCGCACGCAAGGAGCTATCCGTAGCAGCTTGCACAAAATGTGCGCACTGTTGCCAACCTTTGCGTAAAAAGAGCACATCTGGTTGCGCCAAACCTGCACAGTAGCCGTTGCACATGCGTAAGAAACCTGCACACTGCAGTCTTGCACGAAGGTGTGCATGGCTGCTGCACTTTGCACTAGGGATGGCAATGGATCGGATTGGGTATGGATACCCCAACATCCATCCCAATATCCATTTGAAATATATATCTCCATCCCTGCATCCATCCTCATTTCTAAGTGAACGGGGAGGATTCAGATAATCCGCTAATTAAGATAGAGATATCCATTATCGCTCCGTTTATATCCATATCCAATGAAAATACTTTAATTTTTTATACTTTACAAGAGAAAAATGTAACTAACATATGTAACGGTACATTTTATCCTATTTAAAGAGAAACAAATACATCCAATAAAGTTCAAATATAAAAATTAATAATAACTTAAATAATGAGAATTAATAATTACATAATAAAAATTATATATTTTTAAAATATTAAAATCTATAATGGATCTGGATGGGGATGGATATCCATAGATGATATCCATCCCCATCCTTGAAAATAAAATGGATATTAGGATAACATCCATCTCCGCTCCATCCCCGAAATAATAGTATCCATCCCCATTTTAAAAGGAGTGGATTCTTATGGATATCCATATTCGTGGATAATTTTGCCATGCCTACTTCACGCAGCTGTTGCATATGTGCGCAACAATTGCGTACGACTGCAGCGTGTTGTGCAACTCTTACGCGTTGGCTTCTACGTTTTCCTGGTCGTTGTTCTTGTCTATTTACATCAACAAAAAAAAATTACAGCAAAATAACAAAAACAAAAAAAAAATATTTACAACCCGAAATAAATATTGCAACAGAAAAAAATAATATTACAAATAATATTCCAAACCCTAAAACTCATCGTGCCATACAATTAACGATCAATCATACTTTACAAAAAATTTAAAACATCATACATTCAATAGATTGTGCTTACACATATATACATGCAATTAAAAAAGAAGAAAGACCGATTTATTCGAATATATAGTACTAGGGCTCTGTTACCAATTGTAAGCCCTAGTTTTTAAAGAGTCAAGCAGCGGAAGAAATTTTATTGAATAAAATATTTTGTTTGAATCATATTCGAACAAAACGGTATTTTAAAAAAATTATTTAAAGCAGCTTTGTGAACCTGTACAATATATAAGAATAAACAAAGTAAGATTTACAATCATACCTCATGGCTAACTCTTTCATTCTTTCTCTTGTTGATTTTGCTTTCCGATCTGTACCACAAGATCTTCCTCGCTATCTCTCATGTTACGGCAACTGTGTGTGGGCATGTCATGGCCTTCAGGAAGTTGAATGGAGGTAGAAGAAACACACGAAAGCAAATCTTGTTTTCTATGTATGGAGTTCGGCCAGCCTATATAAAATAAGAAGAAAAACTTTTTTCTCTTTTTTCTTTCTTGTTGGCCGCACCCCCTTTCTCTGTTTCTTTCTTCTTTTGCGTGTACTACTCAAATAACTTTTAATTGAGTTTGCTTTAATATTTTAAGTTAACTTGATATGATAGAATTTTATTTAATTTTTTTTTTTAATATCAAATATTCAAAAAACAAATATCATTTATCTTGTTAATTAAAACTCAAATATTAAAACAAATATCATGATATCTTATATCATGATAGGGTTTCAAGTGACCTAGATTAAATAGGAATCTATATCCCATTTAATTCAATGTTATCATTGTGACTTGAACCCATGAACCGCTAAAGATTAAATAATCAATATTATTTTATATTTTTGCTTTGGTCTTGGTTTGAACCCTGTACCTCCATAAAATAATTAGTTCAATTAATAATTCATAATTATTAATATAATTAAATAATCATATTATTTAATATAATTCATTATTAATCCATTAATTAAATAATCACATCATTTAATTAATTGCTTGAATCAAATCCTTGTAACTTTCGTAACATAATTAATTGGACCATCTAATTAATTAACCGTGACCTTTGTTACTGTCAAAGTTCCGGGCTAGCAAGGGGACCTAATGGATCCATAGTCTTAAGCTCTAATAATCCGTAAAAAAAATTACTTAAACTCTTTAATTAATATTTCATGATTATTAACCTCGAAGTCACTCCACTAAAAACTCGAAGCTGCATTCTTGTAACTGTAGATATTTTTACACAAACCTAAATTCTTTGTCCATCGATATAGCTATTTACGTGACGATTGATGTTGCGTCGATTGTAATCTGTAAAATCTTCCAATCCAATCACGAACGTGAATCACCTAGGAGTATGGGCTCCCTTTTTTTGAATTGTGTACCTGAGGGTGGATAACAAAAAAACTTTTTTGTTAGTCACAATAATCTTCCTAGAGAAAAACGAAGAATGTTCGGTCACTTTTGAATTATCAATCTTTAGATCGAAACTTGCGTGAACCTTATTCGAAGTTGTGCACAAAGCCTTTTGATGTAAAAGCTAGTAGTGCACTATCGAAAATAAAACGTTCCTTCTCTCTTTTTCCTCTTGGCCGAATTCTACACACTGTGTCTTAGAGTTGGATTTATTTTTAAGCAAAAGAAAGAGCTCTCTTCCAAAAACAAGGATTGGCTGAATTCTATATCATGGTATATATAGGGTGGTTGAAATCCTTGCTCATTGTTACTAGGGTTGGCCGAATTCTATGATATGTGTATATGGTGTTAGCCGAAATCCTCTCCTAAGGTGGATTTATGCCTTGTGGCCTAAATCCTAACCCTATATAGATTTCTTGTCTTTGGCCGAAATCCTCTCCTAAGTAGGATTTGTGTTTTCACCAAAAACTCCCATCTATCTTTAGAATTCAACCCTAATTCAACTCTTTAGTGTGTTATTAAATTGTGATTATATCAAAGACTTCCTAATTTGACTAGATAAATAAATTCCTTTTACTTATCTACTTATCAAATAAAGTCTTTGACTCTTATTATACTACCAACAATAGTATACACTAAGAAATCTATTTCCTAGTTAGAAATTTTTTTTTAATTAAATAATTAATTCATTAATTTACATTTAATAAAATAATAAAATAAAACAATATTTTAGGCTAATATTCTTAGCCTTGCCACTCATGTATACAACATGTGCATTATATTGTTTTTCCATTTTATTAAATCCATTCGACCTTAATAAAAGGCCCACATTTGAACTAGATCCATTCTTACTAAAAGAAAACAAGTTCACATGCCTTTAAATTAATACATTAATATAATTAACAACTCGTTTTATAATATATGTGCAAATTATATTCTTAATGTATTAATTACAATTCTAGATGGACTCATAAATTAGTCTGGTAGAATATATCAAGTGATCCATGCAAGTCCGTGTGGATTGGGGATATTGGTCGGCTCTCTAAATTTAAGCTTCAATAGACATAACCTAATCACAATCAACAAATGATTCACTTAGGTTCGATCTATTAGTTTTAGCTCATTCCACTAAAGAACTAAAATTGAACTCTTAAATAAAGAGAGAATAAGTAAATGTTTCTCATTCATACCCTAGACAATCTTATTATAGATAGTGTATCCTCGTGAAAAATATCAGTAATCGCCAAGAGCTCATAGATTGCCAAGAGCTCATAGATCGCCTATAGCTCTCCAAGTTACCATATTTACTCATATGACCATATTTTGAACTTGGATATTCTGACTGGTCCAGAAGTCATGTTTCAATAGACACTATCGAAAACTTAACGTTAAGATTCAATATCCAATACCTCAAAATATCCATATGATGACATTCTACTCTCATTTAATAAATGGAGTTACGATATCCATATCTATAACTGAAGTCCTTTATCAATTAACAAATGAATATCACCAAACTATCGAGGATAGACTATACTATATAATCATACTCATTGATAGCTCAAATGATAACACTTGTAACCATAAGTCCATCATTTATCTTAAGATAAAGATAAACTCTCTGATTGTCCTCATAATGAAAACTTTTATCCATTGACGGTTCTGGATAAAGTATTTCACCGTGATCCTATTCAATGCACCTAGTGCACTAAATTCTTTTACTCAAAGACACTTTGATGATTTTAGACTCATCATAGCACATTTGATCCCACTCAAATGCTAGCAAAAGAATCTACAACTTTAACAAGGTAAAGTGCTCAACCTTTATCTTAAGTTGTGAACATTATTCAAGACTAACTAAAGAATTGTGTCTACCTCATACATATCCAGATGTACGAACAATTCTTCATTTCTCATAGTCTTATGACCTTATGATTATTTACTTTCGACAATGATTAAACTATAAATGCTATAAGATTTGTTAAACCAGAAATCACTTTATTAATATAAAAAGATTGTTAAATACATTATTACACTCTTGCTATTGAGCATAATTCTAAAAGAAGCGAGGGATGGGGTCCTGATGGGTCGGGGTGCCCTTGAAAGGATCAGAGTCTCATCTTCTGTGTCTTCTGGGTGGAGATGGGTAACTTTTGTAAATGATATGGGAGTACTCACCACAGACGGCACCAAAAGTGTTAACGGAAAATTGTCACTGTGGTAAATTTCCAATTAACAACTTATATGACCACGATTAGGGTAGACCACGGTTGGTGAGGTATCACGTAGTTTGATAGCTATGCATTCCCAATAAAAGCAAATTAAATATAGCGGTAAGGAATCAATCTATATATCAACAAAGATCAAATAGAGTGGACTTTATTGATAAACATGCAATATATGTACAATGGAGGTTTTTTCTATTGTCACGGTAGGAGGGTATAAACACAGTTGGTGATGGCGATTTCGTGTTAGTTGATAAGAGGAAAAGAAAATTGTAGGGATTCTGATTTAAGTTTTCTGTCGAGTATCATGTTCATTATATAGGTCCCATTTCTTGATGTGCACTCCCCTTAATTTGGTCTAGTGGCTTAGTGATTTATGGGACGTTCCATGGCGATAGGCGAGAAGATCGTGGAATTGATTCAAGGAATCAAGTGATCCCTTTTTTGGTGGAATTTGACAGAGTTGACTTTGCTTTCAAGTAAAACTCTTGAGTGGCAGGAATGAGTTAATTTTCTTGTTATTTAAACGTCAATGTCTTACTGTCTTTTTGTAGCTTGATCTTCCCTCTATAGTCTATTATTCTGATGCTCTTACTGCTTGGCAGGCCAGTTCTATGAGGGATCGGGATACCCAGATATCTCGCTTCCTACTGGGTCATGTTATTGGTAAGTCAGGGTGTCAGGATCCCGGGTTGGTGTGGTAGCGGGGTATTAGGATTTTAGACTTCTGTTGTTTCCTTGGTACCTTGGGGTCTAGGGGCCCTTGATCTAGATCTTGATCTTGATCTGAATTGGTAGAAGACATACCCGGTAAAATTAGTGGCGGGGTACTGGGGTGCTCTTCTATGATGTTTTTCTACCTCAAATATTTTTTATCGTGGATGGAAAATTCTTCTTTGAACCCCTGCCATTTTTGGCGGTTAACAAGTTGTATCTCTTCAAAACAGCTGTTAAACAATCCATTATAAAATTTGAAATAATTAATAAATTAATTAAATATAAATATAAGTAAATTTTTTTATTAAACAATATAGGCTAATTGGCAATGATGCCCCCCCCCCCCCCCCCCCCCCAAAAAACTCTTCAAAAATTTGCATTATGCCCCCTATATTTTTTTTTTCGACACTAAACCCCTTAAATCTCTCAAATTGGTAAAAGCCAACCGTATATGTCCCCTCACAGGGGGGGTAAAAAACTCAGGTGTTTGCCAATAAACAAGAGTTTGAGAGGTTTAGTGCAGGAAAAATATAGGAGGTATAGTATAAATTTTTGAAGAGTTTAAATGGTATTAGTGCCGATTAGCTTAAATAAATATGTATAAGCATTCCATAGCTAAAGAGCTAGCTTCTCCACTAATCAATTTCAAAAGAAACCCCAACCATAAAATAACCTATTTATGGAAGCAAATTATGGAATAAGCTGATTCTGAAAGTTTACCAAACATTTTTTTTTTTCTGTTCAAAATTATGAAATAAGTTTTTATTTCATAATAGCAATCTCAAGCGCCCCCTAAATCTTTGGTGCCACCTCACTCACATTAAGTCATGTAAGGTGGGCAACCAATCACACTTTGAGGTTTAATCATATGACATTATTTGAATAGTAAGGGAACACCCCACCTAGTTTCTCTACCTAACTTAGCCAAAATTTAAATGTGGTCAACCAATCATAGAAATATCTAACAAGGGTAAAATGCTCTCCACATACACACTTTTCGCGTTCTAATATTAGGGCAAGTTCTAATATGATCTAAAGAGGGTGAATAGATTTTAATCAGTTATCACCAAATTTTCGCGTTCAGTCAATATTACGAAAATACCCCAATCTAGTCAATTCAATAAATCAAGTATAATAGTGTGGAAATTAAAAGACGCTTGATTTTTATGTGAAAACCCTCAACAGAAAAAAACCTTGGACTGTTATGTGTGCCACACACGAACCTCGAATCTACTAACTGTAATGGTGTTTACATCCCATGTTAACCTCAACCATTCTCGGCCTATAACCCACTACTACTACCCGCAAGCCTTTAAAAGTGAATCTAGTCCAATTGTTTGTGCACTAAGCAACCTAGTCACACAAGACTTAATTCTCAAGAAGAGATCAACAAAAACTTATGTGAATATGCAATGATATCCAATATGTAATTAATGCTAGGTTACACTAAATGTTTATCTAGGATTTAAAATATGTCAATTAAATCAATCATAGATATTAATTGCTATATGACATGGTATACATCATAGCTATATGGGATATGGCAATCCTAGACAATAGCTATCAAAAACAATCTCAATCAAGCAAAGAGATTAATTAGCTAGAAATTAAATATTCATGAAACCCTAGCTATCACAATACAACAACTCAAACATTCAACATATAATCTCAATCTTGTAAGTAGAAATTAATCTAAGAGCATACAAGTTATAGATTAGATAAATTGCTAAGTAAAACACTAAGATTAGATGAAATCAGTGCTCAACTTACCATAACATATGTGTTGAAGAAGACCCATGCATTAACACATACTAGATTATTCTAGATGATACTTAGATGATGATTTATGCATAAGGAAATGAGTTTGGAGAGTTAAAGAAAAGTTTTTAAGAGTTTCTCTCTTAAAATATTTTTCTCTCTTAAAAGTATATGTATATTTTGCTCGCAGCTCACGAAGAGAAGAATAATACATACATATATATATATATATAATACATATATATATATATATAATACATATATATATGAGGAAATATGGGTTTTTAGTAAAAAATTATGGGGCTTTATTGTTTTTGTCAACAGTTATCATTTTTATTGTTTTTGTCAACAATATGACTGTGAGGACATAATTGCCCCTATTTTTTTCTTAATCTTTTCTCTCTCCTTCTCTCTTTCATTTTCACCGGAATAACATTTTTTTTCTTTCTCTCTCTCCTTTTCTCTCTCACACGTTCTTCTTCTCCTTCTTCTTCTTCTTCTTCTTCTTTATCTCATCTCATCTCTTCTCTTCTCTAACGCCATGTTATTCTTCTTTCTCTCCTTTTCTCAGCCACTCCTTCTCTCCTTCTTCTTATCTTTCTCTCCTCTCTTCTCTTCCTCTTTCAAGTTTTTTTTTTCTAGATTTTTTAAAAAATTTCAAAATTTTTCTTAAACAAAAATTTTCAGATTTCATTTTTTTTTCCAAAGAAAATCTATAGATTTAAGGGTGGTTATTGTGTTTATGAATGGTGAGATGTTTGGGTTTGGGTTTTATTTAAAAAAAATATATAGATTTTTATTTTTAAAAAAATTAAGATTTGATTTTTAAATTTTTTTTTTTAAGATCTCGTTTTTTTCTATATTACATTTTGTTTAAATTTTTTGTGTGGTTGTAATTGTGTTTAATTTTCAGATTTAATTCTTAATTATTTTTTTTAGATTTCGTTTTTTTTTTTCTAGGTTGTGGTTGTTGTTGTGCTTAAGTTGAGTGTTGTTTGTTTAAAAAAATTTCAGATTTTGTTTATTTAAATTTTTGTGATTTTTCAGATTTTCAGTGTTGTTTGTGTTTTTTTTTTTATAGTTTTTTTTTTCAAGATTTTCGTTTGAAGTTGAAGAATCCAGATTTTCCATATTTTGTTTCCAGACTGGTGTTTTTAATTGTGTTACTGGTGTGTTTAATTGGTTATGACTAGTGTGTATAATTGTTTATTACTGGTATGTTTAATTGGGTGCTAATGGTGTGTTTAATTGGTTAATACTGGTGTGTTTAATTGGTTAATACTAGTGTGTTTAAATGGTTAGAACCAGTGTGTGTAAATCAGGTGTAAATCAATTAAACACACCAGAGCAACCCAATTAAATACACCAAGTATAAATCAATTAAGCACACCAAAGCAACCCAATTAAATACTCTAGGACAAATCAATTAAACACACCAAGGCTGACCAATTAAACACACCAGGTGTAAACCAATTAAATACACCATGGAACCTAATTAAACACACCAAGGCCGACCAATTAAACACACCAAGGCTGACCAATTAAACACACTAAGGTAACACCATTAAACACACCAGGTGTAAATGAATTAAACACACCAGGTGTAAATGAATTAAACACACTAGGAGCAAAAACAATTAAACACACTAGGATAAAACGAATTAAACACATCAAACAAAATGAATTAAACACACCAGGATAAAACGAATTAAACACATCAAACAAAATGAATTAAACACACCAGGGTAAAACAAATTAAACACAAAAAAAAAAAAAAAAAAAAAAGAATTAAATACACTAGAGCAAAAACAATTAAACACACCAGGGCAAAACGAATTAAATATAAGAGCTGGTGTGTTTAATTGTTTTTGCTCTGGTATATTTAATTCGTTTTGCCTTGGTGTGTTTAATTCATTTTGCCCTGGTGAATTTAATTGTTTTTGCTCTGGTGTGTTTAATTGGTGGCCACGTGTGTTTAAGGCCTGGTGTGTTTAATTCGTTCTACCCTAGTGTGTTTAATTGTTTTTACCTGGTGTGTTTAATTAGTGGTCTGATGTGTTTAATTGGTGACATGGTGTGTTTAAACAAAATGAAATCTGAAAATGTTGTTTGAAAAAAATCATATCTTAAATCAAACAATAAAAATCTAGAGAACCAAATCTGAATTTTTTTACAAAATAAAAACTGAATTTTTTTTTTTAACAAAACTCAAACTCAAACCCAACTACCGCCATTAATAAACACAACAACTACCCTCAAATCTGAAAATTTTCTTTGAAAAAAAATGAAATTTGAAATTTTTTATTTTTAAAAATCTGGGAAAAAAAAGGTGAAAAAGAAAGAGAAGAGGAAGAAGGAGAGAAGGCGTGAGAAAGAAAGAGAAGAGAGGAGAGAAAGAAGAAGAAGAAGAACACGTGAGAGAGAGAGAAAAGATTATGTGGAAAATGAGAGAGAAAATGAGAGAGAAGAAGAAAAAGAGAAAAAAAAAGAGAAAAATTTTTTTATAAAGAAAGGCATTCTTGTCCAAAAAGTGGAATATTGACAAAAACAATAAAAACGATAATCTTTGACAAAAACAATAAACTCATTAATTTTTTGGCTAGTTTTAAAGTTCTCCCTATATATATTAAGTGTAACAAACAAAAGGGTGTAGCGTCAGACAAATGAGAGTAATCCAGTGAAGTGAGCTCATGTGAGAGGTATTCAAGGGGTCCAATGTTTTGCCATATCAATTCCACTCATCCAACAAGCAAATCACAAATGAGAGTAATCCAGTGAAGTGAGCTCATGTGAGAGGTATCCAAGGGGTCCAATGTTTTGCCATATCAATTCCACTCATCCAACAAGCAATCACAAAACAAATGAGCTCACATGCAACTTAACACACATAATAAAACAACTTTGAAAAAACAAAAAATTCAAAGCAAATCAGTGAAGTCGTGAGGTTGGTGTCAGGCTCGCATGGCCGAGAGACTTTGTGGGCTTGAGGTGTTCGCGCCTTTCACGCCAAGCTTTTATTGGTGTGGCTTTCATGTCATACCAAGCCGACAAGTGTTTTTCGGTCTAGTTTTGACCTCGGAATTTAGAATTTGATTCCGTCCTTGGAATATACATCCGGACTCAATTACAAAAACGAAAAATTATATAACTTTCCACTCTAAGCTCGGAATTGGATTATGATTTCCGATAAAAACACGGAATATCCCAAATGTCTAAGAAATCATCTAAAACATATATTCAATTCCGAATCGCTCGGAACTCATCTAGGGACAAATCCACATATGGTTAGACTCGTAAAAATAAAAAAAATCTCACAAATATATTTCTTTAAAAATACAATGAGATTTTACCAACCGTACCAAAACAAACACAAACACAGAAGTGCCCGTGTGAGTTGAAACATAAATGCACACAATCATGGAAACACAAATGCAAAATAACATAAGAATGCGTGTAAATGTGTGTATGCACCTAATCTCTTCAAGAATCAAGTCAAGTCAATTACCTTTCGCTCTTGCACTTAATCTTGAAGTCATAGAAATGCTTGGAAGCTTGCCAATAAAACCTAAGCTAACCATTACATAGACATCCCTAAATGTTGTGTGTCAATGAAATAAGCCAATCAAAATATGAGGTACTTACAATCTCCCCCTTTGGTTATTTCGTGACAAAATCACCTCTCACATTTGATTCTCACAAGAATTAAAATCTAAGGGTCAACAATAGTTTATTCTACTATACAAAGATAAGCCTAATCAAACTAGATCTTCAAGCATTCCATCTCTTGTATAATAAAACATCCTTGCAAAATAAGAACTACACTTTCCAAACAATTGTATATGAGGTGATCAAGTGAGATAAAAACAAACATTTGCATTAGAGAAAATATGCAACAACATGCTATGAATGTGCAATGCAATTATCCCCCTCAACGGGTTACTCCTCTTCAATTAAGTACTCTCCCTAATGTGAATTAGCTACTCTCAATTAGCACTCTCCATTACCACATACTACTCCCTCTTTTTGTTGAGATATAAGCAAAGGAATATCCCCAACCTGGTCACTTGTAGCAAAGAGAGATAGTAGCATACAAGTCATTTGAATAATCATATAATGCACATTATGCAACTCAATTAATTAGAGAGAAACAAAGAGATTTATTTTATTGAAAATGTATGATTAAAATGCTTTGCATGCAAGACATATTGAATTCAAGTCTAAAAATCAATGGTATTTGGCAAAGCAAATGACAAAGGTTTCCTTACAAAATTCAAACCAATTTCACCATTTTTTATGAATCAAAGCATGGATATAGAAATTTCATTGAAATCAATTTTTTAGCAACTATATCCAACTTTATAAGTGAAACATGGCATGAGCGACTTTGCACCTTATTTGATTTTTCCCGGTAAGATACCCTTATGATAGTAAGAATACAATATCCTTTATTCATTTTAGTCTCATTAGCTTTTCACACATTGTTTTACTTTTAAATATTGCAATCATCAATTCATGCTTTTTTCATTTGAGCATGTCATTTGAATTTCATGCTTTTCACATTTTAAGCATGTCATTTGAATTTCATGCTTTTCACATTTTAAACATGTCATTTAAGAATCATCATGTCATAGAGATCATTATAGGTCATTCAAAGAGTACTTCCTAAGTGAATCTCCTAGTCCAAAAATGCATGTTTAAACATAAATATGACATGGATTGCAAACAAAGTATGGTTCACACTTATTGAAGTAAAAACATATAAGCATATGTGCAACCAAGATACTTAAGCAATTAATAAAGAAGCATTAAAATTTTCAAATTTTTACATGCAACAAGTATGCAATTGCTCTCTTTGCTTGAGTTCCCCATATGGGGTCAATTACCACACCTCATCAATGAAGGTCATAAGGTCCTATAGACTTGCCAAGTCCATTGGACTTAGTTGAAACTATGGGAGACAAGTAAGCATCATAAAAGGCGGGTTCATCTTTTCTAGTCCACTTAGGTGACACATTTTCAATCTTAGTGGTCAAAGGTTCAAGAGCTTTATATGTTAAAAGATCATGCAAATAGGTTCTATTCTTTCTAGGGACATGCATCTTAGTTCTCAGCTTTCTCTTTTCAATCATGCTTTCAACTCTACGCGTTTTGATATAATGAAAGCAACTTGGTCTAATGTGACCATCAATACCAAAATGACAAGTGGGAATAAAGTTAGGAATCATACCTTTCCCTTGAGCATGCATTGGTGCTTTCCCTTGTCATTGTGGTTGTTTTGGTTATTAAATTAGATCTGTCCTTCTTTGTCGATGACCAAGACAAGGTTACTTGCTCAGCTTAGCTTGCATGATCGACCTCTTCCCATGATGAATTTTAGGTTAAGGGAAGTTAGCATGAGGAGCCCTTTTTGGTTGAGCTTGTGCTCGACCTTTTGGTGCCACCTTTACTTAGGAACTTCTTGAACACTCTCTTAGGTCAATCTTCTTCCTAGGGTGTTGAGGAGGATGAGACATCTTGATGTTCATGCTATTGACAAAGGTTATCTTGCTTGAGAAGGAAGCTTCATTGTTGTCAATGTAGCCAAGACCTCTCTTGTCACTTGGCCTTTTTCTAGCTCCCAGTATGTGGTCAAGCTTCTCGGTGCTTGAGGCCATCTTAGCCATTGAGGCTTTAGCTTCTTCAAGCTCTCTTTTCAACTCTTCTTCTCTTCTTTTAGATAAAGCTAACTCATGTTTTAGCTTATCTTCAACCATCGTGGATCTCACCACTTCTCCACTCAAGTGGTAAACTTGCATTGAAAGCTCTAGATTCTCTTCCTTCAGTCTTTTAATTTCTTTCTTGTTCCTTATCCTTGAGCTCTCAAACTTCACTATGTAGTCATTAAAATCCATACTCTCCACATTTCCATCTGTGGAGTGAGATGACGAATTCTCATCATGAATTCGTCATCTCCTATACTTTCCATCTCACTAATGGAGTCATTTTTCTCATCAAGACCTTTATTTTGGTCACTTCATGTTATATGAGTCATATCCTAATGAGTAGCTACACCAACTACCTCTTCATATATTCCTTCTTTAGGATCACTAGTCAAGGCATCCTTGCCACCTACTTCAATTTCTACACGAGTGGCTCTAAATGCTGTGTAGTTAATGGCAAGCTCTTCATCACTTGAAGGATTTCTTCACTCTCATTCTCACTTTTCGAGGCAGCCACCGCCTTTCCTCTTATTTTTTCCTTCAAGTTTCCACACTCCGGAGAGATATGCCCGAATCCTCCACATTTGTAGCATTGAATCCCTTCTCTTGAGGACTTCTCTTGGATTGGCTCAAACTCCTTGAAGGGAGCCTTTTTCTTCAAGTCTTGGATTTTGGATCCAAAGCCCTTTTTCTTGAACTTAACGAACTTCTTGAACCTTCTCAACAACAAGACCATGTCTTCGTCCGAGTTATCATTATCTTCCTTCTTATCATGTTTGGAGGTTTTCAAAGCAATTCCCTATTATTTTTTAGGAGGTGTGAAGGTAAGACCTTTCCCAGAATCATAAGTTAGAAGTCTCCCAATCACCTCACTCAGTTTCATATCCTTGTAACAGTCATTCTCCTCTAAAGCATTACCTTGGACTCAAACCTTTCGGGGAGAAATCTCATAATTTTCTGCTTAATTCTCCTATCCGAATATGGGTCACCAAGTTGATGACTTTGGTTGACTATGTCCATCAACTTGATTTCTAAGTCGTTGAAGCACTCATTCTCCTTCATCCTAAGCATCTCGAATTGAGTTTAGAGTACTTGAAGCTTGGAGTCCTTCACTACTTCGGTTCCCTTATGTACAACTTCTAGGATGTCTCACGCCTCCTTAACGATCCTAGTATTTTGAATTAATTTGTATTGATTCTCGTCCATTGCACATAGGATGGCGTGCATCACTTTCATATTCCATTTTGATGCCTTAAACTCTTGCGCATTCCATTGTGCCTTTAGTTTGAGTACATCATCTCCTCCACCGACTCCTCCACCCGTAAGAGTCATCATCGGTGGAGCGTAGACGTCTTCAACCGACATCCAAGCCCAATCATGGATTTGACATATGTACAACTCCATCTTGCCTTTCCAAGAGGTATAATTAATCCTGGTGAGTAGGGGAGGTCTCGTGCTAGAAGCACCCTCGTTGACACCACCGTTTCCACTCATTGTGTTTAATGAATGAATGAAATGAATGCAAATGTATGAATAATCACAAATCACTCAAAATGCAAAACACACTAAAAATGAGCAAGGATCACCTAAGTATATCTAGGAACCCCCTCTAATACCAATTGAAACAATTAAGGCGTGTTTTAATATTATCTAGAGGGGGTGAATAGATTTTAACCGGTTATTACCAAATTTTTGAGTTCAGTAAATATTATGAAAATACCCTAATCTAGTCAATTCAATACATCAAGCAAAATAGTGTGGAAATAAAAAGACGCTTGATTTTTACGTAGAAACCCTCAACAGGGAAAAACCACGGGTTGTTATTTGTGCCACACACAAACCTCGAATCCACTAATTGTAATTATATTACCATTCTCGGCCTATAATCCACCACTACTACCTGCAGGCCTTTAAAAGTGAACCTAGTCCAATTGCTTATGCACTACGCAACCTAGCCACACAAGACTTAATTCTTAAGAAAAGATCAATAAAAATCTATGTGAATATGCAATGATATCCATTATGCAATTAATGCTAGGTTACACTAAATGCTTATCTAGGATTTAAAATATGTTAATTAAATCAATCATAGATATTAATTGCTATATGATATGGCATACAACATAGCTATATAGGATATGGCAATATAGCAATCCTAGACAATAGCTATTAAAAACAATCTCAATCAAGCAAAGAGATTGATTAGCTAGAAATTAAATATTCATGAAACTCTAGCTATCATAATACAACAACTCAAACATTCAACACATAATCTCAATCTTGTAAGTAGAAATTAATCTAAGAGTATACAAGTTATAAATTAGATATATTGCTAAGTAAAACATTAAGATTATATGAAATCAATGTCCAACTTACCATAACATGTTTGTTGAAGAAGACCAATGCATTAGCACATATTAGATGATCCTAGATAAGCATAGATGATGATTTATGTATAAGGAAATGAGTTTGGAGAGTTAAAGAAAAGTTCTTGGGAGTTTCTATCTTAAAATATTTTTCTCTCTCAAAAGTATAAGTATATTTTGCTCGCAACTCACGAAGAGAAGAATAATACATATATATATATATATGTATGTATATATATATATATATATTTATTCGGTTTAACAAACAAAACGGTTCAGTTTTTGGATGTTAGAGGTAAAAGACAAATGAGAGTAATCCAATGAAGTAAGCTCACGTGAGAGGCATTCAAGGGGTCCAATGGTTTGCCATATCAATTCCACTCATGCAACAAGCAATCACAAAACAAATGAGCTCACATGTAACTTAACACACAATAAAACAACCTTGAAAAAACAAAAAATTCAAAGCAAATCAGTGAGGCCGTGAGGTCGGCGACAGGCTCGCATGGCCAAGAGACTTTGTGGGCGTGAGGTGCGCGCGCCTTTCACGCCAAACTTCTCTTGGTGTGGCTTTCATGCCATACAAAGCTGACTTCTGTTCCGAGTGTTCTTTTGTCCAATTTTGACCTTGGAACTAAGAATTCGATTCCGTCTTTGGAATATACATCTGGATTCAATCACAAAAATGGAAAATTACATAACTTTCCACTATAAACTCGGAATTGGATTCTAGTTTTTTATAAAAACACAGAATGTCCCAAATGTCTTAGAAATCATCTAAAACATATAGACAAGTCTCTGAATCGCTCGGAACTCATCTAGGGACAAATCCACACACAGTTGGACTCGTAAAAATACAAAAAATATCAAAAATATATTTCTTTAAAAATACAACTAGATTTTACCAACTGTACCAAAACAAACACAAACTCAAAAGTGCTCGTGTGAGTTGAAACATAAATGTACATAATCTTGGAAACGCAAATGCAAAGTAATATGAGAATGCATGTAAGTGTGTGTGTGCACCTAATCTCTTCAAGAATCAATTCAAGTGAATTGCCTTTCGTTATTGCACTTAATCTTGAAGTCATGGAGATGCTTGGAAACTTGCCAATAGAACCTAAGCTATCCATTACATAGACATCCCTAAATGCGGTTTGTCAACGAAATAAGTCAATCAAAATATAAGGCACTTACATAGGTTTTAATCAAGTTAATTACATATTTTTCTTGATTAGTCAATATTCAATAAAACACTAAATCTAAGCAAAATACAATCAACTAAATCTATGTGTGGGAAACAATAAATTGCACGTTGATTGATTTACGTGAGAAACTCACGATTGGGAAAAAATCACGGGCTAATATGTTAGCCACACACAGTCCTCAAATCCACTAATTGATTAAAGTTTACAACCTAGGTTGACCTTAACCATTCTTGGTTACTAACCCTTCTACTCTTCACAACGGGCTTTTAATAGTGATTCTAGACCTACTTGCTTGTGCACTAAGCTTCTTAGTCACAAGGCTTTAGTTAAAATGAAGAGAACACAACCTTTGTGAATATCAAATGCATAAATGCTAGGTTAACACATTTCGTGTTTGTCAAATCTTGCATAAGTATGTCAGTCAATCTTAAATATCTTATGACTACATAAAACTTAACTATATAAGACTAAAAACAATCATAGATGTAATAGCTATCATTATAGAACAACTCAATCAATCAATACAAAAACCTCAATCTTGTAGATTGAATTTAATCTAGATGCATACAAGTTATAAATGAGATTAATTGATAAGTAAGAACATTAAAATGAATGAAGATGATGTTCAACTTACCAAGTCATGTGTGTTGAGGAAGACCCATGTAAGAGCACATCATAGATGAAGCTAGAAGATGCTTAAATGATGGTTGATGCACATGGAAATGAGTTTAAAGAATTAAAGAAGCAATCTTGATGCTTTTTCTCTCAAGTATCTCTCTATGTCTTTTTAGAGTTCTTAGTATTCAAGAGTTAGGTTTAAGAGAATGAGATAATGGTATATTTATAGAGAGCAAGAAAATGTTGGGTGAAAAGACAAGTTTACACCTGAAACGCACTGATCGGCGGTTTGAAACCACTGATCATAACCGCAGAATTGATCTTGAGAGCATCAGGTATCAACGGCGGATTCATGGCCGCCGATCACAACTGCGGTTTTGAACCTAAGAGATAAAATCAATTACATCTAAGGATGGGAATGGGGGCCTAATGGGGTGGGGGAGGGTCCCCCTACCCTCACCCCAACCCCATCCCCATTCCTAAAACCTCCCACCACCCCCTTCCCCAAACCCCATTTGGGGGAACTGGGGATGGGGGTGTTTGGGGGGGAGGTTCCCCTGCCCCCACCCTGTCCCTCATTTCCCAATTTCTAATCCTAAAATTTTTCAATTTGAAATTCACAATTTAGAATTCGGAATTTGATCGGACCAAACTTTTGTTTCACCCTGTTTCAATATCTAATCCAACAATTAATAAAATATACAATCGAAAATATACAATTGATTTAATTAATACAAATAACTATTATAATATAGTATTAGTGTGTTACACATAAAAGTCTAAACAAACTTAAAGCTTTCGATCAATCCAAAATATGAGTAATAGACTAATAGAGTTAGAGTTTTTTTTATTTATTTTTTTATTTTTTTAAGAAAATAAAATTAAAAATATATGGGGGAATTGGGGCCCCACCCCTATTTAGAAAATGGGGGAATGGGGAATGATGGTGGAGGGAGGTTCCACCACCCCCACCTCCATTTAGGTTTTGGGGGCAAAATTTTCCCCCACCCCTACCCCAAAGCCCCTTTTGGGGCAAAATCCAACCCCCCCCCCCCCCCCCCCCCCAAATGGGAGTGATGCACCATGGGGGAAATTTCCATCTCTAATTAGGTCTCATCGGCGGTTTCAATAGGCCATCAGAGCCACCAATAATAACCGCAGAACCATTTCAGAGCCTACTAAAATGAAACGATGGTTTCGTTTGGTGATCAGGGCCACCTATCACAACCATCATTTTACCAATTGTGGTGAAACCAGAGGAGAACATAAGAGCTTTCTCCGACGGCAATCCTCGCGCTAAACCAAGCACACCAATGTGCATGCTCAGACGTTTCCGAACAAACTCCGGGAAACAAATTACAAGACACAATGTCACAAAACACAAACCAACAAAGAGGTGTAAGTGTGAAATGTGAAAAGAATGCACACAAAAAACAATGAACACAAATGCATATATGAGAAGTGTATGTGTGCAACTATTTTCTTCAATGTAAATAAGCACAAGTGATATACCTTTGAAGTGCTTATTATCTTGAGGTCTTGAGAGGACCTTTGAGCATGATCACCAATAATTGAGCACCTAAGCAACCCTTACATCATAACCCAAAATGTGGTTTGTCAACAATAAGCCAATCAAAAATGAGGAACTTACAAAAAGTAATATAATTTTGATATTATAATTTTTTATTTAATATTTTCTGTTAGTCTACTGGATGCATTTTTACTATTTTCATTTTCAGAATATAGTTTTCGACACATGCTACCATACGCGTTTTCAGATTTCAAAATTGAAACCAAAAACATTATTTTTATTTTCATTTTTCTTTTTGAAAAACCCTTACAGGACGCGCGCCCTTAATTTTTCTTAATTTTTAAAAGCTTGATTTTTGTAAGCCATTAGATTGAAATCCAATGAAAAATAACCGCTCATTAACTATAAAGTTACTGTACTGTAGCTAAACCCCCTTCTGATTTCTCTTTGTCTAATTCTACTTTATAGTTTAGGAATATTATTAAAACCCCCCTCTAGTTTGTCATATTGGTCAAACCCAACCTCTAGTTTCATTTTTGGACAATACCACCCTATTGTTAACTTATGTTAATATTTTGATGAAAAGATTGTTTTTGCCTTTAATATAAAAATATATATATTCAATTATATTAATAAGAGAGATTTTTTTAAATAAATAAAAAATTAGATCTTATGGATAGTGGAGAGTTCTTTTCCTTATTTATTTATTAAAAAATATGGATATCCAGCAACAAATCCATTCTCACACCTCCATGGAGATCTAAATGAGACTGTTATGGCCATCTTTTTGTCTTTTCTTTTATAGTCAAACATATCCTTGCTTTGCAATATAGTATAATTCCAAACTTGCTCCATATATGTAGTCGATCTAACAAGAAAACTATCACTTTAGACCTAAAATCAACCACCATTCAATTAATAGATCCCCAACCACACACCACCCAAAACCAGCCACCACCACCAACACCACACAAAACAACCTTTAAAACCCAACCCACCACAAACTAAAATCTACCACCACCCAAAACTAGCCCTCAAAACCCAATCAAACAACACCTAAAATTAGCCTTTGTCACCGCCTAAAACCTCACCAGCCACTAACCACAATCAATCGCCACTACCACCCAAATGTTAGTGATGATAACACGAAAGCGTTGCCTAATATTCAAAACCAATCACAGATAATGTTTGTGTAGAGAAATATAAGTTAAAAAGAAATCAAATCACACAAACACAAGATTTATATGAAAACTCAAATCCGGAAAAAAAACCACGGCCATCAGGACGACAAGAGAAAAATATCCACTATATATCAAATTGTTACAACTACACGCTCAATATTCCATCTAACCCCAAACCCCAATTACAACCAATGCCTACTCTCTCTTTATGCTCTCATTTGTAACTTGAGATCTCTCTAGGTATTTTGCTCCACCCTCAATAAACTAGCATTACAATATATTTAAACTAGAGCAATATGGAAGGTTAAAACCCACAACAAAACCTTTTCCTTCACGTACAAGACTTTCCAGATTTTTCCAAAAAGAAACTCTTTCCTTCACACACAAGACTATCATGATTCATGTAAAAAATGTCTACGGTTTGTAGTCCGAGACTTTGACCGTGCTTTACCTATAATGAGACACTGCTCAGAAAAGTGTGATTGCCTAGTTGTAGTTTACACCGCGTGTATCCTTTGGAATTGACCACTCTTTATACCGCAGTTCACGTCTCCTTGTCTTGGCCACAGTTTCTTTCCTTACGATCTTTAGTCATCAAATCTTCCCTAAATAAGAACACCAACTTCCACATGTTTTCCCACATTTTCAGGAAGTTCCTTTTTTGCATCAGTTGAAATCATTTGGTTTATTTTGGGAATACAAGTCAAAACCTAACAATCCTCCCCTACGTCAATAATTCTAAAAAAAATTCGTCTACAGCCATGACTATCTTTACCAAGAATCACTATATATACCCCATTGTTGGTATATTTGGGTTTGGACTGGAGACCCAATTAAACATTCGAGTAGGGCCAAGAGCCCAAGTCCATGAATGTCCAACCCAAGCCCATGTACTTACCTTATAATAACTTGCATGAGCAGTTATTGTAAACATAAAAATTCCTTGAATAGTTTACAATATACACTTGTACATGTATTTGCTCTTTTTTAAGAGAAAAATGTATGCTTATGTGCAATATGCATGAGACAATTGTGCAGTAATAGGTGTGTATAGTTTTGTGTGCATGTGTGTATAACTTAACAAAGAGAAGAGCAATGTGTATGTTCTTATGAACAACATACAGTGAGTCAAATGGAAACAAAATGTGGAGAAAATCAATAATTGAATTTTCTTTCATCATATCATTACGTGTGGATTCTTGCATCGTGATTAGACGGGACTTTCCATTATTGTGATCGTTATCCGACCGGTGATACAATCCGTGTTCGATCCGCTTCCATTGTACAATATTGGATTCCGATGGTAAACGGCAATCCGAATTTATCTATTGTTTAATTATTGAATTTAGTCTTTATTGGTATCAGAGCATGTTTGGATTGTATTATGGTAATAGATGCCATGTTAGGTTTGTTTATTTTTGTTTTAGAACAATAAATGAACACAAATGGCATAACACACATGCTAGTGTTATATTTCATTTTTTTTGGGATGTATGTATGCGTATACATGTTATTATATGTTCTGGAAATGCATGTCATGTATCAACTTCAAAATTATGAGAATTTTGAAGAATTGAATATGAAAACCGTAACTTTATATGGTCAAAACAACTCGTTGTCATTTTTTTTATTCTCGGTGAACATGGTACCACTAGAGAGTTTTCAGAGAATTTTCCAACAATAGGTCATTTGCATAATTTGGATTAGTATAGAGGGAAAAAACGATTTTGAAATTTTCTATTGAACATCAAAATCGGTAAACTTGTTTTGGTTTTAAATTCGGGTAAAGAACATGAAGAACAAGTGCCACACACCTTAAGGTGGCGAGTGCACTTCACCCCTAACCCAAACGGAAAATCTATTGGAACCATTACATTCCTCATGAAATTTCGAGTCGAATGGTGGTGGTCTCGTAATCGGGACATGTCGAAAACTTTTCAAGTGCACCACACGCGCCGCTTGCAAGAACAACAGATCATATGGTTCTGCATCAGCCACGTGTCCCACTAAGAGGACAACACGTGGCCCACTAAGAGGGTGTCATGTGGTGCCATGTTGCACAATTTAAGTGTGACACGTGGTCCACCATAAGTGTGACATATGCGGCCGCACATGACCTAATATTAGGGTGACACGTGTCACATAGAAAACCAAGGAATTTTTTAAATGACGGTTTCTGGAATGGTTTCTAGTTGCGGTTTTTTATGTGTCAATTTTCAGTTCGGTTTTCAGTTACAAATTTTTAGGCGACTATTTTTACTGTGGTTTCCAACTATGGTTTTTTGTTGACAGTTTCCAATGTAGTTTCTAACTGTAGTTACCGATGACGTTTTCTAGCGTGGTTTTTGTTTATGGTTTTTTCAGCTGTGATTTTTCCGGTGATGGTTTTCGACCTAGTTTTCGGTTGCATTTTTTTTAGTGATAGTTTCTAGCACAGTTTCTAGTTGCTATTTTTTCTAGTGACAGTTTCGAGTGCGGTTTCTGCTTACGGTTTTCAACGTGATTTCCAGTTCAGTTTTCAATGATAGTTTCCAGCGTGGTTTCCTATTATAGTTTCCATTGCGGTTTCATGTGATGGTTTCCGTCGCAGTTCCAATGACTTTTTCCATCATGGTTTCCAGCGTGATTTTTGGTGACGGTTTCAAGCACAGTTTCTAGTTACGATTTCCAGCATGGTTTTTGGTGACTGTTCTCGACACGATTTCGGTTAATATTTTTCGGTGCAAATTCCAATGACAATTTTCAACTGCATTTTTCAACCATCTTGGAATTTTCTAGCAAAAATTCTGGCGCTGTTTTTTATGACTGTGGAATTTTTCAAGCTCATTTCAACAACATTTTCGGTCATTGTTGAATTTTCCAGTTGAAATTCCGGTTATGTTTCTAACTGTTACAATATAACTACATATACGTGATTTTTTTTTTTTTTTTTTTTTTGTAGATATGTGATTGTTTCTTGGTTGATTTTGTGATTATTTTGTTAAATTAGATTAGGGACATTGATTATAATTGGGCATTCATATTTGTCTATATAATTAAGCTCAAACTCAAGCACAATCCAATCTAAATTAAACCTAGTTACAATTGGGGCCTTTTATAGTTAGCAATTGATCGCTACGCGGAATCGTTACTAGATAGCCACAAACAAACGATAAACAATGTATATGCAGAAAAATAAGATGAAAGAAGGAAAAAACAATCCAATCATACACAAAACACTAGATTTACATAGAAAACCAAATCAGGATAGGACATATTAAGGTTATAAATGTTTTGGGTTGGGATCGGCCTAGTTACAACATATTAAGGTTTTATTATTTTGTAGTGATAGGCCTCATTTTTTTAAAAAGGAAATGAGCTTTTGGTGGTTGGGCTTTTGGTCCAAGTGGCCCACTTAAACAAAGTGAGTTTGGAAAGGGAAAAAAAAAGTTTAGGGTTTAGGGTTTAGGGTTTAATGTTTAGGATTTAGGGTTTAGAGTTCACGATTCAAGGCTCCGTTTGCGAAGATTTAGAATTGTCCCAAATTTTACACATAGGTAAAATAAAGTAATCAATTTTGAATAGTTTTTTTTTTACCAAAAATATCCTTTTCTAAATTATAATGTATTGTGTTTTTGTTAAGTACACACCAATTACACCTATTATTATGTTATTTAATCAAATTTATTTTTGTTTAAAGTTTTATTATTATCTTTAATTCTATCACTGTTCTTTCTCTTCCTTCACTTTTTCTCTTTTATGTTTTCATTCCATAAAATCAGACTCTATTTTTCTTTCTTTTTTTCTCTCTCATTATGTCAAACAACTCTCTCCATTTCTTATTGATTGTTTTATGTCCATAAAATCACTACAATTTGAGGTTTTCTAGTTAGAGATCCATTTTTTGTTTGTGAAAGTGGTAGGGATGTAAGGTTTGTGCTATGTCCCAAATCCCAATTGATTTGAAAGTAGAAATGTTTTTTTTGATGAAATTGAAGAATAACTGATATTGATAACAACAAAAAAGTCTAAAGAGATGTTAATTTTGAAAAGAATAATAATTAATTAAAATAACCAATTTTGGATGATTTTGATTCATTCTTCATACTTAGCAATCAATTTATATTTCTTTAAAAGAAATTGAAACTATATTTGAAATTAATATTTAAAAGAGGATCCAAGGTTTAAGAAAATAGAAAAAGTTATTAATGATACATGTTAATATCTAATCATTAATAGGACCAAATATTAAATTCGATTTTCAATAACTATTCAGTTTTCAGTAGTACTGTTCAGTCTTCAGACAAAAAATCAAATGTAACCTTAGATTTTTATAAGAGTTATAAATAGCATCCCTTGTGCATGGAATGGAGGTGGGTTCTTGAATTAAAGTGATGGCGGAGTTTCAATGCAATTTTTCGGTTCTTTTGTTATTTTATTTTTAATCTCTTTCTCATATATATATATATTTTTTTCTAGTATTACATAAATTCAGGTTTCAAGAGATGGGGGTACTCAAACCCACAACCTCGAGTTGTAGGTGTAAGGGATATATCACTGGACCAACTTCATCTCGTCTTTCTAATTTCTTTTGTATTAGAGTAGATTGTTATTTTATTTTCAATATCCTTCTCATTTCTTATGTATTAGAGTAAATGATGAAACCTGCGTAATGAAATAATTTTTCGGTTCTTGAATTAGAGTGATTGCGGAGTTTCAATGCAATTTTTCGGTTCTTTTGTTATTTTATTTTTAATCTCTTTCTTATTTTTTTTTTTAGTATTACATAAATTCAGGGTTTCGAAAGATACGGGGTACTCAAACCTACAACCTCGTGTTGTAGGTGTGAGAAATATACCACCGAACCAACTTTATCTCGTCTTTCTAATTTCTTTTGTGTTAGAGTAGATTGTTATTTTATTTTCAATATCTTTCTAATTTCTTATGTATTTAGAGTAGATGATGAAACCTGCGGAATGAAATAATTTTTAAATATTTTTAATTAATTCGCAAAAGTTTGTTCTTAAACATTTATGGTTTTTACTTGATAATTAAATATAAAATCCTTTCATATATCATATTTTTTTTGTATGCCAAACAAGCGTCTCATGGGTTGGTAAGCAAATTGTGTACCTGCAATGAGTTTACTTTTTTTTTTCTCATACCTTACAATCTGTTTGAGCAATATACATCGTACCCTTCTTATAAGTCCCATTCCGGACCTAATTGATGTTGTTGTGCTTGCGACTACTGAATTCTTATTCTGATATGTATCCTTAATTATTGAATACACTGGTTGTCTGGTTTAAATTATTTATTTATATATATTTTTTTAAAGTGGGTTTTCTCAATAATCATTTCGTTTTGGAATTTGAATGTATTTATCATTTGATAGTTACCATCAGTTGCAAACACTTTCTTCTGACGAGATAAAAATTTCATCTTGCTAGATGTTTAGCTCTGATCTTCTGTATTCATTACCAATAATTCACTGATTATAACTAATAAGTATAGTTAGTTGTTTAGGTTTGGTTCTTCCATTCACGGTTCTAGATATGGCACCAAAAAGTATGTACTTGCAAATTTGTGATCACTTTATGGTCTTGTTTGGCACAACAGATTGGATAATTCAAGTGTTTATCTGGTGTTTGTTGTTGTTTTGGAACATGAGAATTGAGATTACTAATTCCAAAAACAAAATACTTATCGGATAAAATAAACTCACCTCCCCACTATCTTTAAGATCATCATTTTCAGTGAGTCTCCATTTTGTCAAGATGAAGATCTATTTCACTCCGATAGGTCTCTAAAATGGAGATTCTATTTTGGAGATTTGATTTGGATCTCTAAATTTAGAAATCTAAATCCCAGTCTCTATTTCACTATTTATATTAAATAATAATATTTTTCCTCTCCTATCTATTTTTCATATTTTTAACTAAACTCAATTAAGAATAGTGAACTTTTTTGAACATGGTCAAGAGGGCATATCTGGAAATTAAAAAATATATAAAGATTGAAACCTAGCCGCCGCCGTTCTGTTCAGTCACCACCTCGACCAAGATCGCCACCGCTCGATCCCTAACCACTCCATCCCCGTTGCCATCCCGTTGCCGTTCCACTTCGCCTATCGCTGATCGCCCCTCTCACCAATTCTGTTCGTGTGGGTGGTCTGTTTGGGAGCCTCTGCGCCAGCAATCTCGTCCAGCCTCCTTGCCCCCGCCACGCTGCTACCTCGCAATCCTGCCGTCGTTCACCTGCAGTCTCCTCTTTTGTCGTGACTTGCAGACTCATGATTTTTTATTTATTTATTTTTTTCTATTTTAATTCATAGAAAATTGAATAAAGTGGATATTTGTTTGTTTAGTTGTTTATTTGTTTAGACTAATGGTTTCTATGGAGTTATCGGATCTCTTTTTAGAGCTTAATTTGCGGGCTAGAGTTCCTTCAATCCAAACAAACCCAAACCAGTAATGAAATCTTATGCCTAAGCAATCTCCTCCGCCATTGCTCCGGTTTCTTCAGCTCCAAAAAAAAAAAAAGGTGATTATGTTGCAGTCAAAGTCAACCTGAAAACTTACGAAGAACGGGTGAAACTTTGCAGTTACTCTCTTATCTGTCGAGTTGTCTTGTCAAAGGGAGAGGAACCATGGAAGATATTGTCTCTTAATGAAAAACTTCAATCTATTTGGAAATTGAACTCTCAATGACGTCTTATCTCTCTTGGACGAGGATTCTTCCAAATTCTTTTGAACTCTAATGAAGATAAAGCACGAGTTTAGGGCATTAGATCACTTCATTTGAAACCTGAAATTCTACGGCTTCAGTCATGGACTCAGAATTTTAACTCTAACACACAACGCACGGCGAATGCTCAAATATGGGTGCGTTTTTACGATTTGCCTTGGGAGTTTTGGCATCCACAAATCTTTTCAGACATGGGACGTTGGATCAGAATTCCTCTAAAGTTTGATAGAGCTACCCTAGAGGGTGATTATGGCCACTTCGCTTACATGTTGATTGATGTTGACCTTTCTAAGCCTTTGCCTGATTCCATCATGATAGAGGTTAGGGAAGATTGTTTGTTTCCGACTCTTTATTTTGAGAATGTTTCAAATTTCTACTCGGTTTATAGCTCTATTGGTTATTCGGCCGCCTCATGTCACCATGCAACCCGATTTACAGAGAATGTCACCACTGAGCCAAAAGATAAGAATCCAGAAAGAGAAAGATCCAGAATTAGACAAGAGTACAGACCGAAACACAAGTCAATAGGTTTTCCGACCTCTCGTGTCTTTGAGACTATCAAAACGAGTATTAATGCCATTATGCCTAAGCCCAATAAAGCTGCAATCTCTCTTCCAAACAAGACAACTTTAGACCCGGCTGCCTCTTCTAGTTCACTCAGACTAATCATTCCTATTAGACAAAGGGAGGCCTTGAAAATAGCTGTTTATTTGGATGATTCCATAAACCTATTACATACTGACCAAACAGATATTAATGTCATGACAGATCCTGTTATTGCTCATATGGAGCCCTTGATAGATCCTCTCATGGTAGAGCCACATTTGCACACTCTTGAGGGTGAAGTTAGCTCTAACACTAATAGTGAAGGCACCGAATCAGACTTCAGCCATTCCACAACTTTAGACATCATAGGTATCCAAGGTGGAGTCTCTTGGGCAGATCAATTGGAAGGAGGTTACAGCTAAAAAATGTAAGAAAAATAAAAAATAGGTTACCGGTGTTGTTTCGCCTAAAACTAGGGCTACTAAAAATAAATTATTACATAAATGATTATCCTTTATCGGAACTGTAGAGGTATTGTAAACAGTGATACCCAATGTACTTTGAAAGACTTTTGTTCTCATCATAGACTGAATTTTGTTTGCATTGCTGAACCGTTGAATGCTTTTGATTCAATTTCTCCTTCTTTTTGGCGCTCTATGGGGCTTCTCTTTATCGGTACTAATGCTAGAGGTACTCCTACTATGTGGATTTTTAGGTCTACTATTTTTCAGGATGCTACTATTGTTTTGTCTCACTCTCAACATGTTACTGTTTCTGCTAATTTTTATGGGATTGTCCATTGGATCTCTTTTATTTATGCTAGTGTGAACTACATCACCCGTAGATCTCTTTAGAGCTCTCTTATGGACATTGCTGGTTCGGATGATCCGTGGCTTGTGCTTGGGGATTTTAACTTGGTTCTAGGTGTTCATGAGACTATTGGTAACGTTTCTACTATCTTATGCGATGATTTATATGCTGCTTTAACAGTCTGTGATCTTGTTAATATTGAAGCGAAATGAGTTTTTCATACCCGGATCGGTCGGGGTAGGCATGGTATGGTTCTTTCTCGATTAGACAGAGTTGTATATTCTCATTCTTTTCTGACTGCTTGGTCACATATAACCTGTATTACCTTGCCTAGATCTCATTCATTTCATCACCCTTTATTGGTTTCTTGTTCTGCAGGTGTTTTACCGAGTCCACGGCCCTTCAGGTTTCAAGCTATGTGGGTTTTTTATCCCTCATTCCTTAATTATGTTAGATCGGTTTGGTTATCCTCTATTACTGGGAGTGGTACTGGGGTTGTTATTTAGAAGTTGAAGCTGTTGAAAAAAGACTTGAGGAGGTGGAATTGAAAGGTGTTTGGGGATATTGCCTTAAATGTCACTAATGCTAATGAGAAGTTGATGATTATTCAGGGCATGATTGGTTCTGAAGGTTTTTCAGATGATCTTTTTCGTCTTGAGACTGCCACTCTTACAGATTTGGATAGTGTTCTAAAACAATAAAACATTTTTCTAAAAGAGAAAAGTAGAATCAGGTGGCTTGTTGAGGGTGATCGGAACTCTAAATTTTTTCATTCTCTGCTGAAGCGTAGATAAGGTAATAAACCACTCAAATTGGTGAGAATATTTCTTATTATCTTCCTGAAATTGGTGAGCATATTTTCTCTTTTTATTATCATCTCTTTTCGGATCCTGGTAATGAGAGTTCAGAATTCTCTTTAATTTGGGAGCATGTGCCTTCATTGGTTACTGTTGATGAGAATGCTTCGATTCTCCGGGTTCCCTCTTTTGATGAAATGAGGAGTACAGTTTTTACCATGGATGCTCTGAGTGCTTCTGGTTCTGATGGTTTCTCGGGCAGATTTTATACTCATTATTGGGAAATTGTGGGACATGATGTGGTTTTAGCTGTGCAGGATTTTTTTCACACTAGTCGAGTTTTTCCAGGTCTGAATTCTAATTTCTTAGTTCTTATCCCGAAGACTCCGAACGCTCTTTTAGTCGATCAGTTTCACCCGATTGCTCTTGGTAATTTCTTGTTTAAGGTTATCACTAAGATTATTAATGACCGTTTGGCTTATATTTGCTCCCACATTATCTCTCCAAATAAATTTGGTTTCATTAGGGGTTGTCAGATTGGAGACTGTATTGCCAGTGCTTCTTAATGTTTTAATGTATTGAATTATGGTAGTCGCGGTGGGCACTTAGCTTTAAAAATAAACATTCGTAAGGCTTTTGATTCCATTAGTTGGTCTTTTCTCTTCGAAATCCTTCGGTGTTTTGGCTTCTCTAAGAGTTTTATTGGTTGGGTTGCTACTATTTTTGATTCTGCTAGGATCTCAGTTTTTATTAATGGTTCCCCTCAAGGCTATTTCATATGCTTGTTTGGTGTGCAGCAAGGTGATCCTCTCTCTCCCCTTCTTTTTTGTTTGGCAGAAGATTTTTTTAGTAGATACCTTACGCATCTAGTAGACTCGAGCTCTATGAATTCTATCTCTTCTTCGGTTGGGATGTGTACCTTTTCGCATTTTCTCTATGTTGATGATGTTAACCTCTTTTGCCGGGCTTCTCCTCAGAATTTACGAGTGATTTTAGATGTTTTTTCTCTTTATGGATCTCTCTCGGGTCAACGTGTTAATTGGGAAAAATCTTCTATTTTATTTGGCAGAGGTATCTCTAGGCCTCGAATTACTAATTTTCTTTCAATGTCTATGATGCGTAAGGGCGATGATTCAATGACTTATCAAGAGAACCTTTTTTTCACTGGTGCGCCTAAACGTTGATAATTGATCCCTTAGGCTGATAAAATTAAAAGTAAATTGGAATTGTGGAAGGGTTTTTCTCTTTCAATGACAGGTATGTTATGTCTTATTAATTTAGTAATTATGGGTTCCTTCCTACATTCATTTCAAGTTTATCATTGGCCTTTATCTCTTTTGAAAGATTTAAATGCTGCTATCCAAAAAAATTTTTGGACTGGTTCAATCGATGGTCATAAATCTGTCAAAGTTGCTTGGAAATCTTCCTGCAAGCCTAATGATAGTGGTGGTATTGGTGTTAAAGACCTTGGTATTCTTAACAAGGTCATGCTTAAGAAGTTCACTTGGAGGATGTTAACTGAGGAGTCCTTCGTTTTCACATATCTTCGGGCTCGATTTTTCACCCAAGATCATAGACCTAGAACGTGGTATTTTGTTTATTCTGTTTGGCCAGGTCTAAAATTACATTATACTCCCTTGATGATTGAGTCTAGGTGGTTGGTTGGTTGTCACTCTAAGGTTCATTTTTGGACGGGTAACTGGTTGGGAGATCCATTGATTGACCTAGTTGAGGATAGGTTTTCGCTACAACCTCCGCTGGATTCGGTTATGGGTGATATTTACTCAGATCCTACGAGTTGGGATATTTCTGCTTCTTTTCAAGCTTCTCACCAGATGTTGCTTCTAAGATTGAGAAGATGGTGGTAAACACTGACTTAGAATCATTAGTTTGGACTTGTTCCTTGGATGGTATTGTTTCTTGTAAATCTGATTATGATTCTCTTTCTAAGGTTAGGAGTTGGAAGCAAATTTGGGCATCTGTTATTCCTCCTTCTCGCTTTGTCCTCATTTGGCGCTTATTTCATGGTAAGATTCATACGGACATTGCATTGCGTGCCAGAGGTTATATTTCTCCATCTCGTTGTCGATTTTGTTATGCTGCAGAGGAAGACTTAAGGCATCTGTTACTTAATTGTCCTTTTGGTCGTGGGTTATAGGATGTTCTTTTCTCTACTTTTGGCCATAAGCTTAGGTTGGATGGTACTTGTATGGACCTTTGGTAGGAGGCAATAAGGGTTGTCTTTAGAACTCAACTGAGTGCTCTCTGGCGGGTTTCTATCATCACGGTTTTCTGGGTGGTGTGGTTCCTCCAGCCTATTTTTACCGATGCTTTTTCCTTGATTTGACATTTCGTTCGCGAGACAGACTCTCTCCAGTCTGGCACTATAAGGAATTCAGTGGATGAGTTTCAAACTCTTCAATGGCTTCATGTCTCTAGTCGTCCTTCCAAGGCTCCTTGCATTTTAGAGGTTAATTGGCGCCATCCCTCGCTGGGCTGTCTAAAAGTTAACACGGACGGGGCTGCTTTTAGTAGTCCTGGTCTTATTGGTTGTGCAGGGGTTTTTCGCACATGCAGGGGTTTCGTTAAAGGTTGTTTTACTATTCCTCTTGGTACATGTTTTGCTTTTGAGGTTGAATTGGCTGTTGCCGTACACGCTATTGATTATGCTTAGACTTTTGGTTGGCGTCGGTTATGGTTGGAGAGCGATTCGATCTTTGTAATGGATATCCTTCGTTCTAGGTCTCGTAAGGTTCCTTAGCGTTGGCGCCCCGCTTGGGATAGGTGTTTGAGCTTAATCTCTAAAATGGACTTTGCTGTCATTCATATTTATCGGGACGATAACCAAGTTGCAGATAGTTTAACATCTTGGAGTCCTAGTATCGTCTCTCCTACATGGTGGTGGACCGCTTCGAGTTATTGCAACCCTTTTATTTTCAATTATTTTTGTAGCAGATCTTCTTTTAGGTTCTGTTGACCTGTTTTCTTCTTTTGTTTTCTGTTATTTTTTGTTTTCTTTCTTTTTTTTCTTAATCAATGGTTGTGATTGGGTTAATTCTGATCCCCAACAACCTTATCAAAAAAAAAAAAAAAACTCAATTAATTTAATACAACTTTTTATTCATAAATACAATCACTATAAAAATTATACCATTAGTTATATTTTGCTGAGATCTCTCAACAAATTATTTTGACTATACAACTCTGTTAAATTATTGATTATAGTTTAATTTTTAATTTTTACTAATGAACTAATAATATTAAGTGTAAAAAATATAAATGTTAAAAAATTATTTCAAAATCATTATATGTAAAAATAATTAGGCGTTGATAATTATAAAAAAGATTAGAAAATTTTTGGTGCGATAAAAGTGAGTAAATTATTATCTAAAATAATAAAGAGAAAACAATTTTATTAAAGAAAGTTTGAAAAAAATTAATATTTTATTATTTGAAGATCGTAAAATGGAAAATGATTGGAGTAGTAAATTTATAGAGATGAAATATTATATTTTCAGTCTTTAAAATAGAGAATTTTAAAAAACTATTGGAGACGCCCTAATAGTCTTGAGACTATTTACATCTGGGCCCACCATATTTAATTCAACTCTTTCTTTTTCATCACTAACATCACCAACCTATCGTTTCTCTTAGGCCTAGACCTGGCAAGGGTCCGGTTCCAACCGGAGAACCGGAATCGAAAAAGTTGGAACCGAAACCGGAACCGGTGGTATCCGGTTTCGTTTTCGGTTTCGGTTTCGATTAGAATATTTAAAAAGCCGGCCGGTTCGAACCGTGACCGAACCGGTGGTTCCGGTTCGGTTCAAACCGACCGGTTTTTTTTTTTTTTTTTGGCCGTTGAGGCCCAACGGTCTGCTGACGTTGGGCCCAACAGCATGCTGACTAATGACGTCCGTTGGCCTCAACGGTTAATCCTTTTAAATATATATATATTTTTTCCTATAAATACCCCTCCTCCCCTTTCATTTTTTCTGACAATCTTACACTAATTTCTTATTTTCCTCTCATTCTCTATTTCTCTCAAATCTCAATTCTCTCTATTCACAATTCTCTAAATCTCTAATTCTAAATTTCTAATTTTTATTTCAAGTTCCATTGTTTCAATACTCAACTCTCAAGTCTCCAACACTCTCCAACACTCTCCAACTCTCCAAGACTCCAAGTTTTCAAGGTTTTTATTATTTATTTAATTTTTCAATTTATCATTTATTTGCAATTAATTTTATTTCCAATTAATTTTATTTGCAATTAATTTTATTTACAATATATTTTATTTCCAATATATTTTATTTGCAATTAATTTTACTTGCAATTAATTTTATTTCCAATTAATTTTATTTCCAATATATTTTATTTGCAATTAATTTTATTTTCAAAATTCCAATTAATTTTATTTGCAATTAATTTTATTTACAATATATTTTATTTCCAATATATTTTATTTGCAATTAATTTTATTTCCAATTAATTGTATTTACAATATATTTTATTTGCAATATATTTTATTTGCAATATATTTTATTTACAATTAATTTTATTTGCAATTAATTTTATTTACAATATATTTTATTTGCAATTAATTTTATTTGCAATTAATTTTATTTACAATTTATCTTATTTATAATTTATTTAATTTCCGAATAACCAATTACTATTTAGTATTTACTAAATACTAAGTTTCCAATTTCATCTATTTGCAATTTATCTTATTTCTAGTTACTACTTAGTACTTACTATAATAATTCTTAGTACTTACTAGTTACTACTAATCTACTATTCTACTATTATAGTATTATATTATTATTGAATATAGATTTATGCTTTATAGTATTATTCTTCTAAGTTCTAAATTTTCAATTATCTATTTCAGATTTTCAGTATTTCTTTAGTCCCAAATTTATTCCGTCCAATCCAATGGCAAGTGGTGGAAATGGAAGGGGTCACGGCCGTGACAATCCTAGGCGTTCGATTTTGATGAAAGGTAAGGTTCAGATGGTCGATAATCTCGGTCATAACGACACCACCTATCACGATTATCTACAACGCCGGGCCTATGCTGAAGACCTAGGCCTAAACATTCCTACTCCCCCTTTAATAATTTCAGAACCCGATCATAATGCCACCCCCCGGCCTTAATTTGACAAGCCATTCAGAAAATATGTCTGGTATTGATACACCTCCGGATTATGATTTTGATCCACCGGAAGTAGATGAGGACGAACCGGATCCGAAGCAGAGCAAATCTGATCTATTCGTCAAACATATGAAGAGAGTTAGACAAGAAGATGGAAGCTATGTAGCGGATTGCAATTATTGCAATAAAGTATATAAGTGGTCCAAATCCGGAGGATATGGCACTTATCAGAAGCATATTCAAACCAAACATCAAGAAGCAGAGACCAGATCGAGGTCACAAACACAAATTCCCAGGTACGCTACTCCTAACCAACAATTATTTCGTTATACTGATGAACAAAATAGGGAATAATTAGGTAGAATGGTAGCAGTAGAACACTTATTATTCGGTTTTGGTGAAAAGGTTGGTTTTATTAATTATTGTTGATGAGCATTAAACCCTGCTGCATGTCTTGTTCCTAGATCCACTCTTGTATATACACTTGAAAAGATTTATGTAAAATATAACGGTCGTGTTTCCGTATGTGCCGACATATGGATTGACCATTGGCGATCACATTTATACTTGGGTGTCACTTGCCATTTTATGGATGATGCATGGAATATCCAAAAACGAATTCTTGCATTTAGAGTTTTTGATGATTCATATACTGCTCAAAATATTGTTAGAATGCTTAGAATTATTTTTTCAGAGTATAAAATTGAGAACAAAATTTTTGCAATTGGTTTTGATAATGCTTCTAGCAATACTGCTGTTATTCCATCTTTAATTAATTTATGCAAACCATTTGTTGGTGGTGTATTTTTTCATCAAAAATGTGCATGCCATATTTTAAATTTATGTGTTCAAAAAGGATTAGAAATACTTGATCATTTTATTCTACCTATTAAACAAGCCCTTCAATTTTTATGGAAACATTCTTCTGTAACGAATGCATGGGTCAAATATTGTAAACAAAATGGTAGACGTGCCGTTAGATTTCCTCGTGATGTTCCAACACGTTGGAATTCTACTTATAAATTGCTTGCTCAAAGTTACGAGTATAGAGATCTATTAGTTTCTTTTATTCAATTTCATGTTATTGACATTCAACTTTATAAATCTCATTGGGATGCTTGTTACAACGTTTTCAATTTGTTAAAAGTTTTTCATACTGCTACAACAAATTTATCTGGTGTTTATTATCTTACAACTTATTTATTTATTATTGAAAGTCTAAATATTCCTGGTGCATTTGCTTATTGTGAATCCGACATAGAAATAGGGGAAGCCGTTAATGCTATGAAGGAAAAATGGTTACATTATTATCATGAGTTGCCAGATATTTATTTGATTGCCATGATTTTTGATCCACGTTGTAAATTACAAAAATTTTGTTATTATCTCAATGGTTATTATGGCATCCAAGGTTTAAACATAGAATATGATGTTAATGCATGTTATGATAGAATTAAGAAATTATTGTATTCTTTATATGATGAATATCTTTTAGTTTATAGATCCTCACTCAACTTAGATGTTACACGAACACAAACTGCACAGCCCACATCATCATCCTCCGGATTTTTGAATTTAGGATATACTCTATTATCAAAAAAACAAAAAAACCTAGATCTTCTTCTTCATCAAGCATTGACAAGTATTCTGAGCTTGAATCTTATCTAAATGATTCTTATGAGTTTATAGAATCCACGTCAGACAGACAATTTGATATATTATAATATTGGAAAGAGGTCACAAAGTACTATCCAATCATGGCTATCATAGCCAAAAATATTTTTTCAACACCGGTTTCTACAGTGGCGGTGGAACAAGAGTTCAGCGCCGGGGGGAATATCTTGGATGAAAGGCGTTCATGCTTGACTCCGAAAGCACTCCAGATACAGGTTTGTGTAGATGATTGGACAAAGGCTCAATATAGACAATAAGAAATCGAACATGACATAACATACGATTTCTTCAAAGATGACGAACATGAAAGTGGAGAGACAAGTGCAACGGGCCCAGAATAGAAGATGTGGATCACGTATTCACGTCATCACAGTCCATGTCATCAACAAACCTGCAATAAAAGGTAAGAGAACTAAGTAGCCTTTGATTCCTCTAAACCCCCCAAGAGGATACGTAAGCAACTTAATTGTAGTGAAAATTAAGTGCAAGGCTAATAATTTTACATTTTTTTTGTTTTATTTTAATTTAATTTTGTAATTTATCATTTATTTATTTTATGTTATTTTCGAACTTCGGGTGACCTAATTCCCAAATATCCAATGAAATGTAATATGTAATTTGTACTTTGACATTTTGTTTATTTTATTTTAATTTCCTTTTGTAATTTGTATTTTATTATTTGTTTATTTTGTAAATTGTCATTTATATATTTTATTTTATTTTATTATTTAAAATTACATTATTACAAGTTTAGTAGTTTACAATTTAGAAGTCTTTTTTTTTTTAATTAAGAAAAAAAAAATTCCGGTTCAAAATCGCCGGTTCCGGTTCCAGGTTCCAGTGGATCCAGAACCGGAACCTTGCCAGCATTACTTAGGCCTCGTTTGATTTTTTGTCTGAAGGCTGAACAGTGCTGAATATTACTGAAGACTGAATAGTGACTTAAAACTGAAAAACATGTTTATTTTTTTCACTGAAAACTAAATATAAGATTATTTTACATCTATGCCCTTCTAACTATTATTTGTTATATATTTACATTTTAATATATTACGAACAACTCTAATATATAAATTAATTCTAAAATAAATTTATTTAGTTATTAATAATATTTCAAATTTATATTATTGTATAGAATCTAATTATTACTAAGCTCTTAACTAGTGATATTATAAAACTAATTGACTACTTCATGTGTATATTACGGACAAAATGAAGTTCATCAATATGTTCTTATTAGCAATCTACTTGATGTGTATAATTTATTCTTTAATTAATTTGGAATAAACTTGGATAATTATATAATTTATAGATTTCATTTAGAAAAAAAAAAATTATAAATGGTTAGTTTTGGAAATAGATTAAAAAGTGGGGATAGTTTTGGAAGCAAAACTTTGCATTAAATTTTATTGGATTTATGTCAAGTGAAAAGTGAAAAAAATTCACTTTTCAAAACAAGTGGTTTTAGGGGTTCATTAAGTGATTTTAACACTTAAAATATCTAACAAAATAACTGAATGGAACACATTAAGTACCATTCAATGTTAAGTGGAAAAATCAAACAGTACCTTACTCTTTCAACATATGTCAACCACTCTCCTCTTTCATCACTTCTCTTTTTTCAAATCTTGCCCGATCTTCTCTTTTAATTTTTTGTTTTCTTTTGTGCATTAAGGACACCTTCTTATGCGCTCCTAGCCTTAATTGGTCAAACTTGAGTAAAGTTTCATTTCAAACTCTCAACCGAAAGTATTTCTTTCAATGTGTCTAACAATTTTTATTTTATTTTTTTTGAAAATGGGAATTCATAAAAAAATAAAAAATAAAAATAAAAAAAATCACCTGCTGCAACTTGCAATTTGGGTTCGGAAAATACAAGAAGATGCTTAGCATTTGAAGTCTGTTCTCTCAGATAATCAAAACACATCAACATTCAGCACATGATAATTCAAAATTATTTTACAATAGGAAGAAACTACAATAAGTTGATTCCTTTTAGATTCCTTAAAAAAAAAAAAAAAAAAAATCAGCTACACTTAGTAGCAATGCATTCCATGATAAGAACTATAAATCATTTAAGGGAGTAATAATATTTAAAAATTATTTAATTTAATTATAGTTTAAGTATTGAAAATATATATATTACGTGTGTTTAATACAACCTAGGGGGAGGGGAGGTGAATAAGTTGTTAATCGATTATTACTAATTTTTCTATTAGTCAATGTTAACATATAAAAACCCAATTCAACAAACAATAAAAATCAAGTAAAAATACGGAAAATAAATAACACTTGATTTTTACATGGAAACCTTCAACAAGGAAAAACTATAGGCAGTTATGTGCGCCACACAAGGTCACCGAAATCCACTATATGAGTAAACAGTTACACCCTCAAATGATACACGGACCCTTATCCTAATTAGTTAAGCTATCACAAACAATCTCAAACATTTCAATGAGATTAATTAGCTAGATTTATATATCAATCATGAAATCCTAACTATCAAAAAACAATCTCAATCATATAATGAGATTAATTAGCTAGATGGTATATAAACAATAAAACTTAGCTATCACAAAATAACCCAATCAACACATAATCTCAATCTTGTATGCAGAAATTATTCTAAGAACATACAAATAATAAATGAGATAAAATTGATAAGTAAAAACACTAATTATGTAAGATAATAGTGTTCAACATACCATACCATGTGTGTTGAAGAAGACCCATGCATTAACACATGCTAGAAGAACCTAGATGATACTTAGATGATGATTTATGCATGTGGAAATGGGTTTAGAGAAATAAAGATGTAATCTTTAAGCTTTTTCTCTCAAGTCTCTCTTTCTCTCTCAAGAATATCTCTTTCTCTCTCTAGAAAGTGAATTCTCTCTCTAGGGTTTCAGTTGGGAGAGTTATGTTGAAGACCCATGAATGATTGATGCATGAAAGATGTCATGGATGCATGGGTTTTGGGTTTGGAGAGTCAATCAAGCTTTCATGAAGCTTTCTCTCTCAAGAACAATGGAGACTCTCTCTAAGGTTCTCTCTAGGGTTTGATTTGGTGGCTCTCTTAAAGAAGAAGAAGAGATAAGGATGTATTTATAGTGGGGAAATTGAATTGCTTGTGAAAAGACAAGAATGCCCTTATTCAGCCTTTTCCGTGGTACACACGACAGTGCAGCAGCTCAAGATTCGATCCCTCCAAAACATGACCAAACGACATTGAAACCTTTCGTATGATATATCGTTGGAAAGGTATAGATGTATAATTTCTACTCGTTTTTACATAATGACATTTTAATATTTGTAGAAAACATTATGGTTAATTGAGTGACCAAAAGTCAGAAACGGACAACAACAGAGTTGCCTTATTTTTGTGGTCACTTTGGATATTTAAAATATAATCCAAACGGTTATGAAATATTACAAATAGTATACCGTTGAAAAGGTATGGGCATCTAGTTTGTACTAAAATTTTCAAAACTCATTTTAAAGCTTTGTATAAAAAGTTATGGTCACAAGACCATGTAAAGGTCAATTTTGAAAATACTTAAAACATTGAAATCCAACCTCTTGAAACTAGACACCTTACTCCAATCAACCGCACCATAAATAACATTAATCCAAGAGAAGAATGGGACCTTCTCAAATGGTCAACTATCGCGCTAAGATATGCACACCATTGTGCAAGCGTGGACGTTTCCGAACATATTTCGGGAAACGAATTACACCACACTTAAGACTAACATGAAGTGCAAATTTGGGAAGTGAATGCATCTAATGCCTAACATGTCATGACAATGGCATTGTCATTGAACAAGATGCACTCGATTAAAACATGCATGAATAGAATTCATGGCTTTGCATCCTAATGCCTAAACATGTCATGACATTTCAATGAACAAAATGCAATCATTTAAACATGCATAAAGAGACTTCATGGCATTGCATCCTAATGTCTAAACATGTTATTGCATTTTAATGAACAAGATGCAATCATTTAAACATGCATGAAGAGACTTCATAGCTTTACATCCTAATGCCTAAACATGTTATGGCATTTTAATAAACTAGATGCAATCAATTAAAACATTCAAGAAGAGATGTTCAAGAACATGCATGCACTCTCATAAAACACACAACACACAAGAATAAGATATATGCATGAGTTGTGTGTGTGTGCAACTAGATCTCTTTAAAGCAAGAAAGCACTAGAATATACCTTTGGTGCTTCTTCTCTTGAGGTCTTGAGCGGGCTTTGGTTGTGCAAAACACCAACCATCAAATACCTAAGCTACTCTTACATCAAATCCCAATATGTGGTTTGTCTACGAAATAAGTCAATCAATAAATAGGAATCCTTACAAGCATATAATAAACAATTCATCAAATTATTTTTAATCCAATCCTAGGTCATTTCAAATATAAGATTGCACTATTTTAGTCATATCAAATGTTACACCAAACAATAGACAATGTTATGTTTAATCTAGTCCAATCCAATTCTATAAAATAGTCTAATTCAATCTCGTGCACCAAACGGAGCCTATAGATGATACAAAAATAAAACCAGTGATGATGCGTAAATGGAACCGGGTTCTGTTCTTATTGTCGAATCAAGTTATGTAGTCGTAGATGGGAGTTCTTCTAATGTTGCCTTAACATTCCAAAAAACAAAGGAGTTGTTTAAATAAATAAATAAAATAGATATTAACTTTAAAATGTAACTTATAGCTTTTTTAATAATTGACGAGATGAGGTTGGTTCGATGGTAAAACCTCTTACACACTCACAACAAGGTTATAGGTTCGAGTCCTCCCCTCCCCCTTCCAAAAAAAAAAAAAAAACTTCTAAATTTATATAATAATGTAAATATGTAATACTTAAAAAAAATAAAAAATAAATAAATAAAATAAATAAAAAATAAAAAAATAAAAAAATAAAAAAATAAAGCAATAGCTAAATCTATCTAATTTTCTCTGTGATAATTTTAGAAATATTGGGGTTTTTCATAATTTCCTATAGTTTTAAGTATAAATTGCCGTGTAAAAGATATTTTTACAATTGGTAGTCAAAAGTTAGCTCAACCTTTAGACGACAAAATTTAGGGGATGTTTGTACGATTATGTCAAAGTCACCGATGCGTGTAATATTACCTAAATACATGGGAAGATTGTGCGATTTTCCCTAAAGAAATAAAATCGAAACAGACGTTTACACACTTGACACTTGAACGCAAGTAATCGAACTTGTTCACTTTTCTGAAAAATGGCTTCTTCTTCAACTCCGGCGTCTTTATCAGAAGAAGAGCTGACGCTGACAGTCAAGTGGAGAGGGAAAGAGTACACGGTCCGAGTCTGCGGTGACGATTCGGTATCCGAATTGAAGCGCAGGATCTGCGAAGTCACTAGCGTTTTGCCCAAAAGACAGAAGCTTCTCTACCCCAAAATCGGCAACAAACTCGCCGACGACTCTGTCTTGCTCTCCACACTCCCTCTCAAATCCTCTCTCAAAATGACCATGATTGGGTTTGTCTTACTTTCTCTTTCTCTCTGTTTTTATTTTATTTTATTTTTTGTTGTTTGGCTTATTTGACTCTGATAGTGTGTTTAGGTTGGTGAATTTGGAATTTCCGACGAGGCACACTTGTTTTATTTTTTTGTTGCTGGGTTTCTTTGAAATGCTCTCTGATAGTGTATTTGAAATGGGTTTTTAGTTTCTCCAAGACTTTAATTTGTTAACGTAGTTTATGTTTTTATTGACATTGACAACGATGAGACTTTTAATTTGAGGAACTGGCGCATAGGAAGTGTATGATAATTGGGTTTTTGTTATTTAAACATTTAGGATGTAAAGTTATTCGAAAGGAGTGATTTTAAGCCAGTTTGTTGGGATGAAGTAAAAATCTTAGGGGAAAAGAAATTAAAATTCATGTTTTCTGGCGTCACAACTTTTGCTAGCATTCTGGCACTATCATCATGTCTTAATTAAGTTCATTTTTATTAGAGCAGTTTAATAAACTTCACACATCGAATCTTCTAATATATGCAAGTGAAAGAGGAAGCTGACTTTGGGGATAAACCAGTTTGGTTGGGAAAATATATATCTCTTTTACATTCAAGCTAAGCTGCCTACTTAATAGAGCAGCATTGATTATTATAATTATAAATCTAGAGCTTTTTTAGAGATTATTTTTAGATATGATTGTGCATGACTTTATTGGAGAGAAAAAATTGCTACCTTGTTTGGCTAAAGATTTGTACCCGGCACTAGTGTTGACCACAAAAAGGAGATTTGTATACAATCAATATATTTGGGAAGGATAAATGTCTCCATGGAATTGATATTAACTGAATTGAGGTTATAAGTCATATGTTTCCTGGTATATAACGTGCTTATGCATGTTAGGAGAATAGAAAAGATACGCTATGTAGTATGTACTTGTGATTTGTAAAGGGTTACATTTAAATTACAAATATGTAATATTATAATTGGGTGAGATAAGTCACCTCATTTTAAAGGAGTTCCGTTCAGTGATGGCATGTGGCCTGTCTAACATTATTTCTGAATTCAGTAGTTGGTAATAGTATGAATTCAACTGACTTTGCAGTACTGTTGAAGATGATATAATTGTGGATCCAGTGGAGTCTCCAGAAATTATTGATGATTTTGAACTTGGGCAAGAAGAATCTGTGGACATTAAGGATAAAGAGGTCAATAAGCAGAAACTGAGGAGACGAGCCAATCAATATAAGGTTGGTTTTCTCGTTTTTTATTTAGTAGGAAGAATGTGATGAAATAACTTTTTTAAGGGCATTATAGTGGATGCAGATTCAGATATGCTATAAGGTTATAATGGGGTTATTTTATGAAGTTATTTCATTGCAGTTTGGACCATTATGTTTCATTCTGTTCATGGGAAACTGTATAACTTTTATTGTTTTCATTTATACAACCTTTTTTCTTCTCTCTTTCCAATTTTTCTCTTATTTGTATCGGGGAATTGTGATAGCTTGTCACACTCCATCCATATGAACCGTAAAAGTATAATGTGATTGATTAATAATGTAACTGTGATTTGATCTATACACTTTTAATATTGTTTGTGAAGAAACTTGTCACTTTGATTCTTCTTTTCAGTCTATTCATGATACAACTGGTGTTTTACCTTGACCACCGATCAGAGTGCAAATATTGATTATACATGTTTGCTTTTAGTCATTGGAAAATTGCTTCCAGGATTCAATTGTCAAAGCAATATAATTAAATCTTACATGATAACCCTCCCAGAATTGGTGAAACTGGCTGCATATCTGTCACTACCTTCATGGAGCTGAACTGATTTTACTGTAATTACTAATTATACATATCTTATACTTAAGGTTGGACAACAACCCGTTGCTTGCATCATTGCCGCATGGCTATTTCCCCAGCTACCAAATATAACCATTATTTCCCACTATGTTGCCTACTACCGCCATGATTCTTTCAAATGTGAAGAAACTCTAGAGTCTAACTATTAGAATTCTTTCATGCTGTCCTGTATTTTTAATTCATTCTACAATTGGATCTTGAAATTAATTTTCTGATCAACTCGGATGTAATACACCTTGTGAGGGTGACATTTATGTGGCTTAGTGAACAGCTAACTTCTCTTGTTAGGAAACAACTTCAAAGAACTGTCTACTGCAAAAAAGTTATCTAGACACTAAGACACTCATTACTGGCTTCATAATTAACTACTTTCTATAATATGAGATCCAAACAAGAACTATTGAGGTTTTGGGTTTGCAAACATTAGAATTTATATCGATTTGAAACAAATTTTATTTTTTTTCAATCACAAAATTAATCAGAATGACCAAGTTGTCCTTATTAGCTCGGGTCTGCCCAAGATGTTATAGAGGAGAAGTCTCACTTTCTAAGCTTCTAGCTCTTTTGTGGGCTTTGTCCTAAGTTTTGATGTATACTCCACACTTAATCAGCATTTGATAGATTATCCAACCCTGAGCAATCTTAGTTATTGGTGGGGGTTCGGTCCATTAGCTGGTATTTGTTTAGTCATTCAGATAGTGACTGGCGTTTTTTTAGCTATGCATTACACACCTCATGTGGATCTAGCTTTCAACAGCGTAGAACACATTATGAGGGATGTTGAAGCGGGCTTGTTGTGTTGATTTTAAACTCCCTTATTGATCTTGCTTTCATGATAGACTCCAGTGATAAACTTAATAGGATAATGATATGCGAATATACGGAATAAAATATGAACAATAAAGAAAACACACCACACACAAACACAGAATTTACCGAGTTACGGCTAACTTTGCCTACGTTCTCGTGTGATCTCTCTTGAGAAATCACTAACACTATAGAGAAAAGCGCTTGGTTACAAGAAACTTATTGAAACCCTTTAGCTAATTCCCCAAAACCTTGCTAGAACCTCTCTATCACTCTTGCTCTCTATCCCTTGTATGCTTGCTGATTTTTGTGTAAAAAATAAGCTCCCAACAGCCCTATTTATAGGATAGGACTTGGGTTAAATTCCTTGCTGGAATAGGACTCCTAAATCCTCTTAGAATAAGAAAAGCTAACTTATTTCCTTATTCTAGTTGATTTAGGATTTTTGAGAAAATCTAATTTCCTGATCCAAATAGGAAATCATGTGCACACTTTATTTTCTCCTTATCCAAATAGGATTACTTCATAAGCCTTGACTTGGGTTTTGATGAGCCAAAAAACACAACAGGTTGCTCCATTATATGCATGCTAATGGGTTTTGTGGATTGCCGGTCAATCTCAGTAAATTTATATTAAAAAATTTCCGTTACATACATACCTATTGTGTCCTCTCAAAATGGTCTATACCCTATTACAAATTATGTTTCTATATGCATTTAATTTTGTTGCATAGGAAGAGAACTCATTTGTTAATACTTAATAGTGTGGGTAGTTATAGGCCTTTGTTGATCTAATGGTACAAATCTTCATTCGTCTTGTTTATGCTCATTGGATGCAGTTCACTATTTATTAGGATATCACGTATTTGTCTTCAATTAACTAAAGTATTTTTTCTTGAATTTGCACCTAAAATTTAGGTTTAAGAGGTGTAGATTTTGGAAAGGGATAAACATGTGTATTTAACTATGTTGACCAGTCAGAATGAGAAGGTAATAGAGAGTATTAAAATTTTCATTTCTTTTGTTTCTGTTCTACTTATACCCCCTTAAGTATAGATACAACTTACTACTCAAAGGTTAATTTTTTTCATTGCCAGCACCTTCTGAACTATTAAATTAGTTGTTATAATTAATTAACTTACATTAATCTTGCATGAATTTTTTATGTAGGTAACTTAAAAGGCATGTATATAAATGGATATTGCTTGATTTTCTTTATGTGGTGTTAACATATGCACATATAGGACACCTTATGGTAATATGCATATATAGGCCACCTTATGGTATATTACTTTATTTGACAATTTCTTTCCATTAACATGAGGTGATTGTAGATTAAACTTCGAACTCCATGCCGCGAAGGAAAGAAACTGCTGGTTCTGGATATTGATTATACTTTATTCGATCACCGTTCCACTGCGGAGAATCCACTTCAACTTATGCGGCCTTGTAAGATCTTGCTTGTAGTAGGTTGTGTACCTATGTTGCTTGTTGTTCTGCTAATCATCTGGTGTTATATCTTGCAGATCTTCATGAGTTTCTCACAGCTGCCTATGCAGAGTATGATATCATGATATGGTCTGCAACCAGGTCATATAATCACTAATCTCTCTCTTTTCATCATAAGTTCTTAAAGTTGATGTTGGTCAAAGAGCTCTATCCGTTTAGACAAATGCTTTCTCTGCCATGTTTTTTCTCTCTGCTTTTCTGGATAGGGATTGATTTTCTAAATTTGACAGTTCTCTTTAGAGATAAAGCCTAGTATACATTATAACTAAAGTTACTACTTACTACCTATACGGAGTATGTTAATTTTTTGAGTTTGTGAGAATCCTTGTCTTTGGAAATTGAGTGTAAGAAAGCTTGTTCTTGAAGTTTATATATTTTTCCTCTCTCCAGCATGAAGTGGGTTGAGTTGAAGATGGGAGAGCTTGGGGTACTCAATAATCCAAACTACAAAATCACAGCGCTTCTAGATCATTTAGCTATGATTACGGTTCAGTCAGACTCTCGTGGAATTTTTGATTGCAAACCACTTGGTGTGATTTGGGCTCAGTTACCTGAGGTACACAATACAAAATTGTAATTTGTATATATTTATGTTGTTTGCTGCTTTTTCAACTAGTGTTTTAAAACGTTAGTTTGAAATATGTGGACATTTAATCACTTATTTTAATTTTTAAGTATTTCCTTAGCATAGCATGTTCGAAGTTTAATCTACAATCACCTCATGTTAATGGAAAGAAATTGTCAAATAAAGTAATATACCATAAGGTGGCCTATATATGCATATTACCATAAGGTGTCCTATATGTGCATATGTTAACACCACATAAAGAAAATCAAGCAACATCCATTTATATACATGCCTTTTAACCTACATAAAAAATTCATGCAAGATTAATGTAAATTAATTATAACAACTAATTTAATAGTTCAGAAGGTGCTGGCAATGAAAAAAATTAACCTTTGAGTAGTAAGTTGTATCTATACTTAAGGGGGTATAAGTAGAACAGAAACAAAAGAAATGAAAATTTTAATACTCTCTATTACCTTCTCATTCTGACTGGTCAACATAGTTAAATACACATGATTGTTAGCATAGCTGGTAAAATATCTTCTTGTAGAAAAGGTCTTGAGTTCAAGTCCCACTCACACTGGAGTGGAGAGGGATTTGATTTACATTTATTGTAATAAAAAAAATATAATAAGAGAAAAAAGATTGTCCTTGCAGTACCTAATGTTTGTGATGCTCTATGACATCTTTGTCTTTATTGATCCTTCGAAAGTACCATGCATTATGCATTCTACCAAAATTAGTTTTTTGACGAACAAAAAAGGTTTGCTTTTGATGCTTTGTATATATTGGAAGTTTTGCGATTTTTGTGTGGTCAGCATTAATGTTTTTTTTTTTGGTTGTATTTGCAGTTTTATAGTTCCAAAAATACCATAATGTTTGATGATCTACGAAGAAATTTTGTAATGAACCCGCAAAATGGTTTGACAATCAAGCCATTCAGGAAGGCTCATGCAAATCGTGACAGTGATCAGGAGCTTGTGAAACTCACTCAATACTTGCTAGCCATTGCAGAACTTGATGACTTGAGCACCCTTAATCACAACAGCTGGGAGTTTTTTGCTGAGGACAATACCAAAAGACGCAGGCATGCATGAATGATGGTGACGAGTTTTAAAGATTTCAGTCATCAAAATTACCACCTTTTTGAGGTATGTGCTATACGCCTATACTAGTAATCATCTCTTCCAAACTCTGTTGTTCCAGCCACCAAGTAGGATCAACATGTTCTAGTTGTTGCAGAACCAAAAAAGTGTAATCTGAACTTTAACAAAAAAGACTGATTATCCAGCTAGATTCACTTTTAATATCATAATTTTAATGGCTGTCAATTTATTTGATCTGCACAATTTTTTAAAAGACTTATGACAGATATTGTATCAAATTTTCTGGAATTGGTCTACCATGTGGTGGAGTTTAGGACCTGCCTGCTCATAAAATATTTTAGTTATAGTAGTTATAATTGAGTGGGAGTACTCGTATCAGTACTGCATCTTTTGTGTCAAGTTTTGCTCATGTTGAGAGTGTTCAACAAATTGTACCTTTAAATTGCTAATTAGTTTTTTTAATTACATTACATATAAATCATATCCTACCCAAACTTTGATTTGAGTGAGATTTGAAGTCAAGACGTCTCCCACAATAACAAGAGGCCTTACCAGCTGAACTCTGCTGGTCACCCTCCCTTTAAATTGCTGATTAAGGTTTATTTTCATCTAAAATACTCTCAATTACCGGCCGATGTGTGATATGCCTATTTCAGTACTAAGAATTTTTCAGCTACCATAGTTCTAACAAAATCTCCTTTTTCACTTTGTTGTCTAGGATCTGGATATCATCATTGAAGATCAGCCTTCTCATCGTGTTCCTCCTGCGTGCACCTTGATGTGGCCTCTTTGACATCTCTTTTCGTTTTCAGAGAATTCAGCCGTGGATCCTGATACAGTTAAGCATAGCATATATTTTGTTTCTCTTGTGGGGCATGTAGGAATTTCATAGCACTGAATAACCATGATTATACATGTATAAACCTTTGTTGAGAAGACACTAGTGAATAATTGTGTTGAAGAATGCTGAGTATTTGATTATTTGACTGATATATGAGGTCCTCTCATTCACCTCTTTTGCACACATGAAAATGTTACCAAAAATCAACTTATTAAACATTAATAATCAAATAAAAAATTTTAACTAAAAGATTCTTGACAGTGAAGAGACTCGAGCTTGTGGAGCTTGGTGGAGTGGAAGTAGACAAGTGTTGGCCGAACCACTGTTATCTCTAGTGTCTCTATCCTTTCAACTCTTTAATTTTTGCAACTTGCTTTGGTTGTTATACTTGTACATTTGCATAACATTTTAGAAGTGCATTTTCTGGTTTGGAAAGTTTGTTGTATTTTGGTCCAAAAAATTTTATTTTCAAAAAAACAATTTATGTTCCGTGGAGCCGTGGAGGGGTCATTTGTTTTTTAATATAAAGATTGAATAGATCTGAAGTTTATGTAGACCAAATAGGGATTCAAACCTGAAGTATGAATGAAATGTTTGTTTTTCTTTTCTTTTGACGTCTAAATATAATTTTAGAATTTTTTTTTTTTTTTTTTTTTTTCAAATGTTAAAAACATCTTAAAACAAATAAGTTGATTTTTATACCATTAAAATATTTATTATAATGTATTTTTATTTGCAAGGATGTCAACAACTAAAAACAAATATTTGTATAAATTTTAAATTAAAATTATCTAAATATTAATAATAGGTCAGATTAAATCAATTTAAAATTTTAATTGATAATAAAAGTAAAAAAAAAATTTTAATAGTTATCCAAAAAATATTTTCTGAGACTTTCCATACAACGGTTAGGCAGGAGGTACGGGTGCCCTCCGACAGGGTCTCGAGGGTGAGGAGAGGAGATGTTATGCTTGAGGTTCTCATACTGGTCTCTGGTCTTTGGTCTGGTCCTTAGTACCCGATCTCTTCGATTCTCCTCTATAGTTCCCCAATACATATGACACGCAAGGAGGAGGAGGAGGAGGAATAGGTGCTTCTCATGGTGGAGGTGGTCACAAAGGATGGGACCACTCATAGATAACTTTTTTCGTGCTTCGGTTCCTCCGATGGGGGGTTAGAGCTAGTGGTGTCAATATGGGCCGGCATAGCCCATTTGTGTCAGGCCCGGCACGAGCCTTATGTGCCGGGTCGTGCCAACCTGCAGGTTGACCCACTTTTTTATTTTTATTTATTTTTAAATTAATTTGTTAAAAATGACATCATAGGGTATGGACATCATAAAGTATTGGGTTGTGGCCGATAACCCTTGTCCAAGTAAGTATGTTTTCCTTTACTTCTTCCTCATTTTTATATAGGTTATGCCTCTTTTCATTTACTTATTTATCCAGTGTGGAATGTGAGATTGAATTTCTATTTCCATTCATTGATATAACATAATGATATTCTCTTGAGTCATTTTTTCTTCTTTAAATATGGAAAACATGGAGAGAGTTGAGAGGTCTATTAAAATTAAATAATGGTTTTGTGTAAAAAAAAAAAAAAAAAAATCAAAAAAGTCATCTATTGATATTATGCAATAATTTCCATATTTTCCATCTATGAACAAAAATCATATATATATATATATGTGTGTGTGTGTGTGTGTATTATTATAAGTTCATTCTTGGTTGTTGTAGTTTTGTCTACACGGATTATAATTTGAAGCAAGGGATACCCTTGTCTTATGCCATGGATTCTTGATTTTTGTCTGCTAAATTGTCTGATTCTGTAATAATTTGGATTCAAATCTGTTTTTTGTAGTTTACCCGTATAATAGAAGTTATATCTCTGGTATCAGTGAATAATTTGTCTAAAAAAAAACTATTATACTATATATGTAAATAAATCATTAAATCTCATTCATATATTATTCTTCCCTAATCATGGTCATAGTAATTGCTTATAATCATAGTTGTATTCAATTTCACATCCCATATCGGATAAATAAGAACATTGAAGAGATGTCTAGCCTATATAAAAGGAGGGAAAGACAAATGAAAACTTACTTACATAAACAAGGGTTATGGATCATGGTTCAATACTCTACAATATCATTTATCTTTTAAACATTTTATTTTTATAAATATATTTTTTATAATTTTTTTTTTTTATAAATAATTTGGCTAGCCCAATGTCCCGGCCCAACGTGCATGGCAAGCCGTGCCTCAACCTAGGACCCGACCCATGCCAGGCATGGGGGCCGGCCTAGCCTGGCACGCCTCACTTGCGAGCCATGCTTGGCACGGCCTGTTGTCCTTGGCTAGCCGACCATGCCGGGCTCACCGGGCTCACCAGGCTCGGCACATTTTGACACCACTAGTCAAAGCCCATCCAGACTTTTCTAGCTGGTCTAGTAGTGCTTTTAGGGTTTCCAGGGCTTGTTTGACTAGGCTCCTTTAGTCTCGGTGTCGGATCCTAAAAAAAAGTATCAGCTCCTCTCGGTTGGGCTGGTGGAGCTTGGTAGGTACTCTAGTGGGTCCAGCGGCGCTCCTCTAGTTTTTTTACGTAGATTTGGCCTTACTCATCTAGTTCTTATGCTATATATTCAAGAAGGCTGCTCAGCCCCATATAAAGGTATATGGGAGCTCTTTGGCTCTTTGGCTCCTCGACTCTTTTCTAGCAGATCTAGAGGGGATATCATCTTCTTATGTGTGATTCAATATGTAAATGGGTGGGTAAATGAACTAGGACTAGTAGTGTCGGATCCTAGCTCTCACACATGCATAATAAAAGAGACAGATGGCAAAATGACAATTCTTTATATATATGAATAATATACGCTCCAGTGAGCTTACACAAGTAGCAAAGTAGTATAACACAAGTGCTCTAGAGAGCTTACACAAGTAGTCAAGTAGTATATCTCGTTTGTCTTAGGTGAGAAGCATAAGGGCTGTCCTTTGGAGAAGATACCTCCCTCTATGTGTATGAGCTCTCATAGGGGTAAAGGTGTTGAAGAACACTCTAAAATGGTCCAAAAGAGAGAGTTTGTGGAGGAGAAGAGAAGCCCTTAAGTGAGACCAAGGATCTCACTTATATAGTGAGTTTATGTGATGATGTGGAGGGCATGTGTTGCACACGTGGATTCATGGTTCCCATATGCCAACACTCTCCTTGAAGGGTGTAGGACGTGCCACATCAAATTAGGGCATATGTGTAGTCCTACGTGGCGATGACGTGTCATTTTGTTGACTTTCCATTGGAGGGAGATGCCTAGGTAGTCTTTTGACCAAATAGCCATCACAAGAAGCTGTTAAAGAGCAATTAATGACGTTGTACGTTGGCTAAAAAGCTATAGGTCGTGGGCCCCCCTTGCCCCCCTTTCAAAACAAAAAAAAATTGGTGAAAAGTTCCTATGTTGCTCCCAATGCTTCTCTAATTGGTTCTAATCATTTTGACCCACATTTTCTCTTGGAATGCGGCCCAAATATAATGTTTTAACCTAGACTTATCATTTGGGATGAGCTGCTTCCCTAGAGGCATCTGGTGCTCTGGTGGGAGCCGTTCTCCTAGAAAGATTCGGTGCTAAGGGGACCTGTTAGACCTGGTGCAGATCTATTGCCAATAGGGAAATCCGTAGAGGATATCCCAAGAGAGGTGATCTGCAAAGGGGATCATGAGGGGATCTGGTAGAGGGGACTCTGAAGGGATCTAATAGATGAGGTTCTGAGAGAGCATCGCAATGAAAGGCCATCCCCGGTGAGGTGTCAAGCGGATCTTCTCGGAGTGGATCACGTAGAGGGGATCTGGAAGGTATCTCACAGGGGAGATCTTATCGAATTCTGCTGGAGAGACCCAAAATGGGGATTTTCTTAGAAGTGCCTAAATAGGGTTTCTAATGTGAAAATTGTGTTTTAAATACTAAACTCACAAGTGCACGGATCTTGAAGATAAGTACAACGGTAAGTAGAGATCGTTCCCACGAGGAAAAGTGATTTACCGGTTATAACTAATTCTAATTAAAGTTAAATTTAATGTAACTAAGAGATTGTTTGAAAGATTGAATTAAACTAAAACTAAAATATATGAATCTAAGAAAACAATTTAAAGAGATTCGATTGTGATCAATGGAGAGAAAACACCAGGTCATTAGTGCTCAGTTATGAGTACTCAATGTATGGAGTTAACCTTATAAACAAAATTCAATCAATTCAAGGGTTCATTCTTATCTTAATTATGACTATTACCATATAATCGCGGGATGAGTCACGTATTCCCAATTATCATTCACACTTGGCCTATGGTGTGAACAATGATCGGAAACTCGTTAAACATAAGAAATAAGAACCAAATTCTATACTTTGCTTAGTCTATGTTAAAGATAAAATTCCTACATTCATGTGAGCATTAATCAAGATTAGGTTTGGTCTATACTCTAACCCTAATTCTCAAATAATATTAACCCTAAGTCAATAATAATAACCCACCATTGGTCTATGGTGAGAATTAAATCAAAGACAACAAAGATCAAGAATAAAAATAAACTTCATGAATGAAACAAGAATTGAATTGATGAAATAATAGTTAATCCAAACATGAGCATTCACAAGAGGTTCACATTGATTCCCTAGTTATGGGATTAGTTACACATGATGAAAATAACAAGAGAAGAGAAAGAAAAGATAAAACCCATGATGGCCTTCAATGAGTTTTTCAAGTCTTCAAAGATGAATTCTTCTTCTTCTTCAAATCTTTTATGTGTAAAGGTGGATGAAAGTTGGTGTTGTGCGGTGCATATGGTATAGGTGTATGGTGTGTCGAAACCGTAAAGAACTGATGTATTTATAAGCATCGAGAATTTTGCCAGAAGTCCTCTCTAGAGATGGATTTGTCAAACCGATGTCGCTATGCGAATGAAGCATATGCGAATGAAGTTATTCAAGCATATGCGAATGAAGTTATTCACAAGGAAATTCAAAATTATAATTGCATATGAATATATCATTGAAAGAACGATTGAATTGTATGCAAAAGATATCGTCAAAAGAATCAAACATTATGAACAAGATAATCACATGATGAAATTCCTACGAAGTTATGAACACTAAACAACCTAAGGGGGATCGGTTGACACTTTATTTTTTAAAACTCTTTCGAGACTTTTGTTAAACACTTGGTGAGCAAACAAATTAACCTTTAATATGATTGTTATTAGATAACAATCATCACAAATAAGCTCAATTCATCATCCTTAGTCTACAGACATAAACACACAAATGTGAAAGAATGTGATACATTTAACACATACACCATAACAAGAGACAATGTATTTCATATACAAATATACTTAATGCAAAGTAAAATCTGCAAGGTGTACTTTGAATATTACAATGTAAATTCACTAAATAAATATAGAATTTCACAAGATATAATGTTCTAACACCACAAAAATATACAAGAGACAAATATTTATTCAACAAAGTATTTGTAACTCAAACTTATCAAGAATCTTTTTTACAAAGATATTCAATTCTAATAGATTCAACAAGATATAAACATCACAAAACATAAATATAAGAGAGTTTGAGTTAGAGACATTTGGCACTTTATTTTTACATGGTAAACCTCCAAAGAGGAAACGTCCACAGGTTGAAACATTCAACCATCTCTGAGCAACACTATCTTTCACTAGTTGGACAAAAGTACACCCTCAAAAAGACCAATCCGCATGATTGACTACTTTCTATTGAATATCCCTTATATCCTACCCTTAGGCCTTTTACTAGTGAAAAACTTGTCTGCACTCAACTTAGAAGCCGTGTGCCTCTAATTGAGTTCTCCATGCTCAACCTACGGATCTGCAAGATCTTAGCCAAGACTCCCTTGCTCAAGCTAGAATCACATGTTCCAACAAGAGACTTTATGCCTATGCAAGGCTTCCTAACGTGATCAAATGTATGCTTATGTAAACACATGCAACATAAAATATATGATCAATATATCTTATGGAAACTAGAAATAAACTTTATGCATACAATGTATGTTTTTCTAGTTTATAATCCAAACAAATGTCATCACATAAAATGATGCAAATCTCATATGAAATGTGTGGATTAGGTACATTTCATGAAGAACTGGAAATAGACATGAAAGATCACAAATAATATATTTCTAGTTCTTTATGCATGAAAAAAAACCTAGAAAATGCAATCCAACCAAATCACACTTAAATCCTACATTTTTTTTTTTTTTTGGTATCCGTGGTTGTCCGGGCCAGCTTAAACGCACCTCGCCTAATCCCACGAGGCCTTGAAGTTAACAGTCAGGTAAACCTCCAGTGGTCCCAAGAGAAACATGGCTGTCAAGGATCGAACCCAAGTCGTCTAAGTTTACGGTTCACTCTAGTGACCAACGGCACCACCCCTTGTGGTTTAAAATCCTACATTTTATTCATGCAAACTAAAATATTCATTAAGCACATGTTCAAGACTTTAGAGTTAAACTCAAAAAAAAAAAAATTGTTAGAATACAAAATATGTTCAATCATGTTTCTCCAACAAATATTTAGAGCACATATTCATAAAATAATCAATTAAATCTCAAAGGCTCTAAATATAAAATTATTCAAGGTATGTTAGTGCAATTTTCCCTACATATAAATTATCAAACATGAGATTTTGTACCTTTTTCATACGGAATTGAACCAAGGGGCACATTTTAAAATTTTTGTCTCCGGTCTCTAAAAACCCAGGGCCGGCACTGCACATTAATCACCTGTCACATCATTTTGACAAGTCCATGGGTCCATCGCACTAGTGGTGAGACAGACCCAATGAAAGTGTGCCACATGGCATAGCTATAAAAACTAAATTTTTTTATTCTTTTCCCAATTATTTACTGATACGTGACAAACTAAAAATAAAGAAAAAAAATTTAATTAAAACCCAAGTATATAATTACCTTTCTTTTGGCCATCCATCATTCTCGAATCTTCTCAATTTTTTTTTTTTTTTTTTTGTTTCTTCACAACATACGCCACAACCATCTCCTGTCAAATAATTTATTTATTTTTTCCAGTTTTTGATATTCACTTTCTTCCAAAATTTGTATCTTATTCTACTTTCAGTTTGTTTCTTTTTTTTTCCCATGTGGCTCTCACATCTCAACTTTATATGATCATGGAAAAAGAAGAAAATTGATATGGTCCATATCTGTGCTTGCTTTGATGAACTCGTTGGTGGGTTCCTAGTTGAATGAACTCGTTGGTGAGTTCCTAGGATGACCGAGTCTAGGTCCCAAATAAGTTAATTGTTCTGGTATTGCATTCAGTTGTTGTTATTGCATTCATTTAGTAGAGTAGTGGTCCCTATTCTGTTGGCATGATGTTAGCACTACTTTAGTGGATGTTAGCATGTAGTTAGTGGGATGTTATCTCCCTATTTCTCAGGTTGCTATCATGTTGTAATGCCTATATAAAGCTTAGTTAAATTAAATAAAGACATCGATTATTAACTCAAACAAATACCTCATATCTCTCTTCTTTCTGACTTCTTTTCTTCTTCTTCTAAAAAGTGACCATATCAATTTGGTATCAGAGCCGTACGATCCATGGAAACATGAAGCAAAAGCAATGCTGAATTTCGTACCAAAGTCAGTGAAGCCCTTGGTGGGGTTAATGACACCCTATCTCGTCACGAAGCCAGCCTTGATCACATGAACCGTAACTACACTCAGATGAACACAGCGATCCAAACCATGATGGCTGACCTCTAGGCCCTACATGTCACCCACACAACAAACACCCCTGATAGAGCATTTCACCCCTCTGCGCAACAGGATACATCCCACAATTCTACTAATCCACAGCCCATTGTACTAGCCACTCCCACCACATTCGACCGAAACAACACTCTCCTTAAGTTATCCTTTCCTTAATTCGACGGCAAAGATCTGATGGGATGGCTATTCAAAGTTGAGCAACATTTTGAATTTAACCAAATTGCTCATCTTCAAAACGTTCAATTGGCATCTTTCCATCTAGATGACACACCCTCCAACAGATCAATTCCACCACTGAGTGCCACTTCGGTTCCTATTCGGTGTATTATAGGGCATGAAGCGCGGGCATGGAGGGAGAAGGGACTCTGTTACTATTGCGACGAGAGGTTCATTCTGGGCCACCAATGTGAAAAACCACAACTATTTATGCTTGAAGACGTAACATCAACAGATGACTTGGAGTCCGATGAGCCGGATTGGAATGCTGATCTCACAGAGGCCATTCCCGAAATATCCCTTCATGCTATGGCCGGCACAACTCATCCACAAACCTTGAGAGTGATCAACAAATTAATGAACAAGAATATTACAATTCTTATTGATGGTGGAAGCACACATAATTTTCTCGACTAATCAGTGGTAACTAAATTTGGATTACCTATTGTTAAGGACAGAATTCTCCAAGTTATGGTGGGAAATGGAGAGAAGATCGACTACTCGGGACGCTGCTCGGCACTCAATCTGATCATCGAGAACCACTATCTTCAAGTTGATTTTTATGTTTTACCAGTTGCTACGTGTCAAGCGGTATTATGAGTGCAATGGTTGGAGACTTTAGGGCCGATTGAAACCAATTACCGTGAGCTCACGATGACTTTCAAACATGAGGGGCAACTTCATACATTTCATGGTTTGAAACAGCCTGCTTTGACACCTTTCACCGAAAAGGAACTAATGCACATTTTAGGTGTAGGATTTTTTTTACATATGGTTTCAGGTACATTGACAGAAGAGAAATCGTCCATTCCAGCCGACCTCAATCAATTACTAAACGAATTCGCACATGTCTTCAAGGCACCTAAACAACTGCCTCCGACGCGTCCACACGATCATCAGATTAACCTACAGCTAGATCAAGGCCCCGTGAGTGTTCGCCCATACCGTTACCCCTACTATCAGAAGACGGAGATTGAGAAAATGGTCCGTGAATTTCTTGATTCTGGGTTTATTCGCCATAGCCACAGCCACAGTCCTTTCTCCTCACCAATCCTTGTAAAAAAATCTGATGATTCTTGGCGCTTCTGTATTGACTATCGTGCCTTGAACAATATTACCATAAAAGACAAGTACCCGATTCTAGTCATTGACAAGTTGCTTGACGAGCTACACGGTGCAAAATATTTTATTAAACTGGATTTACGAGCAGGTTATCATCAGATCCGTATGAAGCCCGAAAACGTGCACAAAACAGCCTTTCACACACACGAGGGACATTACGAATTTATGGTGATGCCTTTCGGGTTGACAAACGCGCCCTCGATGTTCCAGAGCTTCATGAACGACATTTTTCGTCCACATCTCAAGCAATTTGTGTTAGTTGTTTTTTATTTATGATATCTTAATATATAGTCGAACCTAGAAGGAACATTTACAGCATCTTCACACTGTTTTTACAATCCTTTCAGCACTACTTTAGTGGATGTTAGCATATAGTTAGTGAGATGTTGGCTCCCTATTTCTCAGGTTGCTATCAGGTTGTAATGCCTATATATGGCTTAGTTGAATTAAATAAAGACATCGATTATTAACTCAAACAAATACCTCATGTCTCTCTTCTTTCTGACTTCTTTTCTTCTTCTTCTAAAAAGTGACCATATCAAAAATGAAATATAAACTAGTCTAAGTTGTTGGTTGTGTTTGTGAACTGAAGATTTGGTGTTTAGTGTCTTCTGGATTTAAAAGATATAAATATTTCTTTTCTTCTTGTTTTGAAATTAAAGACATAAATCTTTCACCAAAAGAACAAAAAAGAAGATATATATCAAATATTATATTATCCGGAAAGAAAGAAAAAAAAAATAAAAAGAAAGAGAAGTTACCATTGAAATCTTTTTAATCTTAAGGATTAAGAAGGAAGAGAAGTTAATGGAATTTTTTGCGAGAAGAATGTCTGGTGAGGAAGTGGAAATTTATTTTCGAAAAAAAGAAAAAAAAAAGAAAAAAAATTGGGAATAATACTATGTAATTGGTGTGTCCCACGGATCCAATGTAAGAGTAAAAGTTTGGGTTTAATTACTTTTATAACATGTCAGTAAATAATTAAGAAAGGAAAATTTTGGTTTTTATAGCTGTACTATATGGTACATTTTTATTTGGTCCGTCTCACCACCATTGGCTATGAGACGGCATGGAAGATTTTCTTCATCTTGACATTAATTTGGTAAAAATATTTGTACAGCCTAATAGCACTCAATCCAATAACATTACCCACTAAACACAATGGAATATAATTGAATCCAATAAGGTATACAGAAGTTGATCCTTACTGGAGTACAGCTCAAGCCTCAATGGTTGAAAAAAAGAAAAAAAAAAAAACCAATAAAAGCACAAAGTGTGTGAAATCAAGATGAAGATGAAAAAGAGAGATTCAACCAAAATGTCACCACCTAAGGCACTTTACAACGCATGTGCTTTCTGCTTTGAATATCTTCTCTTCACTCATTTATCTCACCACCTTCCATTTTAGTAAAACCGTTTCTCTTTCTTTCCTCTTATTCGTTTTATTTCTTCAAAAAAAAAAAAAAAAAAAAAAAAAACTCTTTTTATTCTATATGCACACTACTACTCTCTTATTACTCTAAGAAGAGAAAGAGAGATAAGAAAACTATTGAGTACACAAAGCCACCTTTTTGTGATGTGTATTTTTTTTTAATGTAATTACCAATTAGGTCCTAGATTTTTTTTTTTTTTAATCCCAAGTTGTTTGTGACTTTTACAAAATTAACCAAATTGATCCATACATTTTTCCCAAATGTCAAATTAACCCCTCTAACTAAGTTATGTCAGTCAAATTTAACTGTGCAGGGGTAATATTGTACTTTACTACTAAACAATATAGTAGTGACACATGCACAATTTTTATTAACACATGTATATTTTGTTTATTTTATTTGTAGGTTTTAATTTTTGAATAATTTTGACAACAATGCTTTTATAATATTAACAAAAAAAAAACAATAATATAAAAATAGAAAAAGACTAAATTGTAAATGAATGGTAACTAAGGGTATAATTGACATTATCTTTTTAAAATATTTTTAGCTTTTTTTAGAAAATTTCAATTAAAATAATGTATAAATGGTGTTTCATTAATAATATTTTTGGATTTTTTTGTAATTGTAATGATGAATTTAATGCATGAAAGACAAAACAACTTTGCTCTAATATGACAAATATCGGATATTTACATACTTTAACTAAAATTGTTAAAGTCAACTGTTATATTTAACACCGTTAAACCGTTAGAATAACCAATTTGGTCACTTTTAAAATGTGATGACCAATTTGATCACTTTTGTAAAAATCGCAAACAACTTGGTATTTAAAAAAAAAAAAAGTCCATAACCAAATTAGTAATTACCTTCTTTTTCTTTTTCTTTTTTAAGTTTTACATCTGATTTAATATCTTGTATTTAGTATGGTTTATCATGTTGAATTGGATTGAAAATCACGAACCCATTTTTGTTTCGGATCAAAGATTAATTGATTGATTGATTGGTGCACTTTTGATTTTCATCTTCCTCTTCTCTTTCATCGGTTCTTTATCACCTTATTGTAAGTACCCTTTTTATTTTAATAATCTTTTGTTTTGAATTGTTGATTATTTTCCACATAAATTAATTAATTAATTAATTGGGGAAAATTTTGGTGATATACAGATGGTGGAAATGGTGCGAAATGTCACCTTTTGAAACCCATTTGGTGATATTGTTAATGGTTTAATAAGTTAAGTTTAAAAGGCACCTATTATGGTGAACTACCAAAATTGCCCTTAGATAATCAGTTATATTATTCTCTTTGTACTTTTCTCTCTCCACACTTCCAACAAAAACGACTCTCTCTCTCTCTGATCTTTTCTTTCTCTCTCTCTCTCTCTCGCTCTCTCTATCTCTCTATCTACAAATAAAAGTTTAAGATTTGTCGTTGCCTCGAGTTTCACCTTCAACTTATAAAATAAGGTAATATTTCTTGAACTTTCTTCTTTTAATTTGTTCACATTTTGTAAACCAGCAATTGTGAGAATTTTTGGATCTCCGAGCCTTTTCATGTGATGCCCGAGCCTTTTTATGTGTTTCCTATGTCTTTTCATGTGTTACCCGAACCTTTCCATGTCTTCACTATCCGAGCCTTTTCATGTGTTTCTCGTGCCTTTTCATGTGTTACCCGTGCATTTTCATGTCTTCACTATCCAAACGTTTTCATGTGTTTCCCGTACCTTTTCATGTCTTCACTATCCGAGCCTTTTCATGTGTTTCTAGTGCCTTTTCATGTGTTACCCGTGCATTTTCATGTCTTCACTATCCGAGCCTTTTCATGTGTTACTCGTGCCTTTTCATTCACTATCCGAGCCTTTTGAAGAATTTTTTGAGCATTTTCATGTGATTTAATCGAGCTTTTTGAAGACTTATCCGAGCCTATTGATGTGATTTACCCAAGATTTTAAAGAATTCTCTGAGCCTTTTCATGTCTTCTCTGAGACTTTTCAATATCCTCACCAGAGCCTTTGTAAATTTAATATTTGAAAAAAGTTTGTAGTCTTGGATTTTTATTAATGCTTTGTGATGATTAATTTGACAGCATCATGAATCGGGTTAGAATAGTAATATCTTACAATGGTCGATGGGAGCAGTTACCTGACGGAAGTCAGAAGTTTGTTGGATCGGATAACTAGGGAATGTATGTGTCAAAGGATATGACTTACGAAGAATTGGTGGCGATCGTGCATACCATTGTGAATTATTATGTAAACAAATTCAATGTTCATCTATCATCAATATCAATCGTTTCTGGTAGTACATGTTGCACATTTATATGAAATGATAACGATGTGCAGTTTATGCTAGGGGAAGATCGAGTTATCCCTCAAGTATGTGTCAGTGTAACTGAGAGGATAGCTGGAGATGTGATCTGGAATGATATTCCTCCTCCTGAAAATACCCAACAATTAGGATCCTTTAGCCGTAACAACCAAGTATTCACCCAAAGAAGTGCCACCGAAGGTGGGGGAAACATGTGTGGTGTCTCACCAGTAGCAGTCGACCATGAAGATTTAGTTGAACCTCAATTTGGCAATGTTTTTGGTTGTCGAAATGAGCAGTACAATGAGCAGTACAATGAGCAGAACAATTACCTGAACCATGAGGTGGATAATGAGGCAAATAATGAACAGGTTAATGATTGGATTGATGATCTACAAAATGTGGATGAAGACATTGCACAAATTGAAACACATTGTAGACATGTACAAGGAGTTAGTTGCACTCCACCTGATATGCATGGGTCTTCCGAGGTCCGGTATAATGTAACAGCATCTGATTTTGACAATATGACAACGTAGGTTATTCCCGGAGCAAATTCATACTCGTTTGGTATTGATAGAAGCAGCACCGTGGCAGCGCAAGAACCTAGAACCATGATTTATAAAGGTCAATTTTTTCCGAGTAAAAAGGATTTGAAGAGGTTAGTTGGCCATTTTGTAATGCATCAGAACTTTGAATGGAATGTGAAAAGGTCCAATAAGACAACTTTACATCTGGTTTGCATCATTGACGACTATACATGGAAATTAAGAGCGGTGAGGAGAGATGAAGGGACATACTTTCAAGTCAGAAGTTTTGTCAACGAACACAGTTGTCTTTTGAAGGAGATTCATTCGTCGCCACGGACAAGCTAGTGCAGTCATAATAGGAGAAGTCGTTGCACCTAAACTTCAACAACATAATGGTCGTCTCATGGGTCCTAAGGACGTCATCGCCGATATGAAAATAATGTATGGCATACAAATCATGTACAGTAAGGCACACGATGCCCTGCAATATGCATTATCATTGACCTATGGAATGCATGAAGAAGCTTTCCAACTCTTGCCATCTTTTGCATACGTTTTGGAACAACAAAATCTTGGCACAATCACCGACTTACAATGCACTGATGATGGTAAATTCCTCTACTTTTTCATGTCATTAGGGTCCTCAATTAGAGGTTTTCGGAGGTGTATACGTCTTGTGATTGCAGTTGATGGTACCCATTTGAAGGGAAGATTCAGAGGGTACAATGTTTGTGGCAACTGCACAAGATGGAAACAAACAGGTGTATCCAATTGTTTTTGGGTACGGTGACTTAGAAAACAACCTTTCATGGGAGTGGTTTTTGGAATGCTTGAGGGGTGCCCTTGGTAATATAGATGATCTGGTTTTTATTTTCGATCGTCATGCAAGCATTGAAGCAGGGATTTCTAAAGTGTTCTCTTATACAACCCATACCGTATGTTGTTGGCATTTTGGTGAAAATATGAAGAAGCAATTACATAGAAAGGATGTTACTGACATAATGAATGGCGCAGCTAGGTCGTACAGTGAATTAAAGTATAATCGTCACATGGAGGAGTTACGTAAGCTGCACAAGGCTGCATTCTATAATGCCATTGTTGCCGGTCCTCACAAATGGTCCCACGTACACTGTCCCCAAAGAAGGTTCATGGTGATGACCGCAAATGTTGCAGAGTGTATAAACTCATGCCTAAAATTCGCACAACAACTGCCATTGATGACGCTGGCAAAGCTCATAAGGAATATGCTACAAAAGTGGTTTCACAATCGTCATGCAGTTGCACGGTCCATGCGTCATCGATTGACCGACGTAACACATCTTGTGATCCTGAAACCGGTCGAGAAGTGCGGTTATATGACTGTAAATCCAGTTGACTGGAACATATTCTCTGTCAGACACAAGGGAAAACAGTGGACGGTTGACTTAGCCTACAAGACTTGCACATGCAACAAATTCCAAATGGACTTTTTTCCATGTTCACATGCACTCGTAAGGGCAAGGTACTTGACAAGTTACAGTTCACACATTATATTAGCCAAATGTGAATCTTACTATTTTCATTGTTATAGGGAGCAAAACTTGGATTTCACATCTCTGTGTGCAGACTACTACAAGAGGGAGACACTTATTGATGCATACTCAGTTCCTATTATGCATGTTGGCCATCCTTCTTCATGGGTAGTGCCATTTGACATCGCAGAGCAGGTGGTTTTAAATCCAAAGACAAAGAGACAATCAGGTCACCCGATGGAGGGTCGACATGCTTCCTCTTTGGAAAGGACAACCACACAATCGTATAGAAGATATGGACAACCAGGACATAATAACAGGAGGTGTTCCAACCCGCCTATGGTTAATGAAAGTTTCAGTAGAATTGTCCCTAAAGAATACTATCACAAGTGCATCATCTGTCATTCAATTGGACACAACAAACAAACGTGACCTGATAAGGAAGGCAATCAAACATAACAAGGCAGTACAAGAGGAAGACGAATTGCCACCAGAAGCACCTTGAGGTACATGTCTCCAAGTTGATGTCTTCCAACATCGTTCAGACTTTGGGAACCATGGTCGATACAGTTGTGTTGTTTAAATCGTTCAGCTTTAGTTATTCATTTTTATTGTATTTTTTAAATCGTATTGCAATGCACCAAATTGTTCACGCGTGGGTTGAAATTGAAAAAAATTAATTAACTAATGAAAATAATAAATAAATCTGTTATTTACATCAACTACAACTCAAAGAACAACCCATATATACATCATCTATACAATAGTGTTGTGAAGCTAGTTGTAATAAACCTCCACAGCCATCTTCTCCCAGATGGTGCCCATATCCTCTTCTTTCCAGTCGAACTCCTTCTTGTTTGCCAACAATTACTCTACCAATCTCAAAGTATGGGCACCACAGTTACCACTGCAAATCACCATATGAGCAACCATTAGTATGGAAATTAATTAAAACCAAGTGAGATAGAATAAAATGTTGAAACAATTATACCCGTGATGTTGTTGGGGCACCCCATGGGATTCGTCCATGATGCTCATCCGGAAGGCCTTCTTCGACAAACTGTATGTCACATCATCCTTCCGTCTGTTGGAGTGAAACCCAACCTGATGTAACATTGAGGGTATAAACCAACGTAGGCACACGACCTGCTTATTCCTATACTCTCATGTAACCTCCTGTCTGAACGGGTCTAATAGGTAAATATTCCCTTGTGTGAGGTCGACGCTGGCCAGTACCCAATTGTTGCATCCAAGGTTGCAAGGTATCATAACCTGTTAGTATTTCAACATAGTGTTATGTGTCTGAAATCTAAACATAGTATTAAACACATTAAAACCTTGTAATTTAAACACTCACCCAATCAACCGCGTGCCATGGCCGGTTTCCTGACGGGACCAATCCTCGGACCGTCTTCAGGTCATCATCGTGCCACTTGTGTTTCAACATAAACCACTCCTTAGGGGGTGCGGCCACCTCACTGCCGAACATCTGCTCCCACTGAATATCTAACCATGACTGTATATAGAAAATTAACCACATTGTTAGGTAATAGATCTATTAAACACATCAATGCAAAAATAAAAACCGTAGAGTACAAAAACTTACATAGAACTGTGAATCAAGTACGTTGACCCTCTGAGCGTAGACAGTGGGGTATGCTCGCTGACGCTTCCGCAAAATCAACAAGTACGCGTCGATGTGCTGACAATGTAAACATTTTATATTGTTAGGATTCTACTATTACTGATAAAAACTTATACAGACTGTTAAAGTAAGGAACATACCGTATCCTCTAAATCCATAAAGTTGGTTTGGAACCGTTGGAACCAAGTGACACCAACTGGTATATGTATATCCACATCACGTTTGCATAATTGCTGAAGAAGTTAGATGACCAAGTAATATTAATTAAAAGATTGTGTAATGAACGATTATACTTCCAATTCCCCTATGGTGTTCCTCTTGTAGGCTTGGTACGCAGCTACCTGGTCAGAATCTAACAAATCATAGGGCTTGAATACATGCACTAATGACGCTAGCCTGGTCTTTGGCTTCTTCAGCCTACATGGGTCAGTGTATGGGGTCATCAGCTACCAACCTGGCCTGCGAACCTACAACTAACGCTGAACCTGGGGCAGACTACAGGCTCCAGAACTGGACTCCACTGGAGGGGTGAGCAATGAGGAGGATCTCTGCCTCTGTGGATCGCTGTGAGAATGGATGCGTTGTGAGGAAGATCTCTCCCGCCGTGTATCGCTATGAGGAGAGCTGCGCTGTGAGGAGGATCTCTCCCGCCGTGTATCTCCCCGAGGAGGGCTGCGTTATAAAGAGGATCTCTTCCTCCATGTATCGCTCTCCCTCCCTATATTGCGTTGATGAGTTGGGGAGTTACACCGGGATCGCTTCAAGGGTCGCACTGCGCTGGGATCTACCGGAGGTGGTGTGCACTGTGAGAATGAACCCTATGCCAGGTCATGTGGAGGAATGGGTGGCTCAGATCCACCAGATGGCTCCCGTACCAGAAGTCTTGTCTCTGTACCAGCACTGATGTCGGGTAAAACTGGAGGAGTTACATGTTCCAATAGTGTTATCTCTGTACCACCGAGTACCTCTGCTCGTTCTGTCATAACATGATCCTGCTGATCAGATACTGTGTCCGTAGTATGTACCTCCGTAGTAGGTGCCTACTCATGTCTGGTATGTGGGTCTGTCCCATGCTGATGTGTACCTGTCTTGCATGTGGGACTAAACTCTCTGTGATGGTCATCGAATGATCGGTCATTGAATGGTGGACGATCCATACGGGACTGCAATGTCTGACCCTGACCCTGAGCACCCGGATCATAGCCAACAACTCCTGATGTTGCTGATCTCGCTTCTCATCACTCTTTCAGATAGCCTCCATCACATCAGCCCGTAGAGATTGGACAGCATCCATCACTTCAGCGAATTTATGGTCACAGCCGTGAAACGATTTGAAACTCTGTCAGCATTTAAACTGTTCACTTTATTGAAATTAAATAATGTGGTTATAATATTTTTTACATACCTGTGGATGCCTGCCAATGCCTCCTCGAGAATCACCTCTAGATCGAGACTATCTGGACATAGTGAATCGTACTCGTCTATGCCTCTCAGGACTCTCACCATGACCCTCTGGATCTGAATCACCCCCAGGTTGAGGTTGTCTAGGAAAACTGAATAGTACCCGCCGACGCCTCACGGGACTTCGACTCCCACCCTCTTGGTCTGAACCCTCTTTTACGCTGGGTCCGGAATACGCACCATCCCTATCACTGGGTCCGGAATAAGGACCCTCCATATCACTGGGTTCGGAATACGTACCCTCTGTATCAATGGGTCTGGAATACGCACCCTTTGTATCATTAGGTCCGGAATATGCACCCTCCATATCACTAGGTCTGGCACTCCTACGTCGTTCATGCTCCGAGACGTGACCAGGTATATCAGCAGCATCAGCATCATATAGACTGCCTCCCAAGTCTATGCCTTCGTAATAACGTTGAGTCATCTCAACACTCATCGACACCAATTCACACCGCATAAAAATCTGAAATCGGAGTTAGATCATTGTAATTGTATACATACTAAAAACTATGAAAATTAACAATAATACTTACCCTTTCAGTGAAAATGCAATCCAGTTTTCTCCACCACGGTCGCTGATTCAACTCCTATTTCAGAATACGTGGGGGTGGTAGCTCAGAGATTGCCCTACCGGTCCAACAGTTTTTATTCCCAAGCTCGGGGATAACCTCAAAAACAAATATCTGTGTAATATATAAGTACGATAAGAAGTAAATACATTAATCATATAAAAAAATTATAATTAAAATACGGATTCAAATTCTAAATTCTCACCAATAGTGCGTGCGGTAAACCATATATGTTGTACTTCTCAGTTGTGTGTACGTCAGCGCCCCTTTCTTGCTGTCGTTGTTCAAACCGCTCCCATCGACCATCCAACGCATGCTTAAAATAAAAAATAGACCGCCTATACACTTGTGCGCCCCACTGGAACGCATCAAAAGCATCCAAGTCCTCCACTAGCCTCCATTGCCATACTGGAACTTTATCTCGCTCGTCCACCCCCATCAATATCCAGTTGAGCATAAACAATAAGCATAGCTTTACCACATCGTACTGCTCCATAAAAATACCAATCCGCAGCACCGCTCTTAACTCTTCAAACTCGATGTCTCTACCTTGGAAGTATCATTCATGTATGCCATTCTTTACCATATCATACCTCGCCGTGTCGGGAATGACTCCAAACTTCAAACCAGTGATTAGACAGAACTCAACCTTCGAGAACCGGACTGGATGCTTACCTAACAAAAATCTCATCTTATCTCATCTCATCTTCAGGCCCATCATGATGCAACTCGCGCAAAAGCAACCGATGGACAATCCCAGCAGAAAAATGAATCTCACGATGCATCTGAAGGAAATAACCAAAACACGACTCAGTATACCGATGTCGGTCTTAGATCCTCAGATGTTTAGGTACACTATTAAGTGTGTTGTCGATATCAACCAGGTCATCAAAATGGTCATGCCGTATAATTTTTCCCTTGAACCATTCTCCCACTAGGATTTTAAGCGACTCCTTTAGCTAATTCCTCATCTGCATTCATAGAAAAAAAAAACATATAAGTTCATGAAAAAGCTCGAACAAAAAGGCTCGGGCAGTGTATGAAAAGGCTCGGGTAGTGTATCAAAAGGCTCGGGTAGTTTGTGAAAAGGCACGAAAAGGCTCGGGTAGTTTGTGAAAAGGCATGAAAAGGCTCGAACAAAAAGGCTCGGGTAATGTTTGAAAAGGTTCGAACAAAAAGGCTTAAAAAACAGTTCAAAAAGGCTCGATTACAGTTCAAAAAGGTTCAAAATAAAAGGTTGAAAAAGGCTCTGTAACACTTCTAAAAGGCTCGAAATAATGTTCAAAAAGGCTCGAAGTAAAGGTTCCAAAAACCTCGTAAAAAGGTTCAAAAAGGCTCGATAACAGATCAAAAAGGCTCGACAAAAGTTCAACAAGGTTTCAAAACGCTCGATAACAGTACAAAAAGGCTCGACAAAAGTTTTTAAAAAGGCTCGATAACAGTTCTAAAAGGCTCGATAACAGTACAAAAAGGCTCGACAAAAGGTTTCAAAAAGGCTCGATAATAGTTCTAAAAGGCTCGATAAAATATCTACAAGGCTCGAAATCACTTCAAAAAGGCTCGATAACAGTTAAAAAAAGAACGATAACAGTACAAAAAGGCTCAATAAAGATTCAAAAACACTCATAAACCCAGATCTTCATCGTCTTCATAATAAATTTTTTTCTTAAACTAAAACACTAACCTAATCTCATCAAACAAACATAATGAACAACAAATCAAATCAAACCTAATCTACATCAAATACACAAAACATATCTAGAACAAAAATGCGTGAGAACCAAAAACTTACCGGTCTCCTTTTTGCTCGCCCTTCAGTTCTGTTTGATATCGGTATTGTAGCCCCGTCGCCGGTGGTTCGCCGTCAAATTTTGGTCCGCTAAAACACTATTACGCCGTCGGGGTTTCTCTCTCTGATCTTTTCTTTCAACCAAAAACAGACAAAGCGACAAAAAATGGGTATTTTTGTCTTATCACATAAAATGGTGTCTTTTAAACTTAAATTAATAATTTGGTACCTGATCCCCAAAAAGCGCCCCAAATTGTGACATTTAAATTTCGAACCCGATACATATGGGTATGATCCATTGGATCCTCATTCCAACATAACTATCAAATGGGATCTTCTACAATCGAATGAGGATACAAATGATGTATGTTTACAAACATTATGTCAAAAAATATAATTCTCCTTTTTTTTCACAATTTTTACATTTCTTATTTCATCTTCTCTTCTGTTGTTAAATTGAAACTGTTCATGTTTAATAGTGTAAATATGTGTCGGGCCCACCAGGCCCAACACGGTCGGCCCACCTGAGGCGCTAGCCAGGCTAGGCACGGCCTCTATGGTTAGCACAGACCGGGTTTGAAAATGAGGCCGTCAAGACCGGTGTGCTAAGCCCAACATATATATATTACCATTAACACACATATTTTAATTTTTTTTTTCTTGAATTTTTTGACCGTTGTTGACGTCAGCAAATGGACAAATTTTTCGAAAGGGCCAAAAATTACAATTTGATCCCTCATCTCTTCTATTTTATATTTTTACCTACATTTAAAAAAATTTCTATAATTACCCCCACCAATTCCAATTTTCATACACTTTCTCTCAATCTCTCATTCTATCCATTCTCCAACTCTCCATTACTCTCTCTAATCTATATTTTCTAAACCATTTCATATTTTCATAATTTCATTCTCTCTCTCCCTCTCTCTCTCTCTCTATATATATATATATATATTTATTCTCCTACTCTCTCTCTATTCTCTACACTACTAATATACTATTCTAATACTATATTACTAATTTACTATTATTCTCTAATCTCTCCACCAAAGTTCAAAGGTATATTTTTCCTTTAAATGTTATTATTTAGATTTATGTTTTAGTTTTTAAATTTTAAGTTTATACTTAATATATTTATGCTTAGTGATTAATTTTGTTATTTATTCTTATGTTTTATGTATATTTAATATTTATGGCTTTATGCTTAGTATATTTATGAGTTTATATTTTTATGCTTTGTTATAAATTTTAAATATTTATTCTTAGAATCTTAGATTTTAGTAAATTTATCATTTTATAAATTTATGTCTAGTAATTAATTTTAATATTTGTATATTTTAATGTATGCATATTATATTTTTGGTTAGTTAGTAAATCAATCATTTTATGTTTAGTAATTAATTTTAATATTTGTGATAAGTAAATTTATCATTTTATGTTTAGTTATTAATTTTAATATTTTTTTTAGTAAATTGATCATTTTATGTTTAGTTATTAATTTTAATATTTTTTGTTAATAAATTTATCATTTTATGTTTAGCAATTAATTTTAATATTTTTGGCTAGTAAATTGATGATTATATGTTTATTAATTAATTTTAATATTTTTGGTTAGTAAATTGATCATTTTATGTTTAATAATTAATTTTAATATTTTTTTTTTAGTAAATTGATCATTTTATGCTTAGCAATTAATTTTAATATTTGTTTTTAGTAAATTTATCATTTTATGTTTAGTAATTAATTTTAATATTTTTGATTAGTAAATTTATCATTTTATGTTTAGTAATTAATATTTTTGGCTAGTTAATTGATGATTATATGTTTAGTAATTAATTTTAATATTTTTGGTTAGTAAATTGATGATTATATGTTTAGTAATTAATTTCAATATTTTTTGTTATTAAATTTATCATTTTATGTTTACTTATTAATTTTAATATTTTTGGTTAGTAAATTGATCATTTTATTTTTAGTAATTAATTTTAATATTTTTGGTTAGTAAATTGATGATTATATGTGAAATAATTAATTTTAATATTTTTGGTTCGTAAATTTATCATTTTATGTTTAGTTATTAATTTTAATATTTTTTGTAAGGATTCGCATATTGTGATTGGCTTATTTCGTGGACAAACCACGATTGGGGTTTGAATTGTAAGGGTAGTTTAGGTGATTGAGGATCAAGCTCAAAGGCCATTGGTCAAGACCTCAAGGTTGATAAGCACCAAAGGTATATTCTTGTGCTTACTTGCTTTGAAGAGATCTAGTTGCACACACTCACAACTCATGCATATCTCTAATAATTGTATATTGTGTGTTTTTATATGTGTGCATTCGTGTTATTAAATATCTCTTCATGCATGTTTATTTGTTTGCATCTAATTCATTGAAATGCCATGACATGTTAGGCATTAGGATACATTCACTTCCCACACTTGCACTTCATGTATGATAGTCTTAAGTGTGGTGTAATTCGTTTCCGTTTGTGTGATCGGAAACGTCCGCGCTTGCACAATGGTGTGCATGTCTTAGCGCGATGGTTGACCACTTGAGAATGTCTCATTCTTCTCTTAGATAAGCGTTATATTTTGTTTGGTTGTTTGGAGTAAAGTGTCTAGTTTCAAAATATTAGATTTCAATGTTTTAAATATTTTTCAAAACTGACCTTTGTATGGTCTTATGACCATAACTTTTTATAGAAAGATTTAAATTGAGTTTTGTAAAATTTTGGGAAAACTAGACACCCATACCTTTCCAACGGTATATTATTCATAATATTTCATGACCGTTTGGATTGGTTTTGAAATCTCCAAAGTGACAACTAAAACAAGGCATCACAACTGTTATCCGAATCTGACCTTTGGTCACTCTATTGACCATATATTTTTCTATAGATATCGAAATGTCATTCTATGAATTGGAGTAGAAAGTAGACTTCCATACCTTTCTAATGATATATCATACGAAAGGTTTGGATGTCGTTCGGTCATGGTTTGAAGCGCTTGAAGCTGATGCTTATGCGCTGATGCGCCTATCCGTTGTACGTCCGCCCTTCGTACAACGGGGCACCTGATCGAATTTATTTTCACTGGTGTTCTCCCTACACCCGCCTTACGTAGAGCGGGTGAATAGCGGCTCTCAAATCCTAAGAACAATCGCCTTTGGTTCACCCATTTCCGCCCTACGTACAACGACATTGAAGAACTTGTTCTTCAATTTTCCAGGTGAGGCGCCATACACCCGCCTTACATAGGGCGTGTGTAGGGCACCCAAGGCATATTTTTGAAAAAAATATCAAAACGATGCCACTTCATTTTGACATCCTATATATATGCCTCTTTCATTTTAGGTCAATTCTAAGAGTTCCAAAAGCATATTTTTCACTTAGAAAATATTTCAAGAAAAAAATTCACAAGAACTCACCTTTAATCACTCAAAGCTAAACCTTTTTGCATCAAACTTCATATTGCATCATCAATGCTCACATAGAGTGCATCCATGTATGGTTTTGCATTATCACATCTTGCTTGGTAAGATTCTCACTAACTTCATCTAATTTTAGTGTCTTTCTTAATAAGTCATCTCTTTATTCACTTGTATGTTTTTAGATCATATGCTAAATACAAGATAGAGATTGTTTGTGATGAATTGATTGAGTATTATATTGTGATAGATATCTAGGTTTTTATAATCTATGTTTATCTAAGCTTTTTTGACATGTCAACTAGCCATTGATATCTAGGATTGCATTAATTGTCATCTTATCATCCTAGATAAGCATCTAAGGTTCTCTACCCTTGTTTGTTATTTGAATATCATTATATATTCACATAGGACTTTTTATCTCTTCATTGAGAAGTAAAACTTGGGGCTAAGGTTGCTCAGGCCTCAAGCAAATTGGAATAGGATCACTTTTAAAGGCCTGTGTGGTAGAAGTGGGGGGTTATTGACCGGAGTGTTAGACGAGGTCTACATAGGTTATAAACTTCATTTCAATTAGTGATTTCGAGTTTCGAGTGTTGCGCATTATACAGCCCGTGGTTTTTCCCAATGGTTAGGTTTCCAGGTATATAGTATTTTCGTAATCTTGACCATACACGAAAATTGGGTAAAATTAATTAAAATCTATTCAACAACCCCCAACCCCCCCCCCCCCCCCCCCCCCGATTAATATTAGGCACACCTTAATTTGTTTCATTTTTTATTAGTGAATTGATCATTTTTATGTTTAGTAATTAATTTTAATATTTTTGATTAGTAAATTGATCATTTTATGTTTAATAATTAATTTTAATATTTTTGATTAATAAATTTATCATTTTATGTTTAGCGATTAATTTTAATATTTTTGGTTAGTAAATTGATAATTATATGTTTAGTAATTAATTTTAATATTTTTGGTTAGTAAATTTATCATTTTATGTTTAGTAATTAATTTCAATATTTCGGTTAGTAAATTGATGATTATATGTTTAGTAATTAATTTTAATATTTTTGGCTAGTGAATTTATCATTTTATGTTTAGTTATTAATTTTAATATTTTTGGTTATAAATTGATCATTTTATGTTTTGTAATTAATTTTAATATTTTTGATTAATAAATTTATCATTTTATGTTTAGTTATTAATTTTAATATTTTTGGTTAGTAAATTGATGATTATATGTTTAGTAATTAATTTTAATATTTTTGGTTAGTAAATTTATCATTTTATGTTTAGTAATTAATTTTAATATCTTTGGTTAGTAAATTGATGATTATATGTTTAGTAATTAATTTTAATATTTTTTCTTAGTAAATTTATCATTTTATATTTAGTTATTAATTTTAATATTTTTGGTTAGTAAATTGATCATTTTATTTTTAGTAATTAATTTAATGTTTTTGGTTAGTAAATTGATGATTATATGTGTAGTATTTAATTTTAATATTTTTGGTTAGTAAATTTATCATTTTATGTTTAGTTATTAATTTTAATATTTTTTGTTAGTGAATCGATCATTTTATGTTTAGTAATTAATTTTAATATTTTTGGTTAGTAAATTGATCATTTTATGTTTAGTAATTAATTTTAATATTTTTGATTAATAAATTTATCATTTTATGCTTAGTGATTAATTTTAATATTTTTGATTAGTAAATTGATGATTATATGTTTAGTAATTAATTTTAATATTTTTGGTTAGTAAATTTATCTTTTTATGTTTAGTAATTAATTTCAATATTTTGGTTAGTAAATTGATGATTATATGTTTAGTAATTAATTTTAATATTTTTGGTTAGTGAATTTATCATTTTATGTTTAGTTATTAATTTTAATATTTTTGGTTAGTAAATTGATCATTTTATGTTTAGTAATTAATTTTAATATTTATGGTTAGTAAATTGATGATTATATGCTTAGTAATTAATTTTAATATTTTTATGCTTCGTATATTTATGATTTTATGCTTAGTTTTTAATGATTAATGAGTTAATAATTGTATTGTAGGAAACGGATCATAATCATCCTCAATTTTTGGACGGTCTTAACATGCATGACGACTTTTTTGACCTTTATGGGCTGACGAAAACGGCAACGGGACCTTCTGCTTCCGGCGCAACACCGACATCACGTCGTCCCATTGGACCCAATCCTAAAAAGAACACATCAACTTTACCTTGTTAAAGTTGTAGATTCTTTTGCTAGCATTTGAATAGGATCAAATGTGTTATGATGAATCTAAAATCATCAAAGTGTCTTTGAGTAAAAGAATCTAGTGCAATAGGTACATTGGATAGGATCACAGTGAAATACTTTATCCAAAATTATCAGTGGATAAAAGTTTTCATTATAAGGATAATCGGAGAGTCTATCTTAATCTTGAGATAAATGATGGACTTATGGTTGCAAGTGTTATCATTTGAGCTATCAATGAGTACGATTATATAGCATAGTCTATCCTCGATAGGTTGGTGGTATTCATTTGTTAATCGATAGATGACTTCATTTATAAATATGGACATTGTAGCTTTATTTATTAAATGAGAGTAGAATATCATCATATGGATATTTTGAGATATTGGATATTAAATCGTAACGTTAAGTTTTCGATAGTGTCTATTGAAACAAGGCTTCTGGACAAGTCAGAATATCCAATTCAAAAGGTGGTCATATGAGTAAATATGGTAACTAGGAGAGCTATAGGTGGTTTATGAACTCTTGGCGATTACTAATATTTTTCACGAGGATACACTATCTCCAATAAGATTGTCTAGGATATGAATGAGAAACATTTACTTATTCTATCTTTATTTAAGAGTTCAATTTTAGTTCTTTAGTAGAATGAGCTAAAATTAATAGATCAAACCTAAGTGAATCATTTGTTGATTGTGATTAGGTTATGTCTATTGAAGCTTAAATTTAGATAGCCCACCAAGATCTTCAATCCACACGGACTTGCATGGATCACTTGATATATTCTACTAGACTAATTTATGGGTCCATCTAGAATTGTAATTAATACATTAAGAATATAATTTGCATATTTATTATAGAATGGGCTGTTAAATTATATTAATGTATTAATTTAAAGGCATGTGAACTTGTTTTATTTTAGTAAGAATGGATCTAATTCACATGTGGGTTTTTTATTAAGTCCAATGGATTTAATAAAATGGAAATACAATATAATGCACATGTTATATAAATGGGAAGCAAGACTAAGAATATTAGCCTAAAATATTGTTTTATTTTATTATTTAATTAAATGGAAGTTAATTAATTAAATAATTAATTATTTATTTATTTAATTAAAAATCAAAATCTTTTTCTAACTGAGAAATATGTTTCTTAGTGTTATACTATTGTTGGTAGTATAATAAGAATCTAAGACTTTATTTGATAAGTAGATAAATAAAATGAATTTATTTATCTAGTCAAATTATGAAGTCTTTGATATAGTCACAATTTAATAATACACTAAAGAGTTGGATTAGGGTTGATTTCTAAAGATAGATAGGAGTTTTTAGTGAAAACAAAAACCCTACTTGGGAGAAGATTTTAGCCGAAGACAAAAAATCTACCTAGGGTTAGGATTTCAACCACAAGGTATAAATCCACCTTATGAGAGGATTTCGGCCAACACTATATTTATACCTATCATAGAATTCGGCCAACCCTAGTAATTTTGAGCAAGAATTTCGGCCACCCTATATATTCTGTGATATAGATTTCGGCCAACCCTAATTCTTGGAGAGAGTTATTTCTTTTAAAAAAAAAAAAAAATCCAACTCTAAGCATATAGTGTGAAATTTCGGCCAAGAGGAAAGAGAGAGAAGAAACGTTTTATTTTCGATAGTACACTACTGGCTTTTCCATCAAAAGGCATTGTGCACAACTTCGAATAAGGTTCACGTGAGTTTCGGTCAAAAGATTGAGAATTCACAAGTGACCGAACGTTCTTCGTTTTTTCTCTTGGAAGTTTGTTGTGACTAACAAAAAAAAAAAGTTTTTTGTTATCCATCATCGAGTACACAATTCAAAGAAAGAGAGCCTACACTCCTAGGTGATTCACGTTCGTGATTAGATTAGAAGATCTTACGATTACAATCGACACAACATCAATTGTCATGTGGAAAAAGGTATGATATCTTTTTATTATATATTAATTAATCAAGGGTTAAAGTTATTATTTTAAAGGAAAATTTTTGAAATATACTAATCAAACTTTTCGCTCCGCTGCGTGTATTTTTCCCTATAATTGGTATCAGGGTCTTGGTTGTACCCTTGATCAATTGATGTATATATATATATACGTGGATCTATTTCTTTTTATTGTAAATATGCATGTTTTAGAAAGAGATGACACTCTAGGTATTCTCATATATAATTACATTATAATGTATGGATTTATATATGTTATTATAATATGATTTGTTGTTGCTCGATTTTGGTCCTAGAATTTCAATGTAATTTTGTTTTGGAGTTGTAACAAGAAGAGTGGCCTATTCTTGCCATAATTACCTTCATGATAGTTGCTAAGTTTTTTTTTTATTCTACTATTGTAATAATAATAAATAAATAAACTACAGTAATAATAAATAAATAAAATCTGTAGTAAATATATTTTGCTGTGATATATTCAAGTTTCGAATAATCGAAGAGTTGAAGAATTGGAGACCGAAAAAGGAAGCAACCGGAACCTATCCTACACCGTGCACACCAAAGCAACAAGCAAGCACACAAACAAGCGTGCAGCTGCGTTTGTTGTGGTGTGGGGCGCATGGCTGCCCATGGGGGCTGGGTGCATGCGCACGCCTATGGGTGTGGCAGCCGTGGTACACGAACAACTTGGCCACTTGAAGATTTGTTCGCCAAGTTAGGGTTTTTGTATTTCCAAACAAATGTAATTTACTTGCTTTTCTAGGATTGACCAAAATTGTAGCTATTTATTTTTCGTAAATATTACAATGTTTGTCATTGTTTGATAACATGTAATATAGAATAGGAGTTCCACTCATATATCTCTTTTGGTATGAACATGCATTGAATGATTGAGGTATCTAATTGACATCTAGGTAACTTGGTAAATCATTATATTGAATTTAATCACACGCCTTAAATAATTGAGTAGGAGAAGGTGTTTTGAAACACTTATGACCTCCAAGGTTAGTTAAGCTTTATGTTTTGTGTGATGACCCCCCCAAGGGGTATCCATTAATAGAATTTAGCAAGATACTTCCTCACAAGGATAGATTAGACAATTGACTCAAACGATATCTACTCTCAAAGGAGGGATTTCGTGAGGGAAAATATTGAAGGTCGATATCTTGGTAACACACTCAATGTGGTTTTATTGATATCCTCCCAAGAGTTCTTGTCAATAAAATCACAAGGCTAAAATTGAAAACACCGGTTGTTATGTTAACAATTAGGTGGGACCTAGTCCAACTAGTAAATGGTGCGAACTTCCAAAGAAGGCGTGACATTTATGGATGTTGGATCACCGTTGAATTTTACGATTGAATTATTTATTTAATTCAAGATAAATATTCGAAAGTGCTTTATCATGATTATTTACTTATATATATATATATATTGTAATACTTCCTTTATGGTGAAAAGGGACATTAGAAAAGAAATTGTCCAAAGTCCTAGAACAATAAGGAAGAAGGTAATGTTAATTATCTTGAAACATGTTTTCTGGTAGATTCTACGAATTCTTAGATCATAGACTTCGGAGCCACTAATCATGTTTGTTATTCCTTGCAGGGGCTCTAGGAAAGGAAAAGACTGAATAATAATGAAATCAACTTGTGCTTGGGTAACAGAGCGTTGTCTGCAAGTGCAGTGGGAGATATTAGAGTTAATCTAAATTCTAGTAGGCATTTAGATTTGATAGATGTTTATTATGTACCTCAATTCAAAAGGAATTTAATTTCAGTTTCTTGTTTAAATAAATTTGGATATTCGATTACTTTTAATAAAGTTTTTATTATTAGTAAGAATGAAAATTTTCACTACAACAGATTAGGTCTTTTACTGCGCGCAAAGATCGTCGTAAATGACTATTTACGGTGTTCAGCTGCAAGCTACATTAGATGATGTCATGAATGATATCCCTCAAATATGGTGTACCAAACGCGCCATCAATATGTTTTTAAAAAACGCCGTAATTGTATTTACCACCCATTTTACAACACGCAAAGAACGTCATAAATGACTATTTACGGCCATTCAGCTGCAAGCCATATTAGATGATATCGTGATTGATATCTCTCAAATAAAGCGTACAAAACACGCCGTCAATATGTTTTTAAAAAAAAAACACCATAATTATTTACGACCCTGCAGCCACCCACACAGACCCAGCCAACTACCCACACCCACGCCCACCCAAGCATACCCAGCCACCCACCATCTCATCACACACAGATCACAATTAATTGGTGTTCGCATGGTGTGTTGAACCTGTCACTCATGACTGATCAGCCAAGCCTTATCCACCTTGCTGCTGCTTTGAATGTGCTAATAAAAGCATAATTTTTATATATAACCTCTACTTGTTATTAAATTTTTATTGATTATTTTTCAATCAAAGATCGATTCCACTAATTTAAATTTTATTTTTATACGATAAAAAAAGACTAAAAAACATTTATTATAACATTTAATTAAACTATTTTGTTAAAATCATATATTGTCAAATCAAAGTGTTAATCATTAATTGTACTCGGAATTAGTCATGACCCCGGTTTCGGTTCTCGATTCGGAACTGACAATTCCGATTCTAGATTCAGAATCAATGGTTTCGGTTCTGACTGTTCGGTTTTTTTTTTAATAATAGAAAACCTCTCAAAACTAATAGTTATTGATCCTTATGAAGAACTTATTGGGAAAAAACAAAATTCATCTTGATAAAGAACCACTTTGAACGAACAAAATGATCTATATTACATCATTTTTGGAAAGTCACACAATAAGTAAGTCGTAAATAATCCATTTTTACGGCGTTCCTCAAATGCACGCCGTCTTAGAGAAATTATGTGTCACTATTATGACTTGCATTGATTGCAGTAAATAGTCATTCACTTATTTCTGAAAAATGTATACATTGCATGAGTTGTATGTCTTAAAAGACTCTCAAATAAGACATGCAACAGGTAAGCCGTAAATAATCTCTTTTTTACAGCATTCGTCAAATGCGTGCTGTTTTTGAGAAATTATGTATCACTATTACGACTTGCACTGAATGCCATAATAGTCATTCACTTGTTTCTGAAAAATATATACACGGCATGAGTAGTATGTCTTAAAAAACTTTCAAATAAGACACGCAATAAGTAAGCCGAAATAATTTTTTTTACAGCGTTCCTCAAATGCACGCCGTCTTTGAGAAATTATGTATCACTATTACGACTTGCACTAAATGCAGTTAATAGTCATTCACTTGTTTCTAAAAAATGTATACATGGCCTGAGTTGTATGTCTTAAAAGACTCTCAAATAAGACACGCAACAGGTAAGCCGTAAATAATCTCTTTTTTACGGCATTCCTCAAATGTGCGCTGTCTTTGAGAAATTATGTATCATAATTAATTACGACGTGCACTAAATATAAGTTGTGATAACATTTACGATACGCCATTTATGTGCGCCATAAAACTCAAGCCATAAAAGACCCAATATGTTGTAGTGTTTGTTTGCAAAGGTACATTGGAAAACAATTTATTCTTTCTACATAGAAATATCTCTCACTTGTTAGACACAGAATTAACGGAACCTAATCATAAAAAAGTAAAATTATTAAAAGATGAAACCTACCTATGGCATTTACGCCTAGGTCATATTAACCTTAATATGATTAAAAGATTGGTTAGTGATGGACCTTTAAGTGACTTAAAGGTCGATGATCTACTAACTTGTGAATCTTGTTTAGAAGGTAAGATAACCAAAAAGTCGTTCATGACCAAAGGCACAAGGCACAAGAGCCACTGAATGTTTAGGATTAATATACATAGATGTATGTGGTCCTTTAAGCATTCAAGCTAGAGGTGGATATGAGTACTTCATAACTTTCACGGATGATTACTCGAGATTTGGCTATGTGTATGTCATGAGACATAAGTTGGATGCTTTTGACATGTTCAAAGCATTTAAAACTGAAGTAGAAAATCAGCTTGAGAAACACATAAAAATTTTGAGATCTGATCGTGGTGAAGAATATCTATCTGATGAGTTTAAACAATATCTTATTGATAATGGGATAGTTTTTCAATTTTCTGTGTCAGGTACACACACCTCAACATAATGGGGTGGCAGAAAGGAGAAATATAACTCTTTTGGATATGGTTAGGTCTATGTTGAGTTATTCAACACTTCCTAATTCTTTTTCGGGATATGCTTTACAAACTGCTATGTACATTCTAAACGATGTACCATCTAAGTCAGTTCCTCAAACACCGCATGAGTTTTGGATTAGGCGAAAACCTAGTTTGCAACACTTAAGGATATTTGGTTGTCATGCGCATGTGTTAAAAGGAAAGACAGAAAAGATGGAGTCCCGTTCAAAAACATGCATATTTGCGGGGTATCCAAAAGGAACTAAAGGATATTATTTCTATAGTCCTTCAGATCTTAAAGTATTTGTTTCGACAAATACTAAATTTCTAGAAAAGACTATATGAATGATTTCGTGCCCAAAAGTAGAACTGTCCTGAATGAGATGTCAGGAGATACAATTCCACAAGAGTTTTCACAATCTAGCCAATTGTAAGTTCCGCACCATCACAAAATCAACAACCTAACATTCTTTGTCGTAGTGGGAGGGTTAGTAGACAACCCGAGAGATACATCGGTTTAGGAGAATTAGCGGAGAATCTCCCAGATGATGATGATCCCTACAAGTATAAGGAAGCAATGGAGGATGTTGATTGTCGCCATTGGCAAAAGGCAATGCAATCTGAAATTGAATCTATGTTCAATAACAAAGTCTGGTCTCTTGTAGACTTACCTAAAGGGATAAAAACCCATTGGGTGCAAGTGGGTATACAAAAGGAAAAGAGGAATGGATGGAAATGTGGAAACCTTCAAAGCTAAATTAATAGTTAAAACTTACACACAGAATGAAGGTATCGATTATGAGGAAACATTCTCTTGTGTGGCCATGCTTAAATCCATTAGGATACTCTTATCAATTGCAGCATCTCTAGACCTAAAGATTTGGCAAATGGACGTCAAGGCAGTTTTCCTTAACAGAAGTCTTGACGAAAGCATCTATATGATGTAACCAGAAGGATTCATTGAAAAAGGCCAAAGGGAAGGGTATGCAAGTTGCAAAAGTCCATATATGGACTAAAGCAAGCATCCATATCCTGGAACATAAGGTTCACTCAAGCTATGAAAGGTTTCGAATTTATCAAAACCTTGACGAACCCTGTGTGTACAAAATGATTAAAGGCGACAAGTTGGTTTTCCTAATTCTTTATGTTGATGATATACTACATTTCGGAAATGATGTAGGTGTATTGACATCAGTAAAAGAATGGTTAGCAAAACAATTTGATATGAAGGACTTAGGAGTAGCAAGTTATATTCTTGGTATCCAAGTAATAACGGACAGAAAGAATAGAACGATTGCATTATCTCAAGCTTCATACATAGATAAAATCTTGTCTAGATTTTTCATGCAAGATTCCAAGAAAGGCATGTTACCTTACAGACATGGAATCAAACTTTCTAAGGAACAAGTTACTAAGAATGAGCATGAAAAGGAATTCAGGAGTAGGGTTTATGCCTCTGCAGTTGGAAGTCTCATGTATGCAATGCTCTGCATTATACAAGATATTTGTTTTGCTGTTGGCATAGTTAGCAGATTTCAATCGAAACCTGGTCCTGATCACTGGACGGCAGTCAAGCATATTTTCAAGTATCTCATGAGAACGAGAGATATTTTCTAGTATCTCAAGCATATTTTCAATTTGATATAAAAGACTTAGGAGAAGCAAGTTATATTCTTGGTATCCAAGTAATAAAGGATAGAAAGAATATAACGATTGCATTATCCCAAGCTTCATACATAGATAAAATCTTGTCTAGATTCTCCATGCAAGATTCCAAGAAAGGTATGTTACCTTTCAGATATGGAATCAAACTTTCTAAGGAACAAGTTCCTAAGAATGAGCATGAAGAGCAATTCATGAGTAGGGTCCTATATGCCTCGTTAGTTGGAAGTCTCATGTATGCAATGCTCTACATTATACAAGATATTTGTTTTGTTGTTGGCATAGTTAGCAGATTTCAATCGAAACTTGGTCCTAATCACTGGATAGCAGTCAAGCATATTTTCAAGTATCTCATGAGAATGAGAGATATTTTCAAGTATCTCAAGCATATTTTCAATTTGATATGAAGGACTTAGGAGAAGCAAGTTATATTTTTGGTATCCAAGTAATAAGGGATAGAAAAAATAGAACGATTGCATTATCCCAAGCTTCATACATAGATAAAATCTTGTCTAGATTCTCCATGCAAGATTCCAAGAAAGATATGTTACCTTTCAGACATAGAATCAAACTTTCTAAAGAACAAGTTCCTAAGAATGAGCATGAAGAGCAATTCATGAGTAGGGTCTTATATGCCTCGGCAGTTGGAAGTCTCATGTATGCAATGCTCTGCATTATACCAGATATTTGTTTTGTTGTTGGCATAGTTAGCAGATTTCAATCGAAACCTGATCCTGATCACTGGATGGCAGTCAAGCATATTTTCAAGTATCTTAAGAGAACGAAAAATTATATGCTTGTATACTCTAGATGGGATTTAATTCCCGTTGGGTATACAGATTCTGATTTCCAATCAGATTCTGACTCCATAAAATCCATATCAGGATCTGTGATTACTCTTGGAGGAGTATTAAGCAATTCTGTATTGTTGTTTCCATCATGGAAGCTGAGTATGTTGCTGCATGTGAAGCTGCCAAAAAAGCTGTTTGGCTCCGCCAATTCTTGGTTGGCTTGGAAGTGGTTCCTAATGGGAATAAGTAGATCACTATTTACTGTGATAACAATGGAGCAGTGGCTAATTCAAGAGAACCAAGAAGTCATAAGAGAGGAAAACACATTGAAAGGAAGTATCATCTTTTATGGGAAATTATGCGTAGGGGTGACGTGACGATTACCAAAATCACGTAAGCAGAAAATCTAGCGAATCCTTTCACAAAGGCTCTACCACAAAAGAGTTTTGATGGGCACCTAGAGAACATGGGAATGAGAGATATGACACACTTGCTATAACGTAAGTGGGAGATTGTTAGGATTATGCTCAATAGCAAGATTGTAATAATGTATTTGACAAAATTTTCATATTAATAAAGTGATTTCTGGTTTAACAAATCTTATAGCATTTATAGTTTAATTATTATAATTGTCAAAATTAAATAATCATAAGGTCAAAAGACTATGAGAAATGAAGAATTGTTCATATATCTGGATATGTATGAGGTAGACACAATTCTTTAATTAGTCTTAAATAATGTTCACAACTTAAGATAAAGATTGGGCACCTTTACCTTGTTAAAGTTGTAGATTCTTTTGCTAGCATTTGAGTGGGATCAAATGTGCTATGATGAATCTAAAATCATCAAAGTATCTTGAGTAAAAGAATCTAGTGCACTAGGTACATTGAATAGGATCACAGTGAAATACTTTATCTAGAATCGTCAGTGAATAGAAGTTTTCATTATGAGGACAATCGAAGAGTCTATCTTAATCCTAAGATAAATGATAGACTTATGGTTGCAAGTGTTATCATTTGAGCTATCAATGAATATGATTATATAGCATAGTCTATCGTCGATAGTTTGGTAGTATTCATTTGTTAATCAATAGAGGACTTCATTTATAGATATGAACATCGTAGCTCCATTTATTAAATGAGAGTAGAATGTCATCATATGGATATTTTGAGGTACTGGATATTGAATCTTAACGTTAAGTTTTCAATAGTGTCTATTGAAACATGGCTTCTGGACAAGTCAAAATATCCAAATTCAAAAGGTGGTCATATGAGTAAATATGGTAACTATGAGAGCTATAGGTGGTCTATGAGCTCTTGGCGATTACTGATATATTTCACGAGGATATACTATCTCCAATAAGATTGTCTAGGGTATGAATGAGAAACATTTACTTATTCTATCTTTATTTAAGAGTTCAATTTTAGTTCTTTAGTGAAATGGGCTAAAATTACTAGATTGAACCTAAGTGAATCATTTGTTGATTGTGATTGGGTTATGTCTATTGAAGCTTAAATTTAGATAGCCCACCAAGATCCCCAATCTACACAGACTTGCATGGATTACTTGATATATTCTGCCGGACTAATTTATGAGTCCATCTAGAATTGTAATTAATATATTAAAAATATAATTTGCACATTTATTATAGAATGGACTGTTAAATTATATTAATGTATTAATTTAAAGGCATGTGAACTTGTTTTCTTTTAGTAAGAATGGATCTAGTTCACATATGGGTTTTTTATTAAGGCCCAATGGATTTAATAAAATGGAAAAATAATATAATGCACATGTTATATACATGGGCGGCAAGGCTAAGAATATTAGCCTAAAATATTGTTTTATTTTATTGTTTAATTAAATGGAAGTTAATTAATTATTTAATTAAAAATCAAAATCTTTTTCTAACTAGAAAATAGGTTTCTTAGTGTTATACTATTTTTGGTGGTATAATAAGAATTAAAGACTTTATTTGATAAGTAGTTAAATAAAAGGAATTTATTTATCTAGCTAAATTAGAAAGTCTTTGATATAGTCATAATTTAATAATACACTAAAGAGTTGGATTAGGGTTGAATTCTAAAGATAGATAGGAGTTTTTGGTGAAAACACAAATCCTACTTGGGAAAGGGTTTCGTCCAAAGACAAGAAATCTGCTTAGGGTTAGGATTTCTACCACAAGGCATAAATCCACCTTAGGAGAGGATTTCGGCCAACATTATATATACCTATCATAGAATTAGGCCAACCCTAGTAATTTTGAGCAAGAATTTCGACCACCCTATATATTCCATGGTATAGATTTCGGCCAACCCTTTTCTTAGAGAGAGAGTTATTTCTTTTGCTTAAAAATAATCCAACTGTAAGTATATAGTGTGAAATTTCGACCAAGAGAAAAAAGAGAGAAGAAACGTTTTATTTTCGATAGTGCACTACTATCTTTTACTTCAAAAGACTTTGTGCACCACTTCGAATAAGGTTCATGCGAGTTTCGATCAAAAAATTGAAAATTCATAAGTGACTTAACGTTCTTCATTTTTCTCTAGGAAGTTTATTATGACTAACAAAAGAAAAAGTTTTTTGTTATCCATCCTTAGGTACACAATTCAAAGAAAGGGAGTCTACACTCCCAGGTGATTCACATTCGTGATTGGATTGGAAGATCTTATGGATTACGATCGACGCAACATCAATTGTCACGTTGAAAAAGGTACAATATCTTTTTTATTATATATTAATTAATCAAGGGTTAAGGTTCTTCTTTTAAAGGAAATTTTTTGAAATATACCAATCAAACTTTTCGCTTCCGCTGCGTGTATTTTTCCCCACAATTACTCCACATCTTCCCTAGCAATCCATCATATTGTGGAAATGTCTGAACTGTTAAACAATTATAGGGAAGATAATATCTTAGGCACTGTAGTTGTTGCCATGGAGACCAAGTTTAACAAATACTGGTATACAATTCCTTTCCTTTATGCTTTAGGTGTTATAGTAGATCCTAGGTTTAAATTATCTGGTTTAGAAACATTGCTAGAGCATATTGGTAATAAATTGAGCGTAGATTATTCTGCACAGGTTACTGACATTCGAACCAAGTTGTTCGAACAATGTTGATGCCATACCTAGACTCATAAATACTAAAAACTTCGAACAACTTGGTTCGAATGTCAGTAACCTGTGCAGAATAATCTATGCTCAATTTATTACCAATATTATCAGCAAAACTAGACACACTCTTGAATTAGACAAGTTGGAACATTCTTCAACGCTGAAAAAAAAAATAGGCTCATCAAGTTCTTCTTCTTCACGAGCTGGTGCAACTTCCGGTGCCGAACTTAAAAGCTTCCTTGAAGCTCAATTCGATGGATTTGAAAACAATGAGGGATTTGATCTGTTGTTATGGTGGAAGACCTATAGCTATAGATATCTGGTCGTGCCACACCTAGCTCGTGACGTACTAATTATCCTTGTCTCCATTGTTTCCTCAAAACAGGTATTCAGCACGATTGGAAGAATTGTTGAAGAAAGAAGAAGTTATTTGTCTCCAGAGATGATAAAGGTATTGGCATGCATTCGGGATTGGGAGCATGCTCGAAAGAGGATGCGAAATGAAACGATAGACGAACAACTTATTCAAAATTTAAGTAATTTATATGTCGATGAATGTTCTAGCAGTAACCAGATCTATGACTTCTACGTTATACATGTTCATTAACTTGTAATACAATTGCACTCTTTTTCCCTTACCAAGTTTTTATCCCACTGGATTTTTCTAGGTAAGTTTTTAATGAGGCAATCATGTAAATATGTGATACCGAGACTCCGAAATAAATAAATAATTCTTCATTTCCTATTTTCATAATTTCATATATTTTTTATTTTCTTTAATCTTTTATCTTTATTTATTCTTTGAATTATTTTATTAAATAAAATAATAAATCTATCTAGTTTTTACAATTTTTTTATTAGACTAAAAAAAATAAATAAGATAGATAATTTACAATTAAAAATACATAAGTTAAATTGTTAAAACAATATTATATAAGTTAGTATAATTGAATTAAAATATTAAAATTATAATTTTTCTTTTAATTTATAGGCTTGAAAAAAAAAATTGATCATCTTACTTTTTTTTTTTTTTTTGTGGGATTATAAGAACTGACATCGATCGATAAAGAATAGTAATCAATTATGGTAGAGGAGATAAGAGGAACGTTTTGTTCTTATTATAATTATATTTTGGAATAATTTGAAGTTATAACATAAAGGGATATTATTAATTTCCCCCCTGACGTTTCAATCAACATCGTTTGGCCCCTATGCTTTCAAAAATCCCCATTTCCCCCCCTGCCGTCTGTTAGACGTTAAAAAATTTTATACCTAACATGTACAGTGAGCAAAAATACTAAAATACCCTTATCATTAAAATTTAAATTTTAATAAATATTTAAATTTAAAATTTACAAAATCATAATTTAAATTTTTAAAATGAATCTGGAGATCCACAAGGACAACAACCAAATCCATACCACCACAACCAAACAAACAAATTATCACCATCTCGCACATAAAACCCCAAGATTAGGTTTCGATTTGGTTATGGTTTTCGGTGGTTTTAGTGGCGGTTTCGGTGGGGGGTCTGGTGGTTTCGGTGAGGGTTTCATTGGCGGTTTTTGGGTGGGGTTTGGTGGCGTCTTTAGGGAGGTTTCTGGGTGGGATTGGTGATGGTTCAAGATCGCTAGGGAAGAAGACCGGAGAAGAGAAGGATAAAAAACCCAGACTATGGTGGATTGTGGGTGGTTGACAATTGGTGGGGGGGGATGGGTGGGTGGGTTGTGGTGTTTGTGGGTGGCTAGGGTTTTGGTGATTAGGATTGTGAATGTGATGAATGATGATGATAAAGAGATAGGTGGTGGTGATGCTCTATTGTAGTCTCTTCGTTGTTTTTGATTTGTGCTAAATCCGGTGGTGATGCTTCTGTTTTGTGTTTATCTAAAGGAATAAAAATTTGAATGTCATGAATGATGATGATGATGATGATAAAGAGATGAGTGGTGGTCCGGTACTCTGGTGGATTGGTGATGATGATGATGTTCTCGTTGAATAAAAAAAAAAGGAATACCAATGGTGATTGTTTCAGAGAGAGAGAGAGAGAGAGAGAGAGAGAGAGAATTTTTAATTCTTATTTGATTTTTTGACTTTTTCAAAAGCATGGTAGTGAAGTACCAAATTGCCCTTAAAAGTAACATTCATTGAAACTTTTTAATGTCTAATAGATGGCAAGGGGGAAATGGGGATTTCTAAAAACAGAGGGGGTAAAACGACGTTGACTGAAACATCGGTTGGGGGGGTGGGGGAATTAATAATATCCTTAAAATAAATTTATAAAACTATAGTTTGGAAGAAAGAGATTAATTGTGTCAGTTGGAGTTTGGAAGAATGTTTTGTTTGTTTATGATTTGACAGAAAACCTGTGTCTTGTCTCTAGCGTGATTTGGCTTTTGGTGGGTCCTAACAAAGTTCAATCCATCTTAGGTTGATTTTTGTCCACATCATCACGGTAACGGTTTAACTGTCTTTTAAGTAATTAGGGTTGACTGTTGAGCATGTGTGTTTACTGTTTACTGCTCTTAATCACAAGACCAAAATGACAAATAAAAACATGAATCAACTACTTTATAATAGAAACTGTATGTTACTGGACGATAGTTATATGAGAGAAAGAGTTAGGGCCGTTTGTTTTTTCCCATATAAATCTTATTACTTCTTATGACTTTAAATTAAGATGAATAGATTTGTTTGTTTTTTCAATTTATATCTTATTTTAAAATATATATATATATATATATATATTTATATCTGATAGAAAAGGTTAAAAATTTTGGCTTTTCACTTATCTAATAGGTCATAATTAACACATTCAAGTAACTTCCGCAATTAACCTTATACAATTATTCTATTACCAAAAATAACCTTCAATAAAAAAATCCCCAATTTCCTAACAACTCTAACCCTAACCCTAACATTAACCTAATCCTAAATTGACCTAGGAGGAGGCGGCGCCGCCTGCTAAGATTTGACCGGAGGAGGCCGACCGGTCAGCCTCCTCCAACGGTTAGATAGAGCACTATTGTTTCATATTTAGAGATGTAGAGTGGTGGCGTTTCATCTGTCAAAAATCTTCGCTTTGGTCGTGTGAGTCTCTAACAAGAGTATATCGTCAGCAAGGAGGAGTCAATAAGGTAAGGTTGACTTCGGTGAATACAGCGATGGCGGCGACACAGCTTGAGAAAACGGTGGATCACGACGAATCGGGTCTGCAAACAAATCGACAACCAAATCGAGTTTCATTCGCGATTAAGCGAACAAATCAGTGCTTTGATTATGGGGGTTTGGTGATCGGTGACCGGTGAATTTGTCTAGAGGCCGCGATAGGTGACTTGCGGCGGCAGCGGCAGTGACGGCGGTGGATGTTGGTATATGACGGCAGAGGCAAAGGGTTGATTGTTTGGTGTGAAGGCAGCAAAGGCTGATGTTAGTACAACCGGGCTGTTTGTTTGTTTGTTTGTTACAAAATTACATCATAGTAAGATTATTACAATTTCATATCATATAATGCAATTCAATCATGTTTATGGTCAATTAATTCCAATGTTTGATAATAAATTTATTTTCCTCTGAGCATATCATGTCATCATTATGATAAAAATATATATTGTTTCAATGGAAAATAATATATTGTTCAATAAGATCAACGTACATTATCTCGTACGTTCCTAAAAAAACTAAAATCTTCCTAAAGTTTTGTAAAATCATATGTATAAATTTGAAATATTATTAATAACTAAATAATTTTGTTTTAGAATTATTAAATTACTTATTATAGTTGTCCTTAATATATTAAAATGTAAATGTATATCAAATAATAGTAAGAAGGGCATAGATGTAAAAATATTTATTTTCATGTATTTGTAACTTAAAAAAAACAAACAACTTATCACTTATATTCAATTTTCAGTGAAAAAAAAAATCAAACATGTTTTTCAGTTTTCAGTCACTATTCAATCTTCGGTAACATTCAGCACTATCCAGTCTTCAGACAAAAAAAAAAAAAAAAAAAAAAAAAAAAAAAACCCTCAGTTTCTTTTAGTTTTAATTTATTTTAAATTTTTAAATTTTTTTATATTTATAAACCGTTAGATTGAAAATCTTTTATTTTTTAAAAATGAAAAATCTTTCATTTAAAATGTATAGGTATTTGACTTTTTAATTCCAAAAATATTGAATTAGGTAATGTATTTGAGTTTTTAAAATGATCAATTGGGGTTTTACAGTTAACGGTGTCTATATTAAACTTCCAAAGCTATAGACTTATCGATGAGGGCGGTTGGAGAATAAGTTGGGCATTATATGGAGCCGAAGCCACAGAATAAGTTTTGCCCGGAACACCTTACACTCAACAGACCAAGAATTGTTGCAAGGGTGGTGTTCTAACTTCTATCTCACAAGACCATTCCAAGTCTTTTGAATATTGGTGGTGTCCTAAACTACACAGGTTACACCTGTGGGGATCCATTTCAGCTTCTTTCATGCTCTCTAAAAACTGTCAAGGGTTGGAGAAAAAGCATCGAGTCATCTGTTCGAAACATATGTGTCCGATACATATTCATTGGCATGTGAAGCAAAACTACAAAGAGTATTGGAGAGTGAAGATGACAGTGACAAATCTGAATGTCATGAGAAATCATTCTCAATGGAACACGGTGGTGCTTCACCCTAACTTGCACAGTATCCAACAGGTTTTCAGCTTCAATTACAAGCCACTTGGGGGGATCCAGTACTTCAATGACATGTTACTCCAACCTGGTGGCAATGCACAAACAGAAATATTATTCCACAAAGATGAATGGATGGGCTTTTCCCAGAAGAATTATGTTCAATGGAGATGAATGTGTGATGACACCTCCTGATCACTACTGCTGCATCAACACCAACTTTCATCACCCTTCTCTTCTCCTTGTTGTTTCTTAAACTTTTCTTATCAAATGTTTTGAGAAAATTTATTTTCCAGTGTTCGGAAAAACATCCATGTTTAGGCCTAATTGCAGTTATATGAGACTGCTTGCTTATTCAATTATCCAAATGTGCATTAAATCAATCTTCTCATCCGAACAAATAAAACCCAAAGAAAACATGGATTTCATATAACAAATGTTCGAGGAAACAATTTCATAACATTTTGCATCATTGATATCCTTATAAGGCCAATGCACTTGGTTGTAAGCCACCAGGTGGATAATTCTAAATGTAACAACACTTGTAGCATACAAATTTTCTGAAAATTATGACCACTAGTACATACAGCACAGGCCATTTTTACGTTACCACCTCCGGTGAGTCATTGGCTTGAAATATAGTTTTCGGGCAACGACTACCAGGTGCACAAGAAAATAATAACTTATCAAAGGGAATGGGAGAAGGAAACAGCGGAATAACTAAATGAGCAAATCACAGAGAAGAGAGTACCAAGACTTGGAAGTGCTCGGCTTTATCCTGCACAAGGGAAACAACAATTAAGGTCAATGTGACAGTGCCAGTCGTGGAAAAGTAGTGGCACAACACAGCTCTAGCTAAATTCATCTATCTAAATGCGGAGAGGACCAGTCACAGAATCATGGCCAGAATTGGCATCCTTATGTTTCAAGGAAAGGTTTGAAAACTGGGAATCAAGGTCTCTGCTGTTATTGCGCCGATGGCTAGAAGATGGTGGTTTATGTTGTTGGTGTTGATGATGGTGTTGCTGCTGGCCGTACAATGCCCGTAGCCTTCCAATCTCCCTCTCCAATACTTCCTGCTCCACTGAAAAGGTCCTTGCATAAGTTAACCTCCTCCAAAGTAAGATTTTATGAAATCAATTACCATTCATAACAAGGACATCATTAAATTATAACTTAATATAACTAGGTTTGGAGTCCAGAAAGTCAAACAGGAGATTGTTGAATGCGATTTCCAAGAAAAGGCATACAGTATGACTATCAAAGAAAGTATGCATTTATTTTTCAATGTTTATGCTTTGAGCATTGCATGCAAGAAACGATCTCAAAACTTCAATAGTCTGCCAAATCACATCAGGACCAAGCCAGAAAACTTAACAATTATCAGCCAGTGTTTACAATGATACTTCAAGAAACAAACTTAGCTAGATAAAAGACACCCGAAATCTATCCCTAGTTATTGTACAGCAAACTCAAATACATGGTATGCGAAATCAGTTGTAACTAAAGCCAACTCAACAGATCTTTCAGCAGAGGGAAAGATAATACCATTCAGCACTCGTGATGGCATGAGATGCTAGTACAGAAAGCCTAACTTGAGAACTTTATCAAAACTGCAAAATTTCAACAAAATTGACAGAAAGCCTAGCTGGAGAACTTTATCAAAATTGCAAAATTTCAACAAAATTGTATTTTGGCTTTCAGAAATCTGATAATCTCGAATTTCTGCTGCTATATCAGGTAAAAACTCCTGAAGATTCCAGCTACCTTAGCCAGAAAGAGTAAGAATAGCAAAAATTAGGATCCTAAGCTTCAACATCCTCACCTTTTCTTACTTCTTCCTAGTCATTTCAATATAGACTTGAACAAATATCTATTAAGTTGTTTAATCATTCAAGCTGTATTTGTTTATCATGTCAAGCATACTTTATATTTGCAGTTGTGAACCCCATTAACATTTTTTATCAATTTTTGTATCAACATAAATATCTATAGCATAAAATAGCTACTCAAAACTATAAGATCGATCTAGCATCTAAGCAACATTTGAAGCAAATAGAAGGATAATTTAAGAAGACCTCAAACCCAAAGCTCAAAAACTTACAGCATTTTATAAGCTGCTCCTGAGCTAAACTTTCTAAACGTTGCTTCAGGGCTTTATTCTCCATGCTCAGAATAAGATTCTGCTGGTTAAGAAATTCAAGCTCAGCTGAAAATCCAGACCCCTCTGCCTGTAGAACAGCACAAATTTATAACATTATAAACTTTTAAAACACATAGTCCACATTTTTCAATTGCACAACAATTTCAAAGTTACAGTGTTTCAGCTTCTGCTGATACTTACCTGTAAAGCTTGCACGTTTCTTTCAAGCTCAGCTATGTATTGAAGTTTCCGAACCCTTGAACGTTGAGCAAATTGTCTGTGGTAATAAACAACCAAATTATATTATCAAATATATTGCCTAAAATCCCTATTTAGAAAAGGAGATAAAAAAAAAATAAAAAAAATAAAAAAATAAAAAAAATAAAAAAACTCTAATTCCACATAAAAGCCTGGTAAACCATTCTTTTGGTTTTGTATATTAATGTAATATAATCAAACAAGTATTTAATAAAATCCACATTCGGCAAGTCAGCAGGGAGAAATCTAAAGATTCTCACAACTGCAAAGAATTCAATTTGGTTCTGTAACCACCAAAAAAAAAAAAAAAAATCATTTTATATGAAACACCAACCACAGTTATTATCATCTTTTTCACAGGAAACACCAAAAGTAATCATTTGAGTGACAGATTTCATTCATGAGAACTAAATAGCAAATCCATCTTGTTATTAATACAAACTTATTCAACCTAGTATATGATACTTCAGAAAAATGTGACATCATAAGAAGATGCATGGCTCAAGCAATCTTCTAAAGCAAAAATAACTAGCAACAATCAAGCAAAAAAAAAAAAAAAAGAGGTGCAAATTTCATTTGTCAAAAGGCCGTTGAAAGTTAAAACACCAAATTACCATGAACAGAACATTCCTTAGAGCACTTATGAATACTTCAATGAAAATCAACAACCGAACCGTCTAGTACAATCATTACATACACTATAAGATCTATTAACTCTTAAGTCGCTTCTTCGATAAAATGACTGCATTACAATTACATAAAATTAATCACTATTTAATAAAATCACGCATACAAAGGTTTATGTATTAGTTCATTGTCATGTCCTTACCCTAGCTGTAAAATTTTCTAACTAGCAATAGTAACTATGCCATAACATGTCCATATTTTGTATGCATATCATATGAACATTACACAGTTAATAATGTAGATAAATAAATAACAGCATGCACCTTCAGCATAAGGTAGATATTTTATAGTTATCATGCCATATGATGATGAGGCATAGTAACATACCTATAGTTCATATGTATATCAGCTTGTGAGTGTTTCATAGTAAATAAATGTAGTCACAAATTTTCCGGCAGATCACATTTAGCAACACAAATTTTCAGGCAGATCACATTTAGCAATTTGACTGAGTAAAGTTCCTAGTTATTAACTATGTCCATATTTCAAATGCAACTCACTGTTGAAATTCCAGCCAAATCACCTTCAGCAATATGATAAAGTAATGTACCAATGTGGCAATGTCATATCAATAACAATTAATAAGGGCAAATAAGATTCCAGCCACATCATCTTTGAGGAATACTTTTGAACTACAACTGGCCTAATCTAACATGCTTAAGTTCTTACTCCAATCCTTCCCATTCAATCTTCTCATTCCGGTTTTTCTCTGATGGTAAAAAGTGCAAACAAAGAAAAGCAACTCTTGATACTTAGTCTAGCCTCTAGATACAAAACTCCTTCCCATAACAATAAAATTTACATTAATTTTGTCTATGACTAGTAGGAGTCCTCACTAGGTCTAGTATTGGAGACTGCACCTCTGTTAACAATGTGAATAAGAATAGATTGGGTAATATAGTTATATTTTTACACTGATTCTTAGACACAGACTAGACCCTGCCTCATCTTTGTTAATTTCAACCAAGATAGGAACCATCTACCTTTAGTCTAAAGGAAAAGTACTTCTTACAACCGCCCACCCCGTTCCTAGTAAAATTGTATAGGAAGGTAAACAAGTTACCTTTGAATCATTGTTTTCTCTAAGGTACCATATATCATATTACAATTACCAAAAAAAAAAAAAAAGAATAAAAAAAGGTCTAGAACATCTTTAAGTTATAGTTCAACATTTTAAGTTCTTTTCTTCTGCTTGACTACTTGCCTTTATCCTTAAACCTCTAAAAAATGCTTGTCGCATTCAAGTAACAAGCAGAAAGATGATTCACACAAAAAACACATTATGCCAAGGTCAATACATAAGAAGATCCTGACCATAAAATAGGCAATAGATAATAAGTAATTATAAGCTTGCATTAGATGCACTATTCATGCTACATTGCTACTGAGAATCATCAAGCATCCTAAAATAAAACTGGTAATGAATGGCTTAAAGGGTAGAATATGTCAACAAAAACACATGCAAACCAGCAAACAGCAGCAAAGGGAAACCCAGATCTCCAAAAGAGTTGCCATCAAAAGTTGAATCAGTGCAAAGCAGTATCATGAACCTAGAAAACCAAAACAGAAAAAATAAACCACATACTGTTTGGCACGTTTTGTGTCAGTCTCGGATGCAGAAGTCTTAGCCTGAGAATTGTCCTTTTTCTCAGAAGACAATTTTGGATCATGAGGATCAGCTTCAGCTGTCTCTAGCTTTTCACCTGCTGTAGATGGACGACCATCTGCTTCTTGTGTTGCACCTGTTGATCCCGCATTCTGCATAACAGCATTCTCTCTGGCAGATGGAAGGCTACTGGGATGAGTCAAAGCATTCACAGGTGATTCCCATGCCCTATTCTTCGGCTTTGCTGAGTTAGCTTCAGCATAATACGGGGCATGCCGAACATCCTTGAGATAATCAAATTCTTGAGATGCCCAAGAAGGCATAGAAACCAAATTCTTATATCTGTACTCATCTGGAGCTGAATATTCTATGTTATTAGCACTAATTACATCAATGTACGCAAATGAGTCACTTGATGAACGCCGATGACCTCCTCTGCGTACAGGTGTCTCTGGCTCATTAAGTAGATCGTCAAGCCAAGAAGGTTGCTCCTCCGGTAGAAAGCTCTCAGAGGAAGTACGCTGATGGTGTGTATTTCCCTCTCTGGGCTTCGGAACAGCTTTTGGTCCAAGCACACCAGTAGGGGCATAGTCAGCATAAGCAGAAACACTAGGAAATGGACTTTTTGGAGGAAGTAAGGAGTGCTTTCCACCGAACATCGCATTTCTAAAGTTTGATGAGCTCTTAGAATTTGCCATAGCCAAAGTGCAACCAATCCCTGTTCAAGCAGTAAAGTTAATAATTTACCAATAAAACAATTCATGAAACAGACAAAGAAAGCATAATCCAGATTCGTTGGATTAGGTTTCAGTCACTCTTTCTTCTCTTCCATCCTATGATCAAAGGATGAGATCTGAACAATTAAAAATTTCATGCACTATCGATAGGACCCACCTCTGCGAATTCCTTAATGCATAGGACTAACCCATAGAACTCATGTTATACAAAGGAAATTTCTCATTTAGACGTTTCAAGTATATGCAAAGGACAAAAACTTATCCGGAAATCAAGAACAAAAGCCAACTACAGAGAGTTTCAAGTCTACCCTTCTCCAGTCAACATGGCACGACTTCTACGACACTTATAAATAATACCCATCCAAAAAAAATAAATCAAATAAAATCTTCTATATCATAAATAAATAAATAAAATAACTTTTACTCTTGTTGTTTTACCTCATTTTCTCACTTAGGAAAAATAAAAAAAATAAAAAACCCTCTAATTCCAATTTGTTTCCTCACATTTTTTTCAGCAACCAAACAGAATAAAATCAGGATGCATACAAATCAACAAAATAAACAACAAAAGCCCTAAATGTCAAAATTAGAAATTTAAAAAAAAAATTTTAAAAAAAAAAAAAAAAAAAAAAAAAAGGCAATGTACAATGTGAAAGGCCACGATGGAACAAGAATCGAATCTCAAATTGAACAAATAGAACAGGAAGAATTGAAAGCAAAAATAATAAAACAGGAAACCAAATAAAATTTTCCTGTTTCAAGAAAACAAAAAAGAAAAAAAGGCATACCTCTGTGGATTGAAGAACCGAGATCTCGAAACAGCAATGTGAAATCGAAGGCGTGATTTCTCTCTCTTAGGGTTTGTTTTCGATTTTGTTCTGTTTCTCGTTTTCCTTACGAAGAATCTCTCTCTCTCTCTCTCTCTCTCTTCTCTCGTATGTTTTAGGCTGTGATTGATTGAAAAGTGAAAACTACTAAAAAAACGAAAAACTGAAATAAATAAATAAATAAAATAATTTATTTCTCTCCTTTGTTTTTTCTTGTAATATTTGTTATTGCGATATTTTATTTAATTTAACATTTACACCCCTATAAAATATCCAAATGCTGTCCATGCCAGCTAATCTTATTTTTTATTTTATTTTTAAAAATTAGAAAAGATTTTGTACTATCTTTTTTTAGCATAAAAAGATTTTGTACACAATTATATACTTTTATTAATGAAGAATTTTTTATTTATTTAATTTTTTTGAAAAAGTATATTATTAGTTTATTACAACAATTAAATACATGTGCGGCCTATTTTTTCAGGAATGTATGTTTTTTTAAATAAAAAGTGTATTTAAATAATTAAAAATATTCATGTTTTATTTTCAAAATGTTTAATTAAAATAATAGAAATATTATTACAAGGCAGAAAATTATTTTAAAAAGTTTTAGATAGATATATTACATAAAAACATGTATGATTATATATTATTATTTCCTATTATATTTCAATTAAAAATAATAATAATAATCTAATCTAATCTAATTAAGGGTTCACTCAATTAAAGTAATTTATTTATTTTTAAACCTTTCCATATAAATTGCATTAAAATTGAGATTTTTATTTTTAAATTATTACAGTTGGAAATAGTAAATATGTATATTTTTACATCCATTTCCTACCAAAACAAATTTTAACGAGATTAATGTACCAAATTATCCCTAAATATGTTCAATAAAATCATGTTTATTTATAAGTTACCAATTATTATGATAGGGATTTGAACATATTTAAAGCATGATTTTACTGAAAGATATTTATAATAATAATTGATTTATCTTAAGAATTTTATGGGCAATCATTACAAATCATTTATAAATTAATCAAGTCCATGTATTAAATTTTTTGTTTTTTTCTTTTATTTTGTTAAGGTGGGTTGTTTGTAGAACGAGTCAATGAGAATATAAGAGGAAATTTGGTAATGGTTGGAAATTCTATTGTTGTGAGTTGGGAATCGATTTAAATAGACATAAAGGGAAGGAAATGTGGTTGCAAGTAGTTGATAAATATATATATATATCTTGGATCAATTATTAAAGAGAGAGAACATAAAGTGCTCAAGAAACAACCAAGCCCTACACATAAAGTGCACAAACAGAACACATTTTCATACAAATACATACCAAACTCCGATCCCCTCTCTCTCTCTCTCTATATATATATATATATATATATACACAAACTTTGCCTAAACTTCATCATCATCATCACAATTCACAAGTCGTCTCATACATTTTCAATTTCAAAAATAAACATTACCTTGTTGTTGGTTTAGAGCAGGTCATTGACTCAATCAAAATTATTGGATTAAATGATCGGAATATAATTGTATGATTGTTATTACAAACAAAAGAGAAAATAAAGTAAATTAAATTTAAAAAATAACTTTGAAAAAACAAGACTCTTTGATGTTGTTGGAACACTTATTTAGCTAAACCTGTTAAAATGTACATATTATTGGCCTCTTGTCAATTTTTGAATGATGTTAAGGGGAAAATGGGAGTAAGGTGAGGTTCCCCCATCCCATCCCATCCTCATTCAGAGGAAATGGGGCTGGGGCATTTTGGGGGAGACCCATTTTCCATTTTCCTTATTTTTTCATTTTCTCTATTTGTTCTCGTACGAGTGTATGACTTAAAATTAATATATATATTAAAAAAAATCAAAATTAATTTAAAATAATTTAATAACTTAAAAAATTAATTTAAACATTTTTGGGACAGAGAAATTAGGTAAATGGTGATGGGGAACCAATCCCGTCCCATGACCCATCCCCGTTTTTGGAGTAAATATTTTACTCCGATTTTGGGCAACTCTAGAAACAAATGTGACTAGTAATTCCAAATTTCATGAAAAAACAAAACTCATTTGTAAAGAAGTTTTATTTTTAATTATACAGAAATCAATAAAAGTTTTCTAATGGATTTTAGATCAAAATGCAAGTACTTTTATATATAAATTCCAAAACCATATGAATTTGTTTGTATTAACCACAAACACAAAGAAAGCTAATGATATCAAGCCTCATTTTTAATTTATGATTTTCTTTATCAATTTTAAATAAATTATATTTTTTCAAATATTACAATAATTCGGGGTTTAGAGAACGGGACATGACTCGAATCCACAACTTCATGGTGTAGGTGTGAAGGGCATACCACTAGACCAATCTCATATTATCTTATTTTATACATAAGATTAGATTAATGAAAAATCTTTATCTTTTCACGGAAAAAAAAAAAAAAAAAAAAACAACCCATATTATCTTAGGCTAAGTTTGGATTATTTTCGGTCATTCTCCCGTGTTTAGTAGTAGACTCACTGGATTGGAGAACCAATTCAATGAGCCTACCATTAATCATGCAATATTATATATATATATATATATATATATTTAATTAATAATAAATCAATGATAAATTTACATGTATTTAAATTTATCATGGATCACCTTTATAGTTCTGGGTTCCAGTTGGCTTCTCGTTGCACTATTTGTAGGGTTAGTAGTGAATTGGTAGATCATCTTTTTCTTCATTTTCCCCTAGCGGTTGCTCTTTTGGAGGCTTTTTTTTTTCCGGCTTTCTAACAACGTGTCTCTACCGAAACTTGGCAATCCTTCTTCTTGTAGGTCATGTAAGTTTCTTTTAGTGAGTATGTTAGAATTTTATGGAAAGCGGCTATCCATGCAGTGACTGCTCGTAATCAATGGATCTTTAAAGGGAAGTTGGTGGACTTTAGATCCGTCATCTCTCTAGTTTGGCATGCAATTTCAGAGGCTAATCACTTGGAGATTGGTTGTATGGAAAATTGTATGGACGACCTTTTGATTCTTCGTTGATTTGGTTTTCGGGGTCGCCCTTCTAAAGCCTTGATGACAAAGAGTGTGGTTTGGTTGCCTCCAGCTTCTGGTTGGATCAAAGTAAATACAAATAGTGCTGCTATGGGCTCTCCGGGGGTTGGTGGTTGTGGTGGTATCTTTCGGAACTGTAGAGCCTTTATGAAAGGTTGCTTTGCTATTCCTCTTAGTCAGGTTTTCACATTTGAGGCCGAGCTTCTGATGGCATTGTTGGCCATTAATTTTGCTTGAAAATATGGGTGGCATAGAATCTGGCTTGAGAGCAACTCTTCTTATATGGTTTAGCTTCTTTCTTCTCGTTCTGAGATGGTTCCTTGGAGGGTTTGTTAGGCATTGCAGTGTTGCATCTTCTAGATTTCGCAGATGGATTTTCAGGTTTCCCATATTTTCAGGGAGGAGAATCATGTTACAGATGTTCTTTCTAAGCATGCTTTAGAGCTTTAGGCTGATTCTTAGTGGTCTCCGCCCCGCCATTCTGCTCTTCTTTAGTTAACAATGATTACATGGGTCGGGAGTCCTTTCGTTTTTCTTCATGCTTTCTTTTTCAATTTGGGTTTTTCTTGGTAAGGTTCTTAATGAGGCAATCACAAATCATGTAAACTGAAATGTGAATAAGTAAATAAAATTCAGCTCTTTCTTAATTCTTACATCTTTATGACTTTTATTTATTCTTTGAATAATTTTAGTAAATAAATAAAATATAATTTAATCTATTTGTTAAATTTTATTTCATTACTCATTATACTGCAATAAATAAGGAAATAAGAAATAAATTTTTAACTTAAAATATTAAAAAAAAATTAACTAAAAAAAATTAATAAAATAGGGAAAAAAAAGTTGGACAAACAATTGAAAAGAAACAATTAAAAAAAAAAGGTTACAAACAATTGAAAAAAAAAATAGAATATACGACCTATTAGGGCCTGTCAGCATGAGCCCAGTGATCGTCCCGGCCTGACCTGGTGGGGCCGTGTTGGCAGGCCAAGCCAAGCCTCTTATGGCCTTAATAGGTCGGGCCATGGACTGGCCCGTTAAAGAGCCAGGCCTTTTTGGCCCGGCCTGTTAAGGAGCCCAGCACGCCTTGTACCGGGTCAGGCCAGGCCGTGGTTTGACCCGTTAAAGAGCCAGGCCTTTTCAGCCAAACTTGTAAAGGGCTCGGCAAGCCTCGTACCAGGTCAAGTCGGGACCGCCTACAAGTCAAAAAATTAAAAATGTTAGAGGATTAAAATTTGTTAACATGTAAGTTAAAGAGTCAATCTATCACCTAAGTAAAGTTAGGGTGTGTTTGTTATGTGGGATTAGACTAATCTCAGTCCAATCCCACGTTATAAAAGATCATCGAATTGGCTCGTCCAATCTGATGGGACCCACATATTTTGCTTTAGTCATGCGATACGTGGGTTTGCATTAGTTCTCTATTTGCAGGACTGAGTAAAAAAAAATACAATTTAATAATAAATAAATAATAAAATTTAAATTTATTGAAAATCAATATAAATTTGTAATTTTATTTAAAATTAATTTTGAATATTATATAGATAAAAATATTTATTTCGCCGAAAACAATTATTTCAATAATTTGTTATTCAATTATCATTTGATTATTAGGGAGTGAGATTAATTCAATCATATTTCCTCTCTATAGGATTGAAGAATTTAAATTCGTTTGGCCCACTATAATCCCATATATATATTAAAAATATATATATTTTATTAAATAGAAAAAATTATAAAATTGTTTAAATTTATTTAAAAATAATATAAATATATATTTTAAAAATATTTTTGAATATTGATACTTTAATAATATATAAATTATAACATTTATTTTCTTCAAATACATATTTCAATAATTTATTATTTAATTTAAAAATATTATTATATTTAGTCCAATTTCACATTTCACCGAACAAAACATGAATGAATAATAAAGAAATAAATTCACGAGGTTAAGGATTCTGAAAATAATAAGAGGCAGCATCACACTCGAAGCTAACTGGTTGAAGGCCTGTTAATTTTGCCAAACGAAAACTTTGAAGCACTGCCAATTTATCAACAGGATAGCAAACCTAGACTACTTGAGACCTCACGTATCACTTTCACAAGCAGATCATTGGTCTGGTTTTGATGACTATTCTTCAAAACTCATCTAAACCTCGAGAAAATCTTCATGTTCATGTAGCACACTCTTATTGGACGGTCCCATACACTCCCCTCCACGTGTATGGGACCGTCCCAAGGAAGATTTTCTCCTAAACCTCATAAACTGACAAGACATTAACAAATTAATTTCAAACCCATCTAAACTTCACATAGTGAACAAAATTAAAAAGAAAAAAAAAATATTCTGAAATCTGAATTAACATTATTGAGATTCATTTATAGATTAATCAATTCAGTAGATCTCTCAATGAAAAAACACTTACGAACCAAGCAGCTTCTTCCATCTTGCATATCCTAGAACCAGCAGGAAGAGCAATACACTAGCTGCTGTGAGAGACCCGACAAAGATTTCAAAAATCCCATTAATATTGTACAATGTACAAGGGATGTTCATTCCAAACAGACCGGCTATCAACGTTTCGAAAGCTATAGCAAACGATGCAATTGTCAATGTCAACTGAAGCTGGATGAGTTCATTACGCTGGTTGTCAAGTTGGATGTTGACATAGTCTTCTGTGTCATCAATGTACTCACGCACCTGTGCATCAAATATTATAAAAACAAAAAGTTAACTACATGGGATGAATTAGATAATCGTGAAGTCTGAAGTTTACAGTATAGAATTCAAACTACTATTAGTTTTTAGAGGGCATTTATGCCCCCACATCTCAGATTCTATCTTGGCTGTTGATTGTTGGAAGCATTTTCTAATACTTGTCAAATGACACCTGAACCATTTCAACTATTAGAATGCTTTTGATTGTCCATTATGTGATCCAAGTAACTTGATTTAGTGCTCAATTTGGCTATGGCCTGAATGGATGCTTTAAATAAGTTAACTACAATCAACCAACCAAAAATTGGGCTTGTCCATCCCCTATTTCTTTCCTTTTTCCCCTTTTAATAAATATAAACCAGGTCCCCGGTCAGAACTTATGCTAGGACTACTTTTTGGAACTTCAAAAGCTGCCAGGGACCCCATGGACAAGTGTAAATGTTATAAGCAAAGTTAATAGCTAACCAATTCTTGATGAAAGTAACCTACCATCTTCAGCAATATACAGGGCAAAAGGTTCTATTAGCTCAAAATTAGAATCCCAAGATGTTTAAATCTATCCCCAATCATTTCAAAATCCAACATTTGATACAGCAAAAAAACTTCTCAATCAAAATGAGTATAAAATAAAACTGATGCCATTCAAAGACTACCTATAAAAAATATTGTCTTCTGAGACTTTATTTTATTTTCAAATAGTTGTGCACAAAAGCAAGCACTGACAAGACGTTCATTGAACAAAGAATTTCAACATTCTAGTTTTAAGTGACCTAGTGAAATATAACTTGTGCTATAAGAAGGAAAAATCACTCACAGACAATATCTTGTTCCGTGTTCCATCCAGCTGCATAAAATACGCTTCAAGCAACATTTCCAAATCTTCTACATCATTATCATCCAAAAAGCTGCTCACCAAACTTCCGCTCCTCTTAGAGCTAAGCCGGGGAAGATGAGGTACTATAGCAAAACTATTTGAACCATCACCTCCCGCCTCTAATTGCTGATTATGGATCCTCTTCCTTGTTAAATATAAATGTGCCATATCTTCATTGTCATCCAATAAATGTTCAATTTCATCTCTCACCTGACATAAGACAGTTATGAGCTTACCACAAATAATCAAGCATATGGTTGTCACTGCTTCTACTATTGATATATTAAACAAAGCATATGCTTTTTTCAAGTACAAAAAACTTCCATAGCACATTTTCTAAATCATGTATCTTTTCACATGATTTCATATATCCTGTCCAGTAAAGATAACTAGTTTGTACAAGTAGAGAATATGATTAAAAAGTTTACTTGAAAGGGGTAAAAAACTTATATATAAACATTATTAAATCCAAGAAAAAAGGTTAAGACTTGATCATATTACAAGTTTTGAGGCAAATCTATTACTATGTGATGACTAGATTACAAAGACCATAAATCAATGTTCTAGATGGAATTATTCTTCTATGCTTCAATGATATCAATGTCCAAGTGAGTATTCCTCTCCCATAATTCTATATGATCCCTACTGGGCTGTGGGCACAGTGATCCCAATTGACACTACTGGAATTCTATGTCAAAACAGTGGCATAAACTCTTTATATTCAGTTTAGGAAATAGGGTACAAAAAAAGTGTCTACTCCAGGAAAAAAAGAAGCTAGTTAGGTATTTAGAATTTGAGGAGACATAAAAAATAAAAAATAAAAAATAAAAAATAAAAAATAAATAAATAAATAAAAAATAAAAAAATAAAAAAATAAAAAAACAAAAACAAAAACAAAATTTTAAGTAAAAATTACTTTGAGTTAAGACATGAAAAGCAATAGTAAACAGTAAACAATACCTAGAACAACTAATAAATAGTACCACAAACTGTAACTTGAGTTCTCAGTTTCAAGAAAAAAGGGACAAAGGAAACAGAATTATAAGAAAAAGTGCACAATATGGGAGAGAAAGAGCAATAGGTATTAATGCCTTTATTATATAGACTTCTTACACTTATCCTGAAACTAGGATTCCCAAGATAAAGATTAACAATCTTAATCAGCTATATTACCCTAATTCAACTACAGACTGAATTAGGACCTCAAATAACTTTCCAATCCACATGTGCAAGAACTGCAGAAATTATAGTTCTGCCACTACATAAAAAAAGACTCATTACTCTTAAATAACTAAACTTCAGAATCACATATTACCTTAAAACAAAATCCTTTTCCCAAGACAGGACAAACAACTTCATGTTTAGCTATCTTTGTGGATTTTGATAATGACTCAACTAATATCCAAAAAGGGTAACAGTATTTAATACTAAAAATGTGATACCAATAGCTAGGAAGTAGAACTCAGATATCCTAAAGCGTCTACGTAGGCTATTCCACCTAAATCCATGAAAGCATACTCAGAGTTGCCTTTGCAACATAAATCCAAAAGCCTGAGTTAGGTATTTAATGAGATTGTTACTCTCTCCTAGAGAAAAATGGTAGAAATCTTTAATGCATAAATTAGTAATACTCTATTCTTTTCCATTATTTTATCAACAGTTCTACAAGATTCCTTTTCAGTGATCAACATTAAAAAGAGAACGTGAAAGAAAATAAAATCTTTGCTACAACTTTAATTGTCACTCTGATATAACATTCAACTAGAGGAGTATGATAATGAAGTACAAAAACTGGGCAAAAAACACATAACATTCATCATATACCTTTTGTACACGTGCAAGCAATCGGGTAAGATTGCTTTTCAGACTTCGTACATGTTCAAGATTCTTGGTGCTAACATTTCTTGCCAGTTCATCCAACACGGGGTAAGCATCTCTCTCAAGGTCAGCCACACTGGAGTCCAAATATGTGCAGACAACTTCTAATGCAATCTCCAGAACCTGAAACTCGAATGGAAGCTCACACTGCAAACCTTCAGCAGCTTCTGGAACAGGTAACCAACGTCCACCTGTGGACACTTGCATCTCACTATCATGTACATCTGCAGGTCCTGCTCCATGGAGGTTAGCTGGGCTTTTATAAGGAAGTTGTTGCCTAAGCTGATCAACAAATGGAAGAACTTCTTGCCGAAGAGGATCAAGCAACAGCACTTCTTCAGCTGTAACAATAGCCTTTATGAACTCCAAATTGACAACCATGGCCTTCTCCCTAGCTGCAGAGGTAAGGCATGGATACATGGTCTCATCATAAATTCATAATCTAACACTCCATACACAATGAATGCAATAATAGTAAAAGCAGCAGCAAAAATGGGAAAGCAGAAACAGAGAACTGCGAGTATGATTTTTTTCCTAAAAGAAAAAGAAAAAATTAAGTCTCTCTTTCCTTATCACAAAGAAAAATTAAATGAAAGGAGCTAGCAGAATGGCTCATAACAAAATGAACGTTAAAACCATAATTGATACCAATATGCAAGACATAAATATTATCACTTATACAAGGTATCACAGCTGCAAGTTTGCATTATAGTTTCACCCAAAATAGCAAAGAACATCTACTGTGACAATCAATACAAATGCACCAAAAGCTAGCCATCAGTAATCCTAACAGCTAAATTAACATCAACTCACAATTAGGTGTATCTAAAAACATAACCAGAAAGCATCTCAAACATGTCTACTGTCTAATTGAGGAGAAAGCTTCATCTGATTTTACTAGTTCTTAAACTACGATCCTTCCCAAATACCTTTATGTGCTTCCCACTAGCTAATTAATTTGAAGTCAAAAGGCAAACTAAAATTCCCCAGATTTTAGGGACGTTTGAAGACTTGTAAAAATCAATAGCTCCAAAAAAGGGTTCTTAACAGGCATTTCTTTGCACAAATTACAAAAATATTTGGGGCTGTTCGGTACCCTTTTATAAGGGCATTTTCATTTTTATTTTCCAAATCCAATTTCGAATACGCGTTCATTTACGTTTCCCATTTTGTTTTTCATTTTATTTTCAAAACAAAAACAAAAACAAAAATGACATCGGTCTTAAAAGTGAAAATTTTCCAAACCAAGTTTTTGATGTTTTTCATTTTGTTTTTCGTTTTGTTTTTCACTTTAAATAAAAACTCAATTATTTTTTTCTTTTTTACTTCTTCTTTCTTTCTCCAGACCGCATCTTTTCTTCTTCCTCTCCTTCTCTCTTCTTCCTAGGCTTCTCTCTACTTCTTCTTCCTTTGCTTCTCTCCTCTTCTTCTTCTTCTTTTCTGACACCATCACAGTTGCCACCGAAGCCACCACTACCTGATCTCCGCCGCGAACCTCCCGACTGACGCGATCGCACCACCGTCTGTCAAATCCAGTTTGACCAGGACAGCTACCCGAATCTCTTTCTCTCACTCACCATCGACCTTCAGATTTCATCATCACCAAAATCGAACCAACTACCAATCCGACGAGGTGTGGTGTTGTGGATGTTTGGTTGTTGGGTGATTATTGATTGACAACGAGGATGGCTTGGTTCGGTGGTGTTCGTAGATGTGATTGTGTTGGTGAACAAAGAACAGACGATGGTTGTGGGTGTGGGTATTCGAAAAATCTAGAGATTTCCAAATGTTGTTCAAATTTTTTATTTGTCATTGAAGATGTATTTGTGTTTGAATTTGATGAAGAGTTGATTTACAGAAGAAAACAATCTAGGGACTTTTTTTGTCAATTTTTTTACCTGTTTGAGTTGTTGCTGATGTATTTGTATTTGAGATTGAAGAGATGAGTTTATGTTTGATTTGATGAGGAATTCATTTACAGAGAAGAAACAAAAATCTGGAATGTTTTTCTTCCTGTGCCATTGTGTTTGTGTAAATTGGTGCTAGAATAAGTATTTTTGAAAAAATTAGAGAAATTCTTCATTTTCTGGGTGTTGCCCATATCTGACCAAAAAAAATAAAAATAAAAAATTCAACTCATTAATTTTGGTATGTAAAATGATATCAGACGCGTTTTTTACGTTTTCATATTCGGAATCTAGCTTTCAGGATATGCTACCAGACGCGTGTTTGGATTTCGAAACTGAAACAAAAAATAAAAACAAAAACAAAAACAAAAACAAAAATAGCTTTGAAAAACGTTACAGGACGCACCCTTCCCTTCCTACATTTACTATGTCAATTGCAAACACACAAAGAAAGTTGCAGGCTGCCACATCATAAGGTTTAGTTCTAGCATGAAATTCACATCATCTCTCTTTACCATCAATGAACAATGAACAAGACTAAGGAAATTGCTTTAAATGTTTAAACAATAGATGGACTTCAACTAAATGACAATGGAGCGAAACTGTTGAATAAAACCACAGTAAGATCAAACTACATTCCAGCAACATAAATAACCACACAAGCTACACTACCACTAGAAAATGCTCAATCAATTCAATCTCAACTAGAAATATATCTTCTCAATACTTGTCAACGCACAATTACTCATAACAAATAAAACCCAATTCACTAATCAAATTTTACGAGTACTAAAAAATCCGAAAAAATAATCCTTACCAAGAATATTGGAGGAGTGAGAAAAGACAGGACCGAGAATTCGCAAATCCCTAGCCGGGATTCCTGCGCGCTCAATGATCGTACTCTTATCGCATTCCACCAACTCCGATCTTCCCGTCAAGTCGAACCTCATCCACAGCCTCGCACCACCCGCTTTCTTCTTCCCTTTCCCCGGCACCGACCCACCAGCGGCAGCCGTGTTCGGCGACTGACCCATCGGCTGCGGCGGCGGTGGCGGCAGCGTTGGTGGATCCAACTTCTTCTTCGTCTGGCGCCTCAAGCACAAATGCCGGAACGATAGGGGATTCTTCTTGCCCATTGGCAAGAAAAAACAAAAATCCCCCAAAAAATAAATAAAAATAAAAATAAAAATAGAAGGTTGATTTAATTTAACCTTTTATTTTTTTTATACGTGATTTGTATTGTGTGATATATCTTGACTGCTTTTTGTTTTTTAATTATATTTGTGGGGCCATTAGGGTGTCTGTGGTGGAGGTAGTTGTGGCGTCAGCGGCGGTGGTGGCGGCGCCTTCTTCTTCGTCTTCCTCCGTTTCTCCTCCTCCTTGTTGTTCTTCCATAGACGAATGTCTGCCGTTTGAGGGTATCAAATTTGGAGTGTGTAGGCGATTTTTAAAAAATTCTATTTTTATTTTCTTTTTATGCTGTTTTATTTATTTATTTGTTTTTCAGTTTTATCCCTCAGCTTTTTCATATTTTTATTTTAGGGATGATTATTTTTCGTTTTCTTTTTGTTAGTTAAATTTTGTTTTTTGAAATAATTGTTAGTTTTTATTTTTTATTTTTTATTTTATTTATTTATTTATTTATTTTTGACAATATCTATTAATTCGGGACTAAATATTTTTTTGAAAGCTTTCGTCATTAATAAGATTTGAGCAACTGATCTAAGAGTCATTTGTCTAAACCCTAAGTTTATCCTTCTATAGTCCATTTTTGCGCCTAACCCCCCCTTCAAGGAGGGTGAGCATTACCCCCCGCCTCCCAAATAGATGGCACGTGTCCATGGATAGGTAAATTTGTCCAAACACAGTCATCACTTGAGACAAATTTACCCCCCCTCCCAAATGGATGGCACGTGTCCATGGATAGGTAAATTTGTCCAAACACTGTCATCTCTTGAGACAAATTTACCCCTTCCTAAACACATGTCATTCATTTGGGAAGGGGGTGAGCAAAAATAAACTCGTCCGTCTACCAGTTGAGCTACACCTTTATTGGCTGAAATATCTGTTAGTTAAATTCTACTCAATGAAGAGTTGAATAATTTCAATATATATATATATATATATATATAGAAATTTTCAAGTTCAGTGCATCCTGATATAATTTTATAAGGATATTGAATGTGAGCCACTAGTTTTACATGATTTGACTCAAGTGTGTATGCATTTGTCAAAGTTTCTCCATAATAAGTAGCTCACATTCAATATCCTGATGAAGTTATATGGACATCCTAACCAGATCGGGACTATATATATATTGAAGACGACAAATCAGCCCAAAAATAGGGCATAGACACCTTTGAGTTTAGGTGTAATTATAGAACTTTTAACGACAAGAGGTAAAAGGATCTTTTGAATAAAATAAAGGGTTAATAAAACTAATGCCCTTGAATTATATGTGAAATCGCATGTCTCTCTCTAAACTTTTTTTTTTCTAACATTAAACCTCATGAACTTACATTTATTGGCAATAGCTGACACAAGGGAAACAAACATCTATGGAAAATTACACTTACACCGTTGATTATATGCGTAATTACATTAAAACTAGAAAAATATAATAATATCACAAAGACACCCTTTGACTTGTTGACTGATGTCAAAAAAATAAAAATAAAAATAATTTTAATAATTTTAAAAAATAAATAAATAATATTAATAAACTTTAAAAATAATAATATATATGATGATTATTATTATATTAATAATATTATTATTATGGTATTATTATTAAAATTTTAAAATAATAATATATAATAATGATAATGATGATTATGATAAAATTATATAAAATGATATATTTTATATTTTTTTTATCTATTAACATCCCTGTCCATTACCATCGTAATGTGTGATGGTGGTTGATGATTCAATCTCCGAACACTTGTTTGAAAGTGGGGATCCATAAATTTTAGCATTTTTCATATATTATTATTTTTAAAATTTATTACTGTTACTATTATTATTATTATTATTATTATTATTAAAATTTAAATAAATAAATAAAAAATTTAGATTTTCTTTGATCTTAGTTAAATTATTTTTGCTACAATTAACTACAATTTATTATGAAAACTACAATTTTTGCCCACCACACATTCACACACAGAGAGAGTTCATGAACTCAAAGATATCTTACCTGACCTGATACTGATTAGGTGAAATATCACAGTCTAGCATACAAAAATTATTAGGTGAAATATCAGAGTCTAGCATACAAAGTATTATAGGGTTAATTGCAATAACTTACTTTGAGTTTTTCCTAAAAGGCTTGATATTCAACTAATTACCTTAATTGCAGGAGACCCCCTATAACTGTTGACTTTCATCTAATTTAATGGTTGACTGAGGCTTGACTCGAAAAAGTTGAAAATGCCCTACAATTTATATTAAGAGTCATAATTACCCTTTACTCTTTAAGTAATCAATTTTTTTTTTTTTTTTGTGGATATTTAAAATAAACAACTCTTAACTATTAAATAATAAATAAACTTATAACAAATCTTTCAAAATATTTAATAAAAAACCTTTGAAAATGAAAAAAATGAATAAAAAGATTCCCAGATTTTCTCTAGAAGATAAAACAAAAAACTAGATATGGTTCCTTATTTGAACCCAGAAAGGTCAAGGGAATCTTGATGAACTCAATCACAAGTTCCAACTTGTATGAGAAAACTTTTTTTTTTTTTTTTTTTAAGGGAATTTTAAAAACTAGATCTTGTACCTAAATCTCCTTTTTTTTTTTTTTTTCGTTTTCCAGCATTTCAACACTTATAAATCCTTAATAAACTCTGTACACAGACATATTTGAATCTTCTTCTCCTAGTTTTTCCTTCTTCTTCATCAAAAACCTAATTGGAAGCTGGAACCCCATCAAAACTAATAAAAAGAAAAAAGAAAAAAGAAATCAAAACTCTCTTGCATCATCAAAAATCAAACCCTTCAACTCCAAGCCAATCTTGTATTTCCATTAATGGAGGAGAATCGAAGCTTCGTGAATACCATTAATGGAGGTCATCGGAGATCTAGTCCAGATATCCTCCAAAAATTAAGTTCTAGATTTTTTTTCTTGGAAATAGAAGAGAGAGAAGAGAGGTCATCGGAGATCTCCTCTAAAAAAGGAGATCAGGATTTTTTTTTTCTAGATACAAAGAGAGAATGGAGATCATCAAAGATCTAGTCCAGATTTCCTCCAAAAATGGAGATCTTGATTTTCTTTTTTAGGAAACAAAAGAGAGAATATAGGTCTACATTTAGCTTTAATTAAAAATAATAATTAATTGACTATTATATTTCTGTCCAAAATTTTTGATGTAGAAAATGGCGATTTTACCCCTAGTAATCAAGTCAACAGTTATCTCTAACAGAAGTTGACTAACGATAAAGGGGGCTGCAGCAATTAAGACCATTAATTGAATATTAAGCTTTTTTGAAAAAACTCAGGGTATGTTATTGCAATTAACCCAAGTATTATATAAAAAATACTTTTGAAAAGAAATACTTTCAAATGTTGTACTTCAAAGACAGGTAAAGAAGGACAAGGAATTGAAGTCACAAGACTCACACTACTCACAAGGTGAGTGAGTGAGTGAGTGGTCCATTGTTTGTTTCAATATATGGATACAGGATACGGATACAGCACAATACATAAATACGACAAATCTCTAAAAACTAGGATACAAATATGGCAGGATATGTCAATTAAAATAATATATTTTTATATTTTATATTTAAAAAAATATAATCCAATAATTCATTCAGAACATATTCTATATAAACATAATCTTATAATCCATTCCATTCAAAATAATAACATAATCCAATAATCCATTCAAAACATATTCTCAATAAAAATAATCCAATAATCCTTTCAAAATGAAAACATAATCAAACATATTATAAAACCCAAATAAAATATAAACTTAATTCTTAATTAAATCATTCATCATTGTCCATATTGTCCACGGATCTAAATAATTCGGTCTCCAATTCTAGCTCATCAAGGAAAGGTTGGCAATCTCGGGTATCTTGGCATTCTTCATGTCCATAGAATCAAACTCATCCCCTCTAACATCTCACAATTATATTTTGACCCTTCAACTTTGTAAAATTGTAATTTGATCCCATTTTAAACTAAAATAATGATTATTAAGTTTTTGATTTTCTTTGATATTCATCAAGTGTTCATCATTTTGTATGTTAATAATATTCTCTACACTTTTCTTGTGATTAATTTCTTGAATCTCTTGATTTGAATGTGAAATGTGTTGAGGATGATTTGGATTCTATTTTTAGACTTGTTTGAGTGATTTTTGAAATTAGCTTTGTTGATTTTTAATTGAATATCTTTCTAGCTAATTTGATGAACATAAACTTGACTCTAAAAAAATTTGTGTTTGTTCTTGATTGTTGATTTCTAGGTTCTTGGTCATATGTTCTAGAACTAGAATATTTTGATTGTGATTTCAATTGTTAATTTTAGTTCTTCTTTGAGTGAATATGTTGTGGATTCCAAGTGTCGATTTGTTCACTTGATTTCAAAGCTAGATTTGTACCTTTTTTGTTGTAAATCTATTATTCTAGCTTCGATTGACATGTTTAGGTTTCTAGATTTATTTGTATATGAATTGAATTGCATATTCTAGATTTCCTTTTACATTTTCATAAGGATTAGTTTCATTTGTTTGTGAGCTTGTATTGTAATAACTAATTCTTCATAGAGTGTACTTGATTTATATACTCTATTTGATTGTGCTTGCATCATGTTTGTATGTTTGTACTTCACTTAGATCATTGTCTTGTGAGAGGTTGTAAAGGAATCTCAATTAGGATTTCAAATGGAAATCTAGGAATCAAGTGAGCGAGCTTCTATTAGTAAAAGGCATGAGGGTAGGAATTAGTGGGACATTCCTTGTAGACAATCATTCGGATTGGTCTTTTTTGAGGGTGTACAATATTCCAACTAATGAGAAATGGTGTCGCTAATGGTTGTAGAGTAACCCATGGATGTTTCCTCATTTGTGAAGTTTTACCACATTAAAAAAATCTTGTGTTGATTTTCTTGTTTTAGTTTTCACTTACTTTAACTTTTATTGTTTTACTACTTGCTTAATTGAATTCAAATTGGCTTGTTAAATCAATTTACTTATTAAAGTTTCTAAGTGTGCATAGTTTGATTGTGTGAAAAAAGAAATGCAAAGAATTTGAGTCTATACCTTACGCTATAAGTGGTAAGGGAAATTTCACCAGGAAAGTTGTCTTCGATCATGATCACAATGTTGATGACCACATGAAGAACTTAAACTACCCATGCAAAAGCAACCCAATGGTTTTGACACAAAAATAAGTCAATTACAAAATAATTGCCCATACATAAATGGTTCTCAAGTATCAACGTCAGGATCATAATTTTTCCAATGAACCTTAAGGTACAATCCATTCTCACCACTCATATTTAGATCAAGAATTTTTTAAACCACAAATATTTTAGAATCATTATCTCCACTACTATCCTTATCATTACTATCATTGTCTTCTGAATCATCTGCTATACCAAAATAGCATTCTTATTGTGAATCTCTATTTTTTAATTAAAAAGAGACCAACACATAGTCTCTCCCACTCCCTTCGAAATGAGAGAAAATCTTTAGTAAATTCATTTCACACCTCTGTCTCAAGATGATTTAGCTTACGACTTTCACATGCATACTGTTTTAAGCCTACAACCCATAAAGTAACAAGATTTGAACCCAACATATTTGCACTTAAACATAAACCAATTGACATATCCATATAACCGAAATATATATAACAATGTCGACTCTGACTTCCTATGCAATTTTATTTTGCATCCATTCATGTTATCTTCACAAGAAATAGCAGACGATATCTATGAGAAGGAAATGAAAAAAGATGATGTTTTGACAACCGATAAATTTCACACTAAAAATCTGAAGGATTTTTATTATTGAATAATAAAGGAAATAGTTTAGACAAATAATGAAAGCTTGAATGTCCTAATCTAAAGTGTCAAAGCATTACATTATTTCGATTATAATCAGAAATATCACTACTGGCCGATAGGGCTTATGTACTTGTGTTAGTTTTGTTCTCAAATAAATATAGCTGATCGATCTCCTAGCACTGCCATTCATCTTCCTGGAACACAGGTCTTGAAATTCACAATAATTGGAAAAGAATTTAGCAACACAATTCATATCATAATTAAGCTTACTAATGGATAATAAAGTACAAGTTTGGGAATATGAAGGATAAATTTTTAGAGTGATGTGCTTGGAAAGAACAATTAACCCCTTACTAGCAACCAGTGCAAGGGTACCATCTGAATTTCTAACTTTTAGATTACCAACATAAGGATGATAAGATGAAAACGAATGAGAAATACCAGTCATATGATCACTTGCACATGAATCAATGATCTAGAGTACTTATTTATCATGAGAGAAATTTAGAGCACTGACAAAGTTACCTTTCTAGGCCACAGAACATAAAGATAGGAAGAAGTGGTAAACATAGACTGATTTAGGAATTTGCACAGATAGTCTAATTTTTCTTGACTGAATGAAAGAGCCTCAGATTCTTTTTGAAAGGCTAGAGAGAAAATTTCAGTGGACACCTGCATGCCCTGGCTAGTATACCATGTTCTCTTGAAATTTGTTGGTTTTCCATGAATTTTTCAACAAGTCTCCCTTGTGTATTTTGGCCTATAGCAAAAATCACACCACCTCTTATCTTTTTCAATGGGCATCTTACTGCCTCCTGATTTAGAATTAAGCTTAGAAACAGCCAGTGTCAAGCTTTCTACAAGGTTTTTACTATCGTTGTCCTCCTTACCATGAAGTAACTCCTTCTAACTCTTAGCACCCCTAACTAATGCAAAGGCTTGATTAAGGTCGGAAAATGCCTCTCTCCCAAGAATATAATCACAAATTTTTTTCAAATTCTGATTAAGCCTTAGTAGGAATTTAAATACACACTCTTTTTCTAGTAAATCTTTCAACCGTGTAGTATCTATGGCATACTCAATCTCAACATTTTGATACAAGTCTAATTTTGTCATTAGCCCTTTTAGACTGTTGTAGTAGTTTGTAACACTTAAATTCCCTTGTGTCGTCTTCTTTATCTATCACTTGATTTGATATATTTGAAAAGTAAAACCTATCGTGGAATAAGTTTTATGAACAACAAGCCAAATCTCTCTAGCAGTGGGAGGAAGAAGATAGGTTTTACTTATCTCTGGTTGCATGGAACAAATAAGCCATGACATAACTGTGTAGTTCTCGATCTCTCAAGTCTCATATTTGGGATATGTTTCTACTGGTGTCGTTGCTATCCAGTTCACATACTTCATCTTTCCTCAACTCATGAGAGTGATCCTAGCAGATTGGGATCACTCCATAAAATTTCAGCCATTCAACTTGATGGTGGAAACCATAAAAGTCAAATGCTCCCACTATGTTGTATTAGGGACAATATGAGCGACATGGGCATCGAGAGTACTGATGGTAGTATATTTCAAGGATACTGTCATCATTGGAGTAAGTGTAACTAATTACCTCCAAGAGAGCAAAAAAAAAAAAAAAAAAGACTACAAAGAATTAAGGAACTGATGCCATAAGAAAAGAAAAAAAAAACACCACTTGGGTATTTCTCAAACGCTACTAACAATGAACCTTTTGGATGAATTACACTTGTGTGCCGCCTCCTCCCAATAAGAACTCTCCTCTCAATAAGAACTAGATCGACGACGATGAGTATTTGATCCGGTAGGGCAGACCCTGGCAAACACAATAGTGGCGATAGGGATGGCAAAAGAACTCGTGGGGATGGGGCCTCACGAGGACCCACACTTATGGGGTGGGGATGGGTTTCAATTTTGTGGGATAGGGCGGGGATAGGAATAAATAATAAAACCTGCAATTGGTATGGGGCGGGTATGGGTTTTATAATCGCCGCTCTGCCTCGACCCTCTTAAAATATAATATTTGTTTATTTTATTATTTAGTTCAATGTTTATATTTTAAAATGATTGAATTTATTTGTTTAGTTTTGAGATTTATATTTATGAGATAATTTTCAATAGTATTTTAGAATTACTTTATGTATTATATCATATGCATTGTGATATATATTTTTTTATTTTAATAAATAATTTTTTGATAAGATTTTAATAAATAATTTAGATAAATGAGTTAAATGGGGGTAAATTGGGTGGGGTTGGGGAAAGCATACTCTGCCCCGCTCCATTTTTTGAGGGGTTTTATGAGGGGATGAGTTTTCAAAAAATAAATGGAGCGAGGTGTAGGGAAGGCCACACCGCCCTAAACCCGCCTCATTGCTATCCCTAAGTGGTGAGTACTAGCGACGACACAGCTTGAGACACGTTGAATCACGACGAATCTAGGCTTCAAAGGACAAATCTTCACAATTTTCGGTGAACAAATCAACAACGTTGATGGCTAGGGATTGGTGATCGGTGACCAGTGAAGCTTTCTAGGCCTACAATGATGGGTGACTGGCGGTGACGGATGTTAGCACATGGGTCAACTGTAATAGTGGCTTATTCTTCATCTCTCCATGAAAGATCGAATCTTCTATTTTTTTAGAATTTTTTGTGGAATTATTGAAGAAAATGGTAGGCTAGCTGAAGCTAAACTTCAAATGATTATGGGAATTTATTGTGTTTTCAATGTTTGTGTTTGGATGCATTTTGTTGTAGATGTAATTTGTTGAATGAATTTGGGTGAGAAAATTGATGAAGATGGAGATGAAGATGAAGATGAATTGAAGTTGATTTTTTCATTTGTCTTTTTTGTTTTTCTTCCAGATTTTAGTATTTTTTTTCTCCCAATCTTTTGAGTTTTTTTAGATCTTTGAGTGTGTTTTTTTTTTTCTCGGATCTAAGTTTTTTTAAAATATTTTTAAAATTTAAAAATTAATATTTTATTATCCATTTTTAATTTTTTTAATTTAAAAAATAAAAATATGGGGTACTACCTATTATATAAAATATGGGGTAAAATGTTAATTTCCCATGTTAGCCTAGAATTACAACTAAGAGGCATTTCTGACTTCTCATCATAACGTTAGTCAAATACTATTTTTAACGGTGGTCAACGTTTTTCAAAGGAGATTTGTGCAATAAAATGAAAGGTTGAATATGATTTTTTTTTTTTTTGTACTGATCAACAACTCTTCTTTCAGAAAGGTTGAATATGAATGCAATTTGGCTTTAACTCAGGGGACTTTGTGCAATTAATCTATTTTTTTTTATAAAAAAAAATCGTAAAGTGAAATGTCGTAATCAAGTGTTGTAGCTATTGCGAATATTCTTTCAACTTTTTTATTTTTTGTTGAAAAAAGCTCTGGTGATGGTATCATTGGTGGTGAAACAAATGGTAACATTATCATATAAATAAAAGGAAAATTACATAAACATGCCCCAAGGTTAGGTCTAATTGCATCTATATGCAACTTTTACCCTAAATTACATAAAACTACCCTGCCATTAGTGATGACCCGTTAAAAGTTGAACTATCTGTTCAAACAATTATAATATTTATATATATATATAATTAAATATTAAAATAATTAAATTATATATATATATATATAAAGTAGAAGACATCCACCGACGACGAAGGTCTCCTCCTCCAGAGTGATAGATTCGGCTCTCGTCCAATTGTCTATATGTTTCATTCATCACAGATCTCACCATTAACCAAAATGATAGAAAATTCTCACTTTCAAAATAATTGAGCAATTTTATTTTAAGATAAATATATCGTAACCAAGCCTCCATAAAATTTCTATTTGAAGCAATTCAACAAACACTAAATGAGCAACACTGGTTATGATTTGAAAGACGCATAATTAAGAATCAAGACAAGCAAAAAAATTAAAAAATACAATTTACTTTTTATACTACAAAATCCACCCAAACAAAATGCAAAAAAACAAAAAAAAAAAAAAAACAAAAAAAATCTCTAAACAATAGCCAATTCCACCCAGAAAAAGAAAAAAGAAAAAAAAAAGATCGTAACTAAACAATACTAATCTTGACAATCTATGAAGGCAATGACAACGAAGGGAGTGAAGGCGACGCTGAAGATGTTGAGCCTTTCCGTACGGTAATTGACGAAAGTGCAAGCCTCCTAAAGGGTGAGAGAGGAAATCTGGGTGTTGATTTGCTCGATCTTCTTAGGGGCCTCGACGGTGGAGATGGGGTAGAGGTGGGAGGTGCAGTGGGTGAGGGTGGTGGAGAAAGGGTAGGAAGGGAATTTGAGGTAATGTTTAGGGTGGGAAGTGAGAAAAGCCTTAAAGAGAGAAAGGTGAGTTGTGAAATTTGGATTTTTTTTTCATTTTTTTTTTTTCATGTAATGGTCAATAGGTCAATCAGTTTTTTAGACAAACATAGGTGAATCATTTTTTTTAGCTAGACATAGAGTGAAAAATAAGTTAAACAACTATAATTATATATTGAAAAAGGTCATTTTAAACAATTGACATAAAATGATTGGCACGTTAGTTTTAACAGTGTGTTTGGTACGCGGGACGGGGCATGACAAGGTGGGATAGTTTTTTCTGTCCCACATTTGGCACGACTTAGGCATGGGATAGAACGGGATATGGTGGGACAAAAATCATAAAAATATGTCTCACCCTAAACCCTCGCCTAGCTTGTCTCATGGCATGGGACAAGTCTGAAAATGACCATTCTACCCTTTAAAATTTCCAACAATTACCAACATATAAGGAAAAAAAAAACCTAAATCAGATTTCTCTCTTTCTTTGATTCCCTCATCTGCCTCTCTTATTCCAAAAATTACAAACGAACTATCTCAACTGCCATTGTTGGAATTAGTCGAATCTTCTTCTACTTCTGATTTGATCTAAGGTTAGGGTTAGGGTTAGGTTTTTTTTTGTTTTTTTTTGTTTTTTTTCGTTTTGTTGAGAAATTGGTTTAGATGGTTCGAATTGACGATTACATGTTGGAATTAGTCGAATCTTCTTTGTTGGAATTAGTCGAATCTTCTTCTTCTTCTGATTTGATTTAAGGTTAGGGTTAGGGTTAGGTTTTTTTTTTTTTTTTTTTTTTTTTTTTCGTTTTGTTGAGAAATTGGTTTAGATGGTTCGAATTGACGATTGCATGTGTGCTTAATTGATTTATAAGTGTATTTAGCTTGAAATCTGTTATGCCCAAAATTCGAGCCCATTGTCACGTGGTTCAGATATCTGAAAACAGGCCCAGAAGGCATATGCTAGATCGGCCCATCTAAGTAATCTCTCTCACTTTTCATCAAAACAATTGCGTTTGGGCCGAAGCCCACGGGTCCCAGGATAGATATGTTCAAATAAATTGGCCTAAAGAATCTCGCTCAACGAGAAGAAGATACCATCGATTATGTCAGTTTAGAGAAGCCATACACTGAACCAAGCCTCTATTACATCCCTCGAGTGCCGAGTTTTTTATTTGACAACATGAAAAGCCCTATTTTAGGTTTATAGGTCGCCTAGCACCCACACATCAAGATCAAAATGAACATGTGTCAACCAAACATTCACCAGATTAATAGGCGGGTGTCAGTTGAAAGTTTCCCTTGCCCAAGCTACCTTGAGTGTCAGCCAAAATACTTGAGTTTGGACACCCAAACACGTCCCCGAAGGTATATAAATACAAAGAGCAAAACTCATCCAAGGTGGAGAAAAAATTGGCTTTTGGAGTTTTACCTCATTCTTAAGATTTTTATCTTTAAGACTTGATAAATAAATTTCGGAACTAATAAACAAATTCTCTTTAATTGTTTACTAATCCTTTTCGACAATAGTCAAATGGCCTACGTGGCGGTTTGACCAGTGTTCACTAGATTCATCCGCAAACAAAATCCGTCTCCAAATCCTCTATTTTGTATGAATGTCAATCTCATCTCTATTTTGTAATGTTTGAAAACATCTGGTTGCCATTTGCCATCTACATATTTATTTGGTTAACTAAACTAAATTGTTATTTATGTTGCCGCTGTCTCAAGTCTCAATTATTTACAGCCTTTTAATTTCATTATTAAACTTGACATAGACACATCTTTTTTTATGTCATGGGTTATTAGGTTGTTCAAATTCAGTATTCAAAGGAAGAATAACAAAGAAATATAGTCCCCCTTGCTGATATAGAAGACAAGAAAAGATATTAACAAACAACAAATAAACATCACATATGTTAGGGTCCCATTAATTGTTGGATCTGGTCAGCCCCTCTCTATAGTACACAACACTCTGTTTTAGTGTTTATGCTGTTAGCTTTTTAGTAAGTGATAGCATTACAAATGTTCTCATTTAGTGCTCAATTTTCCTATCTTTTGTTCTTGTTTTCGAGCACTTTTATGTATATAATGTGTGTTTTAGCTATGTGCAAGTAAATGTCCCATAAATAATGTGTTTATACCAAATGTGGGCAAAACATGACAAATATATAGAGAAAAAGAGCACCGCGGGTTGCATCTACAGGAATGAACCTGCGGAACAGAAGATCATGAAGCCACAGTATAATTTCAAAACAACCCACGTGTTATCACCGTGGGAAGGAAGCCGCGAAGCACGGGATAAGAAGTTGCGCCAAAAGACAAGTATTCTGCTCAAGAACAAGCCTTCTAGTCCGTTGGAAATAGGTCGCGGAAAGAAGTCGTAGAACCCCACTGCTAGTTCATAACTTTTTGGCCTGCTAGCAAATGCTAGCGGACTGAACTAGCGGAGCCTCTAGCTACTTCGTTCAGCTAGCAATTGCCCACGGACTAAAGTAGCCAGACCCTTGTTAGAGTTGAAATTATGAGATTTTCAGGGGTATTTCGGTCTTTTCACACCCCATTTGTGCCCTAACTTTGCCCAACCTATAAATACATCATTTTGCCTCCTTTCTCTTGGTGAACAACCTTAATCCTTACTCTAAGAAACCCTTCTCAAATCTCATCACTACTAAAAAGAGAGAGAAGCCTTCAAGCTTCCATGGAGGATCTTCCTCAATGGAAAGCTTTCCACCACCATTTCTACACTCCCTACACCTATCTTAGATTAGATCCGAAGAGAAAGGAGGGATCATGTGTCAAAACCGAGCCATGGAAGTTCAGAGGATATTGAGAGTTTTTGGAGGACTTGTCTTTAAGGGTTTTCTCTTATTACTATTCTCTTTGTATTTCTTATATTTTTGATGTGTAACCCCATGTGGGAATATTTGTAAACTAACACTTGTGTTAATATATGTTTGTATTGTTCTTTGACTTGATTTGTGTTTTGTTCTATTCTTTGCTATCATTATTAATCTCTTATTAAGATATTCATGTGTATGGAGAGTTATATATTGATGTGTATGTATGGATGAGATTAGGAATAGATTAACCTAATGATGTAGGAGTAGTTGTAATCAAATATCTCATATATGTATGTATGTTGGTAGATGATTCAATAAATATGTGTTTGGAATGATTAGAGTGATTGAGAGCTAGGTTTGTGCTTTGATAACCATTCCGAGTATGAGCTTGGCTATTAGCTCTATTGAATGGGAGAAGCTTATGCATAACTTTGTTAGGATAACTTTGGTTCATTGTTCTTGTTCTTAATGGATCTATACCTAGATACTATTGCTCATTCCATACCCTTGGTTGGAATTGATTTCGGGGTAATTCCCTAATCAAGAGAATGAACCCTTTACTTGAATTAATTGGTATTCACATGCTTAACAATCTACATGATATGCATATTGTGTTTGGTGAAATTATTTTCCATGTGTGCCTCATATCTTGTATCTCTCCAATTCACCATTATTTTTGTAGCTAGGATGTCTTGCCTTTAGGAGTAGAATAACGTAATTAAGAGTAGGCTAATTAGAAAGACAAGCACCCGATTACATTTATATCATTAGTTTTATGCCTTTAGTTTTAGGTTGTTTTCACTCACCTCACGCAACAACCGCATTATGCTTACACTTCACACACACCATTCTCACCACTTCACATTCCATTTGCATTGCTTTCATAAACTCTAGAGCTAGAGATAGTTAACGAATTCCATCTCACTATGGGAACGACCCTTGCTTACTTGCTATACTAGTCCTTTGACTCGTTGCATTCGCGAGGTAATTAGAATAGATAAATATCTTTTTGATAGGCATAACGATAGCCTTCATTAGTAAGCTTCGTACTATCATGGTTTTTGCTATATAAAGAAACTGCATATGAGTCTTCTTATTCTTCTTGTTCTTTATGCAATTTATTCACCAAAGTAAAATTTTGAAGGGTAATTTTAGTATGACTAATGTAATAATGCATGGAGATTTCATTGAAGATAGGCCATCTATGGAGTTTTTCATGTGTTTATGAAATTATTGCATTGGTCATAAGGTGTTTGACTGTTTGATCAGATGCGTTATAGAGTAGGAGTCCACACTGCACTAGTATCTTATTAAGCTAAATTTGATTTAAAAGAAGAAGTTAATAACCTGCAGGGTTGCAAGTCTACAACAACATGAAACAGTTAGAATTAAGATGTGGTTTGATATATTGTGTGGTTCAGTTGTCAAAATGACTGAGTTAGATTAGTCTATTTGCTGTTTGGGGGGCTTTTAAGTATTAATTTTTGTATGAGCAATATACTTGATTGCATGTTACACTTACACAGTTGCATACTTGAACAGTTTCTGCAAACCCCCTTGCATTTCCCTGAAACACAAAAAATAACATCCATTTTTTTAAAACAACTAATTATTTTCATATGATTATTAGTTTGTTACATTCTTGATCGTTTTTCTTCAAAACTTGTTTCTATATATTGAAGTTTATACATCTTTAATTGCATTCCTATTGTTTTTATTGGTTCTGCTACAGCTGATCCTGATAAGGGTTCAATTGATGCCACCACTTTCAAACTGCATAAACGCGAGAATAGTATTGGTTATTTGAGATCAAACACAATTGATATTGGAAGCAGAGTTGAGACTCAACTAAAAAAAATCAATGCTGACAGAGAAGCTATGCAAGCGCCTGGAGAATCAAAGGGAATCAGAAGAGGCTAAGGCTGAGAGATTAGCATAGATGTTTTAGAAATATGATAATTTTGATCTCTTTGTGTCACTGCAGCCTTAGCTAAGTTGCACTTATGAGTAATAATTTTGTTCAAATTCTATTTGTTCATTCATTCATTTCTCTACTTGATTCAATATGTATCAGACAATATGGAAAATAAAGACTCACTGTTTTGCTTCACAAATAGCATATATGTGAATGCCATGGAACTTTAATCTAGTATATATACTATTATGTATAAGCTGATTTTGGGTGAAAGATAAATATGAAGTTATATTCATTCATTTCTCTACTTGAAGTTTTTTTTTGTTTTTTTTTTTTGTTTTTTTTATATTTATTTTTAAAGATAAATATGAAGTTAGTAAGTGAGAAATTGAAATTAATTAATGATAAGTAGATGAATTTTCAAAAAATAAAAAAAATCATTCAACTTTGAATTTCCGGTTTGGGTAATATGGAGATTTTTTTGTACAAAAAAATGAGGAAATTGTCATAAATAATCATGTAAAAATTATTAATTAAGAATATGTTTAATTACAATATTATTATTTTTGTGAAATATGATATATAAAAATATTTATTTAATAAAATTAAATAAATACCGTCTTGTTCTGTCCCGGTTGTCACTATTATGTGGTAACAAATATTAGATAGGATAAGAAGGGCATTCTAGCCATTTGAACCTATTGCCCCGTCCTGTCTCAGTCATACAAAACGCATAACAGTACAACCTACAGTTCTGTCCCAGATATTTCAAACACAATATAGAACAACTGTCATATCCCGTCCATGTACCCATACCAAACGCACTCTAAGGGCGTGTTTGACGCCTGGGATTAGATTATTTTAGTCCTAATCCCATGTTTAGTGACATTTTGGGACATGAGATGATTAGTCCCATCAGGAAAATAATCCCATGATTGTGGAACTAAATATACCCACCTCTAACCCCATCTCTATTTGTCCTAGGACTATTTTATATGTAGACCCCACCTATTTATTTCATTCTCATCATTTTTTTTCCAACGTTTCCTCTCTCTCTGAAACCAAACCTAGATTTCTTCCAAGACATCAACCCTCTCTCTCTCTCTCCAACCTTTCGTCTCTCTTTATTCAACCTTTCCTTCTCCTTCCGCCTTCCTCTTCGTCTCCTTCCGCTGCCGCGGCCTTCGTCTCTCTCTCTCTCTCTCTCTCTCTCTCTCTCTTCCTCTCACCAAATCTTGGTTTTTTTTTTCTTTCTTAACTTTTTTTTTTCTTTATTATGAATCTATGATGATGATGATGGCCGTGGATGGTGGTGGTGGTGATTCTGGGGTTTGTTGAAAGAAACTGGAAAAAGTGAAATGAAATGGGTTTTGAGATTGAAATAGAGATTGGAAAAATTGAAATGAAATTGGAAAAACTAGGTTTCACAATAGTCAAATGAAATTGGATCATAATTTATTGGTTTGCTTGACAAAAAATTGATTTTTGTTTGCTTGGAACGGGAAAAACTGGAATTGGTTTGCTTGACAAAAAATTGACTATTGTTTAGTTCTCGTTATTTTGACCAGAGATGTTGAGGTTAAACAAACCAAATGAGCAAAAACAATATAATAAATGACTGGGTTTGTTGATGAAGATTGATGATTTGGGTTTATCGAAATAATGTGTTTATATTATAAATTCAAAATATTATTATACTTTCCTTTTAAAAAATTATTAATTAATTCCAATCCGATGTTTCAGCAAACAAAACATGGTATTAACTCAGTCCAGTCTCATGTTTCTCCAAACACAGTATAGTATTAATTTAGTCAAATCCAATCTAATCAAATCTCATTTAATCCCACTCACATCTTAATCCAATCCTATCTCATGAAATAGTTCAGCCCAATCTCGCGTACCAAACGGTGCCTAAGGGAACTCAACTAACGGCAGGATAGTTTTGTGTAATTTAGAGCAAATGTTGCATATAGATGCAATTAGAACTAAACTCGGGATATGTTTGTGCAATTTACCCTAATATATATATATATATATATATATATGTTTAAACAAATATATCATTATACCGTTTTATGTACCTATTATTAGGTTGAGCATCAAAGAATTTTCGGTATATAAGAAATAAGAGTGATCCATCACATCCCCATAATCCTTTTTATTGTTTATTGAAAAAATAATGACAACTAAAACAAAATCCTTTATTTTTAACAAAACAAAATGCGAAAAATGCCATTTCAGTAATCAGTACACAGTTGGTTTAAAATTCCAATTATAAATGGATTTTCAACAAAACACCAGATTTCAACTGGTTTCAAGAGTGAGAATTCAGCCAAGTCAAACAAGACAATGCATGCATGTTTATTCCAAATAGCATCCACAGCACACAAGATATATAATACTCAAAATTTGGAAATGAAAAATATAAAGCACATTAATGATACAAAGATAAACAATATGAGAAAAGTTGCTATATTTGTCACCTAATTCACTTCTAAGCTATACAAAATAGGAGCTTGTTAAACTGTGGCCAAATTATTGACTGAAATTTCGATCAACATCCAAAAAACATGTCGGAAAAGATGCCGAATTGAATCAGAGAATGGAATTACTTATCTGCAGAGAGTGGGATAGGCTTTACAGCACATTGTATTCGCATATATGCAGTTCTCACTCTTTCCTTGAGGCCTTGGTTTTCGCTCTCAATATCTCCATTCTGTTTATCAAGATGTGCCACAATTCCATCGACCTTTATCACCAGCTTTCCATTCTCTCCTAATTTTACATCTCCAAAGAGTGAAACAAGCAATGCATTGATAACCTTTTCTGCTTTCTTACCGCTTTCTTCCTCAGATTTCATGGCCTCTGATTCGACTACTACCTTCGGCATCTCCCTACTGATATTTAAGACCAATGCCACGATAGAATCTGACACCATGTCACTTACAGGATCTGAAGTCCAATGCATGGAGATATGCTTCTCTGAATCCTGCTTCAGAGTGACTCGATCATGCACTCGTAGGGTAAGAACCCCAGACTCCTCATCTGTTGATGACTCTACGCTCTCCTATATCTGCTCAAGCTGGTACTTTATCATACCAAAGGCACTAGAGTAGTAACATATGCTGTTGACAGCTGAGAGAAGATGTGGAGATCATCAGGAGCCATTATTTGGTAAGTGAATCCTTTCTTTACGAGTATAGCAATGTCTGTCTCACCAACTTCGGGGGTTTTCTCAGCTAGCCTTCCAATGGTTTTTGCCATTTTCTCTGAGTTAAAATTCATTTCAACAGATTGACAATTCTTTGGAGTGATGATTTTGGTGTTGCAGTCGGCTAACTCAGTCATTAACTTAGTTTTGAGCCTCCCCATTTCATGAGATTCTCCATGAACAAGAATTATGTTAGGAGGCATATGCTCTTTCAAAAATGTGCTTGTCTGAGCATAGTCTGCATGAGCAGAGAATGATATGTAATGGACTTGCATGTTGAGAGGCGCAGTGAGACCATTCAAAAGGGTGACTTCTTTCGGTTCGCTAATTATGGTTTTTGCCAAAGTCCCTTCAACAACATAACCTGGTATGACACATGCGTTTTTCTTATCATAGCACCAAATGTCAAATAACTGTCGCGACAAACCACTCTGAAGTCCACCAGGGCTTGCCATCACCACTGATGAGCCTACATCATTAAAGTCCTCAATGTTGTTTACGGGTGAAATGTGCTTGAATTAGAAGGGGTTTGAGTTTGCAAACTGGTTGCGGATCCTCTCATTCATGGAAAGGATGTATGTCTGATAAACAGCCATACACTTTTTGGCAAGCGGAGAAGCATAATATATTGGAATATTATGGAGCTCGGGATGGTTCGACCAATATTCATCAAGGATCAAGAGAAGTTCTTGGGCACGACCAAGGGCGAATGCTGGAATTAGAACACGACCACCTTGAGAAACAGTTGTGTGAAAAACTTCAGTGAAGTGCTTCTCACGAATGTGCCGCGGTTGATGGAGCTGGACACCATAAGTAGATTCAATGATGCATATATCAGGGGAGAATTGTGGGAGCTCAGCAGCACGGAGATGCCTATCTTCTTCACCAGCAATGTCAACCATAAACATGGCAGCACCGCAGTATAGCACCAGAATTTAATGCCATTTACTTCCAATGTTTGATGGAAATTAAGAACCTGTGGTCAAGAAACTAAAATGTTTAGCATTTTGAATGCTGTAACGATTTGATAATATAAAGTCATTAGAAAATCTGGGTTAAATTAACAACCAAGTGCAAAAGATGGATAGTAATGTAAGGACGAGGATGGAAGGAGGTTCATCTGTGAATAAGTCATAATTTTAGATTCCTAATCCTAACTGACCCTCATTTGATGATTTTATTAGCATGCTGTTTACACAAATCATACAACTTAAAACACTTTGCATCATAATTAAATAATAAAGATTACATCAAAAGAGAAAAAATTTGATGCTAAAATTGCAACAATAAAATCAATAATCTTATTTCAATGCAAAACTTAAAGAAAGAATATCTAACCAACCGTCAAATTCATATTCCTTGAGATTAAAAACTATATAGTGAGAAAATTCAAAAGCAACAGAGCAGAGCAAAACTCGTAGAGGTCTGTCTTAGTGTTCCTTTTTATCAACATGAACAGAAAATGCTGGAAGAAACCATGGATGACAAGAAAAAAATAGCAAACATGCTGAAAGCATTCATTCAATGACAAACAACAACAGGCAAATATAGTGTAAATCAAGTTCATCATAGTATAAGAATCTCAGAGGAACTTCAGATTAGTTAAATGTAATTCTAACAAATGGAAAACCAGTATGGGCAATAAAAGTCCATTGATAATAAAAATTATATCATACAGCCATTAATGAATTCACACCTCAATTTTATCCATGGAGCGATTAATGTCTTGTTCATCGAACAACATATCTTCAACTGAAACTTTGCTCACTTTTACATAATCGGTCAAAAGTAACTTGTAGTTGCATGAGTCATAAATACTCTTCCCTTGAAATTCGTCTATAAAAATTTAAAACATGTTAGTTTAACCTAGAAGAGAGCTATACAAAATGAAGGCATATTAATTCATTAAGAATGAAACAAACCTTTTCCAGAAAATAAGGTAGTGATGCAGCATGATCCAAATGAAAGCTGCAAGTAATGTCAAAAAGAAAAAAGGAAAAAAAAAAGCATCAAGTAATGATGAATGACATGCACTGTCAAGATTGAGCAAGAAATGTAAGTGCAATGGCCATTTTGACGAAACAAAGGCAGATGAAAATTATGTATTGACATTTCATAGAATTTTTTATAGGAATATTACAGAACTTTCATGTAAATATTCATTGTCCTGCAAATCACTAACACTGAAAAAATGCAATTGGGATTTCTTATAAACAATACACTACAAGTTTTACAACCACAAAAACTCTTATATACTCCAAGATACTTACCATAGCAATTCCAAAACCACTTACCAAACAGAATTCAACTACATAATCCAATAGTTCCAGCTTTCTTAAGCCTACTTACCAGAATTCACGAAGTCATTCCTAAATCATGCCCTAAGTAAGTCCAATTACAATTGAACTAAAACCATCCAACTTTGTTCAAAATTCATCCTCCTAAACAAAGTAAGAAACTGAGAAGGAACACTTAGACAACATGGCCTAAAACCAGAAGTCGATGAAAAAAAAAAAGACACATAGACCCAAATGAAACTCAAATCAAGGCTAGAAAGCAGCAAATTTAATGTTGGACCAGATATTAAAAATTCCAACAAAGAAACGATACCAAGAATCGTGAATTTCCACACAAAATCTACCATCCCGAAGGTTCTGCAGAAGTTGTATATAGAAGTTTGAAGTAAACTTATCAACACCCTGATTTACTTGGTCAAATATACACACCAAAAACAAACTATGCCCAGAAGAAACCCTATTGCACTTTGCCTCCCTCTAGTCTTAAAATTACATCATCAAAATGATCCTAAAAAAAAAATTAAATCATAGACCTTAAAACTAATTTTAGAAAACTCTACTCATCCTCAAGTAAAAGTAAAACCGCTCAAAGTCTTAGTTTTGAACTTCTCTAGAGTTTCTTGCATCTACAATTCCATCACGGTTCATATTGCATCACCATTCCAACATATAATTAAGGGGTCAAACATAAGAAACAAAAATAAAGTACAGAGAGCAAATACGTACTGAGTGATGAGAAGGACGTCAATTATGGAAGGATCAATCTCATCAAAGGCAGAGCAGCCATGCCTGAATACGCAGGATGAATTCCGCAGTCAAACTATCACCCATGTCAAGCATAAAACATGAAAAAAAATAAAAATAAAATATAAAATAAAAATATTAGAGAATATCACAATCACATGCCAAAAGAACAAAAGAAACAATAAACCAAATGCCGAAACCTTGGCATTACCATAATAGTCTTCCCTTTATAGGACATGTAAACACAGGACCGACCCACTTCATTGCCGGCTCCTAACGGGGTTATAATAAGCTGGTCCCCTTCTCTATTTACCGGCGGCACTTCCTGTCGTTTAAGAGACGGTGGTTGTTGCCCCATTGAAGCCATTCTTACAAGCCCTCAAATAAAATGCTCAATGAGACAAAGTTCTTTATTTTTTCAGCTGCCAACCAACCAACATAACAGCAATAAATCAAATGAAATGAATCAAATTCAAGGTTTAACTATCAACAAAAATACAAGAAATGAAATGAATTTTTTTTTTTTTTTTTTTTTTTTTTTTTTTTTTTTTTATAATGGTAAATAAAGAAAAAGTGAGAAAGGGAGGATTAACTTAATGAGCTTGGCCTTTCCCAACATTGGTTATTGTACCTGCTAAACATTAATAGGGATATTATTAAAAACTACCCTCTACTCTATTTTGATATATCGGCGAAAAAACATCTTATAGTTTCAATTAATAGATAAAATATACCATATCATTAGAGCATCTCCGATGTAAATATGTATTTTTAAGTTTCTAAATAGTGACAGATCACAATTTCTATTTATTTATTTATTTATTTATTTTGGTATCGAAGATCTCGGACTTTATCTAGACACCTATCCGCATGTCCTCATCAACTGCATGACACACCCATAACCAATTTGTTGGTTCTGACGGTCTATTTGTTGGTTATTATGGAGTGGGACAGATAGGAAACCTCGGCCCACACCCCCGGCCACATAAAGATGCAAACGGATAAATCAGAACTCGCATTCGTTTGGGTAGAATTCGAACCGCTAACTTGGGAGTTACCCGTGCCCCAAGCTTGTCCTTCTACCAGCTGAGCTAGCGCCCTGATGGTTGGCCACAGTGTAATTGCTAAGAGTAGAATCAAGAACTTGAGATTTTCATCCTAAGCCTTGGACCACCAAGACAACCACATCTCCAATGCAATTATCAAAAGTCAAATATGCATCCATTTTATGACTAATCATAATAAAACAATTATTCCACTCTCTCTCCTATTTTATTTTACAATTAAATGAGCTTTAATATTATTGGTGGAAAATGTTATAAATTCTAGTCAATATTTCTAGGAGAGTTTCTAGAATTAGAAACTCAACTCCATATTCTCTAACTTTTTTTACCACATCATTTCCATATTGAAATTAGATAATTGCATTAGAGAGAGTTTTTCTAACTTTTTTAATTATCTATCATATGTGACAGTCAATTTTCTCTAAATACATATTTGTGTTAGAGATGCCCTTAGAAATTTTGAATTTTCTGTTAATATTATAAAGTTTTTGTTAGGTTAGTTGGTGTAAAATAGTAAATGAGTATTAAATGATATAAAAAAATTAATAAATAAAAAACTAATATTAAAAAATTTAAGGGTTAATTGCACTAACTTACCCTTACTTTATTGAATCTAGTAAAAATTTTAAAAAAATATGCCATAAATTAACACAAACATATTTTTGCCATCAAGTCAATCCGTTAACTTTAACGATTAACTAACATTGACCTATTGAAAACCAAATATAACTATGCCACATCATTTCAAATATAAAATATTTTTTAATTTAATATTAAAAAATAATAAATAAAAATAAGATAATATATCGACCGCCTACAGAAACATCTTTGAGTCGCAGATGAGTCTCATCTACGAACTGCAGGAGGTCGATCTCCGAGATCGGCAAAGATCTCTTCCAGTAAGTAGGAGATCATCAAAGATCTCTTATTTCCTTCAACAGTGGAGCTCCAACACGGATAGATTATCTTGTTTTTTTTTATAAAATTTTTTTTTTTTTTGATTTTTCAATTTTAATTAAAAAAATATTTTATGTTTGAGATGATATGGGTATATTTGGCTTTTCAATTGTTAAGGTTAGTCAACTGTTAAGGTTAACAGATTCAATTGATGGCGGGGGTGTTGGCGTTAATTTAGTGCATCTTTTTAATATTTTACTATATTTAATAAACTAAGAGTAAGGTGGCGTTTGTTTTTTGATCTGAAGACTTAAAGTCCTGAATTGGGTCTGAAATCTGAATTGGGTTTGAAATCTGAAGTCTAAGCAATATGTTTGTTTTTTGTTTTCTAATGTCTGAATTAAGTGTTAAGCTGTTTGTTTTTTCAAAACAAAAACATCTGAAAACCTGTAATTTGACATTCATACCCTTGCATCATTGATTGTTATATATTATTGTATTTATTTGTTTATGTTCTTATATCTTGTTAATCCAAAAATAATATATCACTATTTTGAATAAAATTATAGTTATTTTAATTTATATTCCAAAAAAATATTATTTTTATATTAAATAAAACTATATATTAATATTATTTTCTCACACAATTCTCATCACAATTTTCAAAATTATATAATCCAGTCATCAATCATCAATTAACAATAAACATATATCACAAAAAATAAAAACAAACAATACTATTCTCAAAAAGTCATTATCAACCATCACCTTCATCCCAAAACGACACCATTTCAAGTTTCTTCTCCAAGCCTCCTTCGGTCCAGCTGTCCTCCACTACAAAACCACTCTCTCTCAACAACACATAACCACAATCATACCAGAAAGACAGTTTTAATCATCGGAGCCGATCTAGCCACCACAACCACCCTCCACTCCCAATGCTTTCCCTTCCTCCCTATCGAATCTTCCAACGCCGTCGCTGGTCGCTTCCGTGCCGACTCCGTCGACGGTTTCTCTTAGATCGAGGCTTCCAAATCTTCCCACCTCAACCTCCACCTCTCTAAGTCCTTCATCTTCGAGGTCCTCAAGTACGGCCACTGCAACGACGCCGAACTCCTCTGTTGTCTCAAGTTCTTCGACTGGGCTGTCCACACATCAGTGTATGAGATATATACAAGGATACGTTGGGAAATAAGCTATTTTGTGGAGGTCAATTTGGATAAAAAAAAAAAAGAGTAAAGCGAAGTGAGTCCTAACAGACTTCAGATAAAAGTTGAAATTTTCAACTTTTTTATTTCAGACGTTTTTCATCTAATCTCAGATTTCAGATCACTCAAAAAACAAACAAAAATGTCTTACTAAGACATTTCAGCAACTTTAAGTTTTAAGAGCCAAAAAAAAAACGGGCCCTAAGTTAGTGCAATTAACCCAAAATTTAATAATAACTTTTCTTATCAAAAAGTCAGATCTCTTACACCGACTCTCTCTTCTCTGATCCATGCATCTCTCTCTTTCATCAGGTTGGGTGTTGTTTGAGTAGAGTTTAGGTTGGATGGATTTGATGGTAGTGTTTGGATGAGATCAAGGTGGAGAAAAAGATAAGGGTGGTTGGGTTTTGCCATCGGCGGCGTGTGGTGTAGTGACTGGGTTTTGGAGAGGATGTGGTGCAAGTGCAACCAAAACCATGGAGCTAGGGAGGTTGTTTAGGGCGAACGGGGCCATCGTGAATAGGGGAAGGCTATTCGTAGAGTCTCGATTCGCAATGAATGGGACCGCCATGAACGGGGGAGGCTCATCTCCCCCATTTCTGATGTGCTGGTTTGCAACCTACTCCCATGGGGGTTCTGGATCTCAATCGAGATCTAGAGATGAGAATTATTTTTGGTTTTTTTTTTTTTTTTAAAGTTCTTTGAAGAAGATGAAATAAAAATATGTGCTGGTTTGAAGTGGTGTTTGGATAGTTGGGAAGGTGAAGAAAGCGGTGATGGTGGTTTGTAGAACTAAAGATGTAAAGTTCTGGATTAGAGATGGTGGTCTCTATAAAACTTCTATGAATTTTTGTTTAATTTGTTTGTTGATTTTTGTTAGATTCAGCAAATTTTTTTTATACTTATTTATGTTTTTTTTTTAAAAAAATTAAATAGAAAATGGATGGTTCAATTTCTTTTTTGTATTTAATTTTTTAAGAAAATTTATTTTTTAATTAAAGGGTAAAACTGTATTTTTATCAAAAATTTAACATAAGTTAATTGTACGGTGGTTTTTGGCCCAAAAAGGAAACTAGAGGATGGTTTTGGCCGATATATAAAGAGTGGTGCTATTGACACACCCCTACTGATCTATTTATGCCTTTATTTATTTATTTATTTAAATTTTGATTTAATTAAATAAAGTTAAATGGTTTTATTAATTTATTTTATTTATTTATATAACTACCCCTTTTACTTATTTTTTAAACTTAATAAACCTCAATTATCTCTTTCTATCTCAGACATATTTTTCAAACTTAGTGTCTTCATTTTCTTAATCACAAACCGGAATCGAAATATGGGTCAAAACATGCTACACCAAATAGTACCCTATTAATAGGTTTAATGTACATGTCTGACTCCTTAAGTATAGTTTTGACAAACCACCACCATTCCAGCCACCAAACACAAAAAACTGTCAAGGAAGATAAGAACAGAAAAACCACAAAAACAGCAGTTGCAAGACCTTTGAAAAACAGTAAGCCAACAACAAACACAAAACGAGATACATTTGAAACACCCTATAGACATATAAATAATGAAGTGAAACATACATATATGATATTTTAAGACAACACATGACATAGAGAGATCAAGATTTCCAATGAAACTGCAGATGTAAAGGTCAATTAATTGAAAAAGCAACCAATCAAAATTAGAAAAATTTATGAAATATCAATAGGATGAAACTCACTTTTGAATCAATGAAAAGCAAAAAGAAATTTTGATATAAAAAAAGGCATTCTAACCTCTCAGGTGAAAATCTTGTAAAAAAACAAATCACTTAAAAATAAATTCATTAGCACTGCAATTTAAAAGAGAAAAATAAGAATGACGCATTTAAAACTAAGCTAATTTGCAATGTTTTATAGAAGTTTGCCAACCAGGCCTTAAACAACAAACAATACGATGATTATGTCGGTGGCGGCAACTTCGTCAAACTTTGAAGGACGGTTTGACAAAAAAAAGACGATTTCGTTTGGTGACGGATCTTTTGAGAGATCGTAAGATCGTCACTTCCCGCATCTTCTGGTGTGGGTGGTGTCAACTCACTTTCTCCAGCAGCGGTGGGCGGCAGCGGTGGGTGGCGGAGCTTTTAAAAATAAGAGAAGTCTGAAAATCTAATAGTTTGAGAAGATGAAGAGAGAAAATGACATGGAGGAAGAAAATATATTTGGGAGAGAGAAGAGTGATAGATTAAAAATAATATATATTTTTTATATGTCTTTTTAGTAATTTTGATAAAAGAAAAATAAAATAAAATAAAAATAATTAAAAAAAGGGACATAAATAGATTAGTAGGGGGTGTGCCAATAGCACCACTCATATATAAAACTAGATGGTGGTTTTTAATAGTATCCCACATTAATAAGACACGTCGTGTCACAACTTAAATTCAACACATTAATTTAAAGGTCATTCAATTACATGATAAAACACAAATTTTTTTTTTTTCAATTTATGAAAAAACACAATATGATTAATTTATTTATCTGTTTAAAATATTTTGATAAAATTGGACTGTCCTAAAGGGAAAAAGCATCACAAGCGATCATATGCTGAAAAACCCCTATGCAGTATCTGATAAGAATAAAGAAGCATCACCAAAGGATCCATTGCATGTTCCAGTTGGGCCAATTACAAGGGCCAAGAGGATCAAAGAAGCACTTAATGACTTGATTTAAGAAACTTGGGCTGATTATGAAATGTTGAAGTCCAAGATGGACCCACGTGAAGATCAAGGCTTAGTTAATGTCATCAAGACAACTGATTGGGCTGAATAAGAGAGCTTGGGCATGTGGCGGCGTATGGTTGGAGGAGATTCCAATTTCAGCATATTTCCTATTTTTTTAATCCTAAAATAAAGAGTTGATTTGTTTCCTAAATTCAGCTTTCCAAATAATAAGCAAATCAACTAGTTGCTAGTTTTAATCTTATTTAATTCATAATTTTTTTTTCCATTTTTCTTTCCTGATTGTAAGGCATTAATGCCGAATATTTGTTTCCTTTTTAGGTCTTAGATATTTTTAGTATAAAAGGGATGCGTGTATGTCTTATGAATTAGTTTTTGAATTGAAATAATATTGATAGAGAATTTTTTTCTCTTTTGTTCTTTATAGAACTTGTGAACTTATCAAGGGATCTACCTTGTGGCGTTCAAACTTTGAGTTATCACTCACAATCCTTCCTATTTCATGAGTGTGACATCTACAATCTTTCTAATACCATTGATTCTTATCTCCTTATAGATAACGGGTCACGGACTTTTTATTTTCTTTGTTACAAATCCAAATTAGAGCATGATCATTGGTTACATTACCATCTTATAGGTTCCGGGTCTCACTACTCTTGGTGAGGTTCATATCATTTGATATCAGAGCTTAGGGTTCTAAATCAAGTTTAATCTTTCCTTTTTTTCTTTTTAGCTTTCCGGGGCAAGTATTCCAAATTATTGTTGTTGGGTTTCAAGGCAAGTCCTTTGAGATTCACATCATTTGGTATCAGTCTCAAGCTCTAAAATCATATTTAATTATCCTTGTCCTTTATTTTCTTGTTATTATTATTTTTTTAATTCCGTTTGCCTTATTCTTCCTTGGCCGAAATATGCATTCCCAACTTTTCCTTAATTTCATCTAGTACTAAAAAAAAAAAAACAAACAAAAAAGGTAAAAAAAAAAACAAATAATTGAAAAATCTGGCAGTTGAAATTTATATTAACTCTTTATCATTCTTTCTTCTTCATTTCGTTGCATTGAGATTCAAAAAAAAAAAAAGAGAAAATGTCTTCCAAGGGTGATTCATCAAACAAAGAAGAAATAGGGGAACTATCCTTCGTGATGTAGGCTATTAACAACATTACTGTGAAGATTCAAGATCAAATCTTTTTGATGAGAGGGGGAATGATGAGAATCAAGAAGCATCACCAAAGGATCCATTGTATGTTCCAGTTGAGCCAATTACAAGGGCTAAGAGGATCAAAAAAGCACTCAATGACTTGATTTAAGAAACTTAGGTTAATTATGAAATGTTGAAGTCCAAGATGGACCCACGTGAAGACCAAGACTTAGTTAATGCCATCAAGGCAACTGATTGGGCTGAATAAGAGAGCTTGGGCGTGTGGCGACGTATGGTTGAAGGAGATTCCAATTTTAGCATATTTCCTATTTTATTATCCTAAAATAAAGAACTGATTTTTTTCAAAAAAAAATAAAAGCCTGATTTGTTTCCTAAATTTAACTTTCCAAATAAGGAGCAAATTAACCAGTTGCTAGTTTTAGTCTTTATTTATTTCCTAAATTTGTTTTCCTTTTTTCTTTCCTGATTGTAAGGCATTAATGCCGATATTTGTTTCCTTTATAGGTCTTAGATATTTTTAGTATAAGAGGGACGCGTGTATGTTTTATGAATTACTTTTTGAATTGAAATAATATTGATAGCAAATGTTTTCTCTTTGGTTCTTCATAGAACTTGTGAACTTATCAAGGGATCTACCTTGTGGCATTCAAACTTGACTTATCACTCACAATCCTTACTATTTCTTGAGTGTGGCGTATACAATCTTTCTGATACCGTTGGTTCTTATCTCCTTATAGATAACGGGTTACGGTTCTTTTATTTTCTTTGTTACAAATCCGAATTAGAACACGATCATTGGTTACATTACCATCTTATTGGTTCCGGGTATCACTACTCTTGGTGAGGTTCATATCAGTATCTATATATATAAATGAAAAATAAATAAATAAATAAATAGTAACAACAACCAAATAAGCATGAAAACCAGGGGAAAACAACCCCAAACACAAAATGGCACACATGCCATAACAAAAAGAAAGAAAAAGCATCATGAAAACCAAAAAGACTCCTAACCCCTACAGTTATTGCCAACCAATGAGAAACAGAACGGCAGAATGGAGAACCACCAAGGATCTGCCTCCAACTCTAATAATTTAAACTTTTTTAAATTTAGGCACTACTTACACAACATCCAAAAGCTATTAAATAGATTTGTATGTAAATTATATCAGAGAGTTTGTAGGTGAGAAGCTCTCTCTCTCTCTCTCTCTCTCTCTCTCTCTCTAAGGTTACTAAGAAAATGCCCTAATAATAAAATCATAGTGTATATAAATACATTTTTAGTTAATATGGTCTAATTAGTTATTAATATTAATTGGGTTAAAATCTAATAATTAAGAAAAACAATTAAAATCCTTTAAAATATTTAAATTAAAAGTTGAGGTTGTGACACTCATATATTAATATCGTGGATTCAAGTCACAACACTCTTTATGAATCCTAAATTTGTATTAATTTTGATATAGCTTGAGGGGTTTACCATTGCACCACCTCAACTTTTGTAACCTTTATATAATTTTACAATTCACATTTTATTCAAATGTCATTGAAATAAAAATCATCATCATCATAAACAGAAAAATATGTGATCACATTATTTGCAAAATAGTTCACATTTTATTCAAATTTCAATGAAATAAAAATCTTCAGAATAATGTGTAATCACTTTTTTTTTTTTTTTTTTCCAAATTTACAAAATGGTTTTGCAGGTCTAGCAATTTATAAATCTAATACAAAAATAAAATAGTGGTTAATTATGGTTTCATTATTTATTTATTTATTTATTTTGGGTCTACATCTTCTTGTACTGCTTGTGTATATATATATATGCCCATTCTTCGGTGTAACATCACACAATGTAATAGTATGTGATCACATATGATTGCATATTATCACAAATATATATATATATATATATATAGAAAAAATTTTCTGTCAATGTATCCTGATAGAATTATATAAAGACATTGAATGTGAGCCACTCGTTTTACATACTTTGACTTGGTATGTATACACTTGTCAAATCATTGTTATAAATGAGTGTCTCACATTCAATACTCTGATAAAGTTATATCAGGATACGATAATAGGAACGAGACTGTATATATATATAATGTTATCGCATATGAATTGCATATGATCACACAATTAAATTATTGTGATTGTTTATTAGAACATGTAATCACATATTAGTTGATGTGATTGTATCAAAGAAGACATGATCACAGTCAATAAATTTTATTTTGCATCGAAGGGCAGCCCATATATATATAGCCCATTCTTGAGTCAGCGCAACATTACACCATACAATTTTAAAAAATAATCCACATCATTCTAATATGAACCATTGATCACTTTAAAACAAACATCCAATAACCGTGACTTATTCTTTTAATGCATGCCTAGGAATCTTAAGATGACCTTCTAAGCAAGTCACTTCCCACTCACTTCTAATTTGACCGTTTGTTCTTCACATCTCTCTAAGGTTACCGTTTTTCTTCTTTTCTTCCTTATATATTTATCTTCTAGTCATAAACATCATAATTTCTTATCGTTTTTCTTCACTTCTTCCTTTAAATTTTTCTTCCAGCCTTAATGTTCTTCAATTCTTCCTATATCCAGAATCGACACAACCTACTTTATATATATTTCTTCCATCAGCTGTCGCTCTCTTCAGACTAGAATCGTGTCTCCTTCTTCTTATAAAAATCTTCAACTCCGACCCAATCTTCGTTGCTTCATCAGGTGCATCTTCACCACAGTTGTTTGGATTACTTGGCTACACATTCTTTCATATTTGATACCATATTTTCCAAATTTTGTTTTTATTTTTTATATCTATATTTAATGGTCTGCATTGTTAGTGATTCGTCATATCAATAGTGTTTTAATGTCTGTTGTATTCGTCATTCTATAGTTTTTAGGTTTAAATGGAATATAACATCACGTTACTTTGATATAAAAAAAAAACGGTTGTTGCGATTTCTATACTTTAAGGGAAATCACATAAAAGAAAAAAAAACATAATGATTAGTTAAAAATATTTTCAACACTATTATAATTATCCTATCACACATATAATCCTTTGATCAATTTTACTTTATTGCAACTACTCTTATTATACCATAATCACAACGTAAGTATTGTAATGATTGGTTTACATGTTGTGATAATCATAGGTTTCTCGTTTTTTGTTTTTGATTTTATTTGTGTAGTAATGGAAACCCCTTGAGGGGAAAGTTCGGTTGACACCAATGATGAATTGAATAAATTTGAAGTGTCCCCAAATATTGACTCTTCTGTTGTTGATTTTGTGCCTAATTCGTCTTGGGATGGAACTTAAAAGAAACTTGTGGTTTGAGATACAAAGATGACATCGTAATGAAATTTGATTCGATGGAAGACACAAGTGAATTTATCATGGTTATTCTAGGGCAGTTGGGTTCGGTGTAAGATTGTCCAACAAAATCCATGACAATGAAGGTAGATTAACTAGTAGAGTATGGGTCTGTGAGAATGAAGGTTTTCAAGATAAAAAGTACATGTGCAATACAAATTCTAAACATAGGACAAGGCTGTAGACAAGAGTGGGTCGTAAAACTCGTTTCTTAGTTGCTTAGATTGTGATACAAACAAGTATAACATAAGGGCATTTGAGGAAAATCATTGCCACAAACTATTAACTTTTTGTGAGGGTGCTTGGGTACGATCTCATAGAAACATTGATACTAAAGACTTGTCCTAAATTGATGTAATGGGAAAATGCTGCATAAGATCTTGTTTGACATATGAATACATGGTTAACCAGAAAAAGGGTTACTCCAAAATTGGATTCACACAGAAGGACATGTACAACCGGATTGATGCGAAGAGATGGGATAAAGCTTCTGAAAGTGATTCACATGCCGCACTTATGTATCTACAGTCAAAGGTGTATTCTGAAACCAATTTCTACTGCAGGTTTAGCACAGACGATAAAGATAGGTTGGCTAAAATATTTTGGAGGGACTCACATTCCCTATTCAAATACCAATGCTTCGGAGATATTCTTGTTTTCTACAGCACTTACAAGACAAATGTTTATGCCAAGCCTTTGGTATTATTTGTCGGTGTAAACAATCACCGTGCGAATTATGTATTTGGAGTTACACTGTTGTCGGATGAGACTATGCAATCGTACAAATGGGTCCTTAATTCTCTCACGGAATCCATGGGCCACAAACATCCCATTTCTATACTGACCGATGGAGACGAAGCAATACGAATATGATATGTGGATGCCACGTAGCCAAGAATGCATCTACTTACTTTCACAAATAGGAGAAGAAATCACAATTTCGATCCTTATTGTATAAGCAACTAATAGAGGATGAATTTGAGGAACTTTGGAGCGAGATATTGGGGCAGCTTGGTCTCGAAGAAAACGATTGGATGAGTAGGATGTATGAAAATAAGCATTGGTAGATGGAAGCATATTTTAAGGGCCATCTTTTTTGCATGCATACGCATAACTCAATGATGCAAGGGTATGAACAATTACGTGAAGGATTATGTTTGTAGGCGTGAGAAATTGTTTGAATTCATCCCTCAAATTGATAGGGCCCTTATGCGGTTAAGAAACAATTTCTTTGGTGATGAATACGTTTCTAAGAGTAGGAGTCCAGTCATTTTAAGCCACCTAAAGCCATTAAAGGAGCATGAATCTTCCGTACATATTTATCAAATTTATCTTGACGTTGCTAAACAGATTAAACACATTGCACTGGAGGAGGTGGAGAACTGTCACGTATACTATCTATCTAAATATCAATTTCTGGATAAGAAAAGGAAAGTTATTTACCATTTGGACAGGCTTGACTTTCAAGAAATAAATGAATATGGTGTTTGGGATTTAGAAAAGCACAATAAGCCTTTACTTTCGTGTGACTGCAATTTGTTCAAAGGTAAAGGAATTCCTTGTTGTCATATGTTTTATGTTATGAAAGTGGAACACCTTAAAAAGATTCTCGAGTCCATGATATTTAAGAGGTGGACGAAGTCAGCCGCACGTGATGTTCTTATCTAGCTTTAGCCAGATGATGAGTTTTCGAAGGTAATCGATATTTCTCAGTTCGCTTCATTGAGTTTAGAGTGCAACTATCTCTGTCACAATGAGAGCCAAATTGAAGAACGATTCAATTTGCTGAAAAGGGATTCCTTGTTTTGCAAAATACTTTGCAAGGATTGAACAACAAAATTAGAAATAAGGCAAAAAAAAAAAAATTAGAATGATTCTGGTCCACGGAGTCATATTATAAAATATCCAAAGGTTGTTAAAACCAAAGGCAGGTATAGTGGTCCGAATGCACCTAGCACACCGGCATGCAAACCCTAGAAGCGTAGAAGACCAAATCAGTACTGTATTTGCCACACTCCTCGGCACGACTCGCGCAACTGTAAACTAAAGGAAACCGACGATTAGTCACTTTCATTAGTGTAGATGCAATTGAATTTAGTCATTATGTTTTTTTTTTTGTACTAATAATGGGCCTTTTTTTGGAATTGTTGGACCACCTAAAAATATTATTTTAATTAACTGGTGGAGTTTGAATTGGACCACCGATAATTAGTCATTTTCATTAGTGTATATGCAATTGAATTTAGTCATTGAATTATTTTTTGTACTCATAATAGGCCTTTTTGGAATTGTTGAACCACCTAAAAATATTATTTCAATTGACTTGTGAAGTTTGAATTAGGCCACACGGACCACATCATTACTACACACTGACACAAGCAAAATTGACTTAGTCCACTAAAAGTCATAAGGAGAATGTGAAAAGCTTAATCCACTACAAGCCAAAGCTAAATTGGACTAGAATACAAATTGACACAAGCTAAATTGACTTGTTTCATGTCATCCATAAGACCATAATATAAACATGATTTTACAATTTAATTATCAAACCTTGAAAAAAAATTATATTATTCAAAATAAATAAATTTCAAATTTAGTCAAAATAAAAATATGCAAATAACTAGAGATAACTATAGGATCCCTAATTTTTTTTATAAAAAAAGGTAGGTTTAATATCAGTCCACAAGTGTCAACTTGTTTTGAAATTTAATGCGTTTGTGATCATAAAAAGACATTTTTAATAACGCTAAATATATAATATGGATAGAAATTGAAAATTTTATAGAAAAGTTTGTCATGCTTTTAATTTCATTTTGACTAAATTTATTGACATGGAGTCATTACCTGTTTTTCCATGACTCCCTGTTTTTCCATCAAACATAAATGTTAATCTTAAACTGATATGGTTACAAATTAATAAGTAAGCATGTTTTGTAATGTAGATTAAAGCATTACTGTAACCGAACAACAGACATAATCAAAGTATATATTTTATACTATTAGCAATGAAATCATATAAGTTGTGATCGAGTTCATTAACCTTTGAAGAGTTTTGATATGGTCACAAATTAATAAGTTAGCATGTTTTCTGTTCTTTATTATACATAACGAAACAACAAACATAATCTATCACTTTGTACATTTTTCAAATAAAAACACTTTCGAATATGTGATTACACAAAACCTAAAAACCCTTCAAACACACAATATATCATCTTCACTTAAAACCAACATCAGCTATGATGGGTTCGCCATATGAAATATTTAACTGCTGTAAAAAGTATAATCACTTCAAAAAAAAATTCATAATCTTTTAAACACTCTCGAACATTTGATTATACAAAACCTAAAAACCCTTAAACACACAATATACCACCTTCCCTTGGAACCAACATCAGCCATCATGGGATCACTATATAAAATATTTAACAGCTGTAAAAAGTATAATCACTTAATTTTTTTTTTTCATAATTATCTAAACACTCTCGAACATGTGATTACACAAAACATTAAAAAAAAACACACACACACACACACACAAACAGATAAGTGGGTGCTCCTTTACAGCTAAGAATCTTCTGAATTGATCACATCTGCTCCTCATTAAGATTACTAGAGATAGGTACTAGAGGTTGATTCAATTAGTATCACCTTAGAGGAATCAGATGAAGAAAAAAAAAGCTTTTTGTCTAGGCTTACAACAAAAAAATAAAAATAAATAAATAAATAAATAATAAATAAATAAAAAAACTCATAAACACACAATATACCATCTTCACTTAGAATCAACATCAATCATCATGGGTTCACGATATGAAATACATCACACTTGTAAAAAGTAAAACCACTTCAAACAAAATAATATGTCACTTTGTTCCTTTTTCACATCATTTATTTTCATTTTCCTTTTAGACAAAATCTTTCTTACATTGTCTTGATTTTGAAGGAATCTTCTAAACAAATCAAGCAATGGAGACAAGATTGTCTCAAAAGAGGAAAACGAAAATGAATAATTTGAAAAATTATGTAGGTTATAGTTCATGAATTATGTTTGAATTGATCCTAATATGAGAAGAAGAATCTCGTTCAATAGTAAGAAGCAGAGGAAGAAACAAAGAGGACTTATGGATTTAATTTAAAAAAGAAAAGAGGAGTTTGGGATTTGAAAGATCAGTTACAATAACAAACCTAGATGTATCTGGGTTCTTGCGTGTTGGTGATTCTTCTTTAGTTTGATGAATGCGTCTGTTGAGAGAAAAAGTGAGGTAAAGTTGCTGAGTATGATGTATATTGTTAAACTGTGATTTTGGGTTTTCTTTTTTATTTATACGTCGTGTGTAAATTACACAAATATCTTGCATAGTGATCGAGTTGAATAAAATCAAATTTAAAATAAATTAAAACGATTACAATCTTTACACCAACAAAAGCGTGATTTGTAAATATAAATAAAGATAACATTGATTACAATAAATTAATTATGTTGGTTGAGATCATGATTACATATTCTGAATGACTGCCACTTTCAATTAAAACGATACAAAGTTCAACAGTCGAGCAATTATTACAATCCCTTTATACCCACCATTCAACCAAATCAAACACCAACACACTTTTTTAATCAACACTTTCTAACTTATAACTTATTTAGTTCTTCCAGTTTTTCTCCTTCCAACATAGGCATTTCTCTATGCAACCTATGATATTCTTCCTCCAGTGACATCAATGGATGATTACTTCTTCTGCATGTTGGAGAACAATAATTATTTAAAGACTTATCAATATTTCAAATGATGCAAAGTTCAAGCAATATATATATATATATATATATATTTTTGTGATGAAATTGGAGTGACCTAATGGGGAAAAAACATCACAAGCGATTATATATTGAAAAACCCCTAGGAAATATCCAGAAATATATAAATAAAGAAAAAAAGTAACAAAAGTCAACACAAAACAGAGGACGCATCTCCAAAAAACCTAGAGGCACGCAAGCTACACAAGAAAAACAAAGCTAGGAAAACCTAAAAGATTCTCTACCCATACAGTCATTACCAACTAGCGAAGAACAGAACAAAAGAGTGGAGGACCACCAGGATTCAAAAGGAATACCCAAAGCGTGCTTAGAGAGAGCATCCACAAAACTGATTGCCTTCTTTAAAAATATGATAAACCTAGAACTCTATGTGCAAAATCTGATAAATGCAATGCTGCCAAGCTTGAAGAACACGCCAGGTAACTTGATTAAACCTATCCGAGAGAAGCTGAACAATATAAGAAAAATCACTCTCGAGCCAGATCTTATGCCAACCCAATTTCTAAGCATAATTGATGGCTAAAGAAGCCGCAAAGAGTTCAGCCTTAAAAGAAAAAAAAACCTGACCAAGGGGGGCCATGATACAAGCCTTAACAAAAGACTTGTAAGTCCGAAAAACACCCCCACAACCCCCCACACCTAGCAAACCCAAAGCTGTAACATATGTGTTAACTTGATCCACCTCGGGGCTGGGGGCGACTAGACTACACTCCTGATAATCGGAGCCTAGCCTTATCAGGACGACCACTAAGACCAAATCGATAAAGAATCAATAGATCCTCAACATAGTTACGCATACAGCCAATCCCCAAACAATTCGTATCATAAACCAAGTGCCAAACAAGAGATAAAGCAGCTCTGAAGTCAACAGATTTCCCATCAAAAATTCACTGGTTACAGGAATACCACACATTCCAAACCACCGCATGAATATCAGCTTTCCACAAAATCCTAATCTGATCACTGAAGAAGCAGACATAGCTTGTCTGAAAAAAAAAGCCCTAAGTGTCAGCGAAGACAAGCCTCTGAAATGCGGAAAAAACCACCTCCCAAAGAGTAGTAGCAAGAGAGCACTTCAGAAAAAGATAAAATCCACTGATTCCGAGCTAACTCCACAAACACTACACCTGGAAGCTAATTAAAAACTGGATCTGCACAAATGACTTTCGATGGGAAGTCTATCAAGCAGAAGACGCTAAGTTATGATGGAACAGGAGGGAGGGATATAGCGAGACTAGATGTCCCTCCACCAGGTGACCTGTGGGATGTCATGAAACATCTTAGAGTAAGCCGCCTTACAAGAACACTACTGTCCTTAGAATGAGACCACACCAAATAATATGTTACTAGAGAAGTAGCAGTCTTCTCAATCCGAAAACAAATATATGGAAACCTAACTCGAAAGTGATCTTCCAAGATCCATTTACCCTCCTGAATGAAGTCAGAAACCCTGGCCTGAAGATGCATGGTCACGAAATCAGTAATCCCAAGGAGATCCACAGTGGGCACCCCAAGCCAGTTATCACACCAAAAATCTCTCTTGGAGTATTTCCCGATGAGTTAGATACCATCCTTAATGAGCTCAACATAATTAATCCTAAAAGAAATACAGATGGAAGAGGTGATGTAGCCATCCTGAGGTTTCTACAATTGCTTAATATACCTCTCACACAAGTTCAAGCAATTATTACAATCCCTTTCTACTCAATTTTCAACACTAATAAAAAAAATATTTTAGAAATTTAATTTTTCGTTTTTGGTTTTCTATGATCCCCAAATTCACCATTTTCTTTCCATTTTGCCATTATCACAAGCATCTAATTAAAAATTTTGTAATATTGCACAGGTTAAATCAATTAACATTTAAAATGAAAAAAAAATATTCACAAAAAAAAAAAAAAAAAAAAACTAAAACTTCATTTTTTTTTTAAAAAGATCTAAAACTTCTCTTTTTAACAATCCGAAACTAGTGAACAAATATAAAAAGAATTAGACGTCATTTACCATCTATAGTCACACAACTAAAAGTGTGATCATAAAAAAGAGTTTACAAACAAGATTAACATAGTTAATAAAGTAAAAAAGCATCAGGGAAAAACATAAGCGGCTTGGATTTTGTATAGATTTTATTAAATGATTTTAATTACCTTTGGGAAATGAAACGAATTATTGATGCACATAAATTAAATAATTTGCAATATTACACAAATTAACATTCAAAATCAATAAAAATAATCACAAAAAAAAAAAAAAAAAAAAAAACACACTAAAACTTCATTTTTTTTTTTTTAATAAAGATGTAAAACATCACTTTTTAACAATTTGAAGCTAGTGAACAAATACAAAAGATTTAAATATCATTTACTATCTTTCAGTCACACAACTAAAAGTGTGATCACAAAAAAGAGCTTACAGAGATTAACATAGTTAATAAAGTAAAAAAACATTAGGGAAAAACATTAGTGGCCGAGGGTAGCATATACAACAGTGGGGTTAACCTCATCCCAGTTTTGATTCGGTTGCATCTTCTTCGTGTAGCCTTTGAAGAGGTTGAAGCCGTATTGGTGGCCAGTTTAATAACATCGTTGGCAATCATGAATACAGTATTTGGATGCCTTGAATCGCTTCCAATGGCTATTATCAGACGCTTGATAAATGAGGTCAATGTGTTCCTCATCCAATGCTTTCACTCGTTTGTCTATATGTGTCAAAAAGCATTGTATGACCTCATTAAATTTTTTTTTTTTCAGCCGATTTGAATTTTTTAGGATCCATTGTGCAGAATAGATGGATATCGAGACTTCAGAAGATTGATATTTTTGTAAACAGTGAAAGAGAAGAGAAGAAAGGATATTATTATAATGAGAGAGATTTGTAACCCTAATTTATAGAGTATAAAATAAAATTTAAGTGGTAGTCGAGGATAAAAAACATTATTTATTTATTTATTTATTTTTTAAAGTAATAAACGTTTTTTCTAAAATTTTGCATAAGTAATAAATAATAAACGTTTTTGATAATATGTTGAGGAGAGTTTGATTTTTAATTATCTATACGTGATTATTGTTAAAGTGTGTTTGGTATGGCTTTTCAAGTAGAACATATAGAGTAGATGTTTTATTAATAGAGCTTTTATTGAGTATAACTTTTGATAAAAAGAGCTTTTGGTTCTAATCAAAGTCCTTATTGTGAATTTTGGTTGTTAAACCCTTTTAAATCGTTTTGATTTCAACATCCGATGACACTTAGGGGTCATTTGTTTTTTTGTCTGAAGACTGAACAGTCCTGAATTTTTCTAAAGACTGAATAGGGACTGAAATATGAACTTGAATGATATGTTTGTATTTTTTTTTTTTTCTAACATCTGAATGTACTGGTTAACATGTTTATTTTTTAAAAATAAAATTGTCTAAAAATAAGTAATTTTACATTTATACTCATACTAATTAAAAGAAGTAATTTACCATACACTATTCTTTATAACATTTTGTATATTTTTCTAAAAATAAAGTTCAATTTAACAAAATAAAAAATTCATCAAAAAATATAATTTTGCATGTTCTACAAACCAATTTATTGTCAAAAAAAAAAAAAAGAGTTCAAGTTCAAGTTTAAATTCAATTTTGAATGTTGTCTACGTTTCCGGTGTTTATAATTCATGAAACCATTTTTGTTTTTATGGTTTACTAGATCATATACACTGGAAACCAAATAAACAAAAAAGGTTCTTGAATTTTTTATATACTATTATTCTATAACATCTTTAAGCCACAAAATATATACAATATGGTAGACAAATTTATTGAGTACTATATGAATGGTAAGTAAAAAAATAATAATAATAAAGAGTTCTTACCGGGATTTGGTAAGAGGGAAATTCAATTTTTCAATCCTTGAAACTTTTCAGTATGAGAAGTAACTACGGTTTTTTTTTTTCTTTTCTAAAACCTATTTAAAATAAGAAGTATGTTAAAAGAAAAAATTCTATACCATATCAAATACAAATAAATTTGGAAATATATCTTCTTTGGGAGGATATACTTGGAAGAGAATATTTTAATTGTAATCTAGTGATTTGGAATTAAGTTAAAAGTCAGGATTTCTTACTTTTTATTTTAAGTTGTTTTTTGATATTTTTAAGTTGTTTGACCACTTAAAAAAAAAAACAAACGAAACAACTTAATGAGTTCAATTCAGACCCATTAAATTTTAAGTGAAAAAAACAAACGACTCTTTAGTCTGGGCAAACCATGAATCAATGGATATGACGCGGGCATGTTGTTTGAATTGAATTCCTTAATTTAGTTTGATATTTAATTGCACGATTACTTTAGTCTTTAGTTCTTTAATTGTAATGTTCGATTGTTAAACCCTTTTAAATTGTTTTGATTTCAACCTCCGGAAAAAAAATGTTTTTATAGTTCAACATGTTCAAATAATTTTAAACTATATACTTTCAAAATATTGATCACTTACTGAAATGGTTGTGAAATTTTAAGATATTTTGAGTTTGGTCCATAGTAAACTTTGTTGATGTAAACAACTTATTTATCCGTGAAAAACATTATTGGTCCGTGTTTTTATAGTCCGATATGTTGGTACAATGTATGTAGGGACGAATCCAGGATTATGTTTAAGGGAGGGCATCGTGAAAACCATTTAAGATTATAAAATTTCATTGTTAAAAATTATACTAGTCTTTTTCTAATAACTACTAAATTTTCGAACCCTGAAAAAGATTGCATTAAAAATCTCTGGTATGCTTCTTTCCAAAATTAAAAATTAAAAATAAAAAATAAAAAAATTAAAAAAATAAAAAAATAAAAAATCTATGGTATCCTTATCAATAGAGAGAATCATAATGCCACAAGACTTGTACATATGATAGTTAATAGTTCTTTGTTTTTTATGAATATTTTTGTTTCTTCTTTATATATATACTTTGTATTCATGAAATAAAAATAATAATTAAGTTGATACCAAAATATATATAAATGAATATGAAATTAGAAACCCGAAAGCATAATATGGATTAAAAAGCAATTATAAAATGTAAGATATGCAACTAAATAATATTGATATAAGCTAAGTAGCGATAAAAAGCATCGAGGACCGCATAGCGCAGTGGATTAGCGCGTCTGACTTCGGATCAGAAGGTCGTGGGTTCGACTCCCACTGTGGTCGAAATAATTTTGTTATTTTATTTCTTATAATTTAATCTAAAAATCGTATTAGTATAAAAACATGACACTTTATTTTTGATGATTGATGATTGATGTGGTTATCGCATCAGGAAGAGTGTTTGGTGCTCCCAAGAATGTTACCAGCTACATCAGGAAAAGTGTGATGGTTTTGAAGTGGATATCTCATTTTCTTGTACCAGTGGTTGAACATTCGAGCTTCGTGTCCTCAAGTCTCGCAAGGACGACATTCGATAACCATATACCTGGCCTTTCTGTTTGGTTCAGACCATGACCATCACCGGAATTGTAGGATTATGAAAGTCATCCGCAAAGACAGTAAAGAGCCTGTGAGCTCCAGACCACCGATAAAAAGCAGTTATTTTACTGTTGTAACAACAAGCACACACTTCTGATGATGTATATTTAATTTGACTGCCTTAACAACTAGGTAGAAATGAAGACGATGTTTTATGCTAAATTTCAAACGACCCCTAAAACTGCAAACATAGGTAAATATATATATATATATATAAAATCTCACCAATATTCATTAAATTTCATCAAGGTTTAGATAGAATGGTGTTCTTATAAATAATCTAGAACATGTGATAAGGCTGACTTAGCAGTAAGCAGTAACATATAATCTAATGAAATAGGATACCACATCATATCTATGTTTATAGGCAAATTATGTAATAAAATCAAAGTTCCATCTCTTAACAGACAGTATCCACAACCAGCCAAAGAGTTGAAACATGATATTTACCATCACAAACTTATAGTTCCATTCTATTCTATTCAATAACTTCGTATCCAACTGCGTACAGCCTAAAATCTTCTCAATACCTTCCCTGCAGAATGCCAAAACAATATATGTCAACAGATATTAACCAAAACCTATCATTTCAAACAACAATTTCACATAAATTGGTTTTTGATATGATTCTAGAATTTCAAAATTTATAAGAGTTCCCTTACAACATTCATCCTACTCATCATAGCTATCATATTTTAGTTTTAGTTTTGTCACAGAGAAAGCAAATTTAAAATGTTTAAACATGTTATTTACTGAGAAGAAATCCCTTACTTGATCTGTTCCTGTTTGTCCCATAGGTGCATAGTTCCTTCTATCTCCTTCCCCGTTCCCCTGCCCAACTTGTGACAATCCTTGACTGCTTCCTTGCAAGTTCTGTCCGTAATTAGGACCTGCACCTTGCCCATAAGTTCCACCATGCGAGGGGGCAGTATAATTCATATTATCTCTCGCAACATTGCTCTGCCCATAATTTCTCTGGTCTGCTTGTGACGGATAACGATTCCCCTGCTGTCCTTGGTTGTAACTGCCCTGATATGAAGGCATTTGACCTCTTCTATCTGCATGATAAGAGTCCCTCCCACCAGGGGCATAATCCGTATTGTTCATTGGCATGGGGCCTCCTCCTTGTCCTGCAGTACCAAAATTTTGTTGAGGTGGATAGTTTTGTTGAGGTGGATAATTTTGTTGTGGTGGTACATTTTGAGGAGCCCTATAGTTCCTGCCATCCTCTTGCATGGGTCCCCCTGAATTTGGAGGACTTTGCATCGGTCCTCGCTGATTTTGCATTGGTCCTCCTTGCTGATTTTGCATCGGGCCTCCTTGCTGATTGTATCTTGGTCGGCCAGGGTTCCTATTTTGGTCACGGAATCTTCCACTTGTATTACGTTGTTGAATAGGAGGTGGTCTAGGTGTGATTATTCCGTTTTCATATTTATCGCCTGACAAGTAGCGTCAAAATTGAATAAAAAAATTGAAACATAGGAGGCAGAGTTAGCTTACTGCATTAATAAAGTAAATCTCAGAAAAATAAAGATAAAGTGTATAAAACTCCCACCTCCATATTGCTTGTTTACTGGATCGATATAAGAATCTGGCAACACAAAAACAACTCCAGGGAGAGCTGTTTAAATAATAATATAAAATCAGACTCATCGCCATAAATAATTACTTTATACTGATATCAAATGTTACAAAAGCTTGCCTTCAAACTTTTTGCTTTCCTCTTCAGTCATTACAGCCTGAAAGCCTTGATAAGTGGTTGTGCTGCAAGCATAGATTATTTTCTTGGCCTCCTCCAAGCTGCCACCGCCAAAAATCAATCGGAATCAGCATAACCATTTCAGACTACTAAGCATAAAATATCAAGGCTCAGTTGATATAATACAAATGCTGTTCGTTAAGAAAAAGATAAAACATCTTCAAAGATATGCAGCTTCTGGTGTTAGCTATTAGTATTACTACGCAACGCATGCATATTTTGAGTACTAACCAATAACCATCTTAAGGTTAATTAGGGATGGGGATGGACAAGAAACAGGTCATGACAAATCCACTAAGTCCCACAGGCCAAGCTGATTAACACTTATCATTCCTATCAACCATGCAATATTATCTCAACCCTCAAGAAACAGTGAAATTCCTGTTAAATGTGTCGACATTAATTGAGCTTTCTTTTTGTAAACGCTGTCCAATTCTAACTAAAAGTTGCAAGCATGTCTTAAATTATACTTGAAGTGTATGAGGAAACTTAAGGGATCCGAAAACAAGACACTAAACAACATCAATTGCGGTTAATTTTTATAAAATGCAGTCCAACAAAACATTCAAACTTACATCTCATACAGACAATGTTTCAAAATTCGAATTGAGGCAACACGCCTCACGGCTGAACATGCATCGAGTCAGCCACCTCAGCCTTGAACTCGCTCAGACCCGCCTCACCTTTTGAGGCAATAGAAAGCTCAACCAAACAAGCACTAAGGCTCCAAACCACTAGACACAAATGATATTCTCTTCAATAAATAACGGCCATTTATCATTAGGATGACATTTTGGATCCATATTTCAAGCCACTAAACTTTTTTTTTTTTTTTTTTGTCGTGCACTTATGTTTTGGGATCCTTATGTTAATAAAGTTGATTGTGAACCATTTTCGATGCATTATTTATCATTTTCTAATTGAGGCGACTGCCTCGCCACGCGAGGACAGAACTGTCTCATGCATTTGAAGACATTGCATACAGAAACTAAAACAATTCAAGTTGAAAGGTAAAAAGCTTATAAGTTATCAAAAAAGGAAAGGAAAAAACTAGTTACATATCTGCTCAAATTCTGTAGCACAAACAAACTCAACTGATCACTTAAATTCCTCAAAACTCATATGCAGTCCAGAAATTGAACACGTGAGTGAGTTATAAATTGCAGATAGAATGCATTTTAATTTAATAAGTATAGTAGATAGCAGCAGAAAGCAGCTGATAAATTAAGGATCAAATATCTAGGAGAATGAACTATCAGATTCAAGTATCGTATTTTCATAAATAAATAAATAAATCACATACAATACAGTAATGCTAGAGTTGCAGATTTCAATGTTGTGCGTTAGTTCTACTACCCCATATCATAGATTGATCCAGGAATTCCTAAAATAAATCAGAGAAAACAAAGATAAATAAAAATAAAAGAAAGTGAGATACCTAATGTTGAGTCCTTTGGCGCAGGTCTCCACATAAGTTTGGACCATTTCTTCGGGTGTAGGTCCTGGGTTTTTGGGGAAGTCCATGGTTATAAGCCAGTGATTGTAATCGCAACCCTCGAACAGAATCGTGTCAGGAGTGATATCATCGCCTTCCTTGTAAAGGTGATATTGTTTGCTAGACGAGAGCGAAATCGTCGGCGATGATCTGAACGATCGAGATTGAACAACGGAGGCTAAATAAGGTTGCTGCTGCGACGAGTGAGAGCAGACTGAGGAGGATGGTTTGAGAAGCGGAGGAGCGGAGAGCGCCGGACGATGGAGAGCGGCGAGGGTCGTCAGGGCTCGACGGAGTCGGAGAGAGGATTGAGCCATGGCTTCGTCGGTGAGTGATGTGAGAGTGACTGTGAGTGTACACTAGGGTTTTTCAAGGGTTTTTAATTAGAAGAAGATGAGAGACGTGCACAATGCCTAAATTGTCCCTAACCTTAAACAGTAGAATTCCTTTAAATTAATATTCTTGTGACCTATCCTTGAGAATTAATTTAGAGGGTATCCTTGAGAATTAATTTAGAGGGGTTATTGATTTGAACGGTTTGACCTTGTAAAATGTTATTTTATCTTTAAAAATGTGTAGAAGTCGGTTTTCTTGTTTAGGGAATATTCATTTTTGGGTTTCCTTGTTTAACCGGTTTTCTTGTTTAGGGAAGGTTCCTTTTCGGGATTCCTTGTTTAGTCGATTTTCTTTTTCAGGGAAAGTTCTCGTTGTTTAGGATTCCTAATCGCAATGGCACTGCCCATGGCAAATCAAAAGGTTTGCTTCTCCTTGACAATTGCACTGCACATGTACCACTTATAGAGCTACCTAATCACATCCAACTCAGGAACATCACAATGCACTATTTACCACCAAATTTGAAGAAGTGTGTTACACACTCTAACTGAAAAAGTTGACATCAATGATATCACAAGGCAGAATAATGATGATGTAGTTAAGATAGATAATGACGATGATAGTCATAAGGTACCTAAAATCTCTACAAGTAAGGTTACGTTGTTGAAATGTTAAATTTAATTGAAACCTTTTGACTACAACAAGAAGGTGATGATAATAGCTTCTTGAGGACAATTCAAAAGATGAAGAATAAAATCAAAAATATCAAACATAGTGACCGAGTGCAAACTAGCATCTTGAAATACTTTTCTAGTTCTTGAATAATTTGTAATATATTTTGTACTTTTATGAAATTATTAATTTATGCGACAGTCGGGACCGAAATTTTACACTAGGTTTCAAAAACAAATTATTAATTATTACGATAGAGGGGTTTATTAATTTTTTACACTGGCCCAAGTCGGGACTGAGATTTTTATTAATTTAGAGAGGATATTAATTTACAGGGGTTCTACTGTAGTTAAATTCAAAAATAGCCTTCCTGTTTCTAACCGCTAGTATAATCTTGATACATTTTATCTTTCCGATCCGATTTATATTTGAGTAATTGCCACACACACCCCTTGACTATACCTGAATTTGCACGTTTCCCTCAAAAAAAAAAAAAATTTAAGCATTAAACCCCCTGAACTTTCATAAATTGGTAATATGTAACGGAATAGTAAAGCCATCCATTTTTCTGTCAAGACAAATTGCACTAAGTTCCCCTCATTATATACATAATTGTATTAAACCGGAAAAAATATATATAATAATATGACCTAAATACCCCTCTGACCAAATTTTAAAAATCAATTTTTAAAAATAAAAATTTAAAATTTAAAATTTAAATAATGGTTAAATAATAATAAAATTCTAAACATTTTGAAAGTGAAAATTAAATAAATACAGAAACGAAAAAAATTAAAATAACTTAAGAATTATTTAAATTATCTTTTTTATTTAAATATAAAACCCGGATGAATATTTAAATTATTTAAGGCGAATTATCATTTTATTTAAATATCCATAAATATCACTTGTTCATTTACAATAACTAGGGTATTAATAATGTCAAAAACAAAAATAAAAAAATTATATAATAATAATATAATAATAACGATAATAATAATAATAATAATAATAAAATAATACAATAATATAATAAAATAATACAATAATATAATAAAATAATGATAATAATAATAATTTAAATACCTTATATCTTTTTTCGCCGTTATCATATATATATATTTTTTAATATCCCTAAATATCACTTGTTTATTTACAATAATTTAAATATCCCTAGTTATGAAAATTCAGAGGGTTTAATAACGAAAAAAAAAAAAAATGTATAGGGAGAAGGTGCAAGGATATTTATGGATATTTAAATAAAAAAGATAATTTAAATGATAATGGCTAAAAAAAAGTATAGGGTATTTAAATTATTATTATTATTTTTATTATATTATTTTTTGTTGACATTATTAATACACTTGTTATTGTAAATGAAAAAGTGATATTTAGGGATATTTAAATAAATAAAAAAAAAGATAAAAAAAAAGAAGATAATTTAAATGATAGGTCGCCTTAAAATAATTTAAATATTCATTTGGGTTTTATATTTAGGGATATTTAAATAAAAAGATAATTTAAATAATTGTTAAATTAATTTAATTTTTTCGTTTCTCTATTTATTTAATTTTCTTTATCAAAAAGTTCAGAATTTTATTATTATTTAACCATTATTTAAATTTTAAATTTTAAAATTTGATTTTTAAAATTTGGTCAGATGGGTATTTATGTCATATTATTATATTTTTTTTCCGGTTTAATGCAATTTTGTATATAATAAGGTGAAGTTAGTGCAATTTGCCATAACAGAAAAATGGATGACATTACTATTCCGTCACCTATTACCAATTAATGAAAGATCAGGGGGTTTAATGCATAAAAGACAAAATTTAAGGGGCAACATGCAAATTCGGGTATAGTCTACGGAGGATCTGTGCCAATTACTCTTTATATTTCCACAATCATCTTCCAAGTACAATTCATTTGTAGAAACTTAAATTTTAAAAAAATTCTAAATGCACTCCATTTAATTTTAAAATTATCTTTTATATCTTTTAATACTCGTTTCCCTAATAACCAACGAATGGCAAGTGTTTTTCCTTGTGCGGGTCCTATTTCAATGGAGAGGTTCGAGTCCTCCTCCTCTCTAAAAATCTTGAATTTATATAATACTTAAAATAACAAAATAAAAAAATTAAAAAATTAAAAAAATTAAAAAAAAAAAACATATACATGTTATTGTAAGTTACATGTTGTCCATCATAGAACATTGTTGTTATATATACATTTTAAATACTCGCCGACACACATGTTTATATTTGAGACTACGCGCAGTTGAACCCATAGAGATTTATGAAAAACTAATCTAATTCTATTAATCTCACAAGGAACCGAGTTAGCATTTTATAATATTAAATAAATTTTATACGAGCATGATTTGATGGACCCAAAAATAGAAACCTGATTTAATTCTCCCAAATATTAGAAAACTATCACATAATAATAGAAAATCAACTTATTGTTATAAATTAGAGCCTAAAAGCAAGAATATAAAATAAACCAATAAGTAAGAGAGAGAGAATATAGGGAGACAGGACTTTAGTCAAGCTTATTAATGATTACATAATAGGCCTATATATATATAGCCATATGGAGGATTATCTCTACAATTTATATATCTTAAATTACAAGATAATAATATATAATTATCTAGGTGGTAAGAAGTCCAAATTATCACAACACTCCCTTTTGGATGTACGCCACCTTGATAAATCCATCTAAGCTTTATGAAAAAGATTTTGAACGTGCTTAAATATTGTCTCATTAAAAACCTCGATAGAAAAACCCAATAGGACAAAATCTGATTAGGGAAAAAAGAGTACATTGCACATATGTCTAAAGCGAAGGATACTCTATTGGGAAAAGGTGACGTTGAAGCGCATGCTTAATACTCATCACATAACAAATAGCGTCTACTAGAAAAAAAAAAAAAATAGATGAGAGTATCCAATCACACAACACAACACAAGCAATTGAAAACCACCTAACAATTTTTTTCTAAATAAGTATTTCCGAAACAAAACCTTCCCCAACAAGAAAACCAACTCCCCACATGCTTTCCCATGTCTTCTAGAAGTTCCACACGCCACCCTAACACCTCCAGCACACAGCAACTCGCAAGTGCTGCGTAGCAATCTTCCGAAGGCTCGTACAGGTGCATCCAGGACCGGATTCCGGTGTTTTTTTCACCGTTGGCTTCATCTCGAACTCTTCTTTCCAACGCCACCTTAATCGTAATCATCTAAATCCGTTTACAAATCCAGTTTTGGATGTCTTTATGAAAAGTGAAAACACATGAGGCATATAGAAATGTTAATATATCCATATTTATGAGGTATTCACTAAGATGATAATACCACATTCTTCTGAAATGTTTTAAACCATATAAAAATCGTTGTAACTTTATCGAACATAAGTTACGAGAATTTGAATTATATGTTTCTGGTATTCTGAATCCTTCAGGGATTATTCTCATCATAGAAATATTATTTATACAACAAAATATTTGCATATGATCAATACTGGGTTTCTATAATAAACCCTTTGTTTCAAGATACAAGTTATATCTTGCTATCTTACTTTTTGTACGAATAATCGTTTTAACAAAAACGTTTGACATCTTTAAGTGTCGACAATACATGTCCAAAACATTTCAAGTTCTTAAATGAATATAGCTCTATCTTTTGGGCAATAGTTTTACGTCGACATTAATCCATGATTTGTGGTTCAAGGTCCTCATCATTTCATAATATGTAGAGTAGCAACTTCAATTTTTAGTTTATAGTACACAAGCCTTTTCAAGGGCTAATGTAAACTTTCATAGAGGGGAACTGTAATATTTATGTACTTTCGGTATATGTGTGTTTGCATAGGCAATTGAGATCCCTTTAATTTATGAGTCTCATACAAGGAGATTACATTTCATTACTTTGTACCTTACATTTAACTCTCCATGAGCCATGATAGCCATGATAAGGATTACGTATAGCTTGAACATTATTTTTAACAGGATCATGATTTTTCATATTCGCTTCAAAAAGAATAACAACTTTTAAATAAAAGTCACATTTCATACTTTTGATGTACAGTGAATAATTTATTTGCTGCCATTTGCATGAATTGTTCTTCAAGAACAATAACCCAGGTTAATATATTGGCAATTAATATAAATAAATTCATTCGAATATACAATTTGATGTATACAATGATCAAGATAAGAAAAAAAATGATGAATGCCACCTGCAATTTCACATCGTTAATTTTTCTAATTGTATCTTTCTCCCCTTAATAATGTGAATTTGCTTGTTTATTGTCCTTATTTTGTTATCCTTCATGGAGTTATTTGCACCCTCTAAATGTCTTTTTTGGACACATTTGTACTGTCATATCATCCTTTAGGGATATATTGTACTATCATATTATCCTTCAGGGACTAATTTGTATTGTCATATTATCCTTCATGGACTTTTACTAAAGAATCTGCTGATTTATAATGAATATCACTACAAAAAAAAAAAAAAAAAAAATAGCCTATCAGTGATGAACTATTTCGGACGGCGCTAATTGCCGTCAGAAATGAGTAAAAAACTGATACCACATTTCCGAAGGCCTTAGACCGTCGGAAATAGTCAAAAAAGCCATCAATTTTGTTACCTTTTTCGACTATTTCTGACTATTTCCAACGGCAATAAGCCGTCGAAAATAGTAGTAAAGCTGTCGAAAATACAAGTAATTTTGACCACCTTGAATCACTATTTCCGACGGCCATGGCCGTCGGAAATAGTAGTATTTGTGAAGGCTCGTTAGTGAAAGTTATTTTTGACAAGCGTATTTTTTACAGCCTCCGACGTCTTTTTCCCGTCGGAAAAGTGTATTTCCGACTAGAAATGATCTTTTCATACGGCTTTTAGCCGTCATAAAAGACCATTTTTTATTTTGTAGTGTATCCATGTTACTTCCACGGATTTGATTCATCATAATTTTCTTAAAATAATTATTTTGAAGAAATTCTAGTTCATAACAATATATGATCATATTGTTCTTATGATCATATGATAGACTCAATTTGTAACAAGGAAATTATATGCTTCTGGCATGAAATATTATATAAAAAAAAAAAAAAAATACTATGTATGTTTTTTTATAACGAAATAGATTCTTCAAAATCTATTTAAATAACAAAGTTTAACATATATTTCATTTTGTTTTTCACTATATAACATACAACTAGATCTTTTGGAGCCTTTACACTTGGTAAAATATCAACATGATATTTATGTATACTTTAGGTACACCACTATTTTTATCTCATATGTAAGAAATTTTCTTACTTTGTTTTGGTGTGATTCCACTTCTGGTGGTTAGGATTTCTTGTTATAGCACCAAGACCATAATGATTTTAATTGACCAAAAACACCACCATGACTATTGGATAACTTAACATTTTCTTCATGGAATGATATCAATTCATTTAGTCAGGAGATATACATGGATTTTGTTCGGACACAAAAGACATAATATTCACACTTAATCATTTGTAATAATGTGTTCTTGACCTTGTTTCTTCAAGAACAAATTGTGGATTAAAACCATAAAAGACATAATATTCACACTTAATCATTTGTAATAATGTGTTCTTGACCTTGTTTCTTCAAGAACAAATTGTGGATTAAAACCATAAAAAAAATATTGCTACTACAAGAGCAAATTTAAAGTATGGATTATCAGAGTATTCTTCAATCATGCCGTTTCATTTATTTAATGATCCAATACGATAAATAGATCATTTGATTTACCATAAAATATAGGTATTTACATTCTTCAGGCAAATAATTCACAAATGAAAATCCTCAATCTGTATTTTATCATTGTGTTTCTATCACACATTCACTATATTTCTGTTGACATCAAATATAATGCCATTGACACAACCAAAGGAACTTTTTTTTTTTTTTTTTTTCTTTTTTTCTTTTTCGTTTTTTGTCATGCAAATCATGCACTACATACACTTTTCTTCACAAGCATACACGGTTTGCTTCCTTATGATATAAGTGTATCCCATGGATCTTTTTTGTTGAAAAACGGCTCATGAAGTTGTGATTTTAATTCGAGTTAAAATCAGCCCATAACGAGCGCCATATGCCAACGTATGTAGTAGAACTCAAAACTTCAAGTTTTGATATAATTGAGATTTAAATCTCTATCGATTAGATTCAAAACTTCAGGTTCTAATTATATTTAAAGCTTATGTTTAATTCTAAACTTAGGGTGTAGATTTAAATTTATTTCAAAAATATTGGATCATTGCTCATGCTTGATTCATAGCTTATAATCTAATTAAAATGGAATCGAGAACTTCAGGTTTTGATTAATTATATGGAAATCCAAAACCTCATATTCTGATTAATTATATTTGGAATACATAACTTCGGGTTTTGATTAATTAAATCGGAATACAGAACTTTGGGTTCCGATTAATTAAATTGGAACACAAAACTTCGGGTTCTGGTGGATTAACTTGGAATCCAGAACTTCAGGTCCAGATTGATTAAATTGAAATACAGAACTTCATGTTCTGATTCAATTAATTTTCAAAACATTAGATTAATAACTATACTTGAAGAACTTTGATTCAATTAATTTTCAAAACATTGGATTAATAACTATACTTGAAGAACTTCAGGTTCTGATTGGTGATACAGTACTAACAAAAATAATAAAATAATTGGACATAAATAAAGATAATGATTAAAGCAATACGGATGAATCGTGATTCTAAATTAATCAAAGTAATTTGCATGCATTCTGTTAGGAAATATACCCTAAAGCAAGGAATTTTTGTATTTAATCTTTAGAATATCAATAAAGTCATTTGTATATATTTAAATCATGTAGCATTTATAATAAAAGATTATGACTAAAAGCGAATAAAATATTATTCACAACTTAAAGATAGAGGCTGGGCACTTTATCTTGATAAAGTTTTAGGTTCCTTTTGTTTCAAATGAGAGTGATAAGTATAGATTCATGGGATGTATTGAATTAGACCATGTGAATAATATAATTATATTTACCATTAATATAATAATATATTCACTATTATAGCAATTGAGATGTCAATCTTAATCCTAAAATAATTAATGAACTTATGATTATGAATCGTAATATTTGAGCTGTCAATGAGTACGACTATTTCATAAAAGTTTATTTCTCGATAGTTTGGTATTATTAATTTATATATCATATGAAACATATATCTATAAATATAGACATTGTGGCTCGTATTATAAATAAGAGTAAATGCCACCTTGTGGGTCTTACAGGGTTTTGGATAATAAACCTTAACGTTGAGTATTCAATAAGAGTTATTGAATCATGGTTTCTTGATAAATCAAATTATCCATTAGATGTGAGGGTCCTAAGGAACAAAATAATTGGAAAGGAAAAATGGTCATTTAATGGCACTTCCAATTATTGGTAATTTTCATGAGAATATATGTTCCATAAAATTGCTATGGGTTTAAATATATTAATTATTAGATTATGTATTTATTTTATATTGAAGAGTGCAATTTTAGTTTTTTTAGTGGAATAAACTAAAATTAATAAATTGGGTTCAATTGAATATTGATTAATAGTTAATCGGAATTGTGCCAAGTCTATTGGAGCTTGAATTAAAATAGCCCGCTAGATCCCCAATCTTCGCAAAATTGTTTGGATTACCTAACTTGAATCAAAAGGCCCAAGAGTTGGGCTTAAGGGAACAAACAAGAGTCCAACTGTGCTCTTGCTTAAGAGTAGAATCGATCACTTTTGAGTAAGGTGGGCCGAATCAAACTTGATGGATAAGGTGGATGGTTACTATACTTAGGCAAAGTGCCACTTAAGTCTACTTCTTCTAGATGATTTCTTATTTAGGAAAGTTAGCTTACTAATTTAACAAGAAAAACAATCATCTAGAAGGTTTAGTTCCTTAGAGGAAAATATTCTTATTTATTAGGAAATTGAGTTTGAAAAGAATTAAATATGTGATTATTATCTAAAAGAGTTTAAGATAATTAGATATCACATAATTGTTCAGGCCTCGAATTCAACCCTTAAGGGAACTACTTCTCACAAGAACGAGTAGATTCTAATATTGCGTACAGACCTTTCCAACCACAAGTCAAATCGTAATTCCAAGATATGGAAATATTGATGGAGAATACTATTTCAATCTCACCCATGGTAAATCAAAAACCATGATCTAATCCGAAGGAGTCAATAAGACACTTAGGATTAAGATCACCCATATACAACCATCATTTGTGGATATATATGAATCCCCCCATACAATGGATATTGGAGAGAGATTCATATAGATCGTGACCCAGTCCTATATGATCACATCATATAAGGTGCCTCCATTCTCATATCACCATATGAGTAGTCTAGGATAAGACAACCGTATATTACGGAATGTACCGCAACTATAGATAAACCACAAATAAAGTACCAAACTTCATTTGCTTTTTGTGGACTCTTTAGATTGCACGTCTCAAACTGAATTCCTTTGTACATGAAACTCATATACTCAGTTCGAGATTACATCTGACAATCTTGGATGTTTATCACATATGATATAAAAGTATAAGAAATATAAATAGAATGAAAAGGACTACTTCTTTTATTTATAATCAATCATCATTTACATATTACAAGCTTTAGGGCAAAAACCCCAACATATTCAGTCTTCACACAAAAGAAATTACAATTTAATTATATAAATATTTTAGTTTCATTTTGATTTTATTACAATTTAATTATATAAATAATTTATAAATACAGTTATATATATACACCATAATATTGTCATCACATATTGTTACCAAACTGGTTTTTAGATTCTGAAATATAAAAATAAATTTCTTATTGTGGAAATTGAAGGAAATAGCCTTTACTAACATTCACTTTCTAGGAAATAGCCCATTGGGGTAAAAATTGCATATCTAGCCTGTTTGGCAACCCATTTACCACTTTGCCCTTTAAAAGGCCTAATTTGGAATTTCCCTAAATACCCTCCTTAGATATTTTATTCAATAGAACTTGTGAGAGTTTACTAAATTACCCTCCCCGATCTATTTCCCACAAAACTCATAGTTAACAACACAATTCAAAATCAAATTAAAAAAAAGGAAGTCATCATTGCTCTGCCCTGTGTGCAAATCGCAAACCCAGACAATAAGAACCCAGAAATAGAGAGAGGAAGTCATCGTCGTTGTCGTCGCCATTACTGTTCAAATACAGTAACACAGAGAGAGACCGGAAATATAGTGATGCACAAGCCTAAACGAGGAACAATACTCAAAACTCAAACCTAAACAACAAGAACCTAGAAATACAGTGACGTAGGGAGAGGAAGGAGAAGCAAGGTCGTCGTCATCCTCGTCCCCGTCACCATTGTCATTGAACGAATCACCCCAAATCCTAGACGAAACGTAAAGAGAGTGAGACAATTTTAAGGTACTAATTTGTTCAAATTATAATTTATTCAAATTTGTTTTTATTATTGGAGTTTGTTCTTGTTTTTGTTTTGGGATGGTAGAGATTGTTTTCTTGTTTGTGTTTTAGACGTGTTTGTATATGTATTTGGAGGGTGTGTGTTATGTTTGAAGGGTAATCATTATTGATTGATTGCTGTGAACTACACTAGAGATGTTTTGTTTATTAGGAGGGAATTTTTGACATTTTTGTATGTGTATTTGGAGGGTGTGTGTTATGTTTGAAGGGCAACCATTTATTGATTGATTGCTATGAACTACATTGGAAATGTTTTGTTTTGTTTGTTTTTTGGAGGGAAGAAAAACGTTTGCAGACACTAAATGACTTATTTTGCATGTAGAGCCTATGTTTAATGGTGAATGTATATGTTGAGCCTAGGAATGAGTGACATAAGCCTAGGGTCGATGGATGGATGATGCATGTATTATTTTAGCATAACACTGATGTTAAATGTGTATTTTTAGCATATGAGGCTATGAATGATTTTTATAAGCCTAGTACTGATGTTGAGCCTGAGACTAATGATACATGCATAATTTTGAGCTTAGGACTTATTTTCATAAGCCTGGACTGATGTTTTATTTTTGTTTTCATTGTTTAGATGCCGAAAAATTCGAATGAAAACTTGCGGCAGTTCCTAGACCACGTGAATTGGATTCCCATGAGAGTAAATAATGGAAGTCAAAAGTTTATGACTACAGACTTGAAGTTGGTCCTACAAAAATTTGGGTTGGAGGAAAAGCAAGGCCCTTTCGACAAATATTTGGATTTGAAAGAATCGTTGACACTTTATGGGCAGCTTATTCATAATATTTTGAAAAAAGAGATCATTCACCTCAAAGGACAAAAAGAAGATGAAATGTGGTTTGGGTTGGGAAAGCCGAAAGCCCGTTTCGGCTAAGAAGAATTTTGTGTATGCAGCGGGTTGAATATGAGACAGTTGCCCGAAGGTTTTGCTAACAACAATGAAGTACGAGAGGATTTGATGCTTAGAAGAATTTTTAAAGGAAAAAGGCCGACTGCAGAGGTATTGTACGTCACTTTGAGGGAAATATCGTCTGAACAGAGTGAAGATGCGTACAAGATGTTGAATATATATATATATATATATATATGGTGAGCCAATTCTTTGGCATGGATGACGGACGGACCACCACCATCTTAGGGTGGCTGTTTTCAGTAGTTGAAAAGGAAGAAGAATTTAAAAAATTTCCATGGGGTTCTTACATCTTCAGTTTTACACTCTATTTTCTGAAGGATGTACTTAACAAAAGCCTCTCCAAACTGAGAGCTGAAGCAGAGAAGGAAGAGAAGAAGGGGAAGTTGAAGAAGAATAAGAATACAATAGTAGAAGAAGAATACTTAGAAGAAGAAAAAGAAGAAGAAGATAAGAATAACAAGAACAAGAAAAAGAACAAGAAGTTAGTAGAAGAAGAAGAAGTGAAAGTGAAAGGGAATGGGAAAGGGAAGCTGAAGGGTGAGGAAGAGAAAAATAAAAAGAAATCAAAGTATTATACCTACAATTTTTCCGGGTTCCCTCTAGCACTTCATGTAGTTTTATAAAAATTTCGCTTGTTTTCAAGGTAGCAAAACTATTATTGTGTTTCCCGTTTCATACTTTGTTAAAGTGAAAAACATTGATTGATGTTAGTTAGTTGAAAGTGTATAGGTATGGGCCATGAAGAGTATAATTCATTTTGAAAACCAAGTCGGAAACGGACTTGGTACGTGGTATCCACAATTTACTAGATGCGAATTTAGTGCAAGGATTATAAATATTGAATCAAGATTCAATTCATCGGTCTGTACTTAATTACCCTTTCTTTTTAGTTATATAGGAATAATTATTTGTAGAAATTCCCTAACAATTGTTTGTTCCCGATATACAGATGGCTTTATTTCCTTGGGAAGTTAAAACTTTTTAAAATGGTACAAATTACTTCAAGTCATTGAACCTAAAATACATGTGTGAGACACTAATCGAAAAGAAGATGGAGAAGTTGGCGCTGGCTCTACATTCAAGTCAAGAGGAAAAAAGATCTTGGTTATGATGATAAAGGTAATGATAATCAGATAGGCAATGACAATGATGAGATTGACGCTTCTGTTCAGAAAGAGATATGAGGTTCTGTAGGGAGAACTAGAAGCGCATTTTTTAGGGAATATTCCCCCCTTCTAAGAAGCGTCTATTCTTCGATGGAAATATTAAGGCATGATTGCATCTACACTATTTGTTTTTAGACTTTTAGTATGCTATTCTTATATGCATTGTATTAATTATTTTAGTATCAGGTGCCTTCCACAATCCCAGAACTATATGCTGCTATGCTTGATAACGAGCAATGTATCATTGCCTTATCGAAAAGAATTTTCAAAGATTAGAAAGGAGATGAATGTTAGATATAAAGTTGTTGAAAATTATATTATTATTTATATATAATAGTTTAGTCCTTAATAATTTCCACTAATTTATTGATGTTGATGTTCAGAAGGGTGCTGATCAAGATGACGAAGCTGTTAGTGATAAGGGTGTTGCTCATAATACTGCTATTGAGGAGGATGTTGAAAAACAGGGTGACCAGCAAGATAGTGAGGATGTTGCTGTTGGTAAGGACGATGTTGCTAAAGATGATGCTGTTGGTAAGGTCGATGTTGCTGAAGATGATGCTATTGTTAAGGAGGATAATATTGTTGTTAAGGAGGATGATGTTTTTGTTGATGTAAATGCTAAAGATGATGTTGTTGTTAAGGAGGATGATGCTTTTGTTGATGTAAATGATGAAGATGATGCTTTTGCTAAGGAGGATGTGGCTGTTGGTAAGTGTGGTGAGGAAGATGATGCTTTTATTGATGTGTATGCTGCTTTTGAGGGTGTTAAAGGTGTTGAGCAAGAGGCTGTTGGTGAGGGTGTTGAGCAAGAGGATGGCGTTGGTGAAATTGGTAAGGGTTCTGAGCAAGGTGTTAGCAGTGATTGTGTAGCTGTTGGGTCTACTGCAATTGAGGATGATGAAATGGTCGAGGTACATTTTACATTCTATAATAGTGTTTTTGTCATGTATATCTATAATATAATAGTGTTTATGTCATGTATATGGTTAAGGCTTGGGAATAAAACTCCTAGGCCTGAGAATAATTCTCTTCGACCTAGGAACAATTATCTTAGGCCTTGGAACAATTCTATTAGGCCTTGGAACAATTTTATAATAGTGTTTTTGTCATGTATATGAGTATATCAATGTTTTCTACTTTACTACAATTTAATTTTATATAGGACTCAGGGAAAAAATCTATCATTGACTTGGAATAATATCCATCCCCATCCCCATCCGTGTGCTTTATTGTCCAGAACTTCCCCGGTAGTGTGGAAGCACTTGAATGGGCCGACCCTGATCTTGAATATAGAGACATCGACAAACAGAGAGGTCGAAAGCGGTCAAGGTGTCTCGAAAGCCCGTGGACAGATCCCATGCCCCAAGAAGAAAAAGAAAACAAAGTCAAACAAGGAAGAAATAGACTTAGTTGAGTTCATGTCTTTCCTGAAGGGCGACGACCAAGTTAGATAATATTCCATTCCTATAATCTGTAATATTGCCATGATATTTAATGTATTAATTTGTTTGATATTTTTCCTAATGTAATGTATTAATTTTTGAATAGTTTTTATACGGGGTCAAATCCTTCCCATGACCCGTCAACATTTTCTAAACCTGGTCAAAGTCGAAAGTGGATATCATATATGGTAACATAATTAACTATCTTTGTCTCCTTGGTTATTAAGGCTTTATGTTACTTATTTCATAACGTACATCACTGCATTTACACAGCACATTCATACTTACTTTGATATCCTATGACAGAGGAGATCAATCAGTGATCTTAACTACTTGCAAAATATTGGATTGGTTCACACATCTTTCTTCGTAAGTATCTCCCTAGTTATATGATATGGTATATGAGTTATGCATGTTTATGAAAATGTGTGTATGCATGTTTCTGAAAATGTGTTTATGCATGAGCCTAGGATTTATCTAAATGCATGTGTGCTTTCCGGCCTCTGATTGATTGATATAAGCTTAGGACTAGATGCCATGAACCTAGGAATCATCTGATTGCATGTATTCTTTAGAGTCTATGATTGATTGATATAAGCCTAGGACTAGATGCCATGAGCCTAGGAATCATCTAAATGCATCTATTCTTTTGAGCCTATGATTGATTGATCTAAGCCTAGGACTAGATGCCATGAGCCTAGGAATCATCTGAATGAATGTATTATTTTGAGCCTATGATTGATTGATTGATTTAAGCCTAGAATTAGATGCCATGAGCATGGGAATCATCTGTTGGGAATTAATGCATGATGCCATGAGCCTAGGAATCATCTGGTGGGAATGAATGCATTTATTTTGTGAGCCTATGATTGATTGATATAAGCCTAGAACTTGATGCCATGAGCCTAAGAATCATCTGAATGCATGTATTCTTTTGAGCCTATGATTGATTGATTTAAACCTAGGACTGGATGCCATGAGCCTAGGATTTATTTGCTGGGAATTAATGCATGTATTCTTTTGAGCCTATGATTGATTGATATAAGTTTGGTAATGGAATTATCAGCTGGGAATTAATGGTTGTATATGCAGACTAACCTAAACATAAAATGGGCAAATGAAATGAAATTGCTGGAGAGCTTGAGGAAGATTCACCAATTAGAGAAGGATGAGGAGGAAAGACTTCAGCCGAAAGAAACTAGTTCTCCTCATTCTCATCAACAAAAAAAAGATCGCAAAAAAAAAAGGTCAAGAAGATCAACGATCCTTCTCCTAAAGCTGTCAATGTCTAGGAAGAGTACCTAGAATTCATTCCTTTATATTACCAAGTCCAGACATCCTCAGACATGTAATCGAGCATGACCTTCTGTACCCTCAACTGTAGTGGCAAATAGATTCAGTAAGTTCTTGGAAATGATGTTGCGTTATCATTATCTATTTCTTTAAATAATTTTTTATCTATTTTCTTAAATATTTGATATTGTATATACAGGTGCTTATTCTGTGCCACCTTCCCGGCCATTGGTCTTATGTCATGTACTTTTTAAGGAGGGAAAAGTATTGTTATTTGACTCAATGAATGAATGGAGCAGAACTAGTAGTAGGCTAAAGGACTTCGTACCCTGCTTGACCTAATGCCATCTATTTTGAAGCATGACGGTTACTACGAGGAAACGAAGATGGATCCTCATGCCACCCCATTCACAGCTGAAAGCATGCACAATGATTTTATTCCACAACAGGATGATGGGTATGTTGGACATATTTACTTACTTTATTTACTTTCCTAATGATACTTATGTTTGACATATCCTACCATTTTACAGATACAGTTGTGGTGTCTTCTTAATGAAGTATGCATAGTTGATTCTTGCTGGAGTACCAACTCCATGGAAATCAGTTTTTGGCCAAAAGGACATCAAAAACATTCATAAGGCCGTTACAATTGATATTTACACTAATGGTCAACTCTGCAATTCCCCATAGAAATATTTAGGCTGTTTTGAAAGTTGTGGTATCTTCAAATTTGTTGCGAATGTCACAGTTGTGGTGTCTTCAAATTTGTTGGAAATGTTTATAATGTATTTTGTGCATAGGAGACTTGTACTCATCATACATCAGTCCAAGTCATGATCTTTGTTACTTGATGTATATGTCCAATAACTCTCAAAAAGCAATATTGAAAATGATTTTGAATATAATGAGAGACTAATTCACATTAGATGCATATACACACACACACACACATACAAATATCAGGAGAACATATCATATAAAACTCCTAGGCCTGGGAACAATTCTCCTAGACCTGGGAACAATTTTCTTAGGCTTTGGAATAATTCTCCTAAGCCTTGGTACAAATATCACGAAAACATACAAATATCAGGAAAACATAGCATATAAAAATCCTAGGCCTGAGAACAACTTTCTTAGGCCTTAGTACAATTCTCCTCTTTGTTATTTAAACAATTCTCCAAGGCCTTAGATGCATATATAAATATACAAATATCAGGAAAACATAGCATATAAAACTCCTAGGCCTAGGAACAATTCTCCTAGGCCTTAGAAGCATATATATATATATATACATATATATATATATATATATACATATATATATATATATATCAGGAAAACATAGCATATAAAACTCCTAGGCCTAGGAACAATTCTCCTAAGCTTTGGTACAATTCTCCTCTTTGTTATTTGAACAATTCTCCTAGGCCTTAGATGCATATATATATATATATATATACAAATATCAGGAAAACAAGGAATAAAACTCCTAAGCCTGGGAACAATTCTCCAGGCGCGCAATAAACCGATGACTTTTCATTTTCAGAAAGAGTTGTACAATGATGTCTCTTTAACTGAAGTTATAGTGGTTAGTGTACCCATCGTTCAGTTTACAATAACAAAATAAATGTTCATTTAAGGTTCATTTCAAATGTAAAGGTTACAATGGTTCATTTTTCAATGTTCATTAGTAAATGTGACTTTTCAGTTTTCCCTGGTATGGGTCATCTTGTTCCACTATAAAAAGCCAATCTCAGTTACATATTTTCCCCACAAAAGTCTTCAATCTTGCTCAGTTGTGATTTGTTTCATCACTTCATTTGTACAAGTGGAAATGGAAGGAAACGGTATGAGTAGTAACAGGATAAATGTCATTTTTGAATGTTTGCATGAACGAATTGCAATCGCTAAGGAGACCGTCATCAAAAAGCGTGAAAATGCAAAACGGCTAAATGTTGATTATACTGTTTTGATAGGGAAATTTCAGAATCTAGAATCTGAAATTATCAACTTAAATGTTCAGATTGAAGCAAGGGACAACAAACTCAATGGACTTTACCAACTTGTTGAACAAATGCAGAAGAAGTTAATGGACTTCAACATTCCACCATCAGCCTAAACAAAAACACACTGAATTTGGCTTCTATAGAAAAACACATTTCAATATTATGTTTTTTTTTTCACATGTTGTACCGTCCGTCTAACTTAATGAAAGTAATTAGTTTTGTTTTCATATGCTGTACACATTTCATATGTAGTCATTATATTCCTTCATTACTCTTAAATACGAGCAGAACAAAACAAGATCCACATACAACCAAAATAAGATAAACAACACCCAAAATAAACATAAACAACAGATCTTTCAAACAATCTTGCCTACTATAACTCCTAAAATAAACACGAATAGAAATAAAAATAACATGACACCAGTGCTTTCACTCTTCTCAGATACCTTCTCTGCAATATTGACAGAAGATTAAGGCCAAGAATGGCTTGAATGTTTAGAACGGTTACTTATCGCTTTATATGCTTCATCGGTTGAGTTAAAATTTTTGTAAGATGCTCCTGGAAAACCATTTACCTGTTCATGACATTCAGGCCAAGAACTAAACACACCGATTTTCCTTCCTTTGAAAACCACATGAACAGAAATCTTCTTCATTGGTGTTCTCACACTTTACAGATATTTGTAAATCTAAACAATTGAAAAAAAAAAAAAGGTACTTCAGATTATGGGAGAAGGAGAAAAAGATGAAGAAGCAAATAAGAAGAAGATAGCAAACGTGAAGTATATGGGTTTGCGTGTTTGACTAAGGAATAAGGTGAAGAATTAGTGCCAGTGGATCCAGGCTGAAGAAGAACAAGATTTAGTGGGATCCATCTGTAATCCACAACCAATTGATGACGTGGCGAGCAAATGATGACGTGGCAACGAAAAACACCTGAGCCTAGGAATGATTTTATAGGCCTAGGAACAATTATTTTAGACCTAGGTATAGTTCCGAGGCTTTATAGTTTTTCTTAGTAGTCGAAATTATGGGGGCCCCGCAATAATCTCAACGATCGGCATCGTCCAAAGATGAAGGGGTATTAATTGAAATCTGTACGTGAAGTTTCGAGATCATCGAACGGTCGAACAAGTACGTCGCTACCCATTACACTAGAGACAACAAACAACCCTTTCAAATATGAACCCCTAAGTGCCTAAGGGTTTTTTCACAAACTTGTAAGTTGTTTTCATTGCTTGAATCGATCTCCCATATTAGATTTACACTTTCAAAATCGTGTTCGATGGGTGCACATCGCTTTTTAAAAATATCCCGTGCAATCGGAAATTTTTTAAAAATTTATATAAATATATATTTAAATCCAAATTAAATCCACTATGGGCCTAGGAGTTGTTCATAGGCTTGAAGTATCGATTCATGGGCCTATAACATCCTAAGCTTAGTTCCTTCTTATTAGCTTTAATATTATCGTGATGAGGAAAAACACGTGAGCCTAAGAAAGATTTTATAGGCCTAGGAACAATTATTTTAGGTCTAGGTATAGTTCCTAAGCCAACATCATTCCTTATGGGCTTAACTCATCTTCTGTTTTCAAGATCAATAACAACATCCCCAGCCAATAACAAAATCAATATTAGCAGTCAATAATCCTAAACCTGTTTTGGTTCAGCAGCCATCAACACAAACATAAACAAATCATTACACCATAAATCATTACAAAAAGACATACAAAATAACATTTCCATTGAATACAAATGATACATAAACCTGTTAAGGTTGGTTCAGAAGTGTTTAACACAAACAAATATACATACACCATAAACCTTCACAAAAACAGGTTTACAAATTCCCTAAAACAATATCCAATGTTCACAGCTTAAACTCAAAGCCAAGACACTTAGATGACTTCAGACCCACAGCTGCAAGTTATAGCCCAGGTGTTGGCCTAAACCTTTTCCCTACCAAACCAGACAACACCATAAATGTGAAAATAAACCAGAAAAACACAATTCACCAGAGTTCAATAAAGGTTCTCCATCGACATTCTCTTCGGTCGTGTCAATCAAGGTAGGTTCAGGTGACTTGTCTGGGCACTTCAGTCTGTTGTGTCATTCTTTCTTACAAATGCTACATGATTGAGCTTTTTTGGCTGGTTTTCATGTGCTAGATGATGGTTCTGGGCAAGTTGTTTTATTGTGCCCTTTTTTTCCACACTTTGAATAAGAATGTAACTTTCTTTTCTCCTCAGCAAACGTTATCCTCAACTTCTTTAGTCTTCCTGGCAGATTATTTTTCTTCCATGGCAATACAATACGGTTTCAGATTGCATCAGGAATGTCCCAAAATACAGGATCCAGAACAAGGTTAACATCCATTTCATAAGCATGTTTAAGAAATCATGTTGTGTATAGGTCAGAAGCCAGTGCGTTGATTGACATACCTTTGAACCTAGGCCATAACAAACCAGCAAACACAAATTAAATTTTGTAAAATAAACCACAACAAATAAATGTACATAGTTAAAAGACTGTGAAACATACTTAGCAACTGTCATTGCATGAGAACACGGCAACTCATATAAATCTCATTGACAGCATGAGCAAGAGCGTTCGTTTGTCAAGGTTAACGATTCTAGGAATCCATTTGTCGTCTACCTTAAATGTATTGAAGTGAATCAGGTGAATCTTAGAGCAATTCGATGTTTCTTTCCTGATATGTTCGTCTATAAACGTTGTCAAGTATGTCGATATTTCATGTGCATTTGTCCGACGATCGTAGAACCACCTTTGTAACAAATCTCTGATACATTCTGCCATTGCTGTGATAGAAAATATTTGGACCGTAAGTAGACAAGAATTCATTGACTTAACAATGTTGGTTGTCATTAAAAAGTACCTCTTTCTAGGGCTATGTTTATGTGAAAACTTCTCTACCCCAGCGCCCATGAGCTCTTCGTAAACCTTATGGTAGATTTCTTTCAACTCAGCCATTGCATGGTCAAACTCCTCGATACTGTATGCATGTGTAGCACGGTAGTAAAGCCAAATCACATCATCCCTCTCCTTGTAAAATCTTTTAAGATTTTGTGCCAAGTGGTATGTACAAACGCCATGTGATGCATCTGGGGATATGGCTTCCATTGCATTAAATATAACATTGTGCAGATCCGAAACTAACATCACGGTCCAGAAATTGGATCACTTTATGGAGTTTCTTCAATGACTTTATGAATTTAGAGTTTGCAAACTCAAATACCAAAAGGTATATCATCTCGTTTCCATCTTTGCACACCGCAATTAACAAAACACTCATAGTCCTAGCCTTCAAGTGGGCAGCATCGATACAGATAACTGACATGATAATAGAATTGAACTCCTCTATAGAGGCTTCAATTGCCATGAATTCATATTTAAACCGGCTTTTTGAGTCGGTCTTGATCTTTGTCACAGTCCCGGGGTTCAATTGTTATAAAACATAAAAATAAGACGGCAATCTCTGAAAGGATTCCCATGGATTGCCAAATACCTGACTTAAAACGTGCTCTTTCGATCTGTAGGCTTTGTTGTATGAGAGTTGTATGCCATGCTGCTCCCTCATCTTAGAAACTACATCTTTAGGATGGATGATGTGCCTAGGATCGCAATATTTACTTGCAAACAAATCCTCTATCATGGCGACACTTACACGTTAACGAACACCTTACATTTCATTTCTCTCGCATATGTGCTCATTAATGAATGCCTTCACATGCCAATAAGTCCCCCTATTCGACTTCTATGCCCGAAAAACCCATCCACAACTTCTTTATGTACATTCAGCAGTAAATCGTGTATTAAAAGATCGTGAAATCTTATGCTCAAAGCTCTCTGCAAATGCATACAACTCTATAGCTTGCTTCAATGTAGGCTTGTCCTTAAACATTTGTCCTTTGTATAATGGACCTTGGTCAGCTAGATTTTCAAACACATCCATTGACGAATGGCTTTAATTGAGTAAAGCTCTGACCCTAATATTATCCACCGTGTGTTCATAAAAGGTGAAAAATTGTTGGGTGTTCCACTCACCCCTTGTTCTTCTGTTCTAAGAATTGTTGCCGGTAGCCCACCATCATCATCACCACCATTCTCATCTTTTATATCGCTGGTTTTAAAACTATCAAACTTTCCAGAAGTATCGATGCTTTCGGAACTATCCACAACTGCATGCTTGGTAGTAGATGCTGGTGTCGTCTGGTCATTGCTTGCTAATGTAAATTCGGGTGAAGCCTAGGATGCAAGCGGATTATTGTTGCCACTAACTGATTTATAGTTTGGAGTACTCATTAAAGACTGTTGATTATCGGTGGGTTTAACATGAGAGACCGTATGTGCTGATTGGACTGGATTTCCTGGAGGTTGAAATTCATGTTTGTTGACAAATTCAACATCAATGCCCAACCTTTTTCCTTATGAATAATCACAAACTCTACATTATCGTCACTCATAACAGACAATGTAAATGTATCAACCTCCGTTTTCACATGCGAAGTTAGCTTCAATTCAACTTTGTCTCTATTAACCCTTGTTCGAAGGTATATCGTTTCCACCAATTCTTCGTACACTCCGTTGTCTTTTTTTGTTAGATGTACTGAAAACGAAATAGGCCTGGTTAATCAGTTACCCTTCCAATGCTCACCGCATTGAATTAATAGCCAAGATATAGTATCCTTAGACCCTGAAAAAAAAAAGATTTCAGTCAATAACAGCAATACTGTAATTCAGTTTAGGAGAGTGCCTAGGAACAATTAATTTAGGTCTAGGTATGGTTTCTAGGCCTACAACATTCCTCTCGGGCTTAGCTCATCTTCTTTTTTCAAAATCCATAATAGAGAAAGTTTTGGTTCAACCAACCAACACAACCAACACTTTAATCCTAAACCTGTTTTGGTTTAGCAGCGATCAACACAAACAAATCAAATTTCCAATGAACACAAATGATGAATACATAAACCTGTTAAGGTTGGTTCAGCAGTGTTTAACACAAACTAATATACATGCACCATAAACCCTCACAAAACACATACAAATTCCCTAAACTATTTCCTCACCAAACCATACAGCACCATAAATGTGCTAACAAACCAACGGTGTTGTTGGATGACTTTAGTTGCATTTCCAGTTATTCATGTGATAGTGAGGACGATGTGTTTGTACCCAACAATATTACATACACCTTAACTACAACAATACTGCCTCATAAAAGCTTGATGTGGCATTTCATCAAACACTTAAACTACACCCAACAATACTAGGGGTGGGCACCAACCTGCCAACCCGACCTAACCCGATCAACCCGACTAGATTGGGTTGGGTTGGGTTGGAACTTGGGTTAGGTTAGTAAAATTAACACAACCCAACCCGACAACCCGACATAAATAATAAAAAATAAATTAAATAATTTTATTTATTATTATTATGAAATCTCTTTTTTTTTTTTAAAAAAAAAAAATTTTACTCTTGCACCATTTATAATATTATAAATGACAAATATAAATACATAATTTTAAATATCTTTATACCATAAATATATAATACTTTTATTAAAAATATGCAATTATTTATTTTCATCTTTTTTATTATCCTTGATTATACTTTAAAATGCTTTTTTTTTTTTTTTCCTTAGGATTTGATTAAGAATTTGGTAGAAAAAAAGAGTCTAATAATTGTATATACTCAAACTATTATGTTGATTGGAATAAATAATAGATTATTCAACCACGAGGTATTCGACGGAGTGATTACAATTGTAAAATGAATAAGAGGCTTAGATGGAGATTTTTCAAGTTGGACAAATTGTTATAATTTTATTTTTTAATTATGCAACAAATATTTAAGAAATATAAATTCCATGTGATATGATATTAGGGTGAAAAATTATTTTAAATTTGAATTTAAATATATCTTTTCTATCAGGCTTAAAAAGCCTAACCTGAACCCAACAAATATTGGGTTGGGTTGGGTTGGGTTAAAATTTATGTTGGGTTGGATTGGGTTGAAAAATTTTCATCCCAACCCGAAAACTTCCACCCCTAAATAGTACTATATACACCAACCCCAATTCATGGTCAACAAATCCAAAACCCTCAATCCCTCATTATATCCAAAACGTTTCAAACTTAAACAACAATAAAAGAATGAGAGGAGATGATGGCATTTCAAATTTTAGTGTCATTTCGGGACTTACATTGACTGTGTATGCTCGATTTCAAACTTGACAGTGAAGCTCGATTGAAGGAGGTGGCAGCACTGTCAAGATTTCAGTCGCCGGTAAGATGACGATCGGGAGCAAGATTCCAGCGGAGAGGATGATGGGATTTGAATAGAAGTGGATTCCAGTCGACAATGAGGATGATGAGATTTGAAATGGGAACAATGAGTGACCCTTCGATGGATTTGTTGTAGGAGAACGATAGAGAAGATGACTTTGAATGTTTTGGTGGAAGTCGAACAGACCTCAAATGGTGGTCAAAAATACCTTAATTAGAGGTCGAAATGACCTCAACCTCCATTGGTGGTCGATGAAGAAGAAGGTGAAAAATCCAAAAAAATCCAAAAAATAAGTCTCGACTATTTTGGTATAAGTCCCGGCTAAGCTTTATTAAGTCTCAGCTAGTTTGTCGAGGCTTATTCCATACTAGCCAAGACTTATTTCCAACTACCCGAGACTTATTTCCAGAGTTTTTTTTAATGGAAGATGTCGTTTCGACGACCTCTAATGAAGTCGACCGTTTCAACGACCTCCACTGATGGATTAATGGAGGTCTTTGAAAAAAAATAGAGGAGAGAGAGAGAGAGAGAATTTAAAAAGTGTAAAAAAAAAGTAAAAGAATTAGGGGCAATTTTGGCAGAACACATTAATTGGTGTTATTTCCATAAGACTTATTAACTTGGTGACTTTTTCACCAATGGCCTTGGAAAGAGTGCCACATAAAAAAAGACTCCAACATCAGTTTAGGTGCATTGCATTATGATATGATGTATTAAGAATTCATCAAAAGTAAGACAATATAAGATTGGTCAAGTGGTTTGCCCTTTACACCTACACCATGAGATTGTGAGTTTGAGTCTATCCCTCACCCTTAAATCCCGAATTGTTGTAATATTTCAAAAAAAAATAATAATAAAAAATAAGAATTGATCAAAATTAATAATGAGTAATATCAAAATAAAATGGATTGTCTTCAAAATTGTATTAAATTTTCTCTTTTTATTTTTCTTTTTTTTTAAAAAAAAAAATGGAGTGCCTTAATAGGAGTGTCAAAAGATAAGAAATCATAAATTTTAAAGAAAATAAAATGTCTTTAATTTTTTTTTTATTTTTTTTTTTAAATTAAGTGTTAAGGATGATGTGTCTTTAAAAAAGAAGTGTAAGAAAAAATGAATTGTAATTAAGGAGAAAATCTATTAAGAGATTATAAAGTACACATAAAATATGAGTACATTCCCTATTTTAGCCCTCAAATTAGTTTACATTTTTAAATTTATCGAACCTCAATAATTTTTTTGTCTACTTTAGTCATTGACTTGACCAAAATACCCATAACTTATGTTTTAACTTCCCTCCTTCACAACATATTATGAGCGTAAATCCAATATTGTTTTCCTCTTCAAAAGGACATGCTAAAAATAAAAATAAAAAATAAATAAACGATTACCGGCAGAAAACAAACTAAAATTATATGCTAAAATTAAAGAGGAATTGCACACTAAAAATAAACGAGGATTGCACATTCAAATCAAACGAAAGAATATACACTAAAATTAAGGAATGATTACACGTTGAAAGTTAACGTGTAAGTTGTTAATTGACTAAATAGAATAAATCTAGCAAATTAATCGATGAAAACCCATGGTTCCAACGTGTTAAACACATATTATAACATAAAATCATGATTTTAAACAAAATAAAAGGTCAAAAATTAGAAGTTAATTTTTTGTTTCTATCTCTAGGTTTCATGTTTTTCTCTCTACATTTTGTGTGATGGCATGGGTTTACTAAAGCTGAGAGCATTTTTGTCCAAAAAGTTTTTCATTTTTTTGACTAAAAAATGAAATTTTTTTCAAGAGTGATTATGTTTTAATATTACACTAATTTGTGGGCAAGTTATAAATTGAAGCCTGCAAATATTAATTAATGATATCTTTAAAGCGAAAGTTAAACCGGTACCTCTTACTATAAGGGATCATTTGGTATGGGGTAATCTTTACATGAAAATGAAAATTTGATAACATTCCTTTGTTTATTAACAATTTTGAATTTTTTTAAACCCAGGAAAATGAAACCCATGGTAATCACTTTACCATCTATCCGATTCCTATTGTAGGACCAACACTCAATTTAAAAAAAAAAAAAAAAAAAAAAATTCATGTGAGCATGTAGCCGCCACCACCACTACCACCACCACCACCATAGTCACCGCCACAACCATTAATAGCACCGTCTGTCGCCCTCTCCATTCAAGGTTTTCTACCGTTGTTCCCTCCTCCCGCTTCCTTCAGTCTTGTCGTTGTTCTCTCCTCCTACTTCCTCCAGTTCCTCAGTTGTTCTCTCTTCATGCTCCTTCCATTGGAGAAGTTCAATCTCTTATAATCGAGTGAAATCTTCTCCAAAATGGAGGAGATCTGTAATTTTATCTTTAAAAAAAAAAAAAAAAACCTATTTTTTAGAGAAGAGAGATGAGAGAAAATAGGTTTTTTTTTTTTTTTTAGAGAGAGAAGATGGAGAGGTGTATAGTAGTTTAGGTGAAGCTGTGAAGAAGACAATGACTCTTTTTTAATTTTGATTTAATATTTTTCTAATTCCAATTATATCATTATAATATTTTAGTAACAGTTTTTTATTATTTAAATGTTAATAGCTTTTTCATTGGTATTTTTAATGATTCTCATGTGCAACCAAACACAATTATTTGATATATGGAATTTGACACGATATTCCAATGCATAACCAAACACAAATATACAGGTTTCCCAGGAATCACATTACTGTGTTTAACTTTCCTAAGAATCATGAAACTTTGATTACTCCATACCAAACGACCCTAAGTGAAATCAAACCCCTAGACTAAAGATCATTGAATTGCACAAACATCCCTCAAATTTTGTTTACCAAATGGTTGACTAACTGAAAGTTAATGGCAGAAGAATAATCGTAACGGCCTACATCACATCTCCACAATTTCAAAATTAATTTTAAAATTTAAATAAAAACTAATATAAATATTTATTATTTTTAAAAAAGGTGGCTTCGTTTTCCTAGTGAAGATCGTTGAATTTTCTTTTGCTTTCGTTCTCTTTACCTGTGAAGGGGACAATTCTTCTCCATTGGCTAGCAAGATTGATGAGAATTAAGAAGCATCACTAAAGGATCCATTACATGTTCCAGTTGGGCCAATTACAAGGGCAAGGGCCTAGAGGATTAAAGAAGAAACTTGGGCTGATTCTAAAATGTTATAGTCTAAGATGGGCCAACGTGAAGACCAAGGCTTAATTAATGTCATCAAGGCAACTGCTTGGGCATGTGGCACATTATGAACGGCGTATGGTTGGGGGAGAATCCAATTTCAACATTTTTTCTATTTTAATTATCCTAAAATAAAGAGTTGATTTGTTTCTTAAATAAATGGGGCTGATTTGTTTCCCAAATTCAGCTTTTCAAATAAGAAGCAAGTTAACTAGTTGCTAGTTTTAGTCTTTATTTCTTTCTTGAATGTAAGGCAATTATTGCCCATTTACTTTCCTGATTGTAAGACATTAATTGCCGAATATTTGTTCCCTTTTTTGTGCTAGGCGTGTAGCCTTTCTTTTCCCTTTTAGGTCTTAGATAATTTTAGTTTATAAGAGATGCATGTAAATCTTATTTGATGGGACTTTGAATCAAAATAATATTGATAGAGAATTTTCTCTTAGTTCAAAGAACTTGTGAATTTATTACGGGATCTACCTTGTGGTGTTCAATCCTTGACTTATCACTCACAATCCTTCCTAGTTCTTGAGTGTGACATCTACAATATTTCTTATACATTTGGTTCCTATCTCTTTATAGATAACGGGTCAAGGTCCTTTTTATTTTTCTTTGTTATAAATCTGAATTAGAACACGATCCTAATTATGTTACCTTCTTATTAGTTCCAGGTCTCTCTACAATGGTAAGGTTCATATCATTTAGTATTAGAGCTTAGGGTTCTAAATCAGATTTGATCCATCTTTATTCTTCATTCAATTTTTATTTCTTTTATTTTGTTTGATCAAATATATATATATATATATATATATATATATATATATTCCCAAACTTTACCTAAATTCATTTAGTCAAGTCCGGTACCAAAAAAAAAAAAAAATCTCAAACTTTGCTTGATTTCGTTAGATCAAGTAGGGTAAAAAAAACAAAATTGAAAAGTCTGGTAGTTGAATTATATCAACTCTTGTTTTTCTTTCTTCTTGATTTCGTTGCATTGAGATTCAAGAAAAAAAAAAAATCTGGTCCTATTACATCATTTGTTACAACTTGCTTCTTGAACCTTTCTGATTTCTCTTATGAGTGTATGTCTTAGTTCAATAAAGAACTAAAAGAGTAAATAAATAGTGGAAAAGGCAAGAGAGTGCGAGCTCATAAGAGGGTAAAAGCCGAAATTGAGTGAAACACGAGTGTGAGTACCATCATTATTAAGAGTAAACACGTGAGAGAGTGTTTGTGAGGCTTACTAACTTTTTTTTTTTTTTACAGGTTACTAAATATGTCTCAAGAATCAAGTGAAGACTTACTTGAAGATGCACTAGAGAAGATAGATTTCAAGCTTTTCTTCAAGGCCTTAGTGCAAAAGTTTGAGCAATTAGAGATGAGGTTTGGTAAGGTGCATGATAGGATAGACAGAGTGTGGTCTAGTTCATAAAGGGGGGCAGCCACTTAGAGCTCTTAATGTGGAATGAAGAGAAAGGAATCCACCTAGGTTTGATTATGAAAATGACTATGGGAATGACCTGGAAGAAGATGATCGAATTTCTAATGAGGGTTTGGGCAGATTTAGGTGTGGAATGAGAGGTAGATGAGTTAGGTATGGGAATAGAGGAGATAGATATGGAGAGAGAGTTGATAACAACTTGGGAAGCATCAAGGAGAAGATTTTAACTTTTTAAGGCAAAACCAATCCTAAAGCTTATTTGGAGTGGGAGAAAAGAATAGAATTGATGTTTGATTGCCATGACTATTTTAAATTGAAGAAGGTGAAGTTAGCTGCCATAGAATTCACCAATCATGCTATTGTTTGGTGGGATCAATTGATTGTGGGTAGGAGAAGGAATAAAGAAAGGCCTATTGAAACATGGGAGGAGATGAAAGTTGTTATGAAGAAGTGATTCATTCCAAGTCAATACTATATGGGTTTGTTTCAAAAGTGGCAAATTCTTACTCAAGGGCCTAAATGTGTTGAAGACCACTACAAGGAGATGAAGATAGTTATGATTCGAGCCAATGTAGAGATGGACCAAGAGGCTACTATGGCTAGGTTTCTAAATGGATTAAACCGAGACATTGCAAATGTGGTGGAGTTGCAACATTATGTTGAATTAAATGACATGGTGCATATGGCCATTAAGGTGGAATAACAATCGAAGATGAAGGGTTCCACATGAGTTGGGCAACATTCGAGTTCTTCTTCATCATTTGGAGCAAGAGAGATGACTAGTCTAGTTTCAAGGCCAAGGCTAAACCTTTCAAAGATCACGAAGCTAGTGGCACTCTAAACCAAGGTAAATTAGATTCTCAACCTTCTAGAAACCAAGATATTATATACTTTAAATGTTTGGGAACAGGTTATATTGCATCTTAATGTCCAAACAAGAGAGTCATGATTTTGAAAGATGATGGTGACATCGAATCCGAAGGTGAATTTGATGATGAGTCCGTACTACCTTTGGAGGATGCAAGTGACATTGAGTATCCGGTGGATGGAGAGCTTTTGGTCGAAAGAAGATCTCTTAGTGCGCAAACTAAGGAAGATGATGAGGTACAACGTGGTAATATCTTTCACACCTGATGTCATATTAATAATAAGGTTTGTAGTGTGATTATTGATGGGGGGATGTTATACTAATATGGCTAGCACTAGTTTGGAGGAAAAGTTGAATTTGGCCACTTTGAAGCACCCAAAACCTTATAAGCTACGGTGGTTAAATGATAGTGGAGAAGTTAAGGTGACTAAACAAGTGTTCGTGTCATTCTCCATTGGGAAGTACAAAGATGAAGTCTTGTGTGGTGGTGCCAATGCATGTGGGTCATATCCTTTTGGGGCGACCATGTCAGTTTGATAGGCATGTAACTCATGACGATTACACTAATAGATACTACTTTGTACTCAATAAAAAGTCAATCACTTTTATACCCTTAACCCCAAGACAAGTGCATGAAGATCAAGTGAGGTTCAAAAAAGATAGAGATATAAAAAAAAGTGAGAGATGTAGAAAATGAGAGTGAGAGTTCAAAAGAAAGAGAGGACGATACAAAGAAAAAAGAAAAAAAAAAAAGAGAAAAATATTTCTTCCAAGGGTGATTTTTCAAACAAAGAAGAAATGGGTGAACCATCATTCTTAACGCAAGCTATCAACAACATTATGGTGAAGATTCGAGGACGAATCCTGTTGAGGAAAAGGGGAATGATGAGAATCAAGAAGCATCGCCAAATGATCCATTGCATGTTCTAGTTGGGCCAATTACAAGGGCATGCCTAGAGGATTAAAGAAGAAATTTGGCCTGATTTTGAATTGTTAAAGTCCAAGATAGGCCAACGTGAAGACCAAGACTTAGTTAACTTCATCAAGCCAACTGCTTGGGCGTGTGGCACATTATGAGCAGCGTATGGTTAAGGGAGAATCTAATTTCAGCACATTTCCTATTTTAATTATCCTAAAATATAGAGCTGATTTGTTTCCCAAATAAAGGGGGTTGATTCATTTCCCAAATTCAGTTTTCCAAATAATGAGCAAATCAACTAGTTGCTAGTTTTAATCTTTATTTTTTTTCATGATTGTAAGGCAATTGTTGCCCATTTGCTTTCCTGGTTGTAAGGCATTAATTGCCGAATATTTGTTCCCTTTCTTATGCTAGGCGTGCAGCCTTTCTTTTCCCTTTTAGGTCTTAGATAATTTTAGTTTATAAGGGATGGATGTAGGTCTTATTTGATGGGACTTTGAATCAAAATAATATTGATAGGGAATTTTTTCTTTGGTTCTTCAGAGAACTTATAAACTTATCAAGAAATCTACCTTGTGGTGTTCAAACTTTGACTTATCACTCACAATCCTTCCTAGTTCTTGAGTGTGGCATCTACAATATTTCTTATACATTTGGTTCCTATCTTTTTATAGATAACGGGTCAAAATCCTTTTTATTTTTCTTTGTTATAAATCTGAATTAGAACACGATCTTAATTACGTTACCTTCTTATTGGTTATTAGTCTCACTACTCTTAGTGAGGTTCATATCAGGGGCTCCCACGCGTGGAAGAGGTTTTTAATTTTTAATTTTTTTAATTTTAATTATTTTAATATTTTATAAAATAAAATAAAATAAAATGTTATAAATATATATTTTTTATTATAGGATATGGATAAATGTGACTTCTAAAATCAAAGGTCATGGGTAAATCTAGACCTGACAAAATTTTACATGACCCATTAGTACAACCCAAACCCATTTGAAAATAACAGTTAGTGGGTCAAGTTTATCAGGTCAGGTTGTTAATGGGTCAACCCATTAAGACACGAAATATAATCGGTTGGTTTTGGGTTCACCCTTAAAAAAACCGTCAATTTGATAACCCCTTTAATATAAAGAATTTTTTTAATGTGTTTATGAAATTTACTAAAAAATTCTTTATATAGTCACATTATGGAATTTATATAAAAAAAATCTCTATAATTATGGTTAGAATATATTTTAGTAATTCATTTTTTTTAAATTTCTAATTTTTTTCATTTTTTGAAAGAGTGAAAATTTTCCAATTTTTTTCAATTTCTAAATTAAAAACTATAAAACTATAAATCAATCATTTCACAATACTATCCCTAACCCTAAAACTTTAAAAGTAGCTAATGGTCTTCAACTTTCTTGAAATTAGTTACCATCAATTCAATCCTACTAAATTTAATCAGGTATGTTTTCTTTCTTGCATTTTGATTTTAGTATTACTATGGTCTATGGTGCCACCATTTTATGTAACATAATTTCTAGACTTTAAATTTAAACATCGATGCTGCTATTAATTCAACTCAAGAGACTGAGTCTGTTATGCTTAATTGAAAATTGAAAGATATAATTTTGTTTACAAAGGTATTGGATTATTAATGTACGTTAATTCTTCTTTTCTTAACATCTAACATAAGTAATTTAACCTTTTAGGTCTAAATGAGGATTAAGATTCTCAATCGCAACATATTGAAGATTCAAGAGGAAGATTAATGAAAGATTTTATTTTCAATTTTATTTTTATTTTTTATTTTGGACTTGTTTATTTTTTAAATTAGTTGTTTTCGATTGATTGTTGGTGCTTATGGTGGATTTTTTTTTTTTTTTAGGTGCCTGTGGTGAACTTGATTGCATGAGTTTGATGATTGCTTCGGTACTATTTATTTTTAATTTTTTAATAAATCTCAAATATAATATTTTTTAATGGGCCAGGGTCGGATTATCTATTAATTTAACAAATGGTTTCGATTTTATATATTTCAACCCATTAAACTAACGGGTAGGGTTCGGGTTCGGGTGGAACAATTTTAATACAATTTAAACACGAAACGACACGAATTCATAATAACACAACCCATTGTCAGATCTAGGTAAATCTGACTTTTTTGAAGGTAAAGGATGGTCAACAATGAGTCCTAACTTTGGTCAACGAAATCTAGGGAGATTTTTGCAATGAAAGATAATGTTTGTCTGAGGGTTCAATTTCACCTATAGTCAAGGGCAATAATGCAACTTCCCCATCTTCAAAACTGAAAAATGCAATGTCCATGTGAGAGTAGGTTGAATTTGCATGCAGCGATTCCCATGCAACCGAAAGTACTAGTGGGTTTGTTTACAAAACCACAAACAACGACAAAACAACTTTCATTAAACTAATCATAAAAAAATAAATCTTTTTAAGTTCAATAATTATATAAAACCAACAAAATATCAAGCAAGCATGTTCCTCTTCAACACCATCCCACTTCCGCATTTCCTGGATCCTTCAGTTTGATGGGTTGCTGTTTATGAGATAAAAGGAAAAGAAAAAAAAAATGGAGGGGATAATAATGAGGCAAGGGAGGTCACTGGCCGAGACCCCAACCTACTCTGTTGCTTCGGTCGTCACTGTCTTGGTTTTCGTTTGTTTCTTCGTTCAACGAGCTATTTACAGATTTGGAAAGGTTTGTTTATTAATTATTATTAATTATTTATTATTGCTATGATTTTGAACCCACATTTAGTTTGGAGTCTGGAGAAAGTGGGAAGTAGTCAAGTAGCAGATTTGTACTAAGACTTGTTTGGTTACTAAGAAAATGTGCAAAAATTAAATAACTCTGAGTCTACAAACTACAATCTTCTTCATTATTATATATTCCATCTGGGTTTGTCTTACAATTATGAAACTTCTTATTGATTTTGCAACTGTTTGATTAATGTCATTTAAGTGTTAAAGAAGTAGGGCCCTGTTTGGTTGGTGAGCGAGAAAATCAAATTAATGTTCTTTTTCTCATTCGGGACCCAACCACATGGTTAGCATAGTTGAGATGAGTTTCAAAAGTGGGATTTTGTTGCTGATAAAATGTAGGAAATTTGTGTTCACAATCTCGTCAAAGATGGAAGATTTGTGATTTGTTTTATAAGAAAACGTTGGAAAATAAAAGAAATATAGGGTTAGATTTCATAACCCTCTATAGTAACGATCTTGCTTGGTTCAGACATCAATTTTGTTATATTATCCCTGTTTGGTTTCTCAGAAAATGAAAGGGATTTTTGCTTCAAACTCAGAAATTTTCAATTACTTACCCCTATAATAGTGTGTGATTGTTTGTGTTACGTTGTTTTCTGTTTCTGATTTAGTGTTTGTTTTATGTAGTGGTTGAAGAAAACGAAGAGGAAGGCTCTGTTTGCTTCTTTGGAGAAGATTAAGGAAGGTGAGTTGAGATTTAGCTACTCGATTCTCGTGTTTTCTATGTCATTTTGGTTTTGATTTGTGCTCTATTTTGTTTGTAACTGATAGAGCTGATGCTACTTGGGCTTATATCTTTGTTGTTGGCGCAATGGGCACGAGGGATATCTGAGATTTGTGTGAAATCATCTCTTTTCAGCAGTAAATTCTATATCTGCTCCGAAAAGGACTATGGCATCAACTCTGAAAGTTCATTCTCTTTTTCGAATGAATCTGAAGGAATAAACTTTCAAACCACTCATCAATGTGGTGAAGTAAGTTTCTTCGATCTCTTACCATATTTACGACATATATATATATATATATATATATAGCTGCTGCTATAACATATCTTTTTAATTGAAGGGCCGTGAACCATTTGTTTCGTTAGAGGGCCTTGAGCAGCTTCACCGATTTTTGTTTCTTCTTGGTATCACTCATGTTCTATACAGTTGCTTGGCAGTTGCTCTGTCCATGAGCAAGGTAAAATTAGAGCATATGTCTGTCATTTTTAGTATATGTTGCTCTGTATCTGATGCTGCCTTAATTCATTGCAAACGTGTAACTGTTTGTCTTCTTCACATTCCTTTGTAGATATATAGTTGGCGCAAATGGGAAAACCAAGCTAGGTTGGCTGATATAGAATTGCAAGGTACATTACATTCAACTTTTATAACTCACATGCAGCTTTCAATTAGTAACGCGTTTGGCCACTTTTCTTGCTCAATATGCTTCTGTAATCAAAGGCCATCTTAATAAGCATTGGTGTTGTTCAAGAATATTGCAAGGTTTAACATGCTCTAGAAAACTCTCATTGGCGAACCGTAAAGTGCGCTGAAAACTAGACATCTGGGGCTTTCCGAAAATATATAGATCTCAACCCGGTTCAATCTAAGGAGGGATATATGGTCTTCACAAGTTGGATGTGCTGCAGAGACATTTCTCTTAACTTCACTAAAAATCACCAATTTATCTTCAAACTCACTTCAAGAGCTATCTTCTACACGATCTCAACAAACACAAACACGTTAAAATATTAAATTATACTCAAGAACATAACATAAAACATAGGAATTAGGGATCTCAAATATTAACATTTATCGACCTAATATATAGCTTTCAGAAATATTTTTGTATCATTTTTTTTTTTTGAACGGCAAATTTTATTCAACGAGGCTAAAAAAAGCCAAACAAAACGAAACAAAGAAATCTGCCAACCAGCCTAACAAGGGCCCAAAGGCAAAGCAACCCAAAGCCACCGGTTACCCAAGCCCAACAGCCCAACAAGGGACACCCGCTACCCAAGCAAACAACAAAACCCCACAACAACACAACAACAACTAGGGGTGGGTATAAAAACCGAGACCGAATTGAATCGAATCGAATCGAACCAAAAAAAGGTGTTTGATTCGGTTCATAGCTTCTATTCGGTTTAAACCGATTTGAAATTTAAAAACGAATTGAATTCAGTTCGGTTTCGGTTTTGAACATACAAAACCGAATCGAATCGAATAAACCGAATTGTCTTAATTAATTATTTTGTAATGTTCAATTTTAGTATGAACTATTTGTTAATGATGTTTATTTTGGACCACATTATGTACTACATTTTTTTAATTCTATTTTATAGAAGTTATGAAGATTTTATATTTTAATTGAGTATATAGACCGAATATAATTGAAATTTTAGATTTGGTTTGAAAATTGGGTTGTATTTTACTTAAATTATTTTTTACATATTATAATTTTGTTAAAATGTTTAAGCCTAAATGCCAAAAAAGCAACTTAAAGGCCCCCAAAATTAAAAAACATATTTAAAAAAACCTTCAAAACTCAATAGGTCTAAAACCAAATTGAACCGAACCGAACCAAACCGAGATAAAGGTGTTCGGTTTAATTCGGTTTTCAGGTTCAAACTGATTCACATTTGTAAAAACCGAATATATGTCGGTTCAATATGGTTTTAACCAAAACCAAACCAAACCGAACCGAACCGATCCATACCCACCCCTAACAACAACAAAAGACAGGAAACAGAGAAGCAACCCAACCAACCCAAAAAAACAAAGATCACTAAAAACTGAGGACACAGCATGAACACCAAGTTTCTCACTGGGGGTGGGGTGGGGGGGCCCTGGCCCCACCAGCCAATGTAAGTCTAAGAAAAAAAATGTAGGGGGGGGGGGGGGGGGCCAGACAAGCCAATGTAAGTAAGAAAAAAAATGTAGGGGGGGGGGTGGGGGGGCCCTGGCCCCACCAGCCAATGTAAGTCTAAGAAAAAAAATGTATACATGTAATTACAACATAGTCCCCCATTTTATTAATAATATAAATTTATTCCATTTATTTTTTATCCTCTTTTAGTATTTTTCATTTCTTATAATTTCATACATTATTTCTTAATCTAGTTCGTATATGAGTTCAGTTACTATATTAATGGGTTAATTTTTAATTATTAGATTTCAATCAATTGAAAATTTGAAAGAAATTAAAACTAAAAAAAAATAGCATCCTCCCGTAATTACCCCACAACTATACATGAACTGTATAGTGCTAAAACCGTCTATATATGTATGTATTTTTTTTATTAGATATTCATTAGAACAAACTAAGACTTTCTTTACTATTTTATTATACAATATCTATCTTGCTTTAAATATTTTATATGAATTATATATTTATTAATTATGAACTGTTGAAAGAGATATTGCATTTATGCAACAAGATAAAAGATCAATTTCTTCCAAATTCTTTGATTATGTATATTGAAACAGAAATCGTAAAAAAAATTAAATAAATTTGATTTTAGATAACTTTTGAGATACAAAATAGAGTCAATTTTCATTTTGATTCTCAAAATTATTGTAAATATACTATTATTATTATTATTATTATTTTGTATTACATTTTGGTATATTAATATATTTTTATTGTGTGACAATTAATATTAGTTTTTGTCTTGACCTCCCTAATGTCAAAATCCTGGCTTCAGCCCTGACTGTAAGCACGTTTTGTGTTTATATTTGCAAAGGAATTTAAAGCAGAGAAGGTTTAAGGTGTTTCAGAGATTTTGAAAATATATCTAACTTGTATTGTTGAAAGCAAAGCTATGTATTGCAGAAGAATGCATATTACATGAAAAATTCTTCTGTGTTGCATATAAATCAAAATGTAGAAGTTAATTCACATCAATTGCACTATTCGGAAAAGTAACAAACGGTGTAACTTTTAGAAGCAAAGACTGTAGCTAGGGTGCCTGGCCTTTTGGTACTTATTTTGATGTTTCCAGTTGATCAACTATATTAACTTTTAAAATCTGATTTTGTTTCACAGCAAAGAAAAGCAAAGTGATGCAACGGCAGACCACGTTCGTATTCCATCACACGTCTCATCCATGGAGTAGGAGTCCGATTCTGATATGGATGGTAAATTTTCTGATATTTATTGAGTATTCCTGGAGAGGTGCAATATATATATATATATATATATATATATATATTATGTAGCGTGTGCTGAGGATTGATAACATACTTTTACGTTATACTACAAGAGGCTATGTTCATATAAGACCTACAGTTACATTTTTGTTTCTTTAATTGAAACACTCTCTACAACCTTGGACATAACAATGCACTGGCCTTTGATAATTTAATTTTCCCTTTCATCAAATTTTTAATGTGAGAGAGCATCTTCAATGTCTTTAGTATCTTAAGTTGATGCTGATGGAACTCATGTCCTTAATGCTCCAGGAAAGCTGTTAATGTTTTTGTGGTGATATTGTGCAGCTTTGCTTTCTACGACAATTTAAGAGCTCTGTGCGGAAGTCGGACTACTTGGCACTGCGCTTGGGTTTCCTCACTGTGGGTATCTTATTCTTAGTGATGTCCTGTTTGCTGATCGTTACCACCAGATCATATGTTGATCCTTTCTTATTTCCTTGACATCTATGACTCTTGAAGGAACCTTTTTCCATGTGTTGCACTGAGCTGAAAGAATATGACTGCCTGATTTTTCATTTTTGTAGAAAGTATTAATTGATCTTCATTCTGGCTCATACAATTTTCTTTCAAACTTTTCAGAAGCACAAACTACCGCTTTCTTACAATTTCCATAACTATATGGTTCGAAGCATGGAAGACGAATTTCAAGGCATCCTGGGAACCAGGTACGCACTCATCCAAACTGAAATGATCTTTTTCTTTTTATGTTTCCCTATACAAATCTGTTGATAAAAATATTTCAAATTTGCAGCTGGCCTCTTTGGGGTTATGCTATAGTGTGCATCTTCATAAATATTCATGGTAAATTGTTGTTTATTGATAAATCAAATGCTAATAATTTGTCATTCTTTTAAACTTTATTCCATGTTTGTTTTTGTTTTCTGTTACAGGTCTAAATGTTTATTTCTGGCTATCTTTTATCCCTGCCATTGTAGGTATACTCAACTCTTTTTGTCATTTTTATCCAAACAAAGACATATGAAATCTTTCATATTGATATACTTTTGTGCATGCCAAAGCTTGTCATGTTGGTTGGGACAAAGCTTGAGCATGTTGTCTCCTCTATGGCCCTTGAGATTATGGAACAGACAGGCCCAGCTACTGGGACGCAAGTAAAGCCCCGCGATGATTTATTCTGGTTTAGAAAACCTGAGATTTTGTTACGGTTGATACAATTTATTATTTTTCAGGTGATTAATTTGTCTATATCTACTTTGATTCATATCATATCAAGTATTTGATCGATCTCAGTCCTCAACTCCTGATTATATATCTTTCTTGTTCATGCAGAATGCCTTTGAGATGGCAACATTTCTATGGTCATTGGTAAGTTATGTACTCTATTTGTAGTTTTAAACAATGCAGATGTAATGACCTCATCTTCTTTTTTGTTTTCTGTGTATTTAGTGGGGACTTAAGGAGAGATCTTGCTTCATGAAAAACCACTACATGATTACTCTTCGGCTGGCTTCTGGGTATGCTTCCATTGTGATATTCTCAAGTTATATATGCATTCTATGGTGTATTTCTATAATGCTTGAAATCGCAAATCCTTTTTTGTAGATATTGTTACATATTGATCAATTTGCTTGTAATAATACCTTATGATATTCGAATTTACCATGATTGTGTAACTTTAGACATACGATGTGATTTCTTGTTAATCTCTTTAATCAAAGATTTAAGCAATCATCTTATATTTTGGAATATGCAGGGTTCTTGTTCAGTTCTGGTGCAGCTATAGCACAGTGCCTCTCAATGTGATCGTTACTCAGGTATGTTTTTTAAAAAAAAAAGTGTAAAAATAAGTTGAGCTCTGCCTCCATCAATTGTATTAGTCCATTCTAGTGATGAACATGTATACTGTTTTCACCGTTTGATAGATTTGCAGATGGGATCCCGGTTTAAGAAAACATTGGTTTCTGAGAGTGTGAGAGACTCACTCCATAGTTGGTGTAAGAGAGTAAAGGAGAGGTCAAAACACGATTCGTTGCACTCACATACTACAAGATCAGTATGTTCACTTGATGATACAACAACAATAGATGAAAGAGATGAAATTACAGTCGCGTCGGGCAGTTTATCTCGGAGCTCCTCCATGGAGTCACTAAATCAAGTAACCATAACATCAAGTGAACAAGCAGAGTCCATTCTTCATGCTTTGGAACGGCCGCCCCAGGCTGAACTCTCATTTAGAGTGGAAGAGTATTTGTCTGACACTCTAAACAATAGTGTATTATCTCAACCTCCCATTAATGGTGAAGATTTTGAAGAAGATAATTCAGGCAGTGGAGAAGAGAAGGTTGAGACTCTTTATGATTTGTTTAGGAAGACCTGAAACATTATACTTTCAGAGTTCATATGATTTTTGGACAGCCATTTTAGTTTTGCTTCATTTTATAGCATAAAATGGAAATTAATCTTTTTAGTGATGCTTAAAAACATTAGCAGTTGCACCTTATTATAAACACATTTTCAAAATCCAAAAAAAAAAAAAGAAAAATGGACCTCTCTTTTCTTATCTTTTCCAAGAACCATGATATGTTACCACTGAATCTGCTCTGGATTTGAATTCTTATTGCTTAACTGACATTCCATGGGAGTGAATCCACATAAAAAGGAGCATAACATATCAAATATGAATGAATCAGAAACATAAACAATTCATATTCTTCTTGTTATAAACAATTAACTGCATACCCAAAAACAAAATATTATTAAGCTACAAGCCTACAACAACTTGATTTGTCATTTGAAGAAACACATGAAATATCCATTGCAATAATAATACAAACTAATAATGAACCCAACAAGAAACAAACAAGTAAATTAACCAGTGAGCTCCTCTTCCTTGTGAGTGTGAATAGTAACAGGTCCCTGAGGAAAAGCAACACAGGTGAGGACCCAACCACCATCAATTTGGTCATCATCAAGGAAGCTCTGGTCAGACTGGTCAACTGAACCATCAACTACTTTGCCAGCACAAGAAGAGCAAGAACCAGCCCTGCATGAGTAAGGCAAGTCAATACCCTCTTCTTCAGCTTGGTCAAGAATGTACACATCATCTGGGCAGTCAAATTCAATCTCTCCTTCAGGAGTCACCAGCTTCACTTTGTGTGTGGCCATGGCCTTTACACGCCCACCACGGTTGCTGTTTGATTTCAACCCAAAAAGGGCTTGGCTCATCTTGGGGTTCAGGGCTCTCATGCTGCTGCTCACTGCAGGCTGCCGCCTGATGAAGGAGGAGCTCACCATGGCACTTGACAGAGTCGCCATTTTTGTCTCTTTTTGTTGTTGTTGATTTTAGAGATTGAGAGATTGAGAGATTGAGAACTACCTAAACTGAGATAGAGGTTGATAATAAGGTGGCTTGTGGAGAAAGTGTGGTTGCAAGTGTGTTTGGTGGCATGGAAGCCTATCTGCCACGTGGCATCTTCTTGTGGATAGCTTTATCCTTTTCATGATCACCATTCACCATACAAACACACACCTTCATCCTTTTGTTGGTGAATGTGGCTGACACCTAATTAGTTATTTATTTATTTATTTATTTATTTTTATTTAATAACAAATTACACCAAACTCCCATGAGGTTTGCACTTTTATACACGGAAAATTTTTTACTATTAATTGACACTCACCTTCTTTGCCGTTAGGGTTTGACCATTAAATATGAGATTTGACCGTTAAAAAATGTTAAAAGACAGAAATACCGTTGATTCACCAAAAATCTAAAATAACTAATTACACCACTTTTAAAAAAAAAGAAAATCCTAATTACACCAAACTCCCCTAAGGTTTGCTCTTTGACGCACAAAAGCAACTCTATTGATAATTGACACTCACTAGGGTCGTCTTCAGACATTTTGGGACCCGAGTCATTTTATGATATTAATAAAATTCAGAGCCCCATATAAAAATTATTATCATTAACATAAAAAAAAAAGTTAAATAAATAATTCATCATTTACCAAATATAATATAATAAATTAAAACAAAAAAGATTTATCGTATATAAAAATATAAAAACAAAACATTATGAAATGCAAATTTACTAATTATACTACTACTATTAATATTAGTTAACATTTTTTTCTCGATATATAATATAATCAATTCACTCAACATATCTTGTGATATTGTTGAACGAAGATAATTTTTAATCAACTTCAACTTTAAGATGCTTCTCTCTATAGTAGCAACTGTAATTGGTATAGTCAATAAAATTAGATGGCATCATTCGCCCCATGTCATTGTATAAATTTTCCACAAAAATTATTTTCTTTACGGTTTCCAACATACACTACAGAAGCCAAAAAATTGAGATTTCCAATTATTTTATTATCTTTAACTTCACTTCTTCACTTCAACACAATAACACATTAACACACATATATAACAGATTATATAATTATATTGTCTAATTGACTAATTCAAGTATTCAACAATAACAAGAATACAAGATTATTTTATTTTAACTTGTATATTTTTTTCTTCTATTTAAATCTGTTTGGCCATAAAAGAACTCATTCTCCCTCATAAATGATTCAAGAAAAGCTTAACAAATTGACTACACAAATACAATATACACATATAGATCTGAGAATTGAGTCTGAGATCACTAAAGCCTAAAATTAAATTAGTGGATACTATTGTAAATAAAATAAATAATTAAAAGATGAGTCAAAATCAACATGTATAAATTAATTGAAAACAAAAACCATACCTTCAATTTTTCAAACGGCAACGGCTTCAATGTTGACAAAGACAAAAAGTTTCAAACTTTCAAGAAAAAAGAGAAGTTTTTGATTCGTTTAGCATTTTAGCTTTTAGGTCATTATTGTTGTTTTTAATTAATTTACTGCTTGTTTTTGTTTTAAATAATGTAATCTTATAATCACAAGTACATTGAGCCATTGAAGTTTTTTTTTTTTTTTTTTTTTTTTTTGATTAATTGAATATGTTCATTGGGCCTTGATTTGAAAAGGAAAATAAATAAATAAAAGCAGTTAAAGGTTTGGAATTGGGTCATGTTTAAATTTAAATAGATTGGATCATGAGGCCTCTGATTTTACAAAAAAACAAAAAAACAAAAAAAAAAAACAAAAAACAAAAAACAAAAAACGAGAAGTGATTTGGGCCATTTGGGGGCTCCAGTAAAATGCTGGGTTTGCTGCTCCATGGGACGGCCTTGGATTCACTCACCTCCCTAGTCGTTAGTCAAAATTGGTCAAATTAAACCGTAGACCGATTTTAACTATCAAAACTAAGGATAATTTAGTCATTTGAAGAATTTTAAATATATATATATATATATATATATATAATATATATATATATAAGTGGAAATGGTGGAAAATATCACTTTTTAAAACTCATATGGTGACAAAGTCACTCTTTTAATAAGTTAAGTTTAAAAGGCACCTATTATGGTGAACTACCAAAATTACCTTTACTTTACACATTTCTATTTCTTACTTTAAAGTTTTTAGAGCTTTTTTTTTTCATCTTCCTCTATAACAGACATCCAATGGAAGTTAAACACCATAACCTTATCAATTCATCTTCATTAGATAATTAATTTTATGGCGCTACGCAGGCACGTTCGGGGGTCGAGCTCACCCTTCATTGAGTTCCTTTTCATTTGTTCTCCGAGTCTTTTGTACACCATAAGCTGGTTGTGTGAACTTTGAATCTAATTAAAAAGTCTCAGAGACTAATTAAAAAGGCTCGAGGAACAATTAAAAATGTTTTAGTAGTGTATGAAAAAGTTCGGGTAGTGTTTGAAAAGGCTCGAACATAGTGTATAAAAAGGTTTAAGTAGTGTATGAAAAGGCTCGAATATAGTGTATAAAAAAGTTTGGGTAGTGTATGAAAAGACTCGAACACTTCATTAAAAGACTCGAGTAGTATATGAAAAGGCTCGAATAATTTTAAAGTCTCGGAGAATCAAAATTCACTAATCTACTAATAAATTATTAAAAAGCTCGGATAACTGTTTAAAAGGCTTGAAATATGTATTGAAATGCTCGAACTGTGTATTAAAAGGCTCGAACAATGTAAAAGTCTCGGAGATTCAAAATTAAAAAGCTCGGATTTAGTGTAAAAAAAAGGCTCGAAAAGGCACGAAAAGGCTCGGATCTAGTTTTAAAAGTCTCGAAAATGCTCAAATCTAGTGTAAAAAAGGCTTAAAAAGGCACGAAAAGGCTCAGATGATCTAATGTAAAAAGGCACGAAAAGGTTCGAACATAGTGTAAAAAGGCTTGAACCTAGTGTAAACACAACTCGAAAAGGCACGAAAAGGCTCGAACCTAGTGTAAAAGGCTCGAAAAGGCATGAAAAGGCTCGAAAAGGTTCAAAAGGGCTCGAAAAGGCTCGAACCTAGTGTAAAAAGGCTCGAACCTAGTGTAAAAAGACTCGAATCTAGTGTAAAAATGCACGAAAAGGCTCGGATCTAGTGTAAAAAGGCTCAAAAAGGCTTGGATCTAGTGTAAAAAGGCTCGAACCTAATGTAAAAATGCTCGAAAAGGCTCGGATCTTGTATAAAAAGGTTAAAAAATGCTCGAATTTAGTGTGGAAAGGCACGAAAAGGCTCGGATGTTCTCTCTCAAAGGTTTTCTCTCTACATTTGAAAAAAACACAAACTGACAAAAAAAGGTATTTTTTGTCTGGTCATCTAAATAAGTGTCTTTTAAACTTAAGTTAGTAATATTGTGTCTATCTTACAAAAAACATCCCAAATAGTGACAAAAAAAAATTGAACCCAAGAATTGAATAAATATTTAAAAATGAGGATTAAGTGAAAAAAAAAAATTAAAATTAAGGTTTTTTTTTTTTTTTTTGGAAAGAAAATTAAGAATTTAAAAAACGGAATTTTTCATTAAAAAACGGACAGTCCAATCTAATTTAAAAAAAAAATTCAAATTAAAAAAAAAAATAAAAATCTTAATGTTTTTAACAATTCGACAGTTCCACTAACAATACAAATCACAATCCCTTCCTAATTTGTTAGATCTTCTCCATGAGAGATTGAGCTAGTTCGCTAGTTCCACCAATAACACAAATCACAATTCTTACCTAATTTGTTTATAATTTCTTTTTTCTATTTATTAAAAAACCTAAAATTTTTAATTCTATTTCTTTGGAAATTTTTTTTTCTTATTTATAAATAGATTTTGAGCTTTTTTTCCTTTAAATTTTTTTTTTGAATAAATTGCATCATATTAGGAAAGGATTGTAATTTGTGTTGTTGTCGGAACTGGCAAATTGGCTCCAATTTGGGAAGAAATCTGACTCAATCTCTCGTGGAGGAGATCGAAAAAATTAGGAAGGGATTGTGATTTGTGTTGGTGGAACCGGCGAACTGTCAAAGATATTAAGAATTTTTTTTAAAGAAAATTTTATTTGAATTTCTTTTAAATTAGATTGTCAGTCCCTTTTTTTAATGAAATTTTTTTTTTTTTTTTTTTAATTCTTAATTTTCAATTAATCTTATTTTTCTTTCCAAAAAAAAATTCTTAATTATTAAAAACAGGTTTGTTTTTTTAATCTTCATTTTAAAATACCTTAAAAAAATCTCAATTTAATAATATTTATTCAGTTTTTTAAATATATATACATATATTTGAAATGTTTCAAATGACTAAACTATCCTTAGTTTTGATAGTCAAAATTGGTTTATGGTTTAATTTGACCAACTTTGACTAACAGCAAAGGATTTGAGCGTCATTTATCAATAAGGTTGTTTGTGTATAAAAGTACAAACCTCAGAAGAGTTTAATGTAATTAGTTATTTTAGATTTTTAGTGAATTAGAGGTATTTTTGTTATTTATCATTTTTAACGGTTAACTTTCACATTTAACGATCAAACCCTAACGGTAAAGTTGTTTCTGTATGTAGAAAAGCAAACCTCAAAGAAGTTTGGTGTAATTTATTCTTTTTTTTTTTTATAACCATAACCATAACCATGCAACTCAAGAAATTTTCTCAACCATAATAATAAATATAAGAACAGTTTTATTTTTTATTTAGTAGAAAAAAATGAGCCACTAAAATATATTGAACTCATGAGAATGAGTGGAAATCACAGGCAGATATTATAAACATAAAATGTCCAATCATGAGATCTAGATAGCTCCCGCTCAAGTCTCAACTGAACAAACTAGAACCACTTGTTATGAACCACACCACAATTTTCACAATCTCTTTAGGCTTCGATGATATTCCATCCACTTATTATATAACCCGGCAATTACCCAATTTATTCTTCTTTCCAAAATCCAAATCCTTTTGTGATGGAAAATACATAATAATATTTTTATTCGTACAAAAAAAGGATCTATGCCCGAGTGCATTACCAAGCCAAATCTAAAACCATACCCACATCATGCACTTGTTTCAATTGCATAATTATAGAACACAAAAAATTCATTTCTTCAAACTCCTCCCCTGATCCAAAAAAATATGCAAAACAAAGCAAATTAAAGGGGAAATTAGACAAATGAATCCTTACATGACGGGGGCACCTATATGTAAATGTAAAGAGGGAAGAAAAGAAAAGAAAAAAATATATATAAAATAAAATGACAGCTGTCCCTAGTATTTTTTGCTAGCTTCCCACAATATAGAAACAATATCTGATTTCTAAATTAAGGCTTTCACTTACAGCCGGGGAAAAAAAATTAGAAAAATCTCAGGGCTTTCTCTTTTCATAAAGAGAAAGAATACATCCCCCCATCCTCAATCCCTGTGATTCTCATCATCTACGGATGTTGACAGGTTCCCCATACACGACCCGAGACTTCCTTCAAAAATCATCTTATTTCTCTCAACCAAAATGCTCGGGGAAGCACTACTGGGTCTATTTTTCTTCACTAAACTTCTAGTCACACTTGATGTTTCTGTAGATCCTCCTCACAAACAAATTTGACCCAAGATAACCGACAGCTCCTGCACATTTAAAAACAATAATCAACCCAATGACAAGCAGAAAAGATAAACAATAGTGATTATCGAGCTGGAGGTGACTGCATCTCACTGCTCACTAATCTAATAACCAATTGCATTACCATAATAAGCACACAAAAAACCATCACCACTTCTCACCTTTTCATTTAATTAACATCAAATATCTGGAAACTCAATTGGCACCAAGACAGCCAAACACTAGACACAAAAAATTAACGACTTATGGTTGATGGATTTATCCCCCAAAGTGATGTATTTAACAACATCAAAAGTTTGACTACATTATACCAGTTCCCAAAAAATTTCAATATTTCTCAAAAAAGTTTAAATATAACTTCTAATATGATTTGAAAGTAGTTTCTTTTTCTTTTTTTTGAACAAATTCGAAAGTACTTTCTGATTCACTGATTAGATCGATAATGAGACCCTAAGAAATTTTATATATATATATATATATATATATATCTCATTCAAAAAGTTAGAACAAGAAAAAATAAATACCTTAATGACCAATTGCATTTGTTAAAAAGCTATCATCAAAAAGTAAAAACATAGGAATACATAATTAAAGATAAACTCACCGCAGAGAATTCCTAAACCAAGACAAAACATCAAAGTGTATCCAAAATAGAAGCTGGTCTGGAAGAAGCCAGACATCTTCGTCTTCACGTAGTAGTAATATATTGAGTACAAGTACACATAGACAGCTGTTGAGGCAGCAGAGAAAAATGATGTCCACTGCCAGTGGTAGTTCTCAGCGTTTAATAGGAAATATGTTCCCACAATTGTTACACAAACAGTCACGATAATGAGAATCAAAAAGACCAACAGCATAAAGCCATAGACGTAGTAGACCTGTCAAGCACAGAGGAAAAACAGATACTTTAAGTAGGACATGAAGTCAAATTGCATAATGAGCACTCAATAAAATTCACTGATGAGAAAATGTCTAACCATCCACTTTGTATAATCGTAATAGGAGAATTGCCATTATTCACACATAAATATAGATGAGATTCCGTTGCTTGAGAAAATCAATAAACAACCTCTCTTCTGAACAACTTATCACCATCATAATGCAAGTATTTAAAAAGCAAGAGGGGTAGTGCCAATTAAGTAAAACAAGAAAAACTAAAAATCATGAGCCACAAATTACCAGTCAATAAAGAAAAACAACTAAAGAGCTGGACATGATGACCATTCTTCCAAAAGAACTCCCAAACCAACCAGAAGTGGTGCCAATATATGAAACATATTAATTTCAACTACTGGACATATTTGTCATCTCATTTCTTGTTAACACACAAAAGATTAAAGTAATAAAATTCACCTTGTAATTCCAGAAGGATGTGAAGACAAAATACATCTCAATGAATATGCTGCCAAAAGGTAACAGCCCTCCCATCATTGAGACCACAGAGGGAGTGAGATACCATTTCTTTTCAGGAATTGGACGAGGAATGGTCTTCACACGACATGGATTGTTTGGAGCACCACTCCAGTTTCTTCCAACCACTGTACCAAGAAGGGCCAGAGGGAAAGAAATGAATGCCCAAATTACAAAGACAACCACCATTGTACCAAAGGGAATAGCCGCCAGAGATCCGTAGAATATGGCAATCGTGTTCAAGACAAACCCAATCCCAAAGCACATGAATGGAAAAAGAGATGCTGTGAGGATCATCGACTTTATCCAACTTTTGCCTGACAAACAAGACAACCAAATTATTAAAAAAGGTAAACATGAAAAACAATTAAGGTAATTAGCAAACTATTGGATTAAAACATACCCCCATGGCGTGAGTACATCCCACCACTAACATAGCCAGAAATAAATGATGTAAGAGCATAACACACGATAAACGTGGTCACAATTGCTCCTCTCCTGCACCACATAATTTGGATTCAAGATTTTACTATGAAAGCAAAATTGTTTTTGAGTGAGCAGCAAACTATACATTCTGCAAAAGCTTTTTCTTAAAAAGGAGGGGGTGATTGGGGGGAGAATGGTCAAATAGGATGCTAAACTCTTTTCAAAAATAAAAAAAACTGTTTTCTTTAATAAGAGTACATCAGGTGCTAATAAACTTAGCACGACAAAAGATATAGAAAGTATTTAAGGAGAGAAAGCTCTGTATACAATACAACAGACATAAAAAAAAACATTGTGCTCTTCAAGATTAAAATGATATAACTATCATCAAAGAAATCACAGGGTCTAATATATCTCAGTGGTAAGTTCTCAACATACCCGACGTACAACGTTCCCACGATTGCCATTAGAATAACAAGGAGAACAAGCATTGCGAGCTGTGCACCTGTGCCAACAACAGCTGAAATGACAACCAAATTGCGAGGTGGCCGGAAAACATCCCCATGAACAAGTTTCCAACCAGACTCTTCACTCACATCTCTTTCCTGCATACAGTGTGATAATAATCAGAACATTCGGAACATAAAATGTTAAGACATATAATCTATTACCTCTTCCTTTAAAATATATTAAAAAGAAAAAAAAAAGAAAAAAAAAAAAGGCTATCAACCAAGAACTTTAGTAGATATTTGTAGTGAAGGGAACGTTACCAAAGTCTCCAGATCATCATCTTCCCGAGCATATTTGGCATAGTCATTTCTAAGAGTCCTCATCAATATCATTGACACCAAACCAGTGAGGAAGATAACCATCATGAATGAATTGAAAATGGAGAACCAATGGATCTGTGTATTGCAATATGCATTAACAAAAATTTAAAGAAAATTAAGGAGCAGAACTAAGCTTAGATCACAGACAAATTGATGCGTGAAAGAAACAGAAAATCCTTAATTTTTTTACCTGATGCTCAAAGAAAGGGTAGTCCAAATAAACATCAAAACGACGAGCAAAAGTGACATTAGTTGAAATCCATTTGACAGAGTATGTCATGTCAATTGTCCTCCCAACTTCCAAAGGCTTTGGGCTCTCTTGAGTGAGATTAACATGTATAATCTGCAAAAGTAGAAGTAATTTTAATAACGGATTTGGAACAAGCCATATAAGTCATGCAGAAACTTAGTAACCACAGACCTGATCTCTATTGTATTTAACAATTATATTCTTATGTGTGTAGAGGACGTGTTTGCCATTATCACTGTTCTTATCAGGATGCAGATCACCGACAAAGCCTATAAGAACAACGAGCTAAGTATTTAAGCACAAGCTATCACATTCTCTGAGGATAAAAAAAACTAATAAAAGAATTCTTGATTGCATACCCCATAATGGCAGATCATCTGAACTTGCAGCAGCACAATGGACACCAAAGAACAAGATATCAGTACGGAGCAAAAGTTGAGGATTAAACATTCAACAAAGTAAAGCATATATAATTAAGCTCACAGAACAAACATCTGCATCTCTAGATCTACAAACGTTATTAATCAATAAATCAAAATATATACACATTGATTTAGCATCATCAAGAAATTGGATTGGTGACCATGCATCTAATAAAGAAAGGAATTGTCATGTTTTTCACACTAGACTAAGTAAATTTTATTTTGTAACAAACAAAACCAAAATACTTCCAATCCTAGCTTCAGCCAGTGTCAAATTCTAGGTTGGCATCATGAAGTTAATTACTAGGTAAATTAATTACAGTACGTGTAAATCAATTGAAACACTCAATTCACATTTAATACTCTTCCATGTACCAGCTAAAATGTAATAGCATAAAAAGGAGTGAGGTCATGCAACCAAAGGTGACACAAATTATTGTATTGATAGCAAAGACAAATATTATACTCATATCCAGCCATCATGTGAACAGATGCATCGGTGTATTAGTAAGTTAATAACATCTAGCTCTTGCATATTCTAAGAAATTCATTCGTAAATTGCTTCTTTTTTTTTATTTACAATCTCTTCCTGCTTGGATCTCTCCCCAGAGTAGCTAAACTTATACTAAACCAAAAAAAATTATGAAAAGAATTGCAATTTATGTTTTCAGTGTTCTGGATCTCATGGCATATACTTAAGCATAGGAGTCCCATATATCTAAAAGCAAATGACTATTTAGTCCTATGTATTAACAAGAATAATAAGAACATAATCAGAACATACCCATGAAAAATTCAAACCAATAACTGTTCTCAATTGCATCTTTGAAATGTTTGACCATTGCTTCATCAAGTTCCAGTTGACAGATGGTAACTTTGTCCACATTCTCTGTAAAGAAAAAGGTTCAGGATACATGCAACCATAATTATTGGAGAATGCAAAATTAGAAATACAGGAAGTTTACATACTTCCGAACTTTATGTCAATCGAACTGTCAATAAGTTCATTCCCACCCAGGACCTCACCAAGACCACCCCATTTGTGAGCAGGATTGCCAGATGGATGGCAGAACGGTAGGCTGTAATAGTTGTAAGTTTCTTGTGGGTTGTTATAAGGGCCAACTTTATTTACCCAAAGGGTAACTGGATCATCTTGTTGATACTGCAAAACCATAAAATAGTTTTAGAGAACAAATGTACAAGAAACAGAGACAGGTCAGATTGTAATTATAAATCATTTGAAGAAATGCAACAACAATTTATGCTTTTTTTGTGAATCTCAAATTTTGACATTGTAGCAACTCCTTTGTTAACAAAATAAAAATCTAAGAACAAAATTTTAATGTGAAACAAGCTTCAGTCAAAATGATATAGAAATATGTTTGCTCATAGAAAAAGGGATAAGATTTGCATATTCAGACTCCTAAATAACATTATTCCACAAAACAATATAGTGGGATAAAATCATCCATAACAGTAGAAAGTCAATGAGGAATTAAATTTGCTCTTCAGCATCCATTTAGCATGGTGCATGCATATAGGATGATATAATTAAGTGAGAATTAACTAGGTTTGTAAAAATAGATACACTGGTAAAATTTACTCCTGCAATAGGATTATGGGAATAATTAGAGGACTGAGATCCGATCCGACACAATGAAGATTCATGGAATATTACCAAACTATATCGCAAAGCCAACTTATCAAACAACACCAAAATAACATATTAATTTGTTAAGAAAATCACATAATAGAGGGGTGAAATTCATAAACACAAATACTTGAAATTCAAGGAATTTACAGAGTGAAGATCCAATAAAATCCATACTCCACATTATTAACCACTGAATCAAAGAAAATGAAATTGAAATACTCAGCTCATTAAATTTGAATAGATATGTACAGAATGAGACAAGTTAATGATACTCTACTTAAAACATTTAAAATATCTGATGTCTAATAGGTCATTCGAATCACAATTTCTTAACATCAATTAACCATGTAATGTATCCCATATCTCCATCCAATCACAAATATGCCTATTATATATTATTAATGTTTAAATGTTTCCTTAAAAAAATACATATATACTTTGTATTTACTAACAATTGCCTGTAAAGTCAAGTACATTGATTACTAGTAGTGGGTTAATGGTATCAACCCAACCCAAAATATTAGAAAGATTAGCAAAGATTAAATAAAAATTGACTCTAGAAAACTTTCTCCAAAAAGAATACTTCTGACTCACTAAATGACTTTCAACACTGAAATGAAGAAAAAAATAAGAATTGGAACGGCACCAGGAATGTTCACAGCATAAATCATTTCAACCTCCAGAAGAGAGAAATATTAAACATTAAAGGCTCAAACATGAATTTGAAGTACATCATACCATCTAAAGCTTCAGATAAGCATTTTCTTTGTGACCTAGGATCGAATCGTTTGTCACCATGATTTAGGTTACTTAGTGACTCCCCAATCATTACCTAAGATCATTTTGATCAACTACTAATAAAATATAATAGCCAACACACTACCAAAAACAAACTAACAGAGTTCAAGCTCTTTTGACGACACAGAGACATAAAATTAGTAAAACTGCTACAACACCCAATGTACTTATCTCTTTAGATCAAGCTTCATCCTTGTTCATATGACGAGATCTGACCCATCTATATGTTTTAAATCTGATGATTCTGATCCAATTTCAAAATTCCGGACATTTGCTAATTAGATGTGTTAGTTCCACATTTGAACATCTACAATTAGCTGAGTCCACAATGCTAGATCCAAGGCCTATATCCAATCAGCTAAGTCTACATTTGGGAGTAAAGTAAACGAAAAAACCCATTAAATAAATGGGCACAGATCGCATTTCTTGAGTGCCAAGGTTGAAGCACTGTTAGAATTCCAACATTATAACAGACAGGTTATATAGTTCTCGGCAGACAATTCAGCTGGCGTAATAAACCAATAAATAAGTCGAAAACTGTACACATACATAAAATTATCATGTCAGCATATAAAAGTTGCATGTCACGCTTTGAACTAGTTAAATAGAACTAAGATCTATGACACTTGCACGTGTATACACAACACTGAAAAACCTGCTCGAGATCTAGGCCTCGTAGTGGGAAATCGCAACATTTTTCACATTCAGAACAAATCAAGCTTTCTTAAATTGAAGCAAAATCATCGAATCTAGGAAATCGAAAACAGATCTGGGTCGAAATTCACAAGTAAATGAGGCGAAAACGATGAGATCTACGAGGGAGTGAGGGTAGGGTTTTGAGTTGAGAGAAGCAGATTATACCTTGTGATCTGACTCGGAGGCGAGAGAAGGAGAGAGGAGGAGGAGGAGGAAAGCGAAGGAGAGAGATCGGACGGCGGAGGACATGACGATGGCCCGGCGAGAAGAGTGGAAACAGACGGTCGTGATTTTGTTGTGATGACGATGAAGAATCGCGAATCGTGATTGGTGATTTGGAGAGAGAGAGAGAGAGAGAGAGAGAGTTTTATTCACTACATGCACCAACAACCGAAGCAGCTATTTCAGATTTAGCGACTTTTGTTGTTGTTTAAACTTTAAAGACAGCCACTGTGTATATTTTTACGTTGAAAATTGAAATGAAATATAGTCAACCCAAAAAAACAAAACAAGCAACAATCAATATTGGCATCCAGGCCCATTTTGATGATTCGGCCCATACTCGACTCGACTCGACTCTACTTGATTTTTTTGGCTTTCATCCAAACTAAATTTGGGCTTCGCTCCACTTCGCTATTATTATACTTTTCCTATTAAATCATCTAATTAAGATTACAATAGCTTATGATGACAAATTTGAATATATATATATATATATATATATAGTATTTCTACTGTCAAGATTGTGGACTATAGATTATGGAGAAGAATATATATATATATAGTCTTTCTACTGTCAAGATTGTGGACTATAGATTATGGAGAAGTTTTGACAAATGCATATATTTTGAGTCAAAGTACATAAATCTAATGGTCTACATTCTTCGTCTTGATATATTTTATATCAGGATGAACTGACAATAGAAAAATTATATATATATATATATTTGAGTCAAAGTACGTAAATTTAATGGTCCACATTCTTCGTCCTGATATATTTTATATTAGGACAAACTGACAATAAAAAAATTGTATATATATATATATATATATGTTTTCCTATCGGTACGCACCAATAGAATGAAGATAATGCATCACAAGCAATCATATACTGAAAAACTCTTAGAGAGTATCTGAAACAATATAGATAAGAAAAGAAAATAACAAATAATAACAAAGGCCAAACTAGCTACAAAAAAACAAGAGAAAAAAAAACCCCACTAGACAAGAGACACGCAAGTTACAAAAGAAAAAATTGAAAACATCAAGAAAAATGAAATGATTTTCAACCCATGCAGTCATTTCCCATCAGCGAAAAACAAAAAGGAGGGATGGAGAACCGCTAAAGAGTCAACCTCCAACCCTAAAGCATGCTTGGAAAGAGTGTCCGCCACCTGGTTAACCTCCCTAAAAATATGCAACACCTGAACTTCATATTAGAGATCTAAAAAATGCACATCTGTCAAGCCTACTGCACACGCCAAGGAACAAACAATATCGAAACGAGAAGAGAGCAACTGAACCATATAGAAAGAATCACTATCCAACCATATTTGACGCCAACCAAATTTCCAAGGAAAGTTTATTGCTATGGAAGTCGCAAGAAGCTCAACCTTAAAGGCAAACATCTAATCAAAGGGGACAACAAAACATCCTTTAACAAAGGACCGATAATTATGAAAAACACCCCCCTCCACCCCCACACACACACAGAGACACATAGAAGAACACAAAGCGGCCCTATTCGTGTTAACTTTGATCCAACCTAGAGTAGGAGGCGACCAAACCATACTTTTGATAACCGGAGCCCTAGCCGGACGACCACAGATACCAAAGCCCCGAAAAGTCAAAAGGTCGTCCACAATGTTACGCATACACTCAATCTCTAATCAGTTAGTGTCAGAACCCGCACGCCAAACAAAGGACACATCAAATCTAAAATAAAAGACTTGCCCTAAAAAATCCATTAATTACAAATAAACCACACACTCTATACCACAGTATGAATAGTCTCCTTCCATAGAACACGAACATGATCACTAAAGTAACCGCCATAGCTTGAGAAAAGAAAGAAGGCCACGAGTTGGCAGAAACTCGCCATTGAAAATCAAAGAAAATTTCCTCCCAAAGAGCAGCCGCCAAAGGACATGGAAGAAAAAGATGGCCAGCTGACTCAATAGTAACCCCACAAACATTGCACCTGGAAGCTAAATGAAACCCTGCCCAAAACAAATGATCATCCGTGGGAAGCTCGTTCAGCAAAAGACACCAAATCAAAGCAGAACATGAAGGGGAATAGATCGAGACCACACATCTCTCCACCAAAGAACTAGAGGAGAACCTCTAATCAACTGGGAATAAGCAGCTTTGCACGAACCTGACTATCCAAAGAATGAGCCCAAACCAGAGAATCTGTAACCGTTGTGATCCTATCAATCCGAAAACAAAGGTCCAAAAAACCCACTTAAAAACAATCGTCCAGAACCCATCTACCATCCTAGATAAAATCAGAAACCCTTGACCCGAGAGGACTTACTAAATAATCTGGAATACCCAAAAGCTAAAGAATAGGCACCCTTAGCCATGGTTTCTTCCAATGGTTAGATTTAGTTATTTAATAAAGATTAAAAATAATAATAATAACAGATTTCGTGTTTTACTGTATAAAATGTTTTTTTTCATCCCTAGTCGGATTCTCATAATATTTATTTCTCTCTAGGTCATGTTTGGTTCGCGAAATGGGAAATAGAAACGGAGATAGATAATCTTATTTAGGGGACCAATGGAGTAAAATATGAGTTGGGGGTTAAAGTCAAATTTTACAAAATTATATATTAAATATTTAAATTTTCAAGAGAATTTTAATATATATATATATATTGGTTTGGGAGAAAGGAATCCTTTCTGTTTTGATCAAAATACCCCTTAAATTATTATATTATTCAATTTTTTAATATTCAAAATTATTATTTTTAATTATTTGAAAAATATTTTTGAAATTTTAATTACTTATTATTTGAATAGAATAATATTTATTAGAAAAATAAAAAATACTACCTCAAAAAGAAATACTTTAAAAAAAAATTGGGTCGGTCAGGATCAGGGCCACCTCCCCACCCTGTAAATTCTTCAACCTTAAACTCGGTCTTCAATAGCTGGGGCTAAGGACAAATAATTTATTTTGGGATCGGGGTCGGGATTTGCAGTGCCGGCCCCAAACCCACCATATTGACATGCCTATCAATAATTTATTTCTCCATTATTCATTCATGGATCAAAATTGTATTTCCATATAATAAAAATAGTTTTAATTTTGAATAGAATATTATGATTTATGATGAAGTAGGGTATGTCATATGGGATAAAGATTAACTTTTTATATATATATATATATATATATATATAAGGAAATGGTAAGAAATGTCACTAACCCTATGTTGAATCACCAAATTAAAAAGTTAAATTTAAATGGTACCAATGAACTAAAATACCCTTATCCCTTTCTTTTATTACATTTGTGCCATTTTTAGGTTTTGTTTTTCAAAAAACTCAATTGATGGAAGACCAATGGTGAGGTCCTCCATCAGTGGAGATGAAAGACCACCATTGGAGGTTAGTTCGACCTCCGATGGAGGTTTCAATGAATAATATGACAATTGTTTTTTTGGCAAAATTTCATTTTTGCCTAAAAAGTCTTGGAAATTGTAAACATACCTAATAAGTCTTAAAAAAGTCTCGAAAACTACCAAAAAATCTCAGAAATTACCAAAAAGTCTCTGAAACACAAAAATAAGTCTCGAAAAAAAAAAACACAATACTTATTTTTGTGAGTGTGTTTTAAGGGTATTTTTGCTAGGTCCACACTTTAGGTGCTATTTGAAACTAATAATGCACGGTGTGTATAAAACTATCTAGATAGGGGTGAATAGATTTTAAACTATTATTACCAATTTTCGCGATTAGTCAATATTACGAAAATATCCTAAAATAGTTAAAGCAATAAATCAAGTGAAAAGTGCGTAATTTAAATAATACTTGATTTTTACGTGGAAACCTTCAACAAAGAAAAACTACGGGCTGTTATGTGCGTCACACACGAACCTCAAATCCACTAATTGTAATGACGTTTACAACCTAGGTTGACTCAACCTCTCACGGTCTATAACCCACCACTACTACCCATAGGCCTATAAAAGTGGATCTAATCCAATTTGCTTGCACCACTCACCGGTAGTCACAAGATTTACTTCTCAATGAAGAGAATAAACAACCTAATGTGAATAATATGATATTCAAAGAGCAAGTAATGCTAGGTTACACTAAATGCTTATCTAGGATGAAAGATGACAATAATCACAATCCTAGATATCAATCTTTGCTATATGATATGGCATAAAGCATATCTATCAAAGATTAAACAATCCTAATAATAGCTATCAAAATACAACTCTTGAACAATCAACATAATTATCTCAATCTTGTCAATAGAATATGTTCTATAAGCGTACAAGTGATAAATGAGATTGCTTGTTAAGAAATACACAAAATATGTAAGATATTAGTGACCAATTTACCAAGCTAAGTGTGTTGAATAAAAACCAAGCATAGATGACACTTAGATGATCATGTATGATGCTAAATAATGTTTGATGCACATGGATATTTGAGAGTAATCAAAGGTGAGTTCTTGGATGATTTTCTCTCTTAGAAAATATCTTTTGGTAAAAATATGATTTTGAACTCTTAAAGACAACCTAATATGAAAGTGGTGTATTTATAGGTGTCCAAGTAAATTGCAGCATTTTGAGCGCGCTATACACACAACGGACTAGTGCGATTGGTCAAGACGACATTTCAACCATGGCAGTAAAGAAGTTACTGTGGCGTGAATGTCGCGGTTGGTCAAGACGACACTTCAACCACAGTACATCAAAAGAGTTGCTATCACTTAGCTTGCTGTGGTTGGTCAAAATGACACTTCAACTGCGGTAGTGAGAGGCAAGGCCTTCTCACGCAGTTTCTTACACATAGACCATGCAATTAGTGTAAGTGTGTGAGTGAAGTGAATGCATCATAATACCTAACATGTTATGACATTTAACAAGCAAAATGCAACCAATTAAACATGCATGAAAAGATATTCAAGAACATCAAAACACACAACATACAAGAATTAGAGATATGTATGAGTTGTGAACGTGTGCAACTAGATCTCTTCAAAGCAAGTAAGCACTTATAAATTTACCTTTGGTGCTTCTTCTCTTGAGGTCTTAAGAGGGCCTTGGTTGTGCAAAGCTCTAACCAACAAAAGCTTAAGCTACCTTTACATCAAACCCCATATGTGGTTTGTCACTGAAATAAGCCAATCAAACTTGAGGAACTTACAATCCCCCCCTTTGGCTATTTCGTGATAAAACCATCACTCACATTGATCCTCACAACATAATTGAAACCAAAGGTCCACAATGATATTCTACATTACAAAGAGATATAAAATAAAAAATGAAACTTCAAGTTTTCAATCTCTTGTAGAATTATCAATCCTTCAAAAAAAAAATTACACTTTCCAAATCATGTGTATTGTGAGGTAATCATGTGAAATTAAAACAAGCATTTGTATTAAAGAATTTTTTTCATTAAGAAAATATGCAACATCATGCAATGAATGTGCAATGCAATGCTCCTCCTCAACGGGTTACTCCCCCTTAATATGCAATCTCCCTAACATGCGAATTTTGCTACTAAAAGAAGCATTCTCCCTTATCACTACAACTCCCCCTTTTTGTGATGAGGTGGGCAAATGAGTATTCCTCAATCGGGTCACTTATAGCCAGTGTTTTAAAAAACGTTATGAGGCGTGTTTTGAGGCACGCCTTACTACGTTTTTGCCAAAATCCGTACTTAGGTGGTAGCCTCATTGGCAGCCATTGAGGCTTATGCCTCAATCTTAAGAGGCAGGCGAATCAAAATGGTGCCTCAATACGTTTTTATGAGGCAGAAATCCCAGTTTTTGATATTTTTGTTGGGTTTTAAAATGTTTTGAGCCCAAATCAGACCCAATTTGATTTTTAAATTGTTTTCAAGGCCCATTAAGACCTAACTAGGTTTTTAAAGTGTTTTGAAGCCCAAAATTGAAAACCCATCAGTAAATAAAATTGAAAGAACTCAAAGAAGAGATTAGGGTTTTAACTTGGATGATTGTTTGTTGTTTCTTTTTCACTTTGCTGCTGCTGCTGAGTGCCGACTCTTCTTTTTTGAACACTGAACATGTATGTTTTCTACTTTTCTTCTTCTAATCTTCAGATCTTCTCCAGTCTTCTTCGTTTGACTTTTTTTATTTCATTTTTTTCTTCTAATATTGTTCAGTCTTCTTTTTTTTTACTTCTTCTTTTTTGATTTTTTTTTCTTCTTCTAATCTTTTTCAGTCTTCTTCGTTTTGACCTCTTATTTTTTGATTTTATTCTTCTTCTAATCTTCTTTTTTGATACACTATAGCAGTACATGTATAATGTATTATGTATGTACATCAGTACATGTACAGCTGTAGTGCTGTTATAGACTTATAGTAGTGTAACTAGTGTTAAATAATTTTTTTTGCATGTTTATGTATCATTTAAATGCCATATTGCCATGTATTGTTTAAATAATTCAATTTTTACATTAATAAATGTACTGTTAATCTGTTATATACTTATACATGGAATGTTTTGCATGTTTATAATTATAACTAATTAACTATATCATATTCTCATTAATACTGTTTGTCTGTTTATATACAGATTTTTAGTTTTTATCAATTTATGGGAATGGGATGGACTATCATTTATTATTTTTTCATGTTTATATACAGATTTTTAGTGTTTTAATTGATCATAAGCATGTTAAATTCAAAAGGTGGGAGTGGAAGTGTTAGTAAGGGTAGAGCTAGATCTAATCCAGCCTGGAAACATTGTAAAGAGGTGGAACGGGATGACGGAAAATATTATAAGTATGTTGTGCGCAATTATTGCCAACAAGAAATAAAAGGAGGTGTGTCAAGGTTAAAGCATCACCTAGTACAGACGTCAAAAGATGTGAGGAAGTGTCCTAGTGTACCGGATGATGTTAAAGATGAAATGAAGAGATATTTAAAGATCAAGGAAAATGCTAGGGAAGTTTTGGAACGGAGTTTTGATGAGAGGGTAGATACCGGTTCTTATTACCGGACACAAGTAATTGAAGGTGAAATTCAAGAAATGGGAGGATCTTGTCTAGGTAGCAGTGGTGGGTTAAGTTCAAGGGGGGTTTGAGGACCCATTGATCGGTTCTTTCCAAGCCATGACAATGATCATGGAAAGGGACACCTTCCTCCAAAGGATGCAAAGGAAGTATCGAAGCTAGTTACATTGGATATTGGAAGGTTCTTTTTCGAGAATGGAATTGCTTTCAATGTTGCTTTGAGTCCTTCATTTGTAAGCATGCTTAGATCGGTTAGAGATTATGGTCGAGGTTACAAAGCTCTAAGCCCTCATGATCTTTCTAATTGGGTGTTGCAGACAGAAATGGAGACAATAGGAAAAATTATGGAGAATGTGAGAAAGACATGGAAAGTAACTGGAGTAACAATAATGTCAGATGGTTGGACCGACATTAGAGGAAGAAGCTTATTGAATTTTCTTGTCATCAATCCTAAAGGAACAGTGTTCTTGAAGTCTATTGATGCTTCTGATGTGGTGAAAGATGCTAGGTTGATATTTAAGTTACTTGATAGTGTTGTGGAGGAAGTTGGGGAGGACTTAGTAGTTCAGGTTGTGACAGATAATGCCTCAGCTTATAAACCCGCAAGTAGGTTATTAACGGAGAAAAGAAAGCATCTCTATTGGACTCCTTGTGTAGCACACTGTATTGATTTGATTCTTGAAGATATTGGAAAGTTGACATAACAAAAACGTGCTTTGTTGAAGGGAAGGAAAGTGAGCAACTTCATTTATAACCATGGATGGGTTTTAGCATTGATAAGGGAGCACACAAAACTTGAACTTATTCGCCCAGCTGCTACTAGATTTGCCATTTCTTATTTGACCTTACAAAGCATGTATGAGTCCAAGCATGTTTTGGAGCTAATGTTTGTTTCAGACAAGTGGAAATCTCCACATTTTCTAAAAAGAAGGAAGAGAGGGAGGTTCGAAATATTGTATTGCAAGATAAGCAATATTGGCCAAGTGTGGTCTATGCTATTAAGACCACACAACCTTTAGTCAAAGTGTTAAGGTTGGTTGATGGTGATGAGCCGGCTATGATGTTTCTTTATGGTGCTATGGAGTAAGCTAAAGAGGAAATCTCAAAGAATTTAAAAGGAGATTTGGGACATTATAGATAAAAGATGGGAGTTTCAAATGCATAGACATTTGCATTCAGCAACATATTTCATGAATCCCAATTTCAATATTCAGATAATTTCTCCACCCATTTTGAGGTTAAATCGGGTTTGTTCCAAGTCATGGATAAACTAATTGTTGACCAAAAAGAGAGAGAGCTAGCAAATGTCCAATTGGATGCTTTTGTTGATAAAAGAGGGGTATTTGGGTATTTAATGGCTCAATCAACAATTAAGAAGCGTTCTCTTGGTAACTGATACTTTTAATGGTGTTTAATTTTTGAGTTAATTTAAAATGTTAATTGCTTAAGGGTTTGATGCTTATTTTGTGTTTAATGTAGCTGATTGGTGGAATACATTTGGGCATGAAACTCCCGAATTGCAAAAGTTTGCAATGAAAGTTCTAAGTCTCACTTGTGCGGCTTCGGGATGTGAGCGTAATTGGAGCACATTTAATCAAGTAATAACTAATTTACAATCGATTTTTATTTCTTAAATTTTCAAATTGAAATAAATTCTAATTCTTAGTTTTGAATTGTTTAGGTCCACACAAAGAAAAGAAAGCGTTTGTCAACAACAAAGATGCATAAGTTGATTTATAAAATGTACAATAAGAGATTGAAGGATAGACACTTGAGAAGGCAAATACTCAAGGAGAATGAAGATCCATTGATTTTTGATCATGTGCCATCCGATGATGTGTGGATGGTAGGCGAAGGAGATGAATTAGAAAATGATGAATGGATGGTAGGTGAAAGGGATGAATTAGGAGATGGGGATCAAAGGACATCATCAAAGAAGAGAAATGATCCTCCAACGGAAGATAAAAGATTAGCATTCATGGATGAAGAAGATGAATGGATAGATCACAACATGGATGATGAGGAGGAGGATATAGGCATTCAACATTTTAATGATTCATCATTTGATCTTTAATTCTTTATAATGATGAATGAAGTTGTTTGGTGAACTCTTTTTTATTTTTATTATGTTTTGAACTTGGTTTATTTTTATCATGTTGTGAATTGTGAACTTGTTTGTTTTTATTATGTTATGAATTATTGGTTGTTTTATGAGAATTAGGTATTTTTTTTTTTATATATATTATGCTATGAATTATTGGTTTTTTTATTTTATGAGATTTAGGTGTTTTACTGTTATTTTATTTTATTTTATATTTTATATGTGTTTTATACTATCCTTATTGAGACTTACACCTCATTACATTTTGAGGCTTACACCTCGCCTTGGAAGAGAAAAACGCCTCAATACTAAAAATGTGTTTTAAAAACATTGCTTGTAGCAAAAAGAGATAGCAACATACAAGCACATTTGCCACTTTATGCAAGTCAATTAATTTGAGAGAAACAAGGAGAATTTATTTTAAGAAAATGTGTGATTAAGATGTTTTGCAAGTAAGACATGATGCATTCAAATTCAAAAATCAATGGTATTTAGCAAAGCAAATGACAAAAGCTTCATAAAGAATTCAAATCAATTTCACCATTTGTCATGAATCTAAGTAAGGATATATAGTTAACAATCATTCAATTTTAATGAGCAACTATATCCAACTTTAAAAGTAAAACATGACATGAGCGACTTTTTGCACCCTATTTGATTTTTCTGGGTAAGATACCCATATGATAGTAGCCATGTTTGACAAGTAAAGAAAGAGAGACATAGGATTTTAAAGTCATTTGAACCGATACTAGACCTTTATTCATTTTAGCCTCATAAGCTTTTCACACAAGTTTTGCATTTAAGAATATTCAATCATCAATTCATGCTTTTTCATTTGAGCATGTCATTTGAATTTCAAACTTTTCATATTTAGCATGTCATTTAATCAATCATCATATCATGGAGATAATCATAGGTCATTCAAAGAGTACTTCCTAAGTATATCTCCTAGTCCAAAAATGCATGTTTGAATAAGAATATGACATGGATTGCAAACAAAGCAATGGTTCACACTTATTAAAGAAAATATCATAATCATATGTGCAACCAAGCTACTCAAGCAATTAATAAAAAAGCATAATGTTTATCAAATTTTTGCATGTGACAAGTATGCAATGCTCTCTTTGCTTGAGTTCCCCATATGGGTTCAATCACTAAAACACATCACTCCATAAGATATATTCCAATAGATCTACTAAGTGTTTTAAAACTAGTTGGATTTAAGGGTTTAGTAAATAAGTCCGCTAGTTGATCATTTGTATCTACATGTTCAAGTACAATGCATTTGTTCTTAACTAGTTCTTTTATAAAATGATGGCGGATGTCAATATGCTTAGTCCTAGAATGTTGTACCGGATTCTTGGAAATATTAATAGCACTCATGTTATCAAAAAAGAGGGTTATAGTACCTTAATTGAATCCGTAGTCGACTAGTGTTTGCTTCATCCATAGGAGTTGTGTGCATCCACTCCTCGCGGCTATGTACTCGGCCTCTGCAGTGGATAAGGAAATCGAGTTTTGCTTCTTGCAAAACCAAGACACCAAGTTGTTGCCTAGAAAGAAGCAACCGCTCTATGTGCTCTTTCTATCATCGCAATTTCCTGCCCAATCCGCATCACTAAAGTCAACTAAACTAGCATTACTGTCAAAAGAGTACCAAATCCTATAGTTGGATATCCCATTCACATAGTGAATGATTCTCTTAACGGAAGAGAGATAGGACTCCTTAGGATCCGCTTGGTACCTAGCACACACACCCACACTAAAAGATATATTGAGCCTACTTGCGGTCAAATAAAGCAAGCTACCAATCATGCCTCGATATAGAGTTTGTTCCACACTTTTTTCACTAGCATCCTTGCTTAGCTTCAAAATGGTACTCATAGGTGTATCACAATGTTTGGTATTTTCAAGACAAAATTTCTTCACTAGAGTTTTAGCATATTTAGCTTGGGTTATAAAAATCCCATCATTTAATTGCTTAATTTGTAAACCTTGGAAGTAACTTAGCTCACCAACAAGACTCGTCTCAAATTCTTGAGACATAACATCAACAAATTGTTGGACTTTGGTGTTGTTGGCGGAGCCAAACACTATATCATCAACATATATTTGAGCTATGAACAGCTCATCATTGTTTTTCTTAATGAATAAAGTCTTATCAACATTACATCTTGTGTAGTCATTGTCAACAAGAAATTGAGTGAGGCGCTCATTCCAAGCCCTCGGTGCTTGTTTTAACCCATATAAAGCCTTCTTGAGGCGATAGACATGACTGGGGTGGTGTACATCCATAAACCCCTTGGGTTGTTCTACAAACACTTCCTCTTGTAAGAAGTCATTAAGGAAGGCACTCTTCACGTCCATTTGGTGCAATTTGAACTTGTGCACACAAGAAATGGACAAGAGAAGCCTAATGGACTTTAGACAGGCAACGGGAGCAAATGTCTCCTCAAAGTCAATACACTCAATTTGAGAGTACCTTTGTGTAACAAGTTTAACCTTATTACGCACTATCCTCATCGGATTTGTTACTATATATCCATTTGGTGCTTATGACATTAGTGGTTTTAGGCCTAGGAACTAGAGTCCAAACCTCATTCCTTTCAAATTGGTTTAGCTCTTCTTGCATGGCAAGAACTCAAAATTCATTATTTATGGCCTTATCAACCTTTTTGGGTTCTATTTGAGAGGTGTAACATGTGTAGCTAATAAGATTAGCTATTTGAAGCCTAGTCTTAACACCCTAATTTACATATCCAATAACATCTTCTTTGTTATGGAGATGTCTAATCTATGGAGTGGGTTTTTTAGAGTTCAAGAGAGGAACTCTATCAATAGGTTGTGTGTCCTTTTCATCAAGGTTAGACGTCCCAACAATAGGAGTCTCCATAACCTTCTCCAAAGGAGAATCATCAATTACAACAATCTCCTCCTCATGGTCATTAGACTTCAGCATATTATCATCAAAGACAACATTTGATGGTTCCATGACACTTCGAGTCTTCAAATTGAAAACTCTACAAGCTCTACTATTTAAGGCATAGTCAATAAAGATACCCTCATCACTCTTAGCATCAAACTTGCCAAGTTGATCACGATCATTTAAAATGTAGCACTTGCTTCCAAAAGTCTGAAAGTAGCTAACATTTGGCTTCCTACCTCTCCATAACTCATAGGAGGTTTGCCTAGTACCGGGCCTTAGGAAGACTCTATTTCCTATATAGCAAGCCGTGTTGACGGCTTCAGCCCAAAGGTTCCTAGGGACATTGTTGCTAAGCAACATGACATGATCCATCTCTTGAAGGACCCTATTTTTCCTCTTAACAACTCTATTTTATTGAGGGGTCCTAGGGGATGAAAACTCATTAGAGATGCCTAAACTATTACAATAGCTATCAAAGATGACATTCTCAAACTCCCTCCCATGGTCACTTCTAATCTATTTAATGCTTTTAATGTTAGAGTCTTTTTCATTTTGAAGCTTAATGCAAAGCATTTTAAACTTATCAAAAGTTTCGGATTTTTCTTTAAGAAAATATGTTCATGTGAACCTAAAGAAATCATCTACACAAATAAAAATGTATCTCTTTCCACATAAACTCTCGGTTTGCATGAGACCCATAAGATCCATATGGAGAAGCTCTAGGGGCTACTTGGTGGAGAGATACTTGCCCTTCTTGTGCATGCTTTTTGATTTGTTTTCCTTGTTAGCAAGATCCACAAACACCATTAACTTTCTTCCCAAGCTTGTGAAAGCCATGCACAACATTGAACTTCTAGGATTCGTAAATCCTGATAGTTTATGTGGCCAAGTCTTTCATGGCACAACTCAATTTGCTCATCCTTGGACATATTACAGAGACAATTCTAACCTCAAGACAATAGCAATTGTCGCTAGATCTCATACCTTTCAACAAGGTTTGTTCATCGGGCTTTAGGATTGAGCAATCATCTTTACAAAACAAGACGGAAAATCCTTCATCACTAAAATGAGAAATGCTTATTAAATTGGCTTTCAAGCCATCAACATATAAAGCATTGGACATGGAGGGTAATCCGGGAATGGAAATGGTTCATTTTCCAACAACTCTTATTTTGGATCCATCACCAAATGTGACACATCCTTCTTCCTCCATGACAAAAGTCTCAAAGAAACTCTTGTTTCCCGTCATGTGTCTAGAGCACCCACTATCTAGATACCAAATATTAGAAGAATTTTCCTTTAAGGCAAAGTATTCATCTCTTCTAATCCACGTAGGTAAAACACTTTTCTTCCTATTTTTCAATGGTACTTTGGCTTTAAAAGTCCTAGGATCATGCATATTAGAATTATCCTTCCTAGGAACAAACATCTTGGCAATAGCCTTTTTCTTTTCAATCATGCATTTAACTCTACACATATTAATACAATGAAAGCAATTTGGTCTAACATGACCATCAATACCAAAAAATGATATGTAGGAATGTAGTTAGGAATCATACCATGTCCTTGCATATGCATATGAGCCTTCCCTTGTCTTTGTGGTTGTCTTGGTTGTTGGATAAGATCTCTCCTTCTTTGTTGTTGACCAAGACTAGATTGCTTCTACGGTTGAGCTTGCATGATTGGTCTCTCCTTTGTGAGCCATTTGTTGAGGAAAGTTAGCTTGAGGAGCTCTTGAGGGTTGAGCTTGAGGTTGTCTTCTTGGAGCCACCTTCATTTGTGCACTGTGTGAGCATTATCCTAGATCAATCTTCTTCCTAGGAGTTTGCATTGGTGAGGCTTCTTTGTAGCTCAAGCTCTTGACAAACACAGTCTTGTTGAGAGTGGAGGTCTTATTCCCATCTTCAAACCCAAGACCTCTCTTATCACAAAGACTCTTGCCAACACAAAGCATGTGGTCAAGCTTCTTGGTGCTAGAGGCCATCCTAGTCATTGACCCTTTAACTTCTTCAAGCTCCATCTTCAAACCTTCTCCTTTCCTCATAGACAAAGCTAGCTCATCTCTTAGCTTGTCTTCATTCTTCTTGGATCTCATCACTTATTCACTTAAGTGATCAACTTGTGTTGAGAGCTCTATGTTTTCTTCCTTCAATCTCTTAATTTCTTTTTTGTTCTTTAACCTTGAACTCTCAAACTTGACTATGTAGTCTTGGAGATCTATCCTATCCATATTTCCATTTGTGGATTGAGATGAAGAGCCATTATCACTTGAGTCAATTTCCTCTAGACTATCATCATCTTCTTTATTAGCACCTTTGTTATTGTGGGAGGCGAAAAAGGCTATAAAGTTAGCCATGAGTTCTTTATCATCCGAAGACTCATCTCTCTCATTGGAGTCATCACTTCCACTCTAAGTGGCGGCCATCACTCTCCATTTCTTGTTCTTCAAATTTCCACAATCTGGAGCGATGTGTCCTATGCCACCACATTCAAAGCATTGGATCCCTTTCCTTTCACTACTCTCTTGCCTAGCTCAATCCTCTTAAAGAGAGTATTTTCTTTCAAGTTTTGGCCTTTAGATCCAAAACCCTTCTTCTCGGTCTTGACAAATTTCTTTAACTTTTCATTAACAAGGCTATGTCTTCGTCCGAGTCATCCTTCTCAACCTTGGAGGCTTTCAAAACAATTTCCTTTTGCTTTTTAAGAGGTGTGAAGGTAGGACTTTTTCTAGACTCATAAGCTAGAAGTCTCCTAATCACCTCACTCAACTTCATATCCTTGTAGGTGCTATTCTCCTATAAAGCCGTTACCTTGGACTCAAACCTCTTGGGAAGCGATCTCATTATCTTTTGCTTGATCTTTCTATCCGAGTAGGGGTAACCGAGTTGATGACTTTGGTTAACGATGTCCATCAACTTGATTTCAAAGTCGTTGAAGCACTTATCCTTCTCCATCATTAGCATCTCGAATTGAGTTTGGAGGACTTGAAGCTTAGAGTCCTTCACCACTTCGGTTCCCTCATGTGCAATCTCTAGGATGTCCCAAGCCTCTTTTGCAATCCTAGTGTTTTGAATCAATTTATATTGATTCTCGTCCATTGCACATAGGATGACATGCATCGTCTTCTTATTCTATTTTGATGCCTCAAACTCTTACGCGTTCCATTGCGCCTTAGGCTTGAGTACATCCTCTCCTCCACCCATAGGAGTCATCATCGGTGATGCGTAGCCGTCTTCAATCGCCATCCAAGCCCGGTCATGGACTTGGCATATGTACGACTCCATCTTGCCTTTCCAAGAGGCATAATTTAACCCGGTGAGAAGTAGAGGTCTCGTGCTAGAAGCACTTTCATTGCCACCACCGTTACCACTCATAGTGTTTATGAATGAATGAATGCAAATGTATGAATGATCAAAAATCACACAAAATGCAAAACACACCAAAAAGAGCAAATGATCACCTAAGTATATCTAGGAACCTGCTCTGATGTCAATTGAAACTTATAATGCACAGTGTGTATAAAATTATCTAGATGGGGTGAATAGGTTTTAAACGATTATTACCAATTTCGTGATTAATCAATATTACAAAAATACCCCAAAATAGTTAAAGCAATAAATCAAGTGAAAAGCGCGTAATTTAAATAACACTTGATTTTTACGTGGAAACCTTTAACAAGGAAAAACCACAGGCTATTATGTGTGCCACACACAAACCTCGAATCCACTAATTGCAATGACGTTTACAACCTAGGTTGACCTCAATCTCTCACGGTTTATAACTAGCCATTGCTATCTGCATGACTATAAAAGTGAACCTAGTCCAATTTGCTTGCACCACTCACTGATAGTCACAAGACTTACTTCTTAATGAAGAGAATAAACAACCTAATGTGAATAATATGATATTCAAAGAGCAAGTAATGCTAGGTTACACTAAATGCTTATCTAGGATGAAAGATAACAATAATCACAATCCTAGATATCAATCTTTGCTATATAACATGGCATAAAGCATAGCTATCAAAGATTAAACAATCCTAATAATAACTATCAAAATACAACTCTCAAATAATCAACACAATTATCTCAATCTTGTTAATAGAATATGTTCTATAAGAATATAAGTGATAAATGAGATTGCTTGTTAAGAAAGACACAAAATATTTAAGATATTAGTGACTAACTTACCAAGCTAAGTATGTTGAATAAAAACCAAACATAGATGGCACCTAGATGATCATGGATGATGCTAGATGATGTTTAATGCACATGGACATTTGTTTGAGTAATCAAAGGTGAGTTCTTGGATGATTTTCTCTTTTAGAAAATATCTTTTGGTAAAAATATGATTTTGAACTCTTGAGGACAACCTAAAATGAAAGTGGTTTAGTTATAGGTGTCCAAGTAAACTGCAGCGTTTTGGGTGTGCTATGCTAATGACGAAGTGCCACGATTGGTTAAAACGGCATTTCAACCGTGGCAGAAAAAGAAATTACTGTCGCGTGAATGCCATGGTTGGTCAAGACTACACTTAAACCGCGGCACAACAAAGGAGTTACTGTTGCTTGGCTTTCCACGGTTTGTCAAAACGACACTTCAACCGCGGCAGTGAGAGGCAAGGCCTTCTCATGCAGTTTCTCACACATAAACCATGCAATAAGCGTGAGTGTGTGAGTGAAGTAAATGCATCCTAATGCTTAACATGTTATGGCATTTAACAAGCAAGATGCTAACAATTAAACATGTATGAAGAGATATTCAAGAACATGAAAACACACAACATACAAGAATTAAAGATATGCATGAGTTGTGAGTATGTGCAACTAGATCTCTTCAAAGCAAGTAAGCACTTAGAAATTTACCTTTGGTGCATCTTCTCTTAAGGTCTTGAGAGGGCATTGGTTGTGCAAAGCTCCAACCAACAAAAGCCTAAACTACCTTTACATCAAACCTCACATGTGGTGTGTCACCGAAATAAGCCAATCAAACTTGAGGAACTTACACTATTGAAACTTAAGTTATTAATTTGGTGATAGTCTTAAAACTCATTCTTTAAAGAGTGTTAATAAATTTTTGAAATATATATATACAATTTTTCTATTGTCAGTTCGTTCTGATATAAATCAGGATGAAAAATGTGGACTATTAGATTTACATACTTTGACTCAAAGTATATGCATTTGTCAAAACTTCTCCATAATCTACAATCCATATTCTTCGTCCTGATATATTTTATATCAGGACGAACTGATAGTAGAAAGATTGTATATATATAAGTAATAATGTCCTTTTAGGTTATTTATTAAATGGACATTTTAGTAATAAAATTTTCAGTAAAAATTGGATTTGGAGAGAACCAAAGGTGGCAATACAGTCACCCTACTTCAAACAAAGTCTAAAAGATTGCTTAATTTAAATCATCAAATAAGTCCCTAGGTTTTTGTTTAATGCCAACTAGTTTAAATGGGGATAACACACACAGTGTGTGGAATCAATAGAAATTCAAAAATCAAGAACTTAATTCCCTTTCCTAAATTAGATTCTTAATTAGTAAATATGTCATAGTAATAATGTTTTATAAAACTTTTTTTTTCAGAATTTTATTACTTCTTTTTAATTATTATTATTTTGAAATATAAATTTGAGATTTTTTCTATTATTTTAAGTGGTAATATTGGCCTCACATATTTTGTTAAGAGTCAAAAGAACTGAATATCGAAAGATATACCGAAATATCCACTGATATACCGTATTCTAGAGGGACTGATAACGAAACAGGTAAATATCCAATATCCTGCAGAATATCCGACTGATTTCGAAATATCCATAAAAATTTCCCAATATTCCCGAAATTTTGTGAATTTCACCATGAAAGTCCAAGGATATTTTTCATATTATTAAAATATATTTTTTTTAATCCTAAACAATTAAAATATTGTTAAAATAATTTAGTTTGAAAATTATTTTAGAAGAAGCATTAACAAATTTATAAAAATTTCCAACATAATAGTCAATATTAGAATTATTGAAGACTTGAAGTAAAATTGGACAAAGAAATAAAGAGTGAACATGTAAAATATGTAAAATTTTATGAAAGTAATCTGAAAAAAAAAAAAATTTGTTTGTGACTAAAATGTGTAAAACTCATTCCAAATAATATTAAATATGTATCAATAAATTTATATTAAGTGTGTCTAAACAACCTAGGGGGTGAATGGGTTATTAATCCAATTAGTTACCATTTTTTCAGATTAGTCAATATTATAAAAATTAACCCAATACAATGAAATACAATCAATGTAATTTAAGTGCGGAAAACAATAAATAACACGTTGATTGATTTACGTTAGAAACCCACAACTGGAAAAAACTCAAAAGCTATTTTGCTAGCCATACACGGTCCTCAAATCCACTATATGTAATAATGTTTATAATCTATGTTGACCTCTAGTCACACTTTTCTTAGTCACTAACCCACCACTACTACCTGCATGCCTTTTATAGTGATTCTAGACCAATGCTTGTGCACTACACACACCAGTAGTCACAAGACTTAACTCTCAATGAAGAGATCAATAACCTTTGTGAATATATGACAATATCCAATATGCAATTAATCTTAGGCTACACTAAATGCTTATCTAGGAATTCAAGATGTCAATGAGAACAATTCTAGATATCAATATATCTATACGAATGCTCATAAAGACCTAACTAGATGAAGACATACAAGTCTAAGACCTAGTCATCAAACAAAGTTAAATCAACACAAGTTGTCACACAATATGGCAAGGACAATAAATATGCAATTAATGAATGCAATTAACGAGTCCTAATCAACAATGTCTAAATGCAAAGCATAGAGACTTAGCTAGACGCTAAAATGGTCCTAAATGCTAGCTATCACAATACAAACAATCTCAACCAACAATCAAGAACACAAACATATTTAAGACATGCTTAGCAAAATAACCATGCAATTAATCAACAAAATAATTGCTATCCTTAAGAAAAGATGAACAAATAATGAAACAATAAGTTATAGGACATTTTCAACTTACCAAGATATGAAAGCATAAAGAACTATGAGAAAATGATGCATGAAGGATGCTAGATGCACATGGGTTTTGTGTTTGGTTGAGTAAAAATCAAGTCTTAGAGCTCTCTCTCTCTAGGAGTTAATCTCTCTCTAGCAATAGGTTATTGAAGCTCTAATTCGGCCAAGTGAAAGAGAAGGGATATATATATAAAGCCCTAAGAGAAGCGACGTTGTAAGGTTCTTGATTTGTATTGGCTTGATTCCATTACAAAAACTCTCTATATTTGTAATAGGTGTTGCTTAGGTGGTTCTTGGTGAAAAGAAGCTTCAAAGGTTAAAAGCGATGTCTTATACAAATATTGTCTTTAAGAGGAAAATCGCATACTTGGTTGCTAAGGTATCAAGTTTCTTCTTCCTCTTGCAAGACGTAAGTGCACACACACACAATTCATTCATATGTGTCCCTGCACCGTTGTGAAAATATTTGGTATAACATATTCACACACATTTAAGTATGCATATGCATTGGTCTCGTATTGACAAACATTGTAGATTTTCATGTTTTATGACTTTTACTAAGATATGGCATACTTGTATGACATTGTGTCTATTTGTTTGTGTTTCTTACATTTTGGACTTGAAGGTGATCTTATTTGATTCCTTATTAAGTCCTGGTCATTTTGGTTACTCATTCATTAGGTTTCGAGTCCAAACGATATAGCTACGCTATTTTGCGTTATCATTCGTTAAGTTGTCTTTATCGTCGTTTTTCGAGATGAATTCTCAACCTTTTGTCAAAGTTTTATAGTCTTCGTCATGCGTGAGGGAGTCATGATTCGTAATCTAAAGACGGATTCAAAATTGGAGTTCGGAGGCCCGAATATGGTCGAAGAACGTGAGAGGAGCGGGAGAGGAGGTAGCTCGGCCAAAGGTCAAACATGTGTGTCCACTTGTGAGCCACGTGTGACACACAGCCAAGGCAGCCCTCTGCTCATATGTGCCACACACGGTCCACACGTGGAGGTTGATATGGCTACTGCTGATTGGTCTATTTTTCCCTCCCTTGAATTCTTTTAAAAGCTTTTCTCATTCCCTCCAAATCATGTGTGAAGAGAATTTCTATAGAATTCTTCATGATTTTAGTTTTCTTATTTCTATAATAACTCTCTCATACGAACTCAGAATCGAGTGATCCAAAAGCCAAAAATGTTGGTCTTGAAGAGAGCTACAAACATAAAGCATTTTCAGAGTCATTTGAGTTCGTGATATTTTGCAGTTTGCAGATTTCAGTCCGAGCTTCAATCTTTGTATGTGAAACATCTTCAACTTACTTTCTCTTTTGATCATCTCTTTTAATCTTCCTATTTGATAGATGAAATATGTTGAGAATGATGTTAATTCACTTTCTAGGTTTGTTTGATCAATTGTTAATTTAGTTTTAGCTTTGTGATTTTTCTTGAACATAAGCTAAACTTGATTGATCTTGAAATTGACACTAGAAATATTATATATGATTTGCCTCATGATATTTTCTAGGTTTAATTTCATGATTTAAGAACTAAGATTTTTGTGTGATATATTGAATATTCTAAATCTTGTTCTTATTGATTCACATGCTTTGATTTCTAGATAGATTTGTGATTGTGTGTTGATAGTATATTCTAGATCATCACTAAGCATGTACATAGAGCTTGATTGATCATATTGCTTTATTTGATTGTGTTTGCATCATTTGCATCACTTAGATCATTGCCTTGTCGAAAGGTTGAAGTCTTTTATTAAAGTGAGTGAAGCTTTAATTTGAGCAAGAAGACTTGGCTAGGAAAGTGTTCTGGATAGCCAAACAAAAGTTTTAGCTAGGAGTGTGATACTTCTGATGGTTGAGCTAGGGAAGCTTGATTAGGATCCTTGTGATCTAGATAGCTAAGCAAGGAAATTTTCCTAGAGGCTTGAAAGTCTTGGATAAGGAGTTGCTCTCTAAAGGTGTAGGACACACCTTGGATAGGGAGTAGGCTAGGTGGTTCATTAGGCCCGAGGGTAGATTAGGAGTCGATAGCTTGAAGTGGATATCATGTGTTGATAGCTTTGAGTGTGTAAGTCCTTTTCATCAAAGTGGATTGCTTTGCCGGTGGTTGTGGTATCAACCCGTGGACGTTTTCTCTTCGGAGGTTCACCATATAAAAACTATTGTGTCAAATTTAGTTTTTATGTTTCTTTATCTTCCATATCATGCATTGATTGCATCACTTATATATTGATTTCAGCATGTGTTGATTCAAACAATACAATTATTAAGACATATCAAGTGTGCATTTCATTCTTGTATTCCGTAAAATTTGAAATTAGAAGAAATTGGGCCTATACCTATTCACCCCCCTCTAGGTATATTATACAATATATTGCTTAAGGGAATTTCAAGCGTCGTTGTGGAAAATAGGCTACAAAAACGCGTCAAACCGCCGTGCATGCCGCGGTACGGACAAGGTGTCCCGACCACGGTACACACGGCGTGGAAACCCTGGAAAGCTTCATGGTTGGGACCGCCGTGGAGGCAAGGTCACCAACCGTAGTACCCTACGCGTGAAACCCACTGGTCTTTGCCGCTGAGGGTGCCACGGTATAGGCAGGTGCACGGGGGGTGACCTGCACTGCGATAAGAGATAAAATCCCTTTTCCTGGGCTCTCAAGCACACCTAAACTATATGAATTTTGTGCAAGTGTGAAGTGAGTAAATAACATGCATGGAAATAGATATAAACATGAAAGAGCACCAAGCATGTGACACACAAAAACATACAAGATATGAAAATGCAAAAGTGTGATGATGAAACATAAATGCACACAACTAAGAGAAACACAAATGCAATCATAGAAATGCAATATGAAAGTGTATGTGTGCAACTAAATTTCTTCAAGAGGCAAGTCAAATGATTTACCTTTCGCTCTTGCTCATGAAGTCACGTTGGGAAGACCGGAAGCTTGCCAAACACAATTACCTAAGCTACCTGTTACATAACAATCCTAGTGTGGTTTGTCAACGAAATAAGCCAATCAAAAATTAAGGAACTTACAATCTCCTCCTTTGGCTAGTTCGTGACAAAACCACCACTCACAATTGATCCTTACAAAAAAAAAAAAAAAAAAAAGGAGGTTAAAAGTCAACAACAAGTTATTCTATAATACAAAGCGATACCTAAAGTCTAGATCTTCAAATCTTTAATCTCTTGTAAAATAAACAACCTTACAAAACAAGATAGCTACACTTTCCAAGACAAGTGTATGTGATGTGATCAAGTGAAGTAAAAAAAATGCAAGCATTGCATTAAAGAAGACAAGCAATATCATGCAATGAAGTGCAATGCAATGCTCCCCCTAAATGGCTTACTTCCCATCAATAAGCAAATCTCCCAAACATGCAATCAACTACTAAAAACTCCCTTATCACATATCACTCCCCCTTTTTGTCATGAGATAGGCTAAGGAGTATCCTCAACCGGATCACTCTTAGTAAAGAGTGATAGTAGTACACAAGACATTTGTATAGTCACATACAAGAACATTATGGAACTCAATTAATTGGGAGAGAACCAAGGAGATTTATTTTAAATAAAATTGTGTGAAAATGTTGCTTTGGATGCAAGACATATAACTTCAAAGCCCAAGCAATGGTATTGAAATTCCCTTAAGCAATATAGTGTAATATATACCAAGAGAGGGGGAGGGGGGGGGGGGGGGGGTGCGGTGGGTGGGTGGGTGAATAGGCATATGCCCAAATTCTTCCAAATTCCTTTTTCTCAAATACAACAATGATATGCACACTTGATATGTCTAACAAATGAATTTTTTTAATCAACACAAGCGGAAAATCAATATACAAGTGATGCAATCAATACAAGTTATGGAAGATAATGAAATGCAAAGCGAAACTTGACACAAGTATTTTTACGTGGTAAAACCTCTTAAGAGGAAACGTCCAAGGGTTGATACCACAATCGCCGGCAAGCAATTCATTATGACGAAAAGGAGATACACACTCAAGGCAATCAACACATGATATCCACCATAAGCTATTAACTCCTAGTCTACCCTAAGGCCTAGTGAATCACCTAGCCTACTTCCTATCCGAGATGTGTCCTACACCTCTAAGAAGCAACTTTCTATCTAAGACGCTCACGTCTTTAGGAAGCTTTCGTGCTTGTCCATCCGGATCCCCTTGATCCTAGACAAGACTTCTTGCTTAGTTATCTGGATCCCCTTGATCCTAACTAAGACTTCACGGTTGACTATCCGGACCATATGTCCTAGCCAAGACTTTTTTCTCTAAACAAAGCTTCACTCACTTTGAAAGAGATTTCAACCTTTTGCAAGGCAAAATGATCTAAGTGATGCAAATGATGCAAACACAATCAAAGAAAGAAAGTTGATCACACAAACTCTATGAACATGCAAGAGATAACTAGAATATGCTATCAACACTCAATCACAAAGTTATCTAGAAATCCAAGCATGTGAATCAATAAGAACTAGATTAGAATATTCAAAATCACACTCAAAAATCCTAGTTCTTAGATCATGAAATTAAACCTAGAAATTATCATGAAGCACATCATACAAGTCATTTCTAGAATCAATTTCAAGTTTATCAAGTTTAACTAAAAGATGTTCAAATATGATCACAAAGCATAAACTCGAAAATCAATCAAACAAGTCTAAAAATGGAATCAAAGACATTCTAAACATTTTTCATCAATCAATAAAGTAGATCCATGAAGTTGATCATAAGAAAAATGTAGAGAAGATGATTACCATACACAAAGATGAACCATAAATTGAAATCAGATGACCGCATTAAACCTGGACATCTTTTGACTCTAAAAATGCTTGAGACTTATTTCTCTCTTCAAGAACAACCATTTTGGCTTTTGGATCACTCAATTTGGAGTTGATTTGAGAGATATATGATCAAAACAAGAAATCAATAGTTATGAAAATTTCTGCTCGAGATTTCAATTTAAATGGAGGGAAATGACATGGAGGAGAGAGAGAGCCGGCCACCAAATGAGGTATTTCCACCTCAGCTCCCCATGATAGGCACATGAGCCTCATGAGGCAGAGAGGTCGCCTTCCCGTGAGACTCACGGGACCTCATGGGAAGGTGGCCCAAAATGGCATTTGGCCATTCACCTTCTTCGCGCTCCTTTTGCGTTCTTCGACCATTCTCCGACCTCTGAACTCTGAATTCAAATCCATTTTCGGATTAAGTATCGTGAATCCCTCACACATAAGGAAGACTATGAAACTTTGATAAAAGGTTGATAATTTGACTCGGTACACGATGACGAAGACAACACAACGTATGAGAACGTAAATTAGCGTAGCTTCCTAGTTTGGACTCGACACCTAATAAGTGAGTAACCGAAATGACTGAAACTCAATAAGGAATCATATGAGATCATGCTGAAGTCCAAAATCAATGAAACAAAAACAAATAAACACAAAGTCACACAAGTATGCTATTTCCTAGAGATAGTCCTAGAATATGCAATTTCACAATGTTTATCAATATGAGTTCAATGCATGTGCATACTTCAATAAGTGTGTGAATGTTTTATACCAAATGTAGCACAACGATGCAAGGACACACATGAATGAATTGTGTGTGTATGCACCTATGCCTTGTAAGAGGAAGAAGAATCTCAATACCTTTAGCATCCAAGTAAACACATTTCCTCTTGAAGACGAACTTTGCATGCGAAGTTGCTTTCCTTCTTTGAAGCTTGATGTAATCATGAATCACCTAAACAATTAAGCAATACAAATAAAGAGCATTTTGTTTTGGAATCAAGCCAACACAAATCTAAAACCTAACAATCTCCTCATTTGGCTATTCCATGACAAAACCTCATCCTCACCATACAATGTTCACTCCAATAAACTCATAGTTGATTGCATACTCTTATACTCCCATTACAAAGAGATCCCTAGACTAAAATGTCTTCATGTCTTCATGAGTCTTCAAGAATCCCTCTTTGATCTTTAAAGTACCTATGAGAGAAATATCAAATCAAACAAGAGAACTTCTCCTAAGAAGAATGGTGAGATATTTTCACATAAACAAATAACAACTTCCCTTATCTCAAACAAAATACATTATCTAAAGCAAATGAATGTTCACATTAAAGCTCTTTCTAAGATCCTTAACATTATCAAGCAAGACTTCTTTTCTCCCCCTTAAGACAAAGTTGTTAACCGCCAAAAATGGCAAGGGTCCAAAGAAGAATTTTCCCTCCCAATTATAAGTATGAGGAAGTCATGAGAAGTATCCAGCTATCGTGAGAAGAAGATATACCAAGATTCAACCTACCTCGAGGTTGTCTGGATCTCCACAAGTACCAAGATATGGAGTTCAAGATCTGAAAGGATCTTACTACTACAAGGTTACATGATACCCAATCGCAACGTCTAAGTACCTCGTTATCATATTATATGGGTACCTCCCTACTACGTCTTGGTACCCTGCTACTACATCCAGGTATCCTTCTACTACTTCATTCGGTACCTCACTACTATATCTAGGTACATTGCTACTACATCAAAGTACTTTGCCATTCCATCATCTGGGTACCTCGCTGCTACGAAATCCAGGGGATTCTGCTAATGCACTATTTTAGTATTCCACTATTGTATCATCATGGTACCCCATTGTTGTACTCCCCTGATACCCCGATCCCTTATAGAGCCAACTTACTAAACAACAAGAATGTCAAAAAGAATAAACTACCCAGTAAGAATGCTACACCCAGGTTCCAATATTGAACTAGAAGATGGATACAACACAAATACAAGACTATAATTCACCTTCAAGTAAACGTAGAGGGAAAGGGTTGACCCCTTCTCCAATTAAAGCGCCATAAATGAAACCAAACAAGTCAACTTATTCTAATTTCAAATATAAACGGAACGTGACGTAATTGAAGGGAGCAATTCCAGTGTAAATTGATTTCCTCTATCAACGCCTATGAAATTCGGTAACACGATCAATCAATTGGTCTAAATTATGGGGATTTGATTGGCAAATGAGAGGCAATAAAAGAGAACGTTCGTGTTCATAAAAAAGGGGGGGGGGGAGAACTTTTCTACTTATCGACTTGTACAATTTCCCCATCTACAACGGTGTCAGAATCCTCCTATAGAATATATCGAAAATTATTACTTTATTGACGTTTAACTTTAATCGATGTTTTTTGAGTTGTATTTCATTTGAGATGGATATATTATTTACTATGATTTCACTCTACTTATAATCACAGTTGTATCCATCTTGTTTAAATTGAAGTTTTACGGGTATTAAACTAAGTGGTACCACTCCGATTGCGGTCTACCTTGACCGTGGTCTTTAAAGTCGTTAATTGGAATTCCACCCTGCTGGCAATTTTCCGTTAACACTTTTGGCACCGTCTATGGGAAACTTATCCCAACGTTTATAAAGAAGTTGTCCTAGTTCTACCTGGCCAGCAGGAAGATGAGACTCTGATCTTCTCAGGGGTTGTCTACCCTCTCAGGGCCCCACTCTCTTGCTTGCACTCAGAGAATGCAGAAGCAAGGAAGAGGATCGAGGAACAACAACCCGGCACTAGCTCTCCCATCAAATGCAGACTCCGTGCCTCAAGCTCCCGTTGCTCAAGAAATCAATCGTGATATCCTAGAATAGCAAGCTGTAGCATATATGGAGAGTATCTGACTCTGAATGATAGCACAGGGGATACCCTTCGAGGTACCTAGAACCTTGGGAGAAGCTGAACCAGGTACCCAGGTACCGGTCTTTGACAAACTGGGGCCACCCCTTCTGGTCCCAAATTACCTTGTAGATTTCAGACCCCATCATGTTAGATCGACGATGGATATCCCTTCCAGGAGAAACCAACCAGCTATTACGCCAATAGTTGAGGAGCGAGCTCTACAGCCCGATGCGGGTGCAAGTACCAGGCCTAGAAGAAATCTCAAAGGGAACTCTCCCCAGAAGGAGGAGCACAAGGGGTTGACCATTGAATCTGAAACCTCGGACAATGATTGCCCAGAAGCTCGATCCAGACATGACGGATCCAAGCACCTTAATTAGACTATTTTATACCTATTTGAGTTCCCCCAATTCTGATTGTTTGTCTCATCGAGCTTATTTTTGTATATAATGTTTTGTTTGAGCAATGTGTAGGTACATATTCCTTACAACAAGATTTTGAGCTTAAAGATTAGTTTGGGAGGTAAAATGAGCCAAAATGGGCTGAAATTGTACATGCTTGTGCAGAACACTCACTTTTGGAAGGTCATATCTTCCTTCTCAGATCGAACCTTATTGATATCTTTATATATTTGGAAAGATCCGAAAGTTTAGTTTTCAAAAAATTTTACAGATTGCGATTATGAGTTTTTTTGTAGGAAGTTATGCCTATTTCCGTAACAGTGCGCGATGCCGAAATACTGAAATGCTGTCAAGTCAAAACGGCTACTTCAAACGGCGGCCAGGCTGCTGATCCAAATCGCTGATCCACTCTAGAAAGTCATTTTTTGCTTGAAAATTGAAGGGCAATCTTGTCCTTTCACCCAACTTTCAGCTCTAACCTCCTCACACTATTTAAACACCTTATTCTCTTCTTTTCCAACAGAATACACACTCCATACATTTCCTTCTTCATCTTCTTCACCTAATAAGAGAGAGAGATAAGCATTTCTAGAGCTTCCATGGAGGTTTTTCCTCCATGGAGCTCTCCATCTCACCTTCTACCCATCATCCATCCATCTAGGAGTAGATTACAAGGAGAAAAGAGGGTTCTTGGACCAAATTCGAGCCAATCATGGATCAAAGGAGATTAGCACATTTTGGAGGGGCTCTCCACTTGGGTTTTCTCTTTTATCTCATTCTCTTTGTATTTCTTGTTTTCTTAGATGTGTAATCCCCACTTGAGAATATTTGTAAACCTATTTTGTGCTCAAAATATATGATGGTTGTTTTTATATCCAATTTTTGTTTTGATTCATTCTTGCTTTTATTGAATATATCTCTTATCTTGAAATTCATGTTTATGGATGATTGGAAATTAATATGTATTCATGGATGAGATTAGGAGAAGATTAATGTAAATTAGGAGTAGTTGTAATAAAATATCCCATTTTGTGTTTGTATGTTGATGGAAGGTCAAAATTAACTTGTATGGATGGGTTTGAGTGACTTAGAGTTAGGATTGTGCCTTTGGAGGGGCTCTCCGGGCATAGTCTTGGCTAATTAGCTAGGAAGAATGGATGAACCTATTAATTGCCGTATTAGATGAGGTTTGGTTCTATGTTTTTGTTAATAATTAGACTTTAGCTATTTCTCACGTTAGGGACTCTAGGTGAGTCATGGTTGGAGTTACAATTATTGGTCTTCGACTATTTCTCATGCTAGGGACTCTAGGTGAGTTATGGTTAGAGATACAATCACTCTTTCTACATTCATTGTATCTAACGTTGTCATTTTACATTACCGTGTTAATATTGGGACTCAATTTAGCATCGGTTTGTAGTATGTGTTCACAAATGTTGGTTGCGGTTTTATGTTTGAGAGGCTCTCAACACACTCTTCAATCGTTAACTCTATGAATGAGTATAAATTGGAAAGAGGCAAGAATGAACCCTTAACTAAAATTGGATGTGCTTAATGCCTAACAACCAACTATTTGTGCACTTATGTATGGTGAACTTGTTGAACCTTGTGTGACCATTTTCATGCATCTCTCATATCCATAATTTTATTTATCACTTTAAACACCATTCTTACCCTTCCATATTCTTTTTATTTATTTATTTATTTTCATCTCCGTTCTCTACACACACACACCACATTGTACACACACACACACACACACACACACACACACACACACACACACACACACATACACACACACATACACATCGTTCTCACCTTTCCGCATTCTATTTACATGCTTACAATAAACACTAGAACTTGAAATGGTTGATGAATCACACCTCCCTGTGAAATGATACCCTCGCTTGCTGCTTTACTAGTATTTTACTAGTTTAGAGCACATTGCATAGGAAACCCAATTTTACATAGAAACAATCTTTTGATCCTCGTGATTTCTTAACGACGAAAAAAGCGAGTATCACACCTAGAAGACCAAATGGCTAGAATGGCGAGAGAACTCGAACAATTGAGGAGGAGTATGTTAGGATTATGCTCAATAGCAAGAGTGTAATGTTGTAATTAACAATCTTTTTCATATTAATAAAGAGATTTCTGGTTTAACAAATCGTATAGCATTTATAGTTTATATTATAATTGTCAAAGTAAATAATCATAAGGTCTAAAGACTATGGGAAAAGAAGAATTGTTCGTACATCTGGATATGTATGTGGTAGACACAATTCTTTAGTTAGTCTTGAATAATGTTCACAACTTAAGTTAAAGGTTGGGCACCTTTATCTTGTTAAAGTTGTAGAATTCTTTTGCTAGCATTTGAGTGGGATCAAATGAGATATGATGAGTCTAAAATCATCGGAGTGTCTTCGAGCAAAAGGATCTAGTGCACTGGGTGCATTGAACTGGATCACAATGAAAAGCTTTATCTAGAACCGTCAATAGATAATAGTCTTTTCATTATCAGGACAATCGGAGGGTCTATCTTAATCCTGAGATAAATGATGGACTTATGGTTGCAAGTGATATCATTTGAGTTATCAATGAGCACGATTATATCGCATAGTCTATCCTCGATAGTTTGGTGATATTCATTTGTTAATCGATAGAGGACTTCATTTATAGATATGGACATCGTGGCTCCATTTAATTAAATGAGAGTATAATATCATCATACGGATGTTTTGAGGTAATTGGATATTAAATCTCAACGTTGAGTTTTCAATAGTGTCTATTGAAAACATGGCTTCTGGACAAGTCAAAATATCCAAGTTCAAAACGTGGTCATATGAGTAAATATGGTAACTTGGAGAGTTATAGGCGGTCTATGAACTCTTGGCGATTAACGATATTAATCACGAGGATACACTATCTCCAATATGATTGTCTAGGGTATGAATGAGGAGCATCTTCCTTTTCTATCTTTATTTAAGAGTTCAGTTTTAGCTCTTTAGTGGAATGAGTTAAAATTAATGGATCGGACCTAAGTGAATCATTTGTTGATTGTGATTAGGTTATGTCTATTGAAGCTTAAATTTAGATCGCCCGCCAAGATCCCCAATCCACACGGACTTGCATGGATCACTTGATATATTCTACCGGACCAATTTAAAGGTCCATCTAGAATTGCATTTAATATATTAAGAATATAATTTGCACATTATTTAAGTAATGGGCTGCTCAATTATATTAATATATTAATGAAAGACATGTGAGCTTGTTTCTTTTAGTAAGAATGGGTCCGGTTCACATGTGAGCTTTTTATTTAAAGTCCAATGGATTAAATGAAATAAGAAAATAATGTTAGGCCCAATCTTAATCAAGTGGGGCGGCAAGGTTAAAATTTTAACCTAAAATATTATTTTGTTTCATTTGTTTTAATTAAATAAGAATTAATTAATTTATTGATTAATTGTTTAATTAAAGAAACAAATCTTTCCTAAAAGTAAAAGACTTGTTTGACAAGGAAATAAATAAATTAGTTTTATTTATTTAATCAAATAAGGAGTCTTTTTATTTAGTCAAAATAAAAGAATAAAAATCAAGGAGTTCGATTAGGGTTTGAAGTCTATTAAGTTGAAAAGAATTAGGGTTGAATTTAAGTCACCCTATATAAGTGACATTATAGAATTCGGCCAACCCTAATCTTAGACTATATAGAATTTGGCAACCCTAAAGGAAAAAGAAGAAAAAATTCGGCCAACCTATATATGTGTTCTTATAGGGTTCGGCCACCACAATCTATGGTGCTTGAGTTTTTTTATTTCTTTCTTCTTCTTCTTAATTCCAAAAGAGAGTTTTTATTCTAAAAAGACAAAAGAGAGTGTGAAATTATTCTTTGATAGTATACTATTGCTTAATCATCAATAAGCTTTTGTATACGATATCGATCTAGGTTCACGCGAGTTTCGATCATTAGATTGAGAACTCAAAAGTGACCGGAATAATTTTTGACATTCTTTTGTGACTAACAAAGAAAAGAAAGTTTTTTTTTTGTTTGGTCCATTCACAGGTTTGCAATTCAAAGAAAAGGGAGACCACGCTCCTAGGTGATCCACGTTCGTGCTCGGATTGAAGGTCTTGCGGATTACCATCGACGTAAGTCAATCGGATCACGCGACAAAAGGTAATTTACTTTTGTTAACATATATGCATGTTTATTGATTAAAAGGGTTTAAGGTTCACAAAGGAAAAATTTTAAAAGTCACTAAATCACTTTTAGTATCGCTTCCGCTGCGTTTACCGCTTTTATTTATTATTTTTCCCTACAGAGTAAGCATCGGGGTACCCAGAAGAATCCCCTAGGGGAAATGAACGCACCCTTCTCAAGAAGGATCCGGGAGGCAGAACTACCCCCTAAGTTCAAAATGCCATCTGAGAAATATTCGGGATTGGAAGACCTTGTAAGCCACCTAGAAAGCTTTGTGCACTAGATTGAAATTCAGAATGCTACCCGGTCCGCCATGTGTAGAATGTTTCCTTCGACCCTGATAGATCATGCCAAAACTTGGTTCAAGAAGTTGCCCCCAGGTAGTGTAGATTCCTTCACTAAGCTTACTACAGACTTCTGTATGAAATTTCAGGGAATCAAGCTCCGTCCCAAAGACCCTATCCTACTACAATACGTAATGTAGGAGCGGGGTGAGACGCTGAGCTCTTATGTGGAAAAGTTCCATAAAGAAGTAATCCAAATGAGGGTGTTCACTAAGAAGGAGACCTTAGCTAATTTCCGAAGGAACCTATGGGCCAGGAGATTGTTTCGGTCATTTGTCAAGCATCCACTTGAAACCTACCAGGAGGCCTTTGACAGGGCTTTAGAATAAGTGGAGATATAAGAACAACTCAGGATCAAGATCAAGCATGATGAAGCCCAATCTGTCAAGCGTCATAAAAAGAAAGTTTCGAAGCCCGTACCGACTAAGGGAGTACAGAATCTCCCTCCCAACCGGTCTATGTACATGCCACTGCATTTTTCTCAACATCGGGATAGAAACCCCGCACGAAGAAGTCCTCCCCGAATGACCCCTCCATTAACGGAAGTAGCCCGAATAGTAGAGAAAGAGGATGGGTACAACCACTACACTCCTCTTAACGCCTCCCGGGAGACCATATATCTTGCAATCCGCGACAGAGGTCAGCTCAGGAAGCTGGACTCTATGAAAGCTCCAGTAGATAGAAGAAACCGTTACAAATACTGTGATTTCCACGATGACGTAGGACACAATACGTCGGAATGCTACAACCTATGTAACCAGATTGAGGGTTTGGTAAGAGGAGGACTTTTGGTCGAATTTTTGCAACAAGTGCGGGATAGCATCAAGATGGGGAATGAGGTACAAGGAAAGATGCAGGAAGTAGAGGAAAGACGGAAAGATGAAAGGAAGAACCTGATGCAACAAATTTAGGTCATCTATACCATCAGTGGGGCCCTACCTTAGTATAAATTTCCAACAACTCTAGGAAAAACCATGCTAGGAAGATTCCTAGACTTTCTGTCAGTAGCGACCTGCTTAAAGTTACTAGAGGATCCCAAAACCTTCCACGTGCAAGCCAGATTATTTTCACGGAGGAAGACGTATACAACACAGTTCAACCATAAGATGACCTAATGGTGATTATGGTTTAGATAGCTAATTGCTAGGTCCACCACATCCTAATTGATACCGGGAGCAGTTTAGACATTCTATTCAAATGGGATTATGATAAACTCAACCTGAAGAACCCTTGTTACAACAGTTGTACCACGCCTCTATATGGATTTACAGGGGACTCGTTAATGCCGATTAAATCTCATAGGTTGCCAGTGATAATCAGAAAAGCGCCACTTCAGCATAACATACTGATATAATTTATTGTGGTCGACACCCCGTCCGCCTACAATGCGATTTTAAGGAAACCCTTCCTATCCGGCATAAGAGGGTATTATCTATTTATCACAACGTATTGAAATTTCCAATCGGGACCAAAGTAGGAGAAGTCTTTGGGGATCAATAGGCTGTACGCAATTGTTACGTAGTATCCACGAATCCAATCGCGTTAGCTAAACAGTACGTATAGGTCGCTAGCGAGCTACATCGAGGCATGCCAGAGCGTGATCCTTATGTCCCGGAAGAAGGCGAGGTACCAGACATGGTTATAGAAGAATCGGAGGAAAATGAAAAAGAATCTGACTAGACCATTGGGTACCTCGCTGAACAGATGGATGAGATACCTATAAAGGAGAATGATCCAACCAAGATAGTGAAAATTGGTGGCGTACTGGATTGTGAAGTCAGGAAGGATTTGATAAAACTCCTCAAAGAATACAACGATATTTTTGCTTGAAGTCACGATGAGATGCCGGGTATCCCTTTCAGTTTGGCCGCCTACAGGTTAGCGGTGGAAGCGACTTTTAAGCCAGTGAAATAAAAACGAAGGCACTTCAACGCCGAACAGAATACCGCTGTATAAGAGGAAGTAGACAAACTCCTAAAAGCTAGATTCATCAGAGAGTCTCGTTACCCCGAGTGGATCGCTAATGTAGTCATGGTTACTAAGTGTAACGGGAAATGGCGCATGTGCGTGGATTATACCGACCTTAATCGGGCTTGCCCTAAGGATAGCTTCCTCACACTCAAAATAGAACAGTTAATTGATTTTACCGCAGGAAACAAGCTCTTAAGCTTCATGGACACCTTTTCGGGGTATAATCAGATCATGATGCACCTCGCCGGCCAAGACAAGACTAGCTTCATCACTGGGCAAGGTCTCTACTATTACAAGGTAATGCCATTCGGTCTTAAGAATGCAGGTGCCACATACCAATGTTTGGTGAACAAGCTATTCAAGCCATTAATTGGAAGATCCATTGAAGTGTATATAGATGACATGATCACCAAATCTCATGCGACAGATTAGCATCCGGAAGACTTATACCAGACCTTCCAGATAATAAGAGAGAATCAGATGAGGCTGAGTCCTGCTAAGTGTGCTTTCAGGGTGGTAGCAGGAAAATTCCTAGGATTCATGGTACATGAGAGAGGGATTGAGGCCAATCCCGAGAAGATCAAAGCCATCCTAGACATTGAGTCCCATACCACCCTCAAGCAAGCCCAATGGCTGACTAGTATGGTAGCAACATTGAACCGCTTCATATCCCGGTCAACTGATAAATGCCTTCCCGTCTTAAAAATTATAAAGTAGGGTAAGAAGATGAAGTGGAATCAAGAAAGCGAGGAAGCCTTCCAGTCTTTAAAAAAATATCTAGCTAGTCCGCCACTGCTAGTAAAACCTACATCGGGAGTAGAATCGTAGCTTTACTTAGCAATCTCGGAGACCGTTACTAACGAAGCCTTAGTAAAAGAATGTGATGACGGGGTCTAGAGACTAGTCTACTACGTAAGCCGCGCCCTGACCAAGTCCGAGAAGAATTACACCCTTTTGGAGAAGCTTGCTTATGCACTTATAATCACAGCCAGAAAGCTTCGACCGTATTTCCAGGCTCATACCATCGTAGTGGTCACAAACCACCCGCTGAGGCAGTTCCTCTAGAGACCAGACCTATCAGGAAGGTTAGTCTTGTGGGTTCTAGAGCTCACCCAGTATGATATTAAATACAAACCTAAAACGACTATCAAGGCTCAGGCCTTGGCTGACTTCGTAGCAGAATTTAGCATGGTCTCCAACCAAGAAGCTACCTCAAATACAGTCTTAACATTAAAAATCCCGCGAGTGGTCAGTTGATAACAAGATCTGGACACTGTACATGGATGAAGCTTAGAATCAATTAGGCTAAGGAGCAAAGGTCATCTTGATTGACCTAGAAGGAGTAGAAATCAACCATTGTTTTAGGTTCGAGTTCAAAGCCACTAATAACGAGGCGGAGTACGAAGCCTTGTTAGCCGGAATAAAGGTGGCCGAGGAGTTAAGAGCGGATTACCTCATAGTCCAGAGTGACTCACAACTCGTAATCAACCAAGTGTTCGGTTTGTATCAAGCGAAGGGTGATAACATGATAGTGTACCTAGGAAAGGTGCGGGAAGCAATGACGAAGTTCAAGGATACGAAGATGGAACAGATTCCTAGAGAAAATAATCACCGAGAGGATATCCTGGCTAAAATTGCCGCGACCGGAGGATAGGCATTACCAAGAGGGATACCGCTCCATCAGATACCTCGTCCCAGCATAGCTAGTGGGGTAGAGGTGAACTTGATAGACCAGCTTCCGTGTTGGATAGATCCTATAACGGGCTACCTCCAAAATGAAGCCCTTTTAACGGATCCAGATCAAGCACTCAAAATTAAGAGGACCTCTACTAGGTACTGCCTAGCAGATGGGTACTTATACCGCAAATGAAAATCTCTTCCATTACTGAGATGCTTACATCTGGATGATGCATAGTGGGCCTTTACCGAGGTACACTCAGGAGACTGCGGGAACCATGTGTCAGGAGAAACCCTGGCCTACCAAGTACTCAGAATGGGTTACTACTGGCCCACTCTATACCAGGATGCAAAGCAGTATGCACGATCCTATGAAGCTTGCCAGAAGACGACAAACCTCCACCATCTACCTTTTAAAAGACTCTCTTCAATCAGTACACCCTATCCATTTGTTGTCTGGGGACTAGACCTCATTGGGCCACTTCCGGGTGCTCCCGGTCAGGTTAAGCACGCCATAGTTGCAATAGACTACTTCACCCGATGGGTAGAAGTAAAGCCTCTCACCCAGATAACTGAGGCAAACACGACGAGTTTTGTCAAATAAAACATTGTGTGCTGGTTTGGTACCCCGATGGCTATAATAACTGACCTTGGAAAACAATTTGACAATGCCAAGTTCAGGGAGTTTTGTGAAAGGCGAGGTATCGACCTTCATTTTGCATCAGTAGCCCATCTGCAAACTAATGGATTGGTGGAAGCTACTAACAAAACCATAAAAAAAACTCCTGAAGAGGAAGCTTCAACAGAAGAAAGGCAAATGGGTTGAAGAACTCCCGAATGTACTATAGGCATATCGGACTAGTAGAAGGACGACAACTGGGGAAACCCCTTACTCACTGGCCTTTGGAATGGAAGCAGTCTCACCCATTGAGCATAAGCTGATTTCTTTAAGGGTCTAACATTTCAAACCTGAAGGCAATGAAATGAGATTGAGAGTTAACTTAGACCTTTTATAGGAGAAGCAAGATAGAGCAGCAGAACGGGTTGCGGCTTATCAAAGCAAGATAGCCCACTGTTTTAATAAGAGGGTAAAGATCCGGAACTTTAAAGAAGGGGACTTGGTCCTTAGGAAAGTGACTCAGAGTACCCGAAAAATGTCTGACGGTGTACTAGCTTCCAACTGGAAAGGTCCCTACTTGATAAAATTGGTAGTCCGAGGAGGAGCCTACAAGCTGGAGGATATAGACGGCTACCTTGTTGATCATACTTGGAATGCTGATCACCTCAAAAGGTTTTACACTTAAGCTTTGAAGAAATAGTTTATCTTGGCTAGTATATCTCTAAGAATGTACCCTGATTTTGCTTTGTATTAATTTGAAATTTAATAAAGAGGTTTGCCTTTCTTCTACTTGGTTCTACTACCTTCGCCTTGAAAATTTCGCCATAAGATTTGCCTCAAGACTAGGAAAAGTCGTATGACATTCTTATTGCCTTGGTCGGGGTATACCCTCATCCAGGAAGGATTTGGTGCATAAAATGCCTAAGTGGCACAGTTGCCAGCTAAATTAAAGGTCTGGACTCGTGGCCTTAGTCACTCGCCGCATCTTCCATACTAGGGGAGCCTATATGGCATTTCTGAAGCCTCGAACGGGGTATGCCCTCCCCCGAAGAAAACCTGATTCTAAAATAACCTTAGTTGCCTACCAGGTATAGACCGCATGAGGATCATGGTACCTTATTAGGATACCCGATACCTTGATTCACTATACAAATAAAACCTGGTGCTAAAGTGGCCTTAGTTGCGTACCAGGTATAGATCGCATAAGGATCAGGATACCTTATTAGGATACCCGATACCTTGACTCACTATACAAATAAAACCTGGTGCTAAAGTGGCCTTAGTTGCATACCAGGTATAGATCGCATAAGGATCAGGATACCTGATACCTTGACTTACCATACAAAGGAAACCATGTGCTAAAATGGTCATAGTTGCCTACCCGGCACAAATCACGCAAGGATCAGGGTACCTGATTGGAAACTGGATTCCTTGTTTCATCATAATTGCCTACCGGGTACAAGGTCGCCTAAGAATTGAGACACACGGTTCCTCAATTCGCCATAAAAGAAAACTTGGTGCAAATATGGCTTGAATTCACTTCAGAGTCGGGGTCCCTTGGCAGGGTACCTAATACTTAGGTTCACTTAATAAATATCCTGAAGCCACCTTAGTAGCCAACCGAGACTAGATCCAAGTTAGGATCCCCCATACCAAAAGCAACTAGTACCTTAAGTTGTAGTATCTTAATTTAAGTATCCATATGAAATTTGCCACCTATAGGGATCGATTTTCTTCAATTTTTCTCCAGTTTGATATCATTTAAGATAGGGTGTGCAGGTATCCCTGTAGACCAAAAGATCCTATTTTTAACAGGCTCCAAGGTACCCCATTGTTTCATCTAGGTACCCCCCTGCCATATCTGGATACCTTGTCATCTCTATCCAGGTAACGGTTTCGTTCAAAGCCAATCGTTTCTAGATCATCAACTGGCATTCAAACGTCTATTAAGGTCTAGCATAAAACAATGTATTGAAAACAAGGGAAGGAATTGTTCATTAACTAAATAGGGAGCTCAATCCCCGATTATGGGCTGTACAAAGAAAAACAAAGTAAACAAGTCATGCATCACCACCACCTTGCTCCTTCTCTACTTCCAGACCATGGTCTATCCCACCAGTACCATCAATTGCCTTGGTGATTGCCTCAGCTTGGACTTCTCCAGTTCCTGGCACCATGGGTGTAGCAATAACTCCCCCTCCCTCTACTAACTCGATCATGGTCTCTACAAGATCCTGTCTCCTGCGTTTGGTCATCTTGCCGGGTTGGAAGCTCAGACACCGATGTTATGACTTTTTTTACCTGATCAATAGCGGGCAGGGTAGGTCCCTGAAGAGTATAAGGATCAGAAACTATAGTAGAGGTAGGAGGATCCACTTGGGTTGGGTCAGGTCCAAAAAGCTAGGCGACTCTTGCCTCTATTTGTTCCCGATCCTACCCTAGGGAGGTCTTCAAGTCAAATAGGGGAGGAAAGGCTTTGGCAACTGCATAAGAGGTGTAGAAGTAACCATTCCCAAAGGCATCATCTATCTTCGCCTCCAAATTCCTTATTGAACCTCGCAAGAGTTGGTTCTCATCGTGGAGAAGAACCTTTTCACTTTTTAGGCTATCTCTCCCCTCTCAGCGGCGTAGAGTGTAGGGAAAAATAATAAATAAAAGTGGTAAACGCAGCGGAAGCGATACTAAAAACGATTTAGTGACTTTTAAAATTTTTCCTTTATGAACCTTAAACCCTTTTAATCAATAAACATGCATATATGTTAACAAAAGTAAATTACCTTTTGTCGTGTGATCCGATTGACTGACGTCGATGGTAATCCGCAAGACCTTCAATCCGAGCACGAACGTGGATCACCTAGGAGCGTGGTCTCCCTTTTCTTTGAATTGCAAACCTGTGAATGGACCAAACAAAAAACTTTCTTTTCTTTGTTAGTCACAAAACAATCAAAAGAATGTCAAAAATTATTCCGGTCACTTTTGAGTTCTCAATCTAAAGATCGAAACTCGCGTGAACCTAGATCGATATCGTATACACAAGCTTATTGATGATTAAGCAATAGTATACTATCAAAGAATAATTTCACACTCTCTTTTGTCTTTTTAGAATAAAAACTCTCTTTTGGAATTAAGAAGAAGAAGAAAAAATAAAAAACTCAAGCACCATAGATTGTGGTGGCCGAACCCTATAAGAACACATATATAGGTTGGCCGAATTTTTTCTTCTTTTTCCTTTAGGGTTGCCGAATTCTATATAGTCTAAGATTAGGGTTGGCCGAATTCTATAATGTCACTTATATAGGGTGACTTAAATTCAACCCTAATTCTTTTCAACTTAATAGACTTCAAACCCTAATCGAACTCTTTGATTTTTATTCTTTTATTTTGACTAAATAAAAAGACTCATTATTTGATTAAATAAATAAAACTAATTTATTTATTTCCTTGTCAAACAAGTCTTTTACTTTTAGGAAAGATTTGCTTCTTTAATTAAACAATTAATCAATAAATTAATTAATTCTTATTTAATTAAAACAAATGAAACAAAATAATATTTTAGGTTAAAATTTTAACCTTGCCGCCCCACTTGATTAAGATTGGGCCTAACATTATTTTCTTATTTCATTTAATCCATTGGACTTTAAATAAAAAGTCCACATGTGAACCAGACCCATTCTTACTAAAAGAAACAAGCCCACATGTCTTTCATTAATATATTAATATAATTGAGCAGCCCATTACTTAAATAATGTGCAAATTATATTCTTAATATATTAAATGCAATTCTAGATGGACCCTTAAATTGGTCCGGTAGAATATATCAAGTGATCCATGCAAGTCCGTGTGGATTGGGGATCTTGGCGGGCCATCTAAATTTAAGCTTCAATAGACATAACCTAATCACAATCAACAAATGATTCACTTAGGTCCGATCCATTAATTTTAACTCATTCCACTAAAGAGCTAAAACTGAACTCTTAAATAAAGATAGAAAAGGAAGATGCTCCTCATTCATACCCTAGACAATCATATTGGAGATAGTGTATCCTCGTGATTAATATCAGTAATCGCCAAGAGTTCATAGCCCTCTATAACTCTCCAAGTTACCATATTTACTCATATGACCATGTTTTGAACTTGGATATTTTGACTTGTCCAGAAGCTATGTTTTCAATAGACACTATCGAAAACTCAACGTTGAGATTTAATATCCAATTACCTCAAAACATCCATATGATGATATTATACTCTCATTTAATTAAATGGAGCCACGATGTCCATATCTATAAATGAAGTCCTCTATCGATTAACAAATGAATATCACCAAACTATCGAGGATAGACTATGCGATATAATCGTACTCATTGATAACTCAAATGATATCACTTGCAACCATAAGTCCATCATTTATCTCAGGATTAAGATAGACCCTCCGATTGTCCTGATAATGAAAAGACTATTATCTATTGACAGTTCTAGATAAAGCTTTTCATTTGTGATCAAGTTCAATGCACCCAGTGCACTAGATCCTTTTGCTCGAAGACACTCCGATGATTTTAGACTCATCATATCTCATTTGATCCCACTCAAATGCTAGCAAAAGAATTCTACAACTTTAACAAGATAAAGGTGCCCAACCTTTAACTTAAGTTGTGAACATTATTCAAGACTAACTAAAGAATTGTGTCTACCACATACATATCCAGATGTACGAACAATTCTTCTTTTCCCATAGTCTTTAGACCTTATGATTATTTACTTTGACAATTATAATATAAACTATAAATGCTATACGATTTGTTAAACCAGAAATCTCTTTATTAATATGAAAAAGATTGTTAATTACAACATTACACTCTTGCTATTGAGCATAATCCTAACATAGAGATCTGAGAGTTTCCGTAATTAGAGCTCGTTCCAACCGCACCGAGTTCGCCAAGGCCTTGTCTCTTGTCTTCTCCGCCTCGGACAATGATCTGCTTAGGAAGTCGATGCTTGTATTAGACCGATCCAGTTCCCACTTGGCATCCGCCAATTCTGCCCGGGCAGAGATAGCTACCTCCCTAAAATAATTCACCTGTTTTTCCATGGCCACGGTAAATCTGAATGCCTACAAGAAAAGAAAAGATGATAAGTACCATACCCTGACTGTATAAGGTAGAGGAAATGATAGAAGATTATGCCTCAGCAAGAAGGGAAACTTCTTTAGAAACCATGATGTCCCAAGGCATTGAGGTCTTAGCTTGTATACTTCCACACGGGCATAACTTAAAAATTCGGGCTAGTACCTCCTCCAGATTCTTATCCCTCGACTGGGAAATTGAAGGCTGATCAGTAGGGAGTGTCATCGAGGTACCAACATCCCTCGCCCTATCCATTCGGGGTTGTCGCTTTACAGATGTAGAAGGAGGAGGAGCTATTGGAGAAGAATCAGAAGTAGTAGTTGAAGTTTACCTTTGAGCTTGGCTAGGAAGACCTCGAACCCTAGCAACCCTAGTAGTCATCTCTCTAAAAAGGGAATGTGTTGCAGGCAGGACATTGAGTGTAGTAGAAGGACTCGGCTGAGATTTATCCGGGGTCAAACGAGAGGTAGTTGTAGGCTAGCTAGGTTCGAGTAAAATGCCTACATTAGCAATAGGAGAAGCAGAAGAATGAGGAGAAGAAACATGAAGTACAGCTGGGAGTGTTGCTGGGAGTGCCACAGAAAAAAGTAGCTATAAAAACTATCATCTTAGTCAGCATGTTAAAAAAAAAAAAAAAAAAAAAAGCTACTAAGGAAGCAAGACATAGGAACCCACTTACGCGGGACAGCCAAGGAGATCTTTAGGTGCTTGTCCACTCTGTCACTGTCAAAAGGGTCAAAGGTAGGGTGCTTCACATTGACGAAAAATCGGGCTAAGAGTTTCTCCAAAATAACTTGCGACTCCTTAGAGATTTTCCCTTTACCCCACTTCTCTTGCTCGCTGAATTGAATGGGAACCAAGTTCTCGACCCTATCAATATCAACTGAATTGCCCCACTATCCTCAGACTACGACCCACTCCTCACGCCAAGAACGAGGATACTTCACGTTGGCTCCTAGGACAATGAATTTCAGAGGGTTTTTTTGCTCTCAAATAGAATTGGCCCTTAGGGCTCGACTTGAGAGCCACCACCTGGAAGATGTACCAGAACTCTTCATATCCCAGCTCTCTCACAATACCATCGATCTCACACTACTTTTTCCAGAGCACTAGAAATCTTATATGGTGTTTCCAGAACCTGAGCGAGATCTGCTACAGGGAAAGACCAAGGGTGACCAGTATTCTACGTATGGTAGGATGGAGAGGTAGCCTGAGTCCACATTCAAAAGCAGTCATATGAATAGGAACTTCACCTTTAACCGAGGTATATACATCATAAACACGATGCAGAAGAGTAAAAGTGACAGCATCAGGAATTTGGTACTCCTTTCTTAAGCGGGCTAGAGTGTCAATCGTACAGATGGAGTTGATAATAACTCGATCTTCAAGAGTGTAAGGATTCATGTATTTTGATTGGCTTATATCGTGGATAAACCACATATTGGGGCTTGATGTAAGGGTAGCTTAGGCATTTGATGGTTGATGCTTTGCACAACCAAGACCCTCTCAAGACTTCAAGAGAAGAAGCACTAAAGGTAAATTTCTAAGTGCTTACTTGCTTTGAAGAGATGTAGTTGCACACACTCACAACACATGCATAATTCTTATTCTTGTATGTTGTGTGTCTTTATTATGTGTGCATTAATGTTCATTAATCTCTCTTCTTGTATGTTTAATTTGATTACATCTTGTATGTTAAATGCCATGTCATGATTAGGCTTATGATGCATCATTTGTGTTGGGGGTTTTGTACAATCGCCCTTCAGGCGCCTTACGTACAGTGCCCATAAGGTGGTTTGAGCAAGTTTGCTCTTGACCGCTCTATGACTACCCTAAGTAGAGTGGTGCCACCAATTGATTTTATTGTCGCCTGTGAACCGGCCTACAACCGCCTTACGTAGAGCGGGTGTAGGGCGGCTATCAAAATCCGGAGAGTAACCGCCCCTAGTTCGCCTGATTTTCGCCCTTTTGTGTAAAACGGTCACAAAGAATTTGTTCTTCATTTCCCAAGTGAACCGCCCTACAACCGCCCTACGTAGAGCAGGAGTAGGGCGATCAAGGCATAATTTTGGAAAAATATTCAAAACGGTGTCACTTCATTTTGACATACTATATATATGCCTCTTTCATTTTAGGTCAGTTTTAAGATTTCAAAAAACATATTTTTCCCTTAGAACATATTTCAAGAGAAAAATTCACAAGAACTCACCTTTTAACACTCAAAGTCATTCCTTTGTGCATCAAAGTTCATATAGCATCATCTATGACCATATAGTTCTTCTCTTGTTTTACATCATCACATCTTGCTTGGTAAGATTTTCAATAACTTTATCTAATTTTAGTGTCTTTCTTGACAAGTCATATCTTTATTCACTTTTATGTTTCTAGATCATATGCTAGAGACAAGATAGATATTGTTTGTGATAAATTGATTGAGTGTTGTATTGTGATATCTATCTAGGTTGTTTAATCTATGTTTAGCTAAGCTTTATGAATATGTCATTTAGCTATTGATATCTAGTATTGCATTAATTGTTATTTCATCATCCTAGATAAGCATCTAAGGTTACCTAGCTTTATTTGCACTTTGGATATCATCATATATTCACTTAGGTTTTATTATCTCTTCATTGAGAAGTGAGTCTTGTGTTGCTTCCGGGATTAGGTAGCTTAAATCATAAGCAATTGAACTGGTTCCCTTATACCAGGATTAGGTAGTGGTAGTGAGTTACATACCGGGATTAGGTTGTAATCATTTATCATTAGTAGATTCGAGGTTCGAGTGTGGCGCACTTACAAGTCCGTGGTTTTTCCATGAGGGTTTCCACGTAAATATCTTGTGTCATTTACGATTCCGCACTTTATACACTTGATATATTATTGTGACTAGTTAGGGGTACTTTCGTGAACTTGGCTAATAATGAAAATTGGGTAAAATTGGATAAAATCTATTCAGCCCCCCTCTAGATTAATATTAGGCACACTTTAATAAACTTTCAATTGGTATCAGAGCGGGTTCCTATATATACTTAGGTGATCCTTGCTCATTTTGATGTGTTTTGCATTTGTGTGATTTTTGCTCATTCATATATTTTGCATACATTTCATTTCATTCATTATGCATAATGAGTGGAAATGGTGGCAACAACGAGGGTGCTTCTAGCACGTGACCTCCTCTTCTCACCGGCATGAATTATTTCTCATGGAAAGGAAAGATAGAATCCTATATATGTCAAATTCACGATCGTGCTTGGATGGTGGTTGAAGATGGATATGATTTACCTATGATGACTCCAATGGGAGGAGGAGGAGAAGTTTTAAAGCCGAAGGTGCAATGGAATGTACAAGAATTCGATGCTTCAAAGTGGAATAGGAAGGCGATACCTGCCATCCTATGTGCAATGGATGAGAATCAATATAAATTGATTCAAAACACTAAGATCACTAAAGAGGCGTGGGACATCTTAGAAGTTGCACATGAAGGTACTGAAGTGGTCAAGGACTCCAATCGTCAAGTCCTCCAAACACAATTTGAGATGCTTATAATGGAGGAGGGCGAACACTTCAATGACTTCGAGATCAAGTTGATGGATATTGTTAATCAAAGCCATCAACTTAGTGACTCGTATTCGGATAGGAGAATTAAGCAGAAAATTATGAGATCTCTCCCTGATAGGTTTGAATCAAAGGTTACGGCTTTAAAAGAAAATAGTGGATATAAGGACATGAAGCCGAGCGAGGTAATTGGAAGACTCCTCGCCTAAGAGTCTAGGTAGGCTCCTAGGTCTACTCCTCCGAAAAAGCATAAGGGAATTGCTTTAAAAGCCTTTAAGGATGAAAATGAGGAAAAGAATGACTTAGATGAAGACCTTGCCTTATTTGTGAAAAGGTTCAAGAAGGTTATGAAGTTCGGGAAAAAGGACTTTGGATCTAAAGGCCAAAACTTCAAGAAAAAGGGTCCCTTCAAGAAGTTTGAGCCTAGGCAAGAGAAGACCGAAAGGAAAGGGGTCCGATGCTATGAGTATGGTGGGATAGGTCACTTTGCTCCCGAATGTGCTAATCACAATGACAAGAAGAAGGGAAAAGTGATGGTCGCCACTTAAAGTAGAAGTAGTAATAACTCAAATGAGAAAGATGGGTCTTCGGATGATGAAGAACTTATGGCTAACTTCCTAGCCTTTGTCTTCTCCCACAAGAGCAAGAGTGCTAGTCAAGAAAAGGAAAAAAGTCTTAGGGAAAATGACTTAAGTGAAGATGACTCCTCATCTCACTCTACAAATGGATATGCGGAGAGAAGGGTTCTTGTTGAACACTATGCTTAGTTTAAAAGCTTAGAGATGAAAACCACAAGAAAAATTCAAAGATTGAGAGAAGAGAATCTAAAACTTTCATCTCATAATGACCATTAAAGTGAACAAGTGGAAAGAGCAAAAAAAATTAAAGATAAGATAAGAAAGAAGTTAGACTTATCTAAGAGGAATAAATAAGGCTTGAAGAAGCTAAAAAGTCAATGACTAGGATGACTACAAGCTCCGAAAAACTTGACCACATCCTAGGTGTTGGAAAGAGTCCTTGTGACAAGAGAGGTCTTGGGTTTGAAGATTGCAAGAAGACTTCCATTCCCAACAAGACCGTGCTTGTCAGGTCCTTGAGCAACAAAGAAGCCTCACCAGTGCAAACTCCTAGGAAGAAGATTGATATAGGACAATGCTCACATAGTGCATAAGTGAATGTGGCTCCAAGAAGATAACCACATGCTCAACCTTCAAGAGCTCCTCAAGTTAACTTTCCTTAACAAATGACTTACAACAAAGGAAAGAGACCAGTCATGCAACCTCAAGCAAGGAAGCAAGATAGACCGGTTCAACAACGAAGATACATTGAACCAATTCAACCATTACAACATGGGAGACTCCAATGCAAGCACAAGGTTATGGTTTGATCCCTAAGTTTTTCCCTATATGTCATTTTTGCGGTTTTGATGGTCATATTAGACCAAGGTGTTTTTGATACATTAAAGTGTAAAACTAGAAGCATGATTGAGAAGAAAAAGAAAAGAGCCATGATACATGTACCTAGGGATGATAAAATTAATATGCATGATCCTAGGACATCTAGAACCCATGTACCAAAGACCACTAGGAAAGAAAATGTTTCACCTAGGTGGATTAGAAAGACTGAAAATGTTTGCCATGTTGCACAAATTGGCTTGAAGGCAAATTCTTCTAATTTTTGGTATCTAGATAGTGGGTGCTTTAGGCACATGACGGGAAACAAGAGTTTCTTTGAGACTTTTGTCATAGAGGAATGAAGATGCGTTACTTTTGGTGATGGATCTAAAAAGAGAGTTGTAGGGAAAGGAACCATTTCCATTCCCGGAATACCTTCCTTGTCTAATGTTTATTTGTTGATAGCTTGAAAGCCAATTTAATTAGCATTTATCATCTAAGTGATAAAGGACTTTTCGTCTTATTTAGCAAAAATGATTGCTATATCCTATTGCCTAATGGACAAACCTTGTTGAAAGGTATAAGATCTAGCAACAATTGCTATTGTCTTGAAGCTAGAATAGTCTCAAACAATGTGTCCAAGGAAGAGCAAGTTGAGTTGTGGCATGAAAGACTTGGCCACATGAACTTTCGGGATTTACAAATCCTAAACAAGTTCAATGTTGTGTGTGGCCTTCCAAAGCTTAGGAAGAATGCCAATGGTATTTGTGGACCTTGCCAACAAAGGAAACAAACAAAAAACATGCACAAAAAGGGCAAGTATCTCTCTACCAAAGAACCCCTAAATCTTCTCCACATGGATCTAATGGGTCCTATGCAAACCGAGAGTTTAGGTGGAAATAGATACAATTTTGTTTGTGTAAATGATTTCTCTAGGTTCACATAGACATATTTTCTTAGAGAAAAATCTGAAACTTTTGACAAGTTTAAAATGCTTTATAGTAAAATTCAAAATGAAATGAACTCAAACATTAAAAACATAAAACGGATTAAAAGTGACCATGGGAGGGAATTTGAGAATGTTTCCTTTGGAACCTATTGTGATAGTGTAGGCATCTTCCATGAGTTTTCGGCTTATAGAACACCTCAATAAAATGAAGTTGTTGAGAGGAAAACTAGGGTCTTTCAAGAGATGGCCCATGTCATGTTGATTAACAACAATGTCCCTAGGAACCTATGGATCGAAGCCGTCAATACAGCTTACTATATAGGGAATAGAGTTTTCCTAAGGCTTGGCACTAAGCAAACCTCCTATGAGTTGTGGAGAGGTAGAAAGCCAAATATAAGCTACTTCTATACCTTTGGAAGCACATGCTACATTTTAAATGACTGTGATCATCTTGGCAAGTTTGATGCTAAGAGTGATAAAGGTATTTTTATTGGCTATGCCTTGAATAGTAGAGCCTATAGAGTTTTCAATTTGAAGACTCAAAGCGTCATTGAATCATCCAATGTTGTCATTGATGATGAAAGACTCAAGTCTAATGACCATGAGGAGGAGGTTGCTATAGTTGAAGACTCTCCCTTGGAGAATGTTGTGGAGACTCCTAATGTAGAGGACACACAACCCATTGATAGAGTTCATCTCTTGAACTTTAATGAACCCACTCCATGGGTTAGGAAACTCCATGATAAAGAAGACATCATTGGAGAAATTGATAAGGGTGTTAGGACTAAATAGCAAATCTTATTAGCTATACATGTTACACCTCTCAAATAGAGCCCAAAAAGGTTGATGAGGCCTTGAATGATGAATTTTGGGTTCTTGCCATGTAAGAAAAGTTAAACCAATTTGAAAGGAATGAGGTTTAGACTCTAGTTCCTAAGCCTAAGAACACTAATGTGATAGGGACCAAGTGGATCTATAAGAACAAATCCGATGAAGATGGCAACATAGTGCCTAATAAGGCTAGACTTGTTGTACAAGGGTACTCTTAAATTGAGGGTATTGACTTTGATGAGACATTTGCTCCCGTTGCCCGTTTAGAGTCTATTAGGCTTCTCTTGTCCATTTCTTGTGTGCACAAGTTCAAATTGCACCAAATGAATGTCAAGAGTGCCTTACTCAATGGCTTTTTACAAGAGAAAGTGTTTGTTGAACAACCCAAGGGATTTGTGGATGCTCACCACCCCAACCATGTCTATCGCCTCAAGAAGGCCCTTTATGTGTTGAAACAAGCACCGAGGGCTTGGTGTGAGCGCCTCACTCAATTTCTTGTTGACAATGACTACACAAGTGGTAGTGTTGCCAAGACCTTGTTCATCAAGAGAAACAAAGATGAGTTGTTTATAGCTCAAATCTATGTTGATGACATTGTATTTGGCTCCACCAACAATACCAAAGTCCAACAATTTGTTGAAGTCATGTCTCATGAATTTAAGATGAGTCTTGTTGGTGAGCTAAGTTACTTTCTAAGTTTACAAATTAGGCAATTAAATGATTAGATTTTTATAACCCAAGCTAAATATGCTAAAAACCTATTAAAGAAGTTTGGTCTTGAAAATGCCAAACATTATAATACACCCATAAGTACCACTTTGAAACTTAGCAAGGATGCTAGTGGAAAAAGTGTGGAACAAACTTTATATTGGGGCATGATTGGTAGCTTGCTTTATTTGACCGCAAGTAGGCCCGATATCTCTTTTAGTGTAGGTGTGTGTGCTATATACCAAGCGGATCCTAAGGAGTCCTATCTCTCTTCAGTTGAGAGAATCATTCGCCATGTGAATGAGACATCCAACTATGGGATTGGGTACTCTTTTGACACTAATGCTAGTTTAGTTGGCTTTAGTGATATGGATTAGGCAGGAAATTGCGATGAGAGGAAGAGCACATCGGGCGATTGCTTCTTTCTAGGCAACAACTTGGTGTCTTGGTTTTGCATGAAGCAAAACCTGATTTTCTTATCCACGGTAGAGGCCAAGTACATAGTTGCGGGGAGTGGATGCACACAACTCCTATAGATGAAGCAAATGTTAGTCGACTACGAATTTAACCAAGGTACACTCACTCTCTTTTGTGATAATATCAGTGCTATTAATATTTCTAAGAATCTGGTACAACACTCTAGGACTAAGAATATTGATATCTGTCATCATTTCATTAGAGAGCTTTTTAAAAATAAATGCATAGTACTTGAACATGTAGGTACTAATGATCAACTAGCGGACTTATTTACAAAACCCTTAGATGCAACAAGGTTTACAACCCTTAGTAGATCTATTGGGATATGTCTCATGGAGTGATGTGTTTTGGTGATTGACCTCATTTAGGGAACTCAAGCAAAGAGAGCAATTGTATAGTTGTTGCATGCAAAAAATTTCAAAAATTTTATGCTTATTTATTAATTGCTTGAGTATCTTGGTTACACATATGTATATATGCTTTTATCTCAATAAGTGTGAACCATGCTTTGAATGCAATCCATCTCATATTTATGTTCAAACATGCATTTTTGGACTAGGAGATTCTCTTAGGAAGTACTTATTGAATGACCTATAATGATCTCCATGACATGATTCTTAATGACATGCTTAAAAAATGTGAAAAGCATGAAATTCAAATGACATGCTTAAATGAAAAAGCATAAATTGATGATTTATCTTCTTAAATGCAAAACAATGTGTGAAAAGCTTATGGGACTCAAAATGAATAAATGATCTTGTATCTGTTCTAAGGATTTTAAAATCCAAATGTCTCTATTTTTTTATTTGCTGAACATGTCTACTATCATACGGACATCTTATCCGAAAATATCAAATAGGATGCAAAGTTACTCATGACTGTTTCGCTTATAAAGTTGGATATAGTTCTCTAAATTTGAAATCAATAAATTCTCTATATCCTTGCTTTAATTCATGACAAATGGTAATATTGGTTTGAATTCCTATAGGAAACCTTTGTCATTTGATTTGCCAAATACCGTTGATTTTTGGACTTGAATGCAATACGTCTTGCATGCAAAGCATTTTTATCACACATTTTCTATGATGATAAATCTCCTTGTATCTCTCTATTTAATTGAGTTGCATAAAGTGCTTTATATGATTATGCAAATGACTTGTATGCTACTATCTCTCTTTGCTAAGAGACCCGTTTAGGGACTACTCATTTGCCTATATCATGACAAAAAGGGGTAGTAGAATGTGGTAAGGAGAGTTGCTAATTGTAGTAGCAAATTTACATGTTGGGGAGAATACACATTAAGGGGGAGTAACCCTTTGAGGGGGAGCATTGCATTCACATACATTTCATGATGTTGTGCTTAAATTCTTTAATGCAAATGCTTGTTTTAACTTCACATGATTACCTCACAATACACTTGCTTTGGAAAGTGTAATCTTTTTGTTTTGAAGGATTGATAGTTCTACAAGATATTGAAGACTTGAAGTTTTAATTTTTATATATCTCTTTGTAATTTAGAATATCATTGTTGACCTTTAGTTTCAATTATGTTGTGAGGATCAATGTGAGTGGTGGTTTTGTCACGAAATAGCCAAATGGGGTGATTGTAAGTTCTTCAAGTTTGATTGGCTTATTTCAGTGACAAACCCCACAAGTGGGGTTGATGTAAGGGTAGATTAGGAATTTGATGGTTGATGCTTTGCACAACCAAGACCCTCTCAAGACCTCAAGAGAAGAAGCACCAAAGGTAAATTTCTAAGTGCTTACTTGCTTTCAAGAGATGTAGTTGCACACACTCATAACACATGCATAATTCTTATTCTTGTATGTTGTGTGTCTTTATTATGTGTGCATTAATGTTCATTAATCTCTCTTCTTGCATGTTTAATTTGATTGTATCTTGTGTGTTAAATGACATGTCATTTAAAATATAACTATAATAAGCCTAATTAATCTAAAGGGGGGGGGGGTGAATAAATTAAACACAAATTAATAACCAAATATTTGTGATTTTGACAATATTAAAAAAACAACCCCTAACTAGTCAAAACAACTATCAATAGAAAGATGCGGAAAATAAATAACACGAATTTTTACATGGAAACCCACACGAGAAAAACCATGGGCTGTTATGTGCGCCACATAAGAACCTCAAATCGACTATTTACAAATACGATTACAATCTAGGTTAACCACATCACACTTAGGATTACTAATCCGTCTTTGCTACCCGTGGGCCTTTAATAGTGACTTTAGTTCCTTGCTTGCAAACTACCAAAAGGTAAATACAAGACTTGACTCTAAAGAGAAGAAATAAAACAACCTAAGGTGAATATATGCAATATTCAAGATGCTAAAATGCAAGGTTAGACATTTAAGCTTATCTAGGCATAGATGAACATGTTAGACATTCCTAGATATCATTTTGCTAGATGACATGCATAGAACATAGCTAAATAAGCAAACAAAGTCCAATATGCAATATCTAACACAATCAACACACAAACCACAATAAAGAATTTATCTTGAAACTATTCAAGTCACAAAGGTGTAATCTTGAACCTAGTCAAGTAATAAAAAGGCTATCATGTAAAGTAAGAACATAAAAGAAGATGCAAATGATGTTCTAACTACAAGTAATGTGAGCAAAGAAAAGCAACCAAAAGAAATCATACCTAACCTATGCTAGATGATGTATGAATCATGAAAGATGAAGGGTATTGGTGTTTTGGTGATTAAAAATCAAGTCTTGGTGATTTGTGTTTGAAGACACTCTTTTGGTTCTTGAAAGGTGTAATTTTTGCTCTAAAAAACGACCCAAGGCTGTCAAAGTATATATATATGTAAGATCCAAGTAAAGTGAAAAAAAAAACGGTTAAACTTCCTGTCAGTTACGCTGGTCTTGTGCTGGTCGTCATGCGCACGACCAGCGCACAACCAGCCACAACCTCTGAAAAGACTTGCGCTGGTCAGCTGCGCATGACGTCCAGTGCACAACCAACACACAACCTCTGCCAAGATTACACCGGTGTGCTGCGCATGACGTCCAGCGCACGACCATCGCACAACCTCTGCCAAGATTGCGTTGGTGTGTGCGCTGGTCTGGCGCATGACGACAAGTGTAAAGTGCACACTGCATTTATACACAATCAAGCATAAAAAAATTTGTGCAAGTGTGAAATGTGACAACATACACTCCAAATGTAATAATCACACAAGAATGCTAAAGAGTGTGTGTGCAACTAGATCTCTTCAATTCGGAGTCAAGACAAGTAATTTACCTTCCTTGAAGCTCTTGATACCCATAATGAGGTCCTTTGACATTTGATGAGGATTTCTTCAATCCTAAGCTACCCTTACATATGGTTTTGTCAATGAAATTAAGCCAATCAAAAAGAGGCAATTACAGTCATGATTAGGCTTAGGATGCATCATTTGTGTAGGGGGTGTTATACACCGCCCTTCAGGCGCCCTACGTACAACCCCCATAAGGTGGTTTGAGCAAATTTGCTCTTTACCGCTCTACGACCGCCCTACGTAAAGCGGTGCCACTGGTTGAATTTATTGTCGCCTATGAACAGCCCTATAACCGCCCTATGTAGAGCGGGTGTAGGGCGGCTTTCAAAATCCAGAGAGCAACAACCCTTAGTTCGCCTGATTTCCACCATTTTGTGTAGAGCGATCACGAAGAACTTGTTCTTCATTTCCTAGGTGAACCGCCCTACAACTGCTTTACGTAGAGCAGGTGTAGGGCGATCAAGGCATAATTTTGGAAAAATATTCAAAACCGTGTCACTTTATTTTGACACACTATATATATGCCTCTTTTGTTTTAGGTCAGTTTTAAGAGTTCAAAAAGCATATTTTTCCCTTAGAACATATTTCAATATTTCAAGAGAAAAATTCACAAGAACGCACCTTTAAACACTCAAAGTCATTCCTTTGTGCATCAAAGTTCATATAGCATCATCTATGATCATATAGTTCTTCTCTTGTTTTACATCATCACATCTTGCTTAGTAAGATTTTCACTAACTTCATCTTATTTTAGTGTTTTTCTTAAAAGGTCATCTCTTTATTCACTTGAATGTTTTTAGATCATATGCTAGATACAACCCGACCAAGGTAGCTGGAGTGCCCTAAGGTCATTTCTTCCTAGAGAGATAGAGAAGTAAGGCACCGGGTACCCCGATGAGGTATCCCGATCCTTCTGATAGTCTATCCTAGTAAGCAACTTAGGCCACTTCAGCACTAGGCTTTCTGGCGAAGGGTATACCCCAGCTAATGCAGCATGAGCGCCTTAAGGCTATTTCCTGGTCTTAAGGATATGGCAGGCAACTAAGGCTGTGAGCCTGGATCCTTAGTCTGGTGCATCAGATCCTTCTTGGAGGAGAGTATACCCTGACCAAGGCAGTATGAGCGCCTTAAGGCAATTTCCTGGTCTTAAGGATACGGCGGGCAACTAAAGCCACGAGTCCAGGTTCTTAGTCTGATAATCCAGAATCTTCTTGGAGGAGGGTATACCCCGACCAAAGTAGCAAGAGCACCATAAGGCTATTTCCTAGTCTTGAGGTGACTTAGTAATGGCGAAAATGATCTGTCTTGGTAGACAACTTAGGCCACTTTAGCACCAGGCTTCTTGGAAGAGGGTATATCCCAACCAAGGCAACGGGAGCGCCATAAGGCTATTTCCTGGTCTTGAGGTGATTCGGTAATGGCGAAAATGATCTGTCCTGGTACGTAACTTAGGTCACTTTAGCACTAGGCTTCTTGGATGAGGGTATACCCTGACCAAGGCAGTAGGAGTGCCATAAGGCTATTTCCTAGTCTTGAGGAGATTCAGTAATGGCGAAAATGATCTGTACTGGTAGGCAACTTATGCCATTTTAGCACTAGGCTTCTTGGAGGAGGGTATACCCCGACCAAGGCTGCAGGAGCACCATAAGGCTATTTCCTAGTCTTAAGGTGATTAAGTAATTGCGAAAATGATTTGTCCTGGTAGGCAACTAAGGCCACTTAAGCACCAGGCTTCTTGGGGGAGTATACCTTGACCAGGGCAACAGGAGCGCCATAAGGCTATTTCCTGGTCTTAAGGTGATTCAGTAATGGCAATCTGTCTTGGTAGGCAACTTAGGCCATTTTAGCACCAGGCTTCTTGGAGGAGGGTATACCTCGACCAAGGCAGCAGGATGAGTTATAGAAGAATCATGTTGGGGAGCTCGTAGAGTGAACCTTGGAGAATCATGTAGGAAAGATAACTGATTTTATTGAATTTCTCAAGTAGTATAATATAAAATCAGGGTACGTATTCCAGCCGATATAAATTGAATTTCCAAGGGTAGAACTTCTTGAGGTGATCAGCATTCCATGTGTGATCTACTGGGAATCCCTCCATGTCTTCCAGTTTGTAGGCGCCACCCTGAAACATTGCCTTAATCAGGTAGGGGCCTTCCCAGTTAGGGGCTAGTACTCCGTCGGACCTTTTTTGTTTGTTCTGGGTTACCTTCCTAAGAATCCAGTCTTATTCTTTGAAATTTCGGATCCTTACTCTCTTATTGAAGTGTTGGGCTATCTTACTTTGGTACACTGCTACTCTTTCAGTAATCCAGCATTATTTCTCCTTGAGTAGATCCAGATTGGCTCTCAACTTAGCCTCATTATCTTCTGATTTGTAATTTTGAACCTGGAAAGATATTAGCTTTTGCTCGATGAGTAAGACTGCTTCAGTTCCGAATACCAATGAGTAAGGGGTCTCCCCTATTGCAGTCCTCCTAATTGTCCTGTATGCCCATATCACATTGGGTAATTCTTCGACCCATAATCCTTTCTTATGTTGGAGCTTTTTCTTCAGAAGCTTCTTAATAGTCTTGTTGGTTGTCTCTACCAACCCATTAGTTTAAGGATAAGCTACTGATACAAATCGGAGATTAATGTTTTGGTCTTCGTAGAATTTTCTAAAGTTGGCGTTATCAAATTGCTTTCCTAGATCAGTTATGATTGCCAACTGGATACCAAAATGGCAAAGAATATTATCTTTGACAAAGCTGATGGTCTTTTCTTTAGTTATCTGGACAAGAGCCTTAGCTTCCACCCAACGGGTGAAGTAGTCTATTGCTACTACTGCATGTTTGGTCTGGCCGGGTGCAGTAAGAAGCAGGCCAATTAGATCTAGTCCCCAGATAGCAAAGAGGTAAAGTGTACTGATTGATGAGAGCCTTTCCGGAGGGAAGTGATGGAGGTTTGCTGTCTCCTAGCAAGCCTCGTATGATTGCGCAAACTGTTTCGCATCCTGATGTATAGTCGGCCAGAAGTAGCCCATTCTAAGTATCCGGTAGGCTAATGTCTTGCCTGTTGCATGATTACCACAGTCCCTTGAATGTACCTCGTCAAGTGCCCATGTAGCATCATCTGGGTGAAGGCATATGAGTAGGGGGGATTTCCCTTTGCGGTAAAGGTATCTGTTTATAAGGTAGTACCGGGTACTGATTCTCTTCAGCTTGCGTGCTTGATCTGGATCTGTAGGGAGAGTGTCACTTTAGAGGTAGTCCGCTATTGGATCCATCCAACAAGGGAGTCAGTTGACTGTAAGGATCTCCACCCCCTTGGTTATGCTGGAGCGGGGTATCAGTTGGAGGGGTACCCCTCTTGGTAAGGTATGTCACTCACCTACTGCGATCTTGGCCAAAACATCTGCCCAGTGATTTTTCTCTCGGGGTACCAGTTCCATCCTCTCGCCTTTGAATCCCGTCATTGCTTCTCGGACTTTAACCAAATACTCTAACATATTGTCAACTTTTGCTTGGCACTACACCCACACCTGGTTGGCCACCAATTGGGAATCACTCTTGACTATAAGGAAATCGGCCTCTAAGGCTTCTGCTACTCTCATTCCTACTAGTAAGGCTTAATATTCTACTTCGCTATTAGTAGCTCTGAACTCAAACCTGAAGCAGTGACTGCATTCGACCCCCTCTAGGTCTATCACGATGATTCCTGCTCCGCATCCCGATTGACTTGATGCCCCATCCGTGTACAGAATCCAGGTCTTGTTATCTTCAAGCCAGTTCAGATCGGTCTGATCCGGACTGGGGTCGGGCCTGATAACTGGGTCCGGATTCACGCTGAACTCCATTATGAAATGGACTAGGGCCTGTGCTTTGATCGTGGTTCTTGCCTTGCATTTGATGTCAAATTGGGTGAGCTCTAGGGCTGATGTGTAAAATCGTGTTATAAAAACCTAACTCGCAAGTGTACGAATTGTGAGATAAGTACAGCAACAGGTAGGGATCGTTCCCACGAAGAAAAGTCATTTATCAATTATAACAAATCCTAATTAAAGCTAAGCAATTGAAAGTAACCAAGAGTTTTGAAATTGATTGATTGATTTAGAACTAAATTAAACTAAGAAAGCAATTTAACAAAAAATTGGTGAATGTGATCAAGAGATGGAAAACTAGGTAACCAATGTTCCCCATATGCAATACTCAATGTTCATCAACTAATTCCACTAAATATATTCAATCCAAATTTAGAGTTCATTCTCATTTTAATTATGGTATTACCGTAATTCCTCGGGAGTTAACCACGTGTTCTCAATCACAATTCACCCTCGTCAAAGGTTTAAGCCATCACCAAGAACCCATTACGTGCAAGAATTATTGAACCAAAATTGTCTCGCAGTAATTCCTATGTCGAGAACAATCATACTCATTCAATTGAAAAGTAATTAAGACAACCTAAATTCCTTTAGCGCAATCTTAATTTATAAATTATCGAAACCCTAGACAAGTATCAATTAATTTCCATTAGATTAATGCAAGTCAAGAGTAAGACATATAATGAATTGAACAAATCTGAATCCGAATTGGTTAATAAAGATATGGAGTTTGAATCATAACATGAGCATTACATAGGTTCATATCGATCCCCTAGTATGAAGTTAGTTACACATGAAAAGATTAAAAGAAGAGGAGAGAGAGTTGATAAAACCCATGAATGTCTTATTCAAGCTTCCAAGTGCAAAAATGGTGGTGGTGTGATAGGGGACGGCTCCCTTGGTGGCTTGGGACCTCCTTTCCATTCTTCTAATTGAAAAGAATATGAAGTATTTATAGGTGACTTTTCCTTATGAACCTCCAATTCTTCTTAGGTTTAGGAAATCTACAAAGTGGGAAAGTAGAAGAAAACAAGGAATTAGAATCTTTTCCCAACTTTGATTTCCTCTCTTGATGATTGGCTCCTAATTTGTGTTTAGGAAGTTTACCAAACATGTATTGGTCTTCTAGAGTCATTAGAATTTGATTTGGGAAGTTTTGGAACAGTTTTGGAACAATTTGGAGTTGAAATTGGCCAAAATTACGCACGACCGCTCCCTAGACCGCTTGAGAGGCAAGTTGACTCGGTGGCTGCATAGCAAGCGGAATTCTTCTGCTATTTTCCGCTGCCCAGGACTGCTCCCTAAACACGTGCACGCGGGGCGGTTTGGGCGGCAGTAGACTATCCAGCTTTAACCTTTGGTTACTAAATCAATCAAAACTTCTTCTAGGAATATCAGAATTGTGATCTGAAAAGTGCCCTAGAAATTAGACTTCCGGGGCTTTCAATCCATAGGTAGTAGGACACACAATTCAATCGGAGCTGAGAGATATGGGCCCCGAAACATAACTGTTCTGCATAGGCCGAAAATCCTCTTTTCATGGTTTCTTCCAATTTGTTCATTTTCTCCATCTTTTGACTTCTTTTCTCCTAAAATGAGATTTAACACCACTTGAATGGAATGAACCTACACATGCTCAACAAACACATTAACAACCTATTTTACTCGAGAACAAAACATAAATAATAGGAAATAGGGGCCTAAAACATGTATAGAAATGGACTGATCAAATACCCCCAAACCTATCTTTTGCTAGTCCTCGAGCAAAACAAAACTAAAAACTAAAACTAAAAAAAATCCAAAATTAAAACCTAAGCTAAGCCACTTTCGTAGGGAACACGATAGCATTTAGCGAATGCTACAAGCCTTTAAACCTCTAGGTGTCCCTAGTAGGAGGAGTTTTGTCACCTGAGGGTTTACAGCTATGCTACCCACAAACATATTTCTGTGAATAACCAAATAATCAAGATGCAAACTCACATGTACCATTCAAAGCCAATGCATGCTAGAGCCAATAAGTAAAGACTAAAATTAAGTCACAAAACTGAATGCATTGCTAGTTTGAATGAAAAGCCCAAGCTCAAGATATTCTAGCTTCAAAGACACATTTGTCAAACACCATAGATATAATTCACCTCGACTCTAATTCTTACAAGATATCGCTCATAGTTTCACACAGAACCTAGGCAAATTCACTCATCAAGCATATGCGAATGAAAGTTTTGTACAAGAAAATTTCAAATTATAATCGCATATGAATATATCATTGAAAGAACGCTTGATTTGTATGCAAAAGATCCCATGAAAAGAATCAAACATTTAGAACAAGATAGAGCACAAGTTTACCTTACTATTGAGCTAGCATCCCCAAAAGATCAATTAGGTCTTTTCTTTGGTTGTAAAGGGGTCATTGGGTGTAGGCTATGAAAGAACGGGAAAAGGATAACAAACAAACCTAAGATCATATCGAGTGGCAAACTTCATACTCGGCCGAGTTTCTTCGAACATCATCTCGTTCATTTATCTATTTCTTTTTTATAATAACTTTTCAACACATTTCTTCTCGACGCCACTTTGGTGTTTATCTTCTTGGTTTTTTCCTTGGTACATGCACATCACGAGCCACCCATTTTGACTCGCTTCAATCATCTTCATCACTTTCTTTATATGATCCCAAGCTATATGGTATGGCTAAATTAGGGCTTATTAGGGTTAAGTTAATGTTGGTGATGAAAGAAAAAGACTCATTGTGTTTGGCTTCAAACAGGGCTACGGAGCACACACATAATGTAGGAAATATTTAAGGCATTTTAAGTGAGTTCAAGCACACATTGCCTATATCACTTCTAATGGTTCAACCAAATCAAGAGCAAAGTCCACATGTGATATCTTTTTTATGAGAATTGTTCTTTAATCTCAATGTACAACCTATAGAGATCGAATCTAATGCTAAAAACCTACTGAGTGTTTAAAGAGTAGAAACAAACAAACCCTCATAATATGTCATTTATGTATGCTTTTTGGCTTAGTGAAGTCACAAGGGTAGTCTCCACTATTAATCATGACAATCCAACTAAGCATCCTATTCACTATCACATCAAGAGCATGTCGTAAGTTTTGAAAAATGCAATGCACTACTCTAAGTGGTAAGAAGTTAGTTTAAACTCAGTGAATAAAACATATATTACAGCTCTTAAAGCACACACACGAAGGAACTCAACATGGAGGACAAAAATTCATAAACTGATGACTTTTGAAATTGACCTATGTTTGTTCATTAATGCATATCTCTCAAATAAATTAAAAAACGTTAACCAAATTTTAGCACAAGATAATAGACGTGCAAAGACACACTTTGCATTTAGAAAATATTTCAAAATTCGCATTAGAAAAGTATGAAAACAGACAACGAAAACAGTGCACGCACCGTTTCGCAACAACAGGGCATCGCCCATGACTTTTGGTTGAAGAAACAATCATAACATTTAAACCACTGCCCAGAAATTTACGTTCTATATACCGTTGGATTCGTATCGAAAAATCGAAAAAGCCGACATAGACAGAAAAATTTATTTCTTCACCAATCAATACAGTTTAACAAAACGTTTGCCTCAAAAATTTTCAAAACATGGCACTTCTTTTTGCAGATTTTTCAAAGAATAAAACAAACATAAATTCACACCCCCAAACCTAATCTAAAAATTGTCCTCAATGTTTGTATGACATTTAAAGCATGGACAACAAACAAAGAAAAAGAATGTAAGGCAAAAACTCGAAACACAAAACAAAAGAAAGAAAACTAAAAACAAAAATAAAAAAGAAATTACCTAGGTAGGTTGCCTCCCACCAAACGCTTAATTTAATGTCTCAGCAAGACGGGTGCAGGGATGACTTAACCAAACTCCAATGTCTCGAATTTGCGCCTATATGCAATTAGGTCTTGGAAAAACTTTTCACGCACCGGCATGTTCCTACACACAATAAGCAAAGGCAAGTAAATGTCCACTATAAAGTGTGATGAAATAAGTTTAGAAAACCACTTATTACAGTTGCTTTTGTGTAGGCGGCTCGAAAAGGTAATAGGAGGGACATAAGACTTGAGTTCCTTGTATATGAACAGTGCCTTGAAAGGTACATCTTCCGCTTCCTTAACTTTTTCTTTCGTCTTTTCTTTTTCTACTTCTTCACCCTTTAAAGGGAAAGTGACAACATCTTCTTGTTCCGGTTGGCTCAGAAGAGTAATGGGAGGGACATAAGGCTTGAGTTCCTTGTATAAGAGCGGTTCCTCGAAAGGTACATCTTCCGCTTCCTTCACTTTTTCTTCCGTCTCCTCCTCTTCATCTTCTTCACCATCCCCAAAAACATCTTGGATCCAATCTAGCAATTCATCGAGTTCCCTACTTGACAATTCTTCTTGTACATAATAAGGGATGGTAGTAGCATCTTCTTGCTTTATTTGGCTTGGGAATTCTTCAAATTCGCTCTTTGGACTTGGTTGTGAGATTGACTGCTCATAGGTATTGACTTCATTGTAGCTCCATGAGAAGTCTGGTTGGGAGTCCTTGATAGCTTGAATGGTTTTCTTTAAAGCTTGTTTAGGATGTTGCATGAAGTACTCCTTTATTGTTTGTTGATTTGGTTGCATGAAGAACTCCTTTATTGTCTCCTCCTCTTCATCTTCCGTCTCCTCATCTTTACTTGCAACACTAGAAAAATCATCAGAAAATTCATACCTCTCGACAATCTTATGGTAAGAAGGGAATGCGGCAGCTTCATCCCAAACTTGTTGAAGGGATTGTGGGAGGTTGTTAAATTCTTCCTCAAGTGATGGTGAGATTGGCTGCCCAGCTTGTTTTCTAGCTAAAATCATAGGTTTCAAATCCCACATTTGTTGCTGTACAGCAATTAGTTTCATAACAAGTTCATTTATTGCTTCACTTTCCTCATCATAAGCATGTTGCTCGTAGAAGTCCATTGTTCCTGAAAAGAAAGAAAAGAAAAAGAAAATAAAAGAAAACAAAATCTAAAAGCTAAAAAAAAAAAAAAAAAATTCTTATTAAATTAAAACTATTAACTAAAACTAGAAATAACCAATAAATTCAACTATTCCCTGGCAGCGGCGCCAAAAACTTGATGTGTAAAATCGTGTTATAAAAACATAACTTGCAAGTGCACGAATCGTGAGATAAGTAAAGCGATAAGTAGGGATCGTTCCTATGAGGAAAAGTGATTTATCAATTATAACTAATCCTAATTAAAGCTAAGCAATTAAAAGTAACCAAAAGTTTTGAGATTGATTGACTGATTTAGAACTAAATTAAACTAAGAAAGCAATTTAACAAAGAATTAGTGAACGTGATCAAGAGATGGAAAACTAAGTAACCGATGTTCCCATTTGCAATACTCAATGTTCATCAACTAATTCCACTAAATAGATTCAATCCAGATTCAGAGTTCATTCTCATCTTAAATATGGTATTACCTTAATTCCATGGGAGTTAACCACGTGTTCTCAATCACAACTCACCCTCGTCAAAGGTGTAAGCCATCACCAAGAACCCATTACATGCAAGAATTATTGAACCAAAATTGTCTCGCAGTAATTCCTATGTCGAGAACAATCATACTCATTCAATTGAAAAGTAATTAAGACAACCTAAATTCCTTTAGCGTAATCTAAATTTATAAATTATCGAAACCCTAGACAAGTATCAATTAATTTCCATTAGATTAATGCAAGTCAAGAGTAAGACATATAATGAATTGAACAAATCTAAATCCGAATTGATTAATAAAGATATGGAGTTTGAATCATAACATGAGCATTACATAGGTTCACATCGATCCCCTAGTATGGAGTTAGTTACACATGAAAAGATTAAAAGAAGATGAGAAAGAGTTGATAAAACCCATGAATGTTTTTTTCAAGCTTCCAAGTGCAACAATGGTGGTGGTGTGATTGTTGACGGCCCCCTTAGTGGCTTGGGACCTCCTTTCCATTCTTCTAATTGAAAAGAATATGAAGTATTTATAGGTGACTTTTCCGTGTGAACCTCCAATTCTTCTTAGGTTTAGGAAATCCACAAAGTGGGAAAGTAGAAGAAAACAAGGAATTAGAATCCTTTCCCAACTTTGATTTCCTCTCTTAATGATTGGCTCCTAATTTGAGTTTAGGAAGTTTCCCAAACATGTATTGGTCTTCTGGAGTCATTAGAATTTGATTTGGGAAGTTTATGAACAGTTCTGGAACACTTCGGAATTGAAATCTGTCAAAATTTCGCACGACCGCTTGGGAGGCAAGGTGCCTAGGTGGCTGTATAGTAAGCGGAATTCTTCTGCTATTTTCCGCTGCCCAGGACTTCTCCCTAGACACGTACATGTGGGGCGGTTTGGGAGGCGGTAGACTCTTCAGCTCTGATCTTTGGTTACTAAATCAATCATAACTTCTTCTAGGAATATCGGAATTACGATCCGAAAAATGTGTCGAAAACTAGACTTCCGGAAAATTCAATCCACAGGTAGTAGGACACACAATTCAATGGGACCTGAGAGATATGGGCCCCGAAACATGACTATTCTACAGAGGCCGAAAATCCTCTTTTCATGGTTTCTTCCAATTTGTTCCTTTTCTCCATCTTTTGACTCCTTATCTCCTAAAATGAGATTTAACACCACTTGAATGGAATGAACCTACACTTGCTCAACAAACACATTAAACAACCTATTTTACTCGAGAACAAAACATAAATAATAGGAAATAAGAGCCTAAAACATGTATAGAAATGGACCGATCAAGGGCCCATAGAACCAACCTGCCTAATACATCTGGCCTCTAGAGGAATTGTTGTAAGGGCTGATCGGTGACTACCACGATAGTGTGTGCTTGAAAATACGGCTGGAACTTTCTGGTTGTAATTACCAAGGCATAGGCGAGCTTCACTAAGAAGGTGTAATTTTTTTCAGACTTGATGAAAGCACGGCTCACATAGTACACCAGTCTCTATACCCCGTCACTACATTCCTTCACTAAGGCCCCACTAGTGGCAGCTTCTGAGACCGCTAGGTAGAGTTGGAGTTCTTCTCCTGCAAGGGGCTTGACCATTAGAGGGGGACTAGCCAAGTACTCATTCAAGGCTTGGAAAGCCAGTTCGCTTTACTCATCCCACTTCAGCTTCTTTCCCTGCTTGATAATCTTAAAGAACGGAAGGCACTTATCTGTGGAGCGGGATATGAATTGGTTCAATACTGCTATCTGACATGTAAATCCCTGTGCCTGCTTGAGTGTTATGGGCAACTTGAGGTCTAGGATGGCCTAGATCTTCTCGGGATTGGCCTCGATTCTTCTTTCATGTACCATGAACCCTACGAACTTTCCTGCAGCTACTCCGAAAGCACACTTTACGAGGTTCAGCCTCATTTGATTCTTTCTTATTACCTGGAAAGTTTGGCGTAAATCTCTTGGGTGTTGTCCGACCTCTAAAGATTTTGTAATCATATCATCTATGTACACCTCCATGGATCTTCCTATCTGCTACTTGAATAAATTGTTCATCATACGCTAGTATGTAGCACTTGCATTTTTAAGTCTGAATGGCATTACTTTATAGCAGTAGAGGCCTTGTTCAATGATGAAGCTGGTCTTGTCTTGTCTTGATCTGAGGGATGCATCATGATCTAATTGTATCCCGAGAAGGCATCCACGAAACTTAGGAGCTTGTTTCCCGCGTAGAATCGATGAGTTGGTCGATCTTGGGTAGTGGGAAGCTATCTTTAGGACAAACCTGATTGAGGTTGGTGTAGTCCACACACATTCGCCATTTTCTGTTAGATTTGGTTACCATGACCACATTGGCGATCCATTCGGGATATCAGGACTCCTTGATGAATCTGGCTTTTTGGAGTTTGTCAACTTCTTCCTGGACTGCGGTGTTCCGTTCTGCGTTGAAATATCTTCGTTTCTATTTCACTAGCTTGAAGGTTGCATCTACTACTAACCTATGAGTGGCCAGGCTAAGAGGAATGCCGGGCATTTCCTCATGGTTCCATGCAAAAATATCGTTGTATTCTCTGAGGAGCTTTATCAGGCCTTCCTTGACTACGGGATCTAATCCCCCCTCAACTTTCACCACCTCAGTGAGATCTTCTCCCCTGATAAGTACTTCTTCTAACTAATCCGTGGGATGGCCACTGGTCCAATCCCGCTCTTCATCCTCTTGCTCTTCTATGATTATGTTTGGTACCTAGTGGTGGCCACGGTTCGGTTTCGGTTTGAAACTGACGGTTTCGGTTCTGTGGCCACCCAAAACCAAAATCAAAACCGAAACCGTAACCGAAAAATTGGTTTGGTACACGGTATCTAACCGACAGTTTTACGGTTTCGGTTTAAAAACCGACTGTTTTGGGTTCGGTTTCGGTTTTTCAAAAAAAAAATCAAAAAAAGTACCACGTGGCAGCTTCTGATTAGTCGATTTTTAAAAAAAAAAATTTAAAAAAAAACTGGCGGTTTAACCGCTGGTTTTTGGCAGTTTTTGGAAGTACCCAAACCGAAACCGTAACCGTAACCGAAACCGTAACCGTAACCGTAGCCGTAACCGGTTCAACCGATTTTTGACCGGTTTTGAAACCACCGGTTCCGGTTTTGGTTTCAATTTTGGGGTGGTTTTTGGAAGTACGGTTTCGGTTAAACTGTCAGTTTAACCGAAACCATGGCCACCTCTACTGGTACCTGTCTTTCTTCCATGACTTAATGACCATGTTCTGGCATACCCGGGTTCATTTCACAGGCCACATGCGCACATTGTGGTAAATAGATAGTACCCCCTTAATCCCTAATAGGAAGGGCCTACCCGAATGGCATTGTAGGCAGACGGGGTATCCACCACGATGAACTCCGTCATCACGTTCAGCTGAAGTAGAGCTTTTCCGACTATCACCGGCAAGATTTTGGATCCCATGGGCATTACAGAGTCCCCTGTGAATCCATACAAAAGTGAGGTGCAGCTGTTATAGCAGGAATTCTTTAAGTTAAGTTGCTCATGAGCTCCCTTGAATAGGATGTCAATACTGCTTTCAGTATCGATCAAGTCACGGTGAACCCGGCAGTTGGCAATCTGTACCGAGATTACCATAGGATCGTCATGTGGTTGGACTGTATTGTAGACATCTTCCTCTTGAAGATGATCTTAGTAGAGCGGGATGGATCTCGAGATCCATTGTTGACTTTGAATATCTCATGACCTGTGTTGTGCCCGGGAATCTTTCTTACGTGGTTCTTTCTCAAATTGTTGGAAGTTCTAACCAAGGTGGGGCCTTCATTAATGGTATGAATCACCTGGATCTGTGGCATCAAATCCTTCTCTCCATCCCTCCTTCTTTCTACTGCCTCCCGCATCTTGCTTTGTATCTGTTTCCCTTCTTTGATGCTATCTCATACCTGCTATAGAAATTCTGTCAATAGGCCTCCCCTTACCAATCCTTCGATCTGATTGTGGAGGCTATAACATTCAGAAGGGTTGTGTCCGACATCCTTGTGGAAATCGTAATACTGGTACTAGTTCCTCCAATCAGCTGGGGCTTTCATGGGACTCGGCTTCATAAACAGGCCTTTATCTTGTATGGTGAGGTAGATGGATTCTCTTGAAGCATTAAAGGGGTGTAGTGATTATATTTATCTTCCTCCCTTGCTACCTGGGCAATTTCTTTTAGAGGGGCCGCCTTGGGGGGCGATCTCTTGAGGAGGGATCTTCTAGCCGGGTACCTTTCCTGGTATGAGGGAATAGGAGGCGGCCTTTAGGTTGACCTGTTTGGGGGCTGATTCTGGAATCTCTTGACTGGTACGGGCTTTGGAGCCTTTTTCTTAGGACGTAGGGTCAACCGAGCTTCATCATGTTCAACCTTGATCCGAGTTGCTCTTTTATGTCTACTTGTTCTAAAGCTCGATTGAAGGCTTCCTGGTAAGTTACTGGTGGATGCTTAGCAAAAGAGCGAAATAGTCTGCCTGCCCACAAGTTTCTTCAGAAATTAGCTAAGGTTTCTTTTTCGTCGAATACTTCCATCTAGATAACTTCCTTATGGAATTTCTCTATATAAGACCTCAAGGTTTCACCCCACTCTTTGATCACATACTGAAGCAAGATAGGGTCCTTGGGACGAGGCTTGATTCCCTGAAACTGTGCACATAAAGCTATGGTAAGTTTAGAGAAAGAATCAACACTACCTGGTGGCAATTTCCTGAACCATGTTTTGGCACAGTCGATCAAGGTCGAAGGGAACATCCTACACATGGCTGACCGGGTTGCATTCTGGACTTCCATCTGGTGGACAAAGCTTTCCAAGTGACTGATGGGATCCTTTGTTAAGGAATACTTTTCGAAGGGCATCCTAAATTTGGGGGTTAACCCCGCCTCCCTGATCCTTTTATAGAAAGATGCATCCATCTCACCCAGGGGGTTCTTCCGGATTCCCTAGTGCTTTCCCTTCTTTAATTTCTCCACCTCCTTAGCCATTTTGGCCATCTGATCTTCCAAGCGCTGAGATTTAGGGTTTCCAGATTGGGCAACCAAACCTTCTTCATTTGAGATCTCAGAATCAATGACCACTTTCTTCTGCTTGGCTTTTTGGTGCCTATTTCTAGGGCCTTTTTAGGATCTGGCGCTTCCTTCTTAGTCTGGTTGTGGATATTTCTTCTCTCTTACTGGGGGTTGGACTCTCCTAGGTGGAATCTCAATCACGGATTTCACCAGTCGGGGTCTGAGATTAACCTGATGGACCGGGGTTAGTAGAGATGGACCTAGTCGGTTAAACACTAGTACCCAGGTACTTGGGCCAATGTCTCTTGCGATCCCGGTTGCTTCAAAGGGGATTCCTTGAGCTATCATTCTAAGTCGGATGGCTTCTACGTAGGCTACATCTTGTTGCTCTATAACATCCCGATTGATCTCCTGTCCAGCAGGATCTCGAGGCAAGGGGCCTACAGCTGTGACCGGAGGGGGTATTGATGTCGTGTTACCATTCCTGGATCCTCTACCCCATCTTTGAGCTCTTTTGGTGGAAGCGAGTGACAAGGTTCCCGATGGAGCTATATGAGCCTAAGAGGATCGAAGTCTCATCTTTCTGCTTCACCAAGTAGAACTAGGACAGCTTATTTGTAAATGTTAGGAAGATACTTCCCACAGACGGTGCCAAAAGTGTTAATGGAAAATTATCACTGTTGTGAATCTCTAAATAACAACTTTAAGGACCAAGATCGAGATAAATCCCGGTCGGAGGGGTATCACGTAGTTCGATACCAACAACATTCCTGTTAAACCAAACTAAAACTCATACAAGAAAAGATTAACAGGTGCGATTTTATTGATGAAAATATGTATACAACTAATGAAATTAGGGCTATGGCGATATGTGGCGGTATTCAATGTTTTTGTTAGGTGATGGAGATGACGTGCTCATGCCTCTCGATAAGTAGAACTAAATGTGAGTGTAGGGTTTGAGGAGGCGAATTTTCGATCCTCCTTCTTGGTGAATATAGCGTCGTATATACAGGTTTGTTGCTTGCCATGCACTCCTACAATTTCGGTCTACGGTTTTGGCGATCCCAAGACTTTCTTTCCTTCTAGGAGACAATTTTGTAGGAGCTTTAATTATCCGAATCAAGTGATTCCTTTTGGAGAAGATTCTAGTAAAAATGGACTCCTTATTCGAATGAAATTCTTAAATGGCGGGAAGGAGTCTACCTTTTTATCAGGACTTGAACAACCACGTTTTAGCCTTCTTACTTTGGAGCTTCAAGACTTGTCTGTCTGGACATATGGATTTGAAACTCTATGAGTGTTTCTTATGGTTATTTGGCGATAGGGTCCAAGGAGGTATATGGGTTCTTGTGTACCCCGCCTCTTGCTATTTTTTATGTTTTCCTTGTTAGGTGCTTGGTTGACAGGGTATCCAGATAGCAGTTGTTCTTGCAGCGGGGTACTTGGCAAGATGTAGAATCTGGTTGCCTATCTAATGTGGCAGTAGGGTACCTTGCTGATGTAGGGGCGGGGTATCCGATTAATCTAGTAATGGGATACCCTGTTGATTTAGTAGAGGTACTCGTCGGATGCAGTAGCGAGGTACCTCACTGAGCTCCATAACAGGATTCTAAGTATAACTCCGCGTCGGGATACTTATGGGTTATCAGGATTACTAAACTTGCTGGTTTGATCTAAGGGAGGAGGTAGGTATCCAGAATTGATCCAACGTTCTTCTTTCTAGGAGTAGCCAGGTTGTATCTTAACATGTGTCTCTTCCTTGTATCTGAGTGGAAAATTCTTCTTTGGTCCTTCGCCAATTTTGGCTGTTAACATATATATATATATATATTTATAGACAAATTCTTCTTGCCATATTTATTTAGGGTGGCCAAATTCTCTTGCCATATAAGGTGATAGCCTAAATCTTCTCCCAAGTAGGATTTATGCCTTTTAGCCTAAATCCTAACCTTAGGTACATTTTCTTAGAATTCCAAACCATAATCCAACTCTTTAGTGTATTTGTGACTATATCAAAAACTTCATAATTTGACTAGATAAATAAATTCATTTTATTTATCTACTTATCAAATAAAGTCTTTAATATTTATTATGCTACCAACAATAGTGTAATACTAAGAAACATATTTTCTAGTTAGAAAAAGATTTTGATTCTTAATTAAAGAATTAAATAACAAATTAATTAATTCTCATTTAATTAAATAATAAAATAAAACAATATAATAGTCCATTATATTTAGTCTTGCCGCCCAAGTCCTTGCATGAGCCATATATTGTTTTTTTTATTTTATTAAATCCATTAGACTCTAATAAAAAGCCCACATGTGAACTAGACCCATTCTTGTTAAAAGAAAAAAGTCCACATGTCTTTTATTAATACATTAATATAATTTAACAGCCCATTAAATAAATAATGTGCAAATTATATTCTTAGTGTATTAATTACAATTCTAGACGGACCCATAAATTAGTCCAGTAGAATATATCAAATGATCTATGCAAGTCAGTGTGGATTAGGGATCTTGGCGAGCTATCTAAATTTAAGCTTCAATAGACATAACCCAATCATAATCAACAAATGATTCACTTAGGTTCGATCTAATAATTTTAGCTCATATCACTAAAAAAACTAAAATTGAAGTCTTAAATAAAGATAGAATAAGTAAATGTTTCTCTTTCATACCCTAAACAATCTTAATGGAGATAGTGTATCCTCGTGAATAATATCAGTAATTGCCAAGAGCTTATAGACCGTATATAGCTCTCCTAGTTACCATATTTACTCATATGACCACATTTTGAACTTGGATATTCTGACTTGTCCAGAAGCCATGTTTCAATAGACACTATTGAAAACTCAACGTTAAGATTTAATATCCAATACCTCAAAATATTCATATGATAATATTATACTCTCATTTTAACAAATGGAGCCACGATGTCCATATCTATAAATGAAGTCCTCTATTGATTAGCAAATGAATACCACCAAACTATCGATGATAGACTATGCTATATAATCGTACTCATTGATAGCTCAAATGATAACACCTGTAACCATAAGTCCATCACTTATCTCAGGATTAAGATAGACTCTCTGATTGCCCTCATAATGAAAACTTTTATCCATTAACAGTTCTAGATAAAGTATTTCATTGTGATCCTATTCAATGCACCTAGTGCACTAGATTCTTTTACTTAAAAACATTTTGATGATTTTAGATTCATCATATCACATTTGATCTCACTCAAATGCTAGCAAAAGAATCTACAACTTTAATAAGGTAAAGGTGTCTAACCTTCATCTTAAGTTGTAAACATTATTCAAGACTAACTAAAGAATTGTGTCTACCTCATATATATCTAGATGTACGAATAATTCTTTATTTCTCCTAGTCTTTTGACCATATGATTATTTACTTTTGACAATTATAATATTTAACTACAAATGCTATAAGATTTGTTAAACCATAAATCATTTTATTAATATGAAAAGATTGTCAATAACATTATTACATTCTTACTATTGAGCATAATGCTAACAATCTCCCATTTGCGCGATAGCAAGTGTGTCATATCTCTTATTCCCATGTTCTCTGGGTGCCCATCAAAACTCTTCTGAGGTAGAGCCTTTGTGAAGGGATTCGCTAGATTTTCTGCTGAATCAATTTTGGTAATCGGCACGTCGCCTCTATGCATATCTCCTTTAAAAGATGATTCTTCCTTTCAATATGCTTTCCTCTTTTATAACTTCTTAGTTCTCTTGAATTAGCCACTGCTTCACTGTTGTCACAGTAAATAGTGATCTACTTATTCGCATTAGGAACCACTTCCAAGTCAACCAAGAATTGGCGGAGCCAAACAGCCTCTTTGACAGCTTCGTATACGGCAACATACTCAGCTTCCATGATGGAATCAACAATACCGAATTGCTTGATACTCCTCCATATGACTACTCCTCCTCCAATAGTAAACACAGATCCTGATATGGATTTTCTGGAGTCAGAATCTGACTGGAAATCAGAATTTGTATACCCAACAGGAATTAAATCCCCTTAAAAGTATACAAGCATATAATCTTTTGTTCTCTTGAGATACTTGAAAATATGCTTGACTGACATCCAGTGATCAGGATCAGGTTTCGATTGAAACCCACTAACGATGCCAACAACAAAACAAATATCTAGTCTAGTGCAGAGCATTGCATACATGAGACTTCCAATTGCCGAGGTATATGGAACTCTACTCATGAATTGCTCTTCATGCTCATTCTTAGGAACTTGTTCCTTAGAAAGTTTGATTCCATGTCTGAAAAGTAGCATAACTTTCTTGGAATCTTGCATGGAGAATTTAGACAAGATTTTATCAATGTATGAAGCTTGGGTTAATGCAATCGTTCTATTCTTTATATCTTTTATTCCTTGGATACCAAGAATATAACTTGCTTCTTCTAAGTCCTTCATATCAAATTGTTTTGTTAACCATTCTTTTACTGATGTCAATACACACCTACATCGTTTCTGATAAGTAGTATATCAAAAACATAAAGAATTAAGAAAATCAACTTGTCGCCTTTAATCTTTTTGTATACACAGGGTTCGTTAAGGTTTTGAATAAATCCAAAACCTTTTACAGCATGATTGAACCTTATGTTCTAGGATATGAATGCTTGGTTTAGTCCATATATGGACTTTTGCAACTTGCAAGCCCTTTCCTCTTGGCTTTTTTCAATGAATCCTTTTGGTTGCATCATATAAATGCTTTTCTCAAGACTTCCGTTAAGGAAAGCTGTCTTGACATCCATTTGCCAAATCTCTAGGTCTAGAGATGCTGTAATGGATAAGAGTATAAGCATGGCCACGGGAGAGAAGGTTTCTTCGTAATCGATACCTTCCTTCTATGTGTAACCTTTAGCTACTAATCTAGCTTTGAAGGTTTCCACCTTTCCATCCATTCCTCTTTTCCTCTTGTATACCCACTTGCACTCGATGGGTTTTATCCCTTTAGGCAAGTCTACAAGAGACCAGACTTTGTTATTGAACATAGATTCAATTTTAGATTGCATTGCCTTTTGCCATTTGCGACAATCAACATCCTCTATTGCCTCCTTATACGTGTAGGGATCATCGTCATCCGGGAGATTCTCCATTGATTCTCTTAGACCGATGTATCTCTCGGGTTGATTACTAATCTTCCCATTACAATAAGAAATGGTAGGTTGTTGATCTTGTGATGGTGTGGAACTTACAATTGGGTTAGGTTGTAAAACCTCTTGTGGAATTGTATCTCCTGACTTCTCATTCATGACAATTCTACTTTTAGGCACAAAATCATTCATATAGTCCTTTTCCAGAAATTTAGCATTTGTCGAAACAAATACTTTAAGATCTAAAAGACTATAGAAATAATATCCTTTAGTTCCTTTTAGATACCGCACAAATATGCATGTTTTCGAATGGGACTCCATCTTTTATGTCTTTCCTTTTAACACATGCGCATGACAACCGAATTTCCTTAAGTGTTGTAAACTAGGTTTTCGTCTAGTCCATAACTCATGCGGTGTTTGAGGAACTGACTTAAATGGTACATTGTTTAGAATGTGCATTGCAGTTTGTAAAGCATATCCCCAAAAGGTTTTAGGAAGTGTTAAATAACTTAACATAAACCTAACCATGTCCAAACGAGTTCTTGTTAACCGTCGAAATCAGCAAATGACCAAAGAAGAATTTTCCACCCAAATACAAGGAAGAGACACAAGCCAAGATACCACATAGTTACTTCTAGAAAGAAGAATGATAAAATCAAATCTGGATACCTACCTCACCCCCCAGTTTAAGCTGGCAAGCCCAGCAATCTTGATAACCCCTAAGTAGCCCGACACGGAGTTCTACTAAGAATCATGTCATAGAGCTCGACAAGGTACCCCGCTACTGCACCAGACAGGTATCCCGCTACTAAGATCAATAGGGTACCCTGCCATTACATCAGCAGGGTACCTCGCTACTGCATCAGACATGCATCCATATACTACATCCCTGGGTACCTCGCTTATACATTTAGCCAGGTACCCCGCTACAAGAACAGCCGATATCAGGATACCCCGTCGACCAAGCACCTAAACAAGGAAAGCATAAAACTAGCAAAAGGCGGGGTACATGAGAACCCAGATGAACCCAAATACCTCTAGGGAACCTCTCACCAGATAACCATAAGAAACGCTTACAGAATCTCAAATCCATATGTCTAGGCTAACAAATCTTGAAGCTCCAAAGTAAAGGGGCTGAAACGTAATCGTTCAAACTCCCGATAAGAAGGAAGACTCCTTCCCACCATTTAAGAATTTCATTTGAATAGGGAGTCCATTTTTACTAGAATCCTCTCCAAAAGGAATCACTTAATTCGGATAATTAAAGCTCCTACAAAATTGTCTTCTAGAAGGAAAGAAAGTATTGGGACCGCCAAAACCATAGACCGAAATTGTAGGAGTGTATGGCAAGCAACAAACCTATATATACGACATTATATTCACCAAGAAGGGGATCGAAAATTGGCCTCCTCAAACCCTACACTCGCATTCGGTTCTACTTATCGACATGCACAATCATACCATCTCAATCACCTAACAGAAACCTTGAATACCGTCACATATCACCATAGCCCAAATTTCATCAGTTGTATGCATGTTTTCATCAATAAAATCGCACATGTTAACCTTTTTATGGATAAGTTTTAGTTTGGATTGACAGAAATCTTGTTGGTATCGAACTACGTGATACTCCTCCGACCAGGATCTATCTCGATCTTTGTCCTTAAAGTTGTTATTGGAGATTCACCCCAATGATAATTTTCCATTAACACTTTTGGCGCCGTCTATGGGAACTATCTTCCCAATAGTTATAAAGAAGCTGTCCTAGTTCTACCCGGCGAAACAGAAAGATAAGACTCTGATCCTCTCAGGCTCATCCTGCTCCATCGGGACCCTTGTCACTTGCTTCCATCGAAAGAGCTTAAAGACGAGGTAGAGGATCCAGGAATGACAACCCGTCACTAATACCTCCTCCAATCACAGCTGCAGGCCCCTTGCCTCGAGATCAGATTGGGCAGGAAATCAATCGAGATATTCTAGAGCAACATCTATTGCCTACATAGAAGCCATCCGACTCAGAATGATAGCTCAAGGAATCCCCTTTGAAGCAGCTGGGATCACAGGAGACATTGGCCTAAGTACCCGGGTACCAGTGTTTAACCGACTAGGTCCATCTCCACCAACCCTGGTCCGTCAGGTTAATCTCATACCCCGACTGGTGAAATCCGCGATTGAGATTCCACCTAGGAGAGTCTAACCCCTGGCAAGGCCAAGAGGAGAGAAGAAACATCCACAACAAGACTCATAAGGAAGCGCCAGATCCCGAAAAAGCCCCAGAAGTAGGCACTAAAAAGCGGAAGGAGGTGGTTATTGATTCAAAGACCTCGGATGAAGAAGGTTCAATGGCTCGATCCGGAAACCCTAAATCTTAACGCCTGGAAGATTAGATGCTCAAAATTGCTAAGGAGTTGGAGGAGTTAAAGAAGGGAAAACATCAGGGAATTCAGAAGAACCCTCTAGGTGAGATGAATGCATCATTCTCCAAAAGGATTAGGGAGGCCGGGCTACCCCCTAAATTCAGGATGCCCTCCGAAAGTATTCCGGAACAAAAGATCCCATCAGTCACCTAGAAAACTTTGTCCACCAAATGGAAGTCTAGAATGCAACTCGGTCAGCCATGTGCAGGATGCTCCCTTCGACCTTGACTGACTGTGCCAAAACATGGTTTAGGAAATTGCAACTAGGTAGTGTTGATTCTTTTTCTAAACTTACCATAGCTTTCTGTGCACAGTTTCAGGGAATCAAGCCTCATCCTAAGGACCCTATCTTGCTTCAGTATATGATCCAGAAGTGGGGTGAAACCTTGAGGTCTTATGTGGAGAAATTCCATAAGTAAGTGATCCAGATGGGAGTATTCGACAAAAAAGAAACCTTGGCCAATTTCCGAAGAAACTTGTGGGCGGGCAGACTATTTCGCTCTTTTGCTGAGCATCCACCAAAAACTTACCAGGAAGCCTATAATCGAGCTTTAGAACAAGTAGACATAGAAGAGCAACTCTGGATCAAGGTTGAACATGATGAAGCCCGGCTGGCCCTGCGTCCTAAGAATGAGGCTCCAAAGCCCGTACCAGTTAAGAGGTTCCAGAATCAGCCCCCAAACAGGTCAACCTATAGGTCGCCTCTTATTCCCTCATACCAGGAAATGTACCAGGCTAGAAGATCCCCTCTCATAAGGTCATCCCCAGGGCGGCCCCTGTGAAAGAAGTTGCTCGGGTAGCAAGGGAGTAAGATGGATATAATCACTACACCCCCCTCAATGCTTCAAGAGAAACCATCTACCTCACCATCCGGGAAAAATGCCTACTTAGGAAGCCAGGTCCTATGAAAGTCCCAGCTGATAAAAGGAACCAGTACAAGTAATGCTATTTCCATGAGGATGTCGGACACAACACTTCAGAATGATATAGCCTCCGCAATCAAATCGAAAGATTGGTAAGGGGAGGCCTACTGACAGAATTTCTACAGCAGGTATGGGATAGCATTAAAGAAGGGAAACAGGTACAAAGAGAGATGCGGAAGGCGGCAGAAAGAAGGAGGGATGGAGAGAAGGATCTGATACAGCAGATCTAGGTGATTCATACCATTAGTGGAGGCCTTAGCTTAGCAGGAACTTCCAACAATTCGAGGAAAAACCACGTAAGAAAGATTGGGATTTCCACGAGATGACAGATACAACACCTCAGAATGCTATAGCCTCCGCAATCAGATTGAAGGATAGGTAAGGGGAGGCCTACTGACAGAATTTCTACAACAGGTATGAGATAACATCAAGGAAAGGAAATAGGTACAAAGAGAAATGCGGGAGGCGGCAGAAAGAAGGAGGGATGGAGAGAAGGATCTGATGCAGCAGATCCTGGTGATTCATACCGTTAGTGGAAGCCCCACCTTGGCTGGAACTTCTAACAATTCGAGGAAAAACCACACAAGAAAAATTCCCAAGCTCAACATAGGTCATGAGATATTCAAGGTCAGCAATGGATCCCGAGATCCATCCCGCTCTACCAAGATTGTCTTCACAGAGGAAGATGTCTACAATACAGTCTAACCACATGATGATCCCATGGTAATCTCGCTACAGATTGCTAACTACCGGGTTCACCATGTCTTGATCGATACTAAAAGCAGTGTTGACATCCTATTCAAGGGAGCTCATGAGCAACTTAACTTAAAGAATTCCTGCTACAACAACTGCACCTCGTTTTTGTATGGATTCATAGGGAACTTTGTAATGCCCATGGGATCCAAAATCCTACCGGTGATAGTCAGAGAAGCTCCACTTCAGCAGAAGGTGATGAAGGAGTTCATCGTGGTGGATACCCCATCTACCTACAATGCCATTCTGGGTAGGCCCTTCCTCTCGGGGATTAGGGGGTACTATCCATCTACCATAACGTCCTAAAGTTTCCAGTGGGAACATAAGTAGGAGAAGTCAGAAGGGATCAATAGGCAGTGCGCAATTGCTATGCGGTATCTACCAATCCTGCCGTGCTTGCCAGACAGTGCGTGCATGTGGCTAGTGAAGTGAACCCGGGTACACCGGAACAGGGTCATTATGACATGGAAGAAGAAGAGGTACCATACTTACTTATAGAAGAGCAGGAAGATGAAGAGTGGGGTTGGACCAGTGGCCACCCCACATATCAGTTAAAAGAAGTATCTGTTAGAGAGGACGATCTCACTAAGGTGGTGAAAGTTGGGGGGGATTGGATCCCGTAGTCAAGGAAGACCTGATAAAGCTACTCAGAGAATACAACGATATTTTTGCTTGGAGCCATGAAGAAATGCCTATCATTCCTCTTAGCCTGGCCACTCATAGGTTGGCAATAGACGCAACCTTCAAACCAGTGAAACAGAAACGAAGACATTTTAACACCAGACGGAACACTGCAGTCCAGGAAGAAGTGGATAAACTCCTAAAGGCCGGATTCATCAAGGAGTCCCGATATCCCGAATGGATCGCCAATGTGGTCATGGTAACCAAATCTAACAGAAAATGGCGAATGTGTGTGGACTACACCGATCTCAACCGAGCTTACCCCAAAGATAGCTTTTCACTGCCCAAGATCGATCAGCTCATAGATTCAACCACGTGAAACAAGCTCCTAAGCTTTATGGATGCCTTCTCGGGATACAATCAGATCACGATGCATCCCTCAGATCAAGACAAGACCATCTTCATCACTGGATAAGGCCCCTACTGTTATAAGGTAATGACATTCAGACTTAAAAATGTAGATGCTACATACCAGTGTATGGTGAACAAATTGTTCAAGCAACAGATAGGAAGATCCATGGAGGTGTATATAGATGACATGATTATAAAATCTCTAGAGGCCGGACAACACCCAAGAGATTTATGCCAAACTTTCCAAGTAATAAGAAAGAATCAGATGAGACTGAACCCCGTAAAGTGTGCTTTCGAGGTAGTGGCACGAAAGTTTCTAGGGTTCATGGTACATAAAAGAGGAATCGAGGCCAATCCTGAGAAGATCAAGGCCATCCTAGACCTCAAGTCTCCCATAACACTCAAGCAGGCACAGGGATTGACAGGCTGAATAGGAGCACTGAATAGATTCATATCCTGCTCTACAGATAAGTGCCTCCTATTCTTCAAGATTATCAAACAAGGAAAGAAGCTGAAGTGGGATGAGCAAAGCGAAATGGCTTTCCAAGCCTTGAAGGAGTACTTGGCCAGTCCCCCTCTACTGGTCAAGCCCTTCATAGGAGAAAAGCTTCAACTCTACCTAGCAGTTTCAGAAGCTGCCACTAGTGGGGCCTTAGTGAAGGAATGCAGTGATGGGGTACAGAGACCGGTGTATTATGTGACCTGTGCTTTCACTAAGTCTGAAGAAAATTACAACCTCCTAGAGAAGCTCGCCTATGCCTGTTAGGATTATGCTCAATAGCAAGAGTGTAATGTTATAATTAACAATCTTTTTCATATTAATAAAGAGATTTCTGGTTTAACAAATCGTATAGCATTTATAGTTTATATTATAATTGTCAAAGTAAATAATCATAAGGTCTAAAGACTATGGGAAAAGAAGAATTGTTCGTACATCTGGATATGTATGTGGTAGACACAATTCTTTAGTTAGTCTTGAATAATGTTCACAACTTAAGTTAAAGGTTGGGCACCTTTATCTTGTTAAAGTTGTAGAATTCTTTTGCTAGCATTTGAGTGGGATCAAATGAGATATGATGAGTCTAAAATCATCGGAGTGTCTTCGAGCAAAAGGATCTAGTGCACTGGGTGCATTGAACTGGATCACAATGAAAAGCTTTATCTAGAACCGTCAATAGATAATAGTCTTTTCATTATCAGGACAATCGGAGGGTCAATCTTAATCCTGAGATAAATGATGGACTTATGGTTGCAAGTGATATCATTTGAGTTATCAATGAGTACGATTATATCTCATAGTCTATCCTCGATAGTTTGGTGATAATCATTTGTTAATCGATAGAGGACTTCATTTATAGATATGGACATTGTGGCTCCATTTAATTAAATGAGAGTATAATATCATCATATGGATGTTTTGAGGTAATTGGATATTAAATCTCAACGTTGAGTTTTCAATAGTGTCTATTGAAAACATGGCTTCTGGACAAGTCAAAATATCCAAGTTCAAAACATGGTCATATGAGTAAATATGGTAACTTAGAGAGTTATAGGCGGTCTATGAACTCTTGGCGATTACCGATATTAATCACGAGGATACACTATCTCCAATATGATTGTCTAGGGTATGAATGAGGAGCATCTTCCTTTCTATCTTTATTTAAGAGTTCAGTTTTAGCTCTTTAGTGGAATGAGTTAAAATTAATGGATCGGACCTAAGTGGAATCATTTGTTGATTGTGATTAGGTTATGTCTATTGAAGCTTAAATTTAGATGGCCCGCCAAGATCCCCAATCCACACGGACTTGCATGGATCACTTGATATATTCTACCGACCAATTTAAGGGTCCATCTAGAATTGCATTTAATATATTAAGAATATAATTTGCACATTATTTTAGTAATGGGCTACTCAATTATATTAATATATTATGAAAGACATGTGGGCTTGTTTCTTTTAGTAAGAATGGGTCTGGTTCACATGTGGGCTTTTTATTTAAAGTTCAATGGATTAAATGAAATAAGAAAATAATGTTAGGCCCAATCTTAATCAAGTGGGGCAGCAAGGTTAAAATTTTAACCTAAAATATTATTTTGTTTCATTTGTTTTAATTAAATAAGAATTAATTAATTTATTGATTAATTGTTTAATTAAAGAAACAAATCTTTCCTAAAAGTAAAACACTTGTTTGACAAGGAAATAAATAAATTAGTTTTATTTATTTAATCAAATAAGGAGTCTTTTTATTTAGTCAAAAATAAAAGAATAAAAATCAAGGAGTTCGATTAGGGTTTGAAGTCTATTAAGTTGAAAAGAATTAGGGTTGAATTTAAGTCACCCTATATAAGTGACATTATAGAATTCGGCCAACCCTAATCTTAGACTACATAGAATTCGGCAACCCTAAAGGAAAAAGAAAAAAAATTCGGCCAACCTATATATGTGTTCTTATAGGGTTCGGCCACCACAATCCATTGTGCTTGGGTTTTTTTTTTTTTTATTTCTTTCTTCTTCTTCTTAATTCCAAGAGAGAGTTTTTATTCTATAAAGACAAAAGAGAGTGTGAAATTATTCTTTGATAGTATACTATTGCTTAATCATCAATAAGCTTGTGTATACGATATCGATCTAGGTTTACGCGAGTTTCGATCATTAGATTGAGAACTCAAAAGTGACCGGAATAATTTTTGACATTCTTTTGATTGTTTTGTGACTAACAAAGAAAAGAAAGTTTTTTGTTTGGTCCATTCACAGGTTTGCAATTCAAAGAAAAGGGAGACCACGCTTCTAGGTGATCCACGTTCGTGCTCGGATTGAAGGTCTTGCGGATTACCATCGACGTAAGTCAATCGGATCACGCGACAAAAGGTAATTTACTTTTGTTAACATATATGCATGTTTATTGATTAAAAGGGTTTAAGGTTCATAAAGGAAAAATTTTAAAAGTCACTAAATCGTTTTTAGTATCGCTTCCGCTGTGTTTACCACTTTTATTTATTATTTTTCCTTACAATGCCTTGGTAACTACAGCCAGAAAGCTCCAGCCTTATTTTCAGGCACACACTATCGTGGTAGTCACCGATCAGCCCTTACGACAATTCCTCTAGAGGCCAGATGTATCAGGCCGGTTGGTTTTATGGGCTATAGAGCACACCTAATTTGACATCAAATACAAGGAAAGAACCATGATCAAAGCATAGGCCCTAGCCGACTTCATAATGGAGTTCAGCATGAATTCGAACCTAGTCACCAAGCCCGACCCCAGTCCGGATCAAACCGATCTGAACTGGCATGAAGCCAACAAGACCTAGATTATATACACAGATGGGGCATCAAGTCAATCAGGATGCAGAGCAGGAACTGTCGTGATAGACCCAGAGGGGGTTGAATGCAGCCACTGCTTCAGGTTCGAGTTCAGAGCTACTAATAACGAAGCAGAATATGAAGCCTTACTAGCAGGAATGGGAGTAGCATAAGCCTTAGGGGCCGATTTCCTCCTAGTCAAGAGTGATTCCCAATTAGTGGTCAACCAGGTGTTGGGGTTGTACCAGGCAAAATGTGACAATATGGTAGCATATCTTGCTAAAGTCTGAGAAGCAATGATAGGATTCAAAGGCGTGAGGATGGAATAGGTACCCCAAGAGAAAAATCACTGGGCGGGTGTTCTGGTCAAGATCTCAGCAAGTGAGGGGCATACCTTACCAAGAGGGGTACCCCTCCAACTGATACCCTGCTCCAGCATAACCAAGGGGGTGGAGATCCTCCTGGTCAACCTACTCCTTTGTTGGATGGATCCAATAGCAGACTACCTCCAAAATGACATTCTCTCTGCAGATCCAGATCAACCACGCAAGCTGAAGAGAATCACTACCCGGTACTGCCTTATAAACAGATACCTCTACCGCAAAAGGAAATCCCTCCCCCTACTCAGATGCCTTCACCCAGATAATGCTACCTAGGCACTTGACGAGGTACGTTCAGGGGACTATAGTAATCATGCATCAGGCGAGACACTAGCCTACCAGATACTTAGAATGGGCTACTTCTGGCCGACTATACATCAGGATGCAAAACAGTTTGCATAATCATGCGAGGCTTGCCAGAAGACAGCAAACCTCCATCACCTCCCTTTGGAAAGGCTCTTTTCAATCAGTACACCTTACCCCTTTGCTATCTGGGGACTAGATCTAATTGGCCCGCATCCTACTACACCCGGCCAGGCCAAACATGCAGTAGTAGAAATTGACTACTTCACCCGTTGGGTGGAAGCTAAGGCGCTTGTCCGGATGATTGAAGAAAAGACCACCAGCTTTGTCAAAGAGAATATCGTTTGCCATTTCGGTACCCCGATGGCCATCATAACTGATCTGGGAAAGCAATTTAATAAAGCCAACTTCATAAATTTCTACGAGGACCGAAACATTAATCTCTGATTTGCATCAATAGCTCATCCTCAAACTAATGGGTTGGTAGAGGTAACCAACAAGACTATTAAGAAGCTCCTGAAGAAAAAACTCCAATAGAAGAAAAGACTATGGGTCGAAGAATTACCTAATGTGCTATAGGTATACAGGACAACCAGAAGGACTGTAACAGAGGAGACCCCTTACTCATTGGTATTCGGAACTGAAGCAGTCTTATCCATCGAGCCTAATTTAAGCTTCTACCAAATTGTCTCTTAGAAGGAAAGAAATTCTTGGGACCACCAAAACCCTAGACCGAAATTGTAGGAGTGCATGGCAAGAAACAAACCTATATATACGACACTATATTCACCGAGAAAGGGATCGAAAATTGGCCTCCTCAAACACTACACTTGTATTCAATTCTAATTATCAACAGGCACGATCATACCATCTCCATCACCTAACAGAAACCTTGAATACCGCCACATATCGCCATAGCCCAAATTTCATCAGTTGTATGATGTTTTCATCAATAAAATCGCACATGTTAACCTTTTCTTGGATGAGTTTTAGTTTGGTTTGACAGAAATCTTGTTGGTATTGAACTACGTGATACCCCTCCGACCGGGATCTATCTCGATCTTGGTCCTTAAAGTTGTTATTGGAGATTCACCCCAATGATAATTTTCCATTAACAGTTTTATTTCTCATTTCTAATACCCCATTTTGTTGAGGTGTACCTGGTGCAGAAAACTAAGAAACTATCTCATTATCAATAAGATATTGCTGAAACTCACCAGATAGATATTCTCCACCACAATCAGATCTCAAGATTTTTATGTGTTTCTCAAGCTAATTTTTTACTTCAGCTTTAAATGCTTTGAACATGTCAAAAGCATCCAACTTATGTCTCATGAGATACACATAGTCAAATCTCGAGTAATCATCTGTGAAAGTGATGAATTACTCATATCCACCTCTAGCTTGAATGCTCATAGGACCACATACATCAGTGCATTAATCCTAAACATTCAGTGGCTCTTGCGCCTTTGGTCGTGAACGACCTTTTGGTCATGAACGACCTTTTGGTCATTTTACCTTCCAAACAGGATTCACAAGTTGGTAGATCATCAACCTTTAAGTCACTCAAAAATCCATCACTAACCAATCTTTGAATCATATTAAGGTTAATATGACCTAGGTGCAAATGTCATAGGTAGGTTTCATCTTTTGATAATTTTTCTCTTTTATGATTAGGTTCCGTTAATTCTGTGTTTAACAAGTGAGAGATATTTCTATGTAGAAAGAATAAACCGTTTTCCAATAAACCTTTGCAAATAATTTTGTCATTCTTACTAATAATAAAAACTTTATTAAAAGTAACCAAATATCCAAATTTATTTAAACAAGAAACTGAAATTAAATTCCTCTTAAATTGAGGTATATAATAAACGTCTATCATATCTAAATGCCTACTAGAATCTAGATTAACTCTAATATCTCCCACTGCACTTGCAGACACTAACGTTCCATTGCTCAAGCGCAAGTTGATTTCATTCTTGTTCAGCCTGTAGCAACAACCCAATTTTCCTTTTCCATGTGACATAATTATCACTAGTTACAGTATTTTCTTTTAGGATGTTGATTAATGATGGGATCATGATTTCTGAATAAAACAAAATATATATATATATATATGTAAATAATCATGATAAAGCACTTTCGAATATATATCTTGAATTAAATAAATAAGTCAATCGTAAAATTTAACGGTAATCCAACATCTATAAATGTCATGCCTCCTTTGGGAGTTCGCACCATTTACTAGTTGGACTAGGTCTCACCTAATTGTTAACATAATAACCAGTGTTTTCAATTTTAGCCTTGTGATTTTATTAACAAGAACTCTTTGGACGATATCAATAAAAAACACATTGAGTGTGTTACCAAGATATCGACCTTCAATATTTTCCCTCATGAAAATCCTTTGAGAGTAGATATCGTTTGAGTCAATTTGTCTAGTCTATCCTTATAAGGAAGTATCTTGCTAAATTCCATTCATGGATACCCCTTGGAGGGTTATCACACAAAACATAAAGTTCAACTAACCTTGGAGGCCATAGTGTTTCAAAACTCTTTCTCCCACTCAATTATTTAAGGCGTATGATTAAATTCCATAGAATGATTTACCAAGTCATCTAGATGCCAATTATATACCTAAATCATGCAATGCATGTTCATACCAAAAGAGATATATGAGTGGCACTCCTATTCTATAAGACATGTTATCAAACAATGACAAACATTGTAATATTTACGGAAAAATAAATAGCCACAATTTTAGTCCATCTTAAAAAAGCAAGTAAATTACATTTGTCAGAAATACAAAGAATCCTAATCCTCTCGGTGACAAAGTCTTCAAGCGGCCATCACGTACATGCATCTTGGCTGCCACCCATGGGCGTGCGTAGCCTACACGACCCATTGGGCTGCCGTGCGCAACCTATACCACAACAAGCGCAGCTGCACGCACACTTGTTGTTGTGGTGCGCACGGTGCCAATCTTGTTTTGATCGCTTCCAATTCTTCAATTCTTCGATTCTTCGAATTTTCGAAACTTGAATATTTATTACTGTAGTACTTAAAAATAAATTAATGCAGTTTTTTTTTAATTAAAAATACTGCAGTATTTTTTTTAATTTTATTTTTTATTTTTGCTATTGTAATAAAATTACTGCAGAAATATTGTATTAAAAAATACTGCACTATTGTTTTTAATTATATAGTGCAGTATTTTTTAATACAATATTTCTGCAGTAATTTTATTACAATAGCAAAAATAAAAAATAACTTAGCAACTACCAAGAAGGAATTATGACAATAATAGACCACCATTCTTATTACAATTTTGAAACAAAAAATACAATGAAATTCTATGACCAAAATCAAGCAACAAGAAGTCATATAATCATAACATATATAAATCCATACATTCCACATGTAATTATATATGAGAATGCCTAGAGTGTCATCTCTTTTTAAAACATGCATATTAACAATAAAAAGAAATAGATCCACGTATGTATATACATTAATTAATCAAGGGTACAACCAAGGCTCTGATACCAATTGGAGGGAAAAATACACGCGGCGGAAGCGAAAATAGGTTTGGTATATTACAAAAAAATTTCTTTTTTAAAGATGAACCTCAACCTTTAATTAATTAATATATAACAAAAAAATATCGTACCTTTTTCCACGTGACTATTGACGTTGCGTCAATAGTAATCCGCAAGACCTTCCAATTCAATCACGAACGTGAATCATCTAAGAGTGTGGGCCCCCTTTCTTTGAATTGCGTACCTGAGGATGGATAACAAAAAAAAATTTCTTTTTGTTAGTCACAATTAACTTTCAAGAGAAAACGAAGAACGTTCGATCACTTTAGAATTCACAATCTTTTGATCGAAACTTGCATAAACCTTAATCGAAATTGTGCACAAAGCCTTTTGATGTAAAAGCTAATAGTGCACTATCGAAATTAAAACGTTTCTTCTCTCTTTTTCCCTTTGGCCGAAATCTCACACTATGCTTAGAGTTGGATTTATTTTTTTAAGGAAAAGAAAATAATTCTCTCTATTGAATCTAGGGTTGGCCGAATTCCTCTTCACATCAATGTATAGTTGGCAGAATTCTCTTGACTCATATATATAGTGGCTAAATTCTTTCTTTCCCAAAATATTATATATTGGACGAATTCTGCTTGCCATATAAATAATATATATATATATATAGACGAATTCTTCTTGCCATATATATATATATATATATATAATATATATATAGACAAATTCTTCTTACCATATATATTTAGGGTGGCTGAATTCTCTTGCTATTTAAAGTGATAGCCTAAATCTTCTCCCAAGTAGGATTTATGCCTTGTAGCCTAAATCATAACCCTAAGTAGATTTCCTTAGAATTCCAAACCCTAATCCAACTATTTAGTGTATTTATGACTATATCAAAGACTTCATAATTTAAATAGATAAATAAATTCATTTAATTTATCTACTTACCAAATAAAGTCTTTAATATTTATTATACTACCAACAATAGTATAATACTAAGAAACATATTTTCTAGTTAGAAAAAGATTTTGATTCTTAATTAAATAATTAATTAACAAATTAATTAATTTCCATTTAATTAAATAATAAAATAAAACAATATAATAGGCCATTATATTTAGCCTTGCCATTCAAGTCCATTGCACGAGCCATATATTATTTTTCTTATTTTATTAAATCCATTAGACTCTAATAAAAAGCTCACATATGAACTAGACCCATTCTTACTCAAAGAAACAAGTCCACATGCCTTTTATTAATACATTAATATAATTTAACAGCCCATTAAATAAATAATGTGCAAATTATATTCTTAGTGTATTAATTACAATTCTAGATAGACCCATAAATTAGTCCGGTAAAATATATCAAGTGATCCATGCAAGTCTGTGTGGATTGGGAATTTTGGCGAGCTATCTAAATTTAAGCTTCAATAGACATAACCCAATCATAATCAACAAATGATTCACTTAGGTTCGATCTAATAATTTTAGCTCATACCACTAAAGAACTAAAATTGAAGTCTTAAATAAAGATAGAATAAGTAAATGTTTCTCATTCATATCCTAGACAATCTTATTGGAGATAGTGTATCCTCGTGAATAATATCAGTAATCGCCAAGAGCTCATAGACCGCCTATAGCTCTCCTAGTTACCATATTTACTCATATGACCACATTTTGAACTTGGATATTTTGACTTGTCCAGAAGCCATGTTTCAATAGACGCTATTGAAAACTCAACGTTAAGATTTAATATCCAATACCTCAAAATATCCATATGATAATATTATTCTTTCATTTTAATAAATGGAGCCACGATGTCCATATTTATAAATGAAGTCCTCTATCGATTAGCAAATGAATACCACCAAACTATCGAGGATAGACTATGCTATATAATCATACTCATTGATAGCTCAAATGATAACACTTGTAACCATAAGTCAATCACTTATCTCAGGCTTAAGATAGATTCTCTGATTGCCCTTATAATGAAAACTTTTATCCATTGACAGTTCTAGATAAAGTACTTCATTGTGATCCTATTCAATGCACTAGATTCTTTTACTTAAAGACACTTTGATGTTTTTAAACTCATCATATCACATTTGGTCCCACTCAAATGCTAGCAAAAGAATCTATAACTTTAACAAGGTAAAGGTGCCCAACCTTTATCTTAAGTTGTGAACATTATTCAAGACTAACTAAAGATGTGTGTCTACCTCATACATATCTAGATGTATGAACAATTCTTTATTTCTCATAGTCTTTTGACCTTATGATTATTTACTTTTGTAAATTTAGACTATAAATGCTAAAAGATTTGTTAAACCATAAATCACTTTATTAGTATGAAAAGATTGTCAATAACAGTATTACACTCTTGCTATTGAGCATAATGCTAACACAATGTGAGTGGTGGTTTTTTTTACGAAATAGCCAAAGCGGGAGATTGTAAGTTCCTCAATTTTGATTGGCTTATTTCAGTGACAAACCACAATTGGGGTTTGAATTGTTAAGGTAGCTTAGGTGATTGATGATTATGCTCAAAGGCCCTCTCAAGACCTCAAGATGATAAGCACTTCAACGGTATATCTCTAGTGCTTAGTTTTCATTGAAAAGATTTAGTTGCACACTCACAATACTCATGTTTGAATATATGTACATTACTCTTGTGTGCATTCTCTTCACATGTCACATTTCACACTTCCACTTTATTGAGTGTATCTTGGTGTGTGTTAGTGTGTCTAGTAATTCGTTTACCGAATATTGTTGGGAAAAGTCTACGCATGCATGATGGTGTGCTTGGTTTAGTGCAAGGATCGTCGTTGGAGAATACTATTAGCTTCTACTTGGTTTCACCACAATTGATGAAATGGTAATTTGATCGGCGGCCATGACTGCCGAATTAAATCGTCGTTTGGTTCCAAAAAGTTCTGGACCAATATCTACGGTTATGATCGGCAGCTCTGACCGCCAATTGAAACCGCCGTTTAGACCTAATTGATTTAAATATCTTGGTCTCAAAACAGCGATTGAAATGACGACCATGAAACCACCGTTGTTCCCCTGTTCTCTCAAGATTCAATTCGACGGTTGGATCGGTGGTTTTGAAACCACCGAATGAAACCGCTGATGGTGATTTTTAGGGGCAAACTTGACTTTTCACCTGCCCTGTTTTTGCTCTCTATAAATATACCATTATCTTATTCTTTGAACTCAGCTCTTGCATTTTAAGAACCCTAAAGATAAATATAGAGAGACTTAAGAGAAAAGATTACTCCTTTGATTCTCTAAACACTCAAAAACCATTCTCATATGCATCAGAACTTCATCTAGCATCTTTTAGCATATCTAGGATGCTTTCTTGCATGGGTTTTACTTAACACAATGCCTTGGTAAGTTTTTCACTAATTTCATCTAATCTTAGTGTTTTACTTAACAAGAAATCTCTTTAATTACTTGTATGTTCTTATATTATATTCTATTATACAAGATAGAGATTATTGTGTTGTTTTGATTGAGTGTTGTATTGTGATATACCTAGGATTGTTTAATCTAAGTTAGCTATGTTGTATTCCATGTCATATATCAATTGATATCTAGGATTAATTTAATTGACATCTTTTAAATCCTAGATAAGTATTTAGTGTAACCTAGCATTAATTGCATATTTGAATATCACGCATATTCATATAGGTTGATTAATCTCTTCATTGAGAAGTAAGTCTTATGTGACTAGGTTTTTTAGTGCACAAACAATTGGACTAGGTTCACTTTTAAAGGCCTGTGGGTAGTAGTGGTGGGTTATTTGCCCTGAATGGTTGAGGTCAACCTAGGATGTAAACACCATTACAATTAGTGGATTCGAGGTTCGTGTTTGGCGCATATAACAGTACGTGCTTTTTCCCTATTGAGGGTTTCCATGTAAAAATCAAGCGTATTTTAATTTCCACACTATTATGCTTGATTTATTGAATTAACTAGATTGGGGTATTTTTTGTAATATTGACTAAAAGCGAAAATTGGGTAATAATGATTAAAATCTATTCACACCCCCCCCCCCCCCAAGATAGTTTTATACACATCGGTGTATTTGTTTCATAAAGCATTTCCAATCTAGGTCAAACCGATATTCATCTAGGTTTTTGTTTTAAAGAGAATATATTTCTACACGTGAGCGTGTGTGTGCTTGTGGCTCGTTTACTCATTACTATTTGACAACCTGAGCTTTTCACAATTCTCAACTATACACCATTAAGCCATTTATTTTTCATTTCTTTTAGGATTAGAATCAAAGAATTTTTTTTTAATGATTCTTTTCAACATTTCTTTGATTTTTCTAACATAAACATATACGTTTCATGGTGGCTTTCACTCATCACAATGGCGTAGCCCTTTCCTACATTGGGCGGCTGCACAACCGAGGTGTATAGCCTTTTCCATGAAGGTGGTCGTTGAGTTCTATGTAGTGCCAAAGCAAATGGATACATATCATAGGTCATCTACATATTTTCAAACTCAACTACTCAAACATAAACATATAAGAGAAGCATTTGTGCACTTTTCAAAACAAAATTTTAAGGCACAAGTGCATGATCTAGAAACAATAAAAGTTATTTGTTTAAGATCATTACTTCTTAAGTGAGTAGCTCTCAAAGATATTGACATCAATTGAAATAAAGATTTTGCTTATCAACGCACTCACAATCACACATAGACAATAATCAACACAAATCATACCAATGGATCTTTGAAGAGTTTTAAACCTCTTATGTGCAAGAGCTTAGTGAACAAATCTGCAAGATGATTTTTTAGTAGGAATTGCTCTAAAGTAATAATAGAATGTTCAACAAGTTCTCTAAAGAAATGATGCCTAATATCTATGTGCAATGATATCATGCATACATAAAGTTTAAAAAGATGAAATAAAAAGCATGCTTTTAGAATAGAGAAATACATTTGCAAGCTTCTTCACCATTGAAATGTCTCTGCTCTTTTTATGAGCTCTTTTGGCTTGTTTGTCCTCATGACAACAAGTTGTTGGTGTGTCATCTTAAGAGAATAAAGACCAAACACTTTCAACTCAAACAATCACATGAAAATGACTTTCTCTAAAAGTCTTAACAAAAAATTTCACCAAATAGATTTTAAATTCAACTTCTTTAAAGTTAATCAACAAATTTTGGCTATCATAGTGATAGTATGAGAATATTAAGTTTATGTATTGACTAGAGACATAAAATTTGAATACTAGACCTAGCATATCACAAATAGCTTAGTCAAGCATCAAACTTAGAACTCTTAACAAACAAGAACAAAAAAAAATATTCTCATATGTGCTACTCAATCAAGTATGAGAGCACTCACCTTTGACCATATTGGTCTTAGGTGAACCAACACAAGCAACATCATGATCATTATGCATGACAATATGAAATCTAAAAGATAAATCATCAACTATCTTCATCATGAAAATATCACTCATATTAAACTCATCATTGTTGCCATGCACAAATATTTCATCAAGACTCTTTAAATGATCATGGTTAACACTCTTCTTTACCAACCGTTTCTCAACATTTTTCTTAACATGATTATCATTAACATGCATGTCATTCTTTTCAACCCAAATTTTCTTAGTAGGTTTCTTCACATGAATATGATCGATATGCACATTTCTCAAAGCATCAAAGCTATTATCATGTTAGAAACTTTCGATAAAGATTTATCCATTTCACAATTATGCACGTTATTCTTCTTAACCCAAACTTTTCTTGTTGATTTCTTTTCATTAACATGTTCATCATGCATAGTCTCTAAAGCCCTAGCATGTTTAAAAACAACCAAAGGGAGTCTTTTCATCTCACTAGCATGCATTTCATTCCCTAGTTCACATTGTCTAATATACTTGTAGCATTTAGGTTTGATATGTCCTACAACATTGCAAAAATGATTAACTAGGATAAACTTAGAGATGTTATGTCTAGCTCTAGACTTAAACTCATGCTTAGGAGAATGATTAGGTAACTTTTTCATATTTTTATCATGTTCCACATTTCCTACTTTGCATTGCCTAACATATTCATAACACTTAGGCCTAATGTGACCAACCATATTACAATAATGACAACTGGAATGAATTTAGAAAAGTTACCTTTTGGGTATGCATGCTTTGGTTGAGAAGTTCCATAGCTCTTCTTGTCTATGTCTTTGTCTTTGTCTTTGTCTTTGACTTTGGAAGGAATAGTGATTGAGTCTTTCTTTTTCTTGGACTTTCTTGACTTGTTCTTGGTTATATGAGTCTTCTTAACTTCTTCTACAAAACCCAAGCCACTTTTATCTCTATGATGCTTTCTAAGTTTTGTTTCATCAAGTTTAATGGCTCCAATTTTTGTACCATTAATAGACTCTTCGAGAGCTTTGACTTCATCTTTAAGCTCACACTCATTTATCTTCACGATAGTCAAAGAGTTCTCTTTTTGCTTTAGCCATAATTTGATCTCAGTCCAAATTGAAGGCGGCCTGCAGATTAAAAGAAGGAGGGAGAGCCTTGGCGACCTCATAGTAAACGGTGAAATACCCCTCAGCATAGGAGGAATCCACCCTGGCTTCCAAAGCACTCATCGAATCCCGCAAAAGCTGATTCTCATCTTGAAGCAAAGATCTCTCCATCTTTCCATCCATTCCTCTTTTCCTTTTATATACCCACTTGCACCTGATGGGTTTTATCCCTTTAAGTAAGTCTACAATAGGCCAGACTTTGTTATTGAACATAGATTCAATTTCAGATTGAATTTCCTTTTGCCAATGGCGACAATCAACATCCTTCATTGCTTCCTTATATGTGTAGGGATCATCGTCATCTAGGAGATTCTCCACTGATTTCCCTAGACCGATGTATCTCTCAATTGATTACTAACCCTCCCACTACGACGAGGAATGGTAGGTTGTGCAACCTCTTGAGGAATTTTATCTCCCGACTTCTCATTCAAGATAATTATACTTTTAGGCACAAAATCATTCATATAGTCCTTTTCCAGAAATTTAGCACTTGTCGAAACAAATACTTTAAGATCTGAAGGACTATAGAAATAATATCATTTAGTTCCTTTTGGATACCCTACAAATATGTATGTTTCTGAATGGGACTCCATCTTTTCTGTCTATCTTTTTAACACATGCGTAGGACAACCAAATATTCTTAAGTGTTGTAAACTAGGTTTTCGCCCAGTCTACAACTCATGCGGTGTTTGAGGAACCGACTTAGATGGTACATCATTTAGAATTTACATCGCAGTTTGTAAAGCATATCTCCAAAAAGTTTTAGGAAGCGTTGAATAACTCAACATAGACCTAACCATGTCCAAAAGAGTTATATTTCTCCGTTCTGCTACCCTATTTTCTTGAGGTGTACCTGGTGCAGAAAACTGAGAAACTATCCCATTTATCAATAAGATATTGCTGAAACTCACCAGATAGATATTCTCTATCACAATCAGATCTCAAGATTTTTATGTGTTTCTCAAGCTGATTTTCTACTTCAGCTTTAAATGCTTTGAACATGTCAAAAGCATCCGATTTATGTCTCATGAGATACACATAGCCAAATCTCGAGTAATCATCTGTGAAAGTGATGAAGTACTCATATCCACCTCTAGCTTGAATGCTCATAGGACCACATACATCAGTGTGTATTAATCCTAAACATTCAGTGACTCTTACGCCTTTGGTCGTGAACGACCTTTTGGTTATCTTACCTTCTAAGCAGGATTTACAAGTTGGTAGATCATCAACCTTTAAGTCACCTAAAGGTCCATCACTAACCAATCTTTTAATCCTATTAAGGTTAATATGATGCCATAGGCAGGTTTCATCTATTGATAATTTTATTTTTTTTATGATTAGGTTCCATTAATTATGTGTCTAACAAATGAGAGATATTTCTATGTAGAAAGAATAAACCGTTTTCCAATGTACCTTTGCAAATAATTTTGTCATTCTTACTAATAATAAAAATTTATTAAAAGTAACCGAATATCCAAATTTATTTAAACAAGAAACTGAAATTAAATTCCTCTTGAATTGAGGTACATAATAAATGTCTATCAAATCTAAATGCCTATTAGAATCTAGATAAACTCTAATATCTCTCACTGTACTTGCAGACACTAACGTTCTGTTGCCCAAAAGTAAGTTGATTTCATTGTTATTCAACATTTTCCTTTCCTGGAACCCTTGCAAGGAATAACAAACATGATTAGTGGCTCTAGAGTCTATGATCCAAGAATCTATAGAATCTGCCAGAAAACATGTTTCAAGATAATTAACATTACCTTCTTCCTTCTTATTCTGGAACTTTGGGCAATTTCTTTTCCAATGTCCCTTTTCACCACAAAGGAAGCATTTCCCTTTAATCTTGGTTACTTTCTTGGTCTCCTTCTTGGTAGGACCAAGTTGCTTTTTCTTTTGTTGTTCCTTGACCCTCTAACGGGTCTTAATAGTAGCAACTTTACCAACCATATGAATCTTGGATTCATAAGTAGGAGCAAGTGGTTTAGGAGTAGACAGAATAAACTTATGTTTTTCAGCTTACAACAACAACCCAATTTTCCTTTTCCATATGACATAATTATCACCGGTTAAAGTATTATTTTTTAGGATATTCATTAGGGATGGGGTCATGATTTCTAAATAAAACAAAAATATATATAAGTAAATAATCATGATAAAACACTTTCGAATATTTATCTTGAATTAAATAAATAATTCAATCGAAAAATTCAACGATGATCCAACATCCATAAATGTCACACCTCCTTTGGGAGTTCGCATCATTTACTAGTTGGACTAGGTCCTACCTAATTGTTAACATAACAACCAGTGTTTTCAATTTTAGCCTTGTGATTTTATTAACAAGAACTCTTGGGAAGATATCAATAAAACCACATTGAGTGTGTTACCAAAATATCGACCTTCAATTTTCCCTCACGAAAATCCCTCATTTGAGAGTAGATATCGTTTAGGTCAATTGTCTAGTCTATCCTTGTAAGGAAGTATCTTGCTAAATTCCATTCATGGATACCCCTTAGGTGGTTATCACATAAAACATAAAGCTCAACTAACCTTGGAGGCCATAGGTGTTTCGAAACACCTTCTCCCACTCAATTATTTAAGGCGTGTGATTAAATTCCATGGAATGATTTACCAAGTTATCTAGACGCCAATTAGATACCTAAATCATTCAATGCATGTTCATACCAAAAGAGAAATATGAGTGGCACTCCTATTCTATATGACATGTTATCAAACAATAACAAATATTGTAATATTTACGAAAAATAAATAGCCACAATTTTGGTCCATCCTAAAAAAGCAAGTAAATTACATTTGTTTGGAATATTAAAACCCTAACTTGGCGAACAAGTTTTCAAGGCCAACTCGTGCATGCACTGTGGCGGCTTAGCTACCCCTCCCATGGGTGTGCGTAAGCACCAAGCCCCCATGGGCAGCAATGCGCCTCACACCACAACAAACGCAGTTGCAAGCTTGTTTGCACGCTCACTTGTTGCTTTGGTGCACACGGTGTAGTATAGGTTCCGATTGCTTCCTAATCTTGCTTCCAATTCTTCAACTCTTCTAATCTTCGAAACTTGAATATATTACAGCAGTTATTTTAATAATAAATTACTATAGTTTTTTTTTTAATTAAAAAAAATACTGCACTGTTTAATAATATATATAGTGCAGAATTTCAATACAATATTTTCTGCAGTAACTTTATTACAATAGTAAACATAAAATAAAAACTTAGCAACTATCAAGAAGGAATTATAGTGATACTAGACCACCCTTATTGTTATAACTCCGAAACAAAAAATACATTGAAATTCTATGACCAAAATCGAGCAACAACAAATCATATAATCATAACATATATAAATCCATATATTCCACATGTAATTATATATGAGAATACCTAGAGTGTCATCTCTTTCTAAAACATGCATATAATCAATAAAAAGAAATAGATCCACATATATACATATATACATTAATTAATCAAGGGTACAACCAAGGCTCTGATACCAATTGTAGGGAAAAATACATGTGGCAGAAGTGAAAATAGGTTTGATATATTACAAAAATGTTTCTTTTTTAAAGATGAACCTTAACCATTGATTAATTAACATATAATAAAGGTATCATACCTTTGTCGCGTGACGATTGGCGTTGCGTCGATAGTTATCTGTAAGACCTTCCAATCGAATCCCGGACGTTAATCACCTAAGAGTGTGGACTCTCTTTCTTTGAATTGTGTACCTGATGATAGATAACAAAAAATAAAAAAAAATAAAAAAAATAAAAAAATAAAAAATAAATATAAATAAATAAAAATAAAAACTTTTCCTTTTGTTAGTCACAATAAACTTTCAAGAGAAAACGAAGAACGTTCAATCACTTTTGAATTCTCAATCTTTTGATCGAAACTCGCGTGAACCTTAATTTAAGTTGTGCACAAAGCCTTTTGATGTAAAAGCTACTGGTGCACTATCGAAAAAAAAAAACATTTTCTTCTCATTTTTCCTCTTGGCCGAAAATCACACTATGTCTTAGAGTTGGATTTATTTTTCTAAGCAAAATAAAATATTCTCTCAAGCAAGACTTTTGATGGCCGAATTCTAGCTTGTATAAATATATTATCTATGGGACAAATTCTTCTTGCAATATATATAAATATTTATATATTTCACAGAATTCTCCTTGCCCAATATATATTTTATATCACCGAATTCACTTGCCCAATATATATTTATATATATGCTGCACCAATTCTTCTTGCCCAATAATTAATATATTGTGCATGAATTCTTCTTGCCTATATTAAAGGGTGGTTGAATTCTCTTGTCTAAAAAATAAGGTGATAGCCTAAATCTTCTCTCAAGTAGGATTTATGCCTTGTAGCCTAAATTCTAACCCTAGGTAGATTTTTTATCTTTAGCCGAAATCCTCACACAAAAAGGATTTGTGTTTTCACCAAAGACTCCTATCAATCTTTAAAATTCTAAACCCTAATCCAACTCTTTAGTGTATTTGTGACTATATCAAAGACTTCCTAATTTGATTAGATAAATAAATTCAGTTTATTTATCTACTTACCAAATAAAGTCTTTAATATTTATTATACTACCGACAATAGTATAATACTAAGAAACATATTTCCTGATTAGAAAAAGATTTTGATTCTTAATTAAATAATTAATTAATTAATTAATTTCCATTTAATTAAATAATAAAATAAAACAATATAATAGGCCATTATATTTAGCCTTGCCGCCCAAGTCTATACATGGGCATATATATTGTTTTTTTTTTCAATATATTAAATCCATTAGACTTTAATAAAAAAACCAACAAGTGAACTAGACCCATTCTTACTAAAAGAAACAGGCTCACATGTCTTTCATTAATACATTAATATAATTTAATAGCCCATTTGATAAATAATGTGCAAATTATATTCTTAATATATTAAATACAATTCTAGATGGACCCATAAATTAGTCCGGTAGAATATATCAAGTGATCCACACAAGTGCGTGTGGATTGAGGATCTTGGCGAGCTATCTAAATTCAAGGTTCAATTGACCCCCAATCATAATCAACAAATGATTCACTTATGTTCGATCTATTAATTTTAGCTCATACCACTAAAGAATTAAAATTGAACTCTTAAATAAAGATAGAATAAGTAAATGTTTCTTATTCATACCCTAAACAATCTTATTAGAGATAGTGTATCATCGTGAATAATATCAGTAATCACCAAGAGCTCGTAAACCGCCTATAGCTCTCCTAGTTACCATATTTACTCATATGACCACATTTTGAATTTGGATATTCTGACTTTTCCAAAAGCCATGTTTCAATAGACGCTATTGAAAACTCAACGTTAAGATTTAATATCCAATACCTCAAAATATCCATATGATAATATTATACTCTCATTTAATAAATGGAGCCATGATGTTCATATCTATAAATGAAATCCTCTATCGATTAGCAAATGAATACCACCAAACTATCGAGAATAGACTATGCTATGTAATCGTATTCATTGATAGCTCAAGTGATAACACTTGTAACCATAAGTCCATCATTTATCTCAGGATTAAGATAGACTCTCCAATTACCCTTATAATGAAAACTTTTATCTATTGGCAGTTCTAGATAAAGTATTTCATTGTGATCCTATTCAATGCACCTAGTGCACTAGATTCTTTTACTCAAAGACACTACACTTTGATGATTTTAGACTATCATAGCACATTTGATCCCACTCAAATGCGAGTAAAAGAATCTACAACTTTAACAAGGTAAAGGTGTCCAACCTTTATCTTAAGTTGTAAACATTATTCAAGTCTAACTAAAGAATTGTGTCTACCTCATACATATCCAGATGTACGAACAATTCTTTATATCTCATAGTCTTTTGACCTTATGATTATTTACTTTTGACAATTATAATAACTAAACTATAAATGCTATAAGATTTGTTAAAATAGAAATCACTTTATTAATATGAAAAGATTGTCAATAACATTATTACACTCTTGCTATTGAGCGTGATCCTAACAATCTCTTTTGAAGTGTTGTTAGTATGATGCTCACTTGGCAAGCCTCATCTATGGTCTCATCATTGAAATGGGACATCATACCTAGGACATGTTCCCGGACTGATGATCCTTCCTTCAAACAAGCAGTCATTGCAGAATGAACAACTTCGTGCTACTTTTACTTAGAAGGTTGCCCAAACATGGCCTGCAATGACTCCATCATCTCATATGTTATGGTCATTGCTTCATGTTTTGTATAAAGCACTTCTGTCATGCTAGCTAGTAAATAAATGCGGGCCTTTTCATTTTCTGAAATCCATTTTTCGTAGGCCTTACGAACAATTCGTGTTGCGTTTGCTGTAGGTTGTGGAGGACATTCCTCTGTAAGCACAAATTTTTAGGTCTTCGATGCCCGGGAATGCATTAATGTTGTGTTTTCCATTGTGTATAGTTATCCCCGGTTAATTTGTCGTTGGCAAGTATTAAAAGTAAAGCAGAAGACATTGCTGAAATAAACATAAATAAAAACTTATTCATTCATTCATACATTTAAATCATATATTAATTTATTCAACATATAATTAAACATGATGCATGAAACATGTTAATATGCCACGATAATCCAACATGCCACAAGTAAGTGCCGCCTTAGGGTAGGTTAAGTGCTTGTATGTCGGATCGAAACATTCTCAATTAACTGATACTCCAGGATATCTCTGTATTCTTATATAATTTAATCATCGTTTATTTTCATCAGGATTATAATTAACTATTTAATTAAATCCTTGTGATTGTAACCCATCATTTCAGATCTCTAAAACTTAATTTGAGAGTTGTTGCCTTAGGGTCAGTCAATCCCAAAATACATCCAGAAATCCTATATGTTTGAAAGTTAACCTTGGTATTGACTCTTATGGAGACCTTCCTTAGGGAGGACGAAAACAAATCCGTCTCTAGGCCCCACTTGAATCTCACGGTGTTCTACTAATGATGGAGACTGCGGGATATAATGTTATATATCCCTCTCCCACTCATTATTTGCTTGTTAGGGTTTTCTAGTGTTTCTAGATGAACCTATATTAAACAGCTAAGAAAAATCTAGTTCTTTTAGGTTATATTAGTATAATCTCATCCTATTAACATTAAATAATAAACCAGATTTTTAACTATTAAAAAACTAATTTATTATTCGAATTCTAATCTATGTAAACTACTTTAAATAGGCTAGAATTAAATGTGAGAATTACCAAGTTTTAATCATTAAAACTAAATCACATTATTTGGTCCAATAATTATTAAGGTCTTAATCATATTAATCTTAATAATGTATTGGGCTTTACTAATCTATTTAATTAAACTCTTTAATGAAAAATCAGTAATTAATGAGAATTACCAAGTGTTTACTCCTAAAAACTAGTCTCATTATTAATAGCCATTTATTTGATTATTCAAATTTAATCATATTAAAAATAAACAACATATAAAACAAATGGGCTATTAATCATGTATGATATATTATAATGCAAGTGTTGGCACATCTAATCTATATGGCATAAGTATGCATGATAATGTTTTAATCATCTCATAAATAAAACATACATGAGTTGAACGAGTACGATGAGCTATCTATCATAAAAAAAAAATAAAAAATAAAAAAAATTAGTCTAACATGCGCAGAACCACTTGCACGTAACCGTCGTCCGTATGAAAAGGTGGCTGCCAGCCCTTGCGTAAACATGGGCAGAACCTCTTACGCACACAGTGCGCGGGTGCCTTGCGCCATGCAAGACCAACGCACATGTGTTACATCCCAAGTGAGTGCGCACAACGTGCACTGCTAAGCTATGCTTGCGCACAAGCCTTGCGCACAACTCCCAGCTGTGTACGTTGCCAACCCTTGGCTTGTTGCAGTTGCTGTACACTGCTGCCTTGCACGTAGAAACCCTTGCGTTGTGCTCAACAGCCCTTTTGTGTAGCAGTGGTGTCTTCGTTCTTCGTTCGTTCGTTCTCGAATCTTCTTCTTCGTACAAGGTTACACAATGTTATTACAAGATATCTATTTACATAGAACGATTACATCAGGAAAAAAAAATTATTACAACCTGAAACGAATTTAACTAAACTCATCGTTCCATACAATTAACGATTAACCATGATTATAAAATATATATATATATATATAAACATCATAAACCCCTAAATTGTTCCTATACATATCATACATATCGAAAAGACTTTAAAAACAAATATAACATATTCGTGTATTACAAAATTGGCTATGATACCAATTGTAAGTCTAGCAATGGAAAATCAAGGGTTTTTATTTGAAATTAATCAATTAAAATAAGAATGATAGGTTTCAAAAAAATTATATCGTCTTCTTGGGACCTTTTGTATATACACGAATATGAGAAAGAGATTTGTTTTCATACTTTTGAAGAACACTCCTTCATTTTCTTTTCGATCATTTACTACTAAGTCTTCCTAGCTATGTCTCACGTCCTAGCAACTGTGTGTGTAGGCATGTCATAGATTCCGGGAGTAGTTGAATGGAGGCTTGAGAAAACCGGAAGACAACACCTTACTTCCTCCTTGAATTCAGCCAACCTTAGTGAGAATTTTTTTTTTTCTTTTTCCTCTCTCGTGGCCGCACCTCTTCAGTTCTCCGTAGGTTCTGAATCGCTTCTTTTTCCTGATAAGTATATTTTATATAGTAGGAACCTAGGGTTTAGTAAATCCAAATTAAAATAGGATTCCAAATCCGTTTACTTCAACTTGGGTTTGAACCTTTGACCTGTTTAGAGTAAATAAAAATAATCACTTATTATTTTATTGCTCTTGTCATGGTTAGAAACTGAAACCTCCATATGACAATTTAATAATTCTTAATTATTAATATGTCAATTAAATAATCATATTATCTAATAATATTTAATTCAACAATTAAATAATATATTAATTAAATAATCACACCATTTAATTATTTCCCAAAAATATATTTAAATTACTTTCGTAACACAATTAATTGGATCATCCAATTCTCCGTGAGTCTTGTTACTATCAATCATATAGGGCTAGCAATGGGAAATATGGACCCAAAGTTTGAGCTCTAATAATACTTAGAAAAAATTAATTAAACTCTTTAATGAATATTTCACAATTATTAACCTTAGAGTTATTCCACTAAAAACCCAAGGTTGTACTCTCGTAATTGTAGATGTTTTACACAACCAATTTGTCAGTGTCCATCAATATAGCTATTACATATGGTATGATCCTCCACAAGTAGTTCATAATTAGAGCTAGGTCATAAAGTCCATTATACCTCTCTAATTATATATTTTCCTTTAAGTACAATTGATTCTCTTGATTGATTATATCCTTCATTCCTTTACGGAAGAAGGAGAGCGCTCTTAATCGTTCAAGCCCCGAATCAACCCTTAAGGGAACTACTTCTCTATTTCTCGCAAGAAGGAGTGGATTCCACTATTGTGTGCATACCTTCCCAGCCACCAGCCGAACTGTGATTCCAAGATACGAAAATATTGAGCGAGAATGATATTCCGATCTCACTCATGGTAAATCAAAAACCACGATCTAACTTGAAGGAGTCAGCAAGACACTTAGGATTTAGATCACCTATATATAGCCATCATTAGTCGATATATATGAATCTTTTTGTAAGTTCCTCAAGTTTGATTGGCTTATTTCGATCACAAGCCACAAGTGGGGTTTGATGTAAGGGTAGCTTAGGCTTTTGATGGTTGATGCTTTGCACAACCAAGGCCCTCTCAAAACCTCAAGAGATCAAGCACTTCAAAGGTAAATTTCTAAGCGCTTACTTGCTTTGAAGAGATGTAGTTGAACACACTTATAACACTTGCATAATTCTTATTTTTGTATGTTGTGGTTCTTTATTATGTGTGCATTAATGTTCATTAATCTCTCTTCTTGCATGTTTAACTTGATAGCATCTTGTGTGTTAAATGCCATGTCATCGATGCATCATGTTTTTTTAAAGGTGCTATAAAACCGCCCTACAACCGCCCTACGTAAGGCGATTGAGGGGCGGTTGAACAATAGTTAAAGAAAATTTGCTCTTGACCGCTCTACGACCGCCCTTCGTAGAGCGGTGCCACTGGTGGATTTTTTATTCGCGTACAAATCGCCTTACGTAGAGCGGGTGTAAGGTGGTCCTCAAAATCCCGAGAGTAATCGCCCCCATTTCTCCTGAAAACCGCCCTACGCGTAGAGCAATTATGAAGAACATGTTCTTCATTTCCCAGGTGAACCGCCTTACAACCGTCCTACGTAGAGCAGGTGTAAGGCGGTTAAGGCAATTTTTGTGAAAACTTTAAAAAATGACGTAGCATCAATTTGTCACCCTATATACATGCTACTTTGACTTTAGGTCAATTTTAAGAGAGTCCAAATCATATTTTGACTTAGCATTTTTCCAAAGAGAAAAAATCACTTAAGAACTCTCCTTTGATTACTCAAACACATATCCAAGTGCATCAAACATCATCTAGCAATCATCCATGATCATCTAGGTGTCATCTATGCTTGGTTTTTATTTAACATTTTTAGCTTGGTAAGTTGGTCACTAATATCTTACATATTTTGTGTCTTTCTTAACAAGCAATCTCACTTATCACTTGCATGCGTATAGAACATATTCTATTGACAAGATTGAGATAATTGTGTTGATTGTTTGAGAGTTGTATTTTGATAGCTATTATAAGGATTGCTTAATCTTTTATAGCTAAGCTTTATGACATGTCATATAGTAAAGATTGATATCTAGGATTGTGATTATTGTCATCTTTCATCCTAGATAGGCATTTAGTGTAACCTAGCATTACTTGCTCTTTGAATATCATATTATTCACATTAGGTTGTTTATTCTCTTCATTGAGAAGTAAGTCTTGTGACTGCCGGTGAGTGGTGCAAGCAAATTCGACTTGGTCCACTTTTATAGGCCTGCGGGTAGTAGTGGCGGGTTATAGACCGTGAGAGGTTGAGGTCAACCTAGGTTGTAAACGTCATTACAATTGGTGGATTCGAGGTTCAAATGTGGCGGATTATACAATCCGTGGGTTTTTCTTGTTGAAGGTTTCCACGTAAATATCAAGTGTCTTTTATATTTCCGCACATATTACACTTGATATATAAATTGACTAGTTAGGGGCATTTTCGTAAACTTGACTAATCACGAAAATTGGGTAAAATTGATTAAAATCTTTTCACCCCCCCTCTAGATTAATATTGAACACACCATAATTTGTTTCAATTAGTATCATAACGGGTTCCTTGATATACTTAGGTGATCCTTGCTCATTTTGGTGTGTTTTGCATTTTGTGTGATTTTTGATCATTCATACATCTGCATTCATTTCATTCATTTATAAACACTATGAGTGGAAATGGTGGTGGAAACGGTGGTGGCAACGAAGGTGCTTCTAGCACAAGACCTCCACTTCTCACCAGATTAAATTATGACTCTTGGAAAGGCAAGATGGAGTCGTACATATGTCAAATCCATGACTAGGCTTGGATTGCGGTTGAAGATGGCTACACATCACCTATGATGACTCATACGGGTGGAGGAGAGGATGTACTCAAGCCTAAGGCACAATGGAACGCGTAAGAGTTTGAGGCATTAAAATGGAATAGGAAGGCAATGCATGCCTTCAAACTGATTCAAAACACTAGGATCGCAAAAGAGGCATGGGACATCCTAGAGGTTGCACATGAGGGAACCGAAGTGGTGAAAGACTCTAAGCTTCAACTCCTCCAAACTCAATTCGAGATGCTAAGAATGGATGAGGATGAGTGCTTCAACGACTTTGAGATCAAATTGATGGACATTGTCAACCAAAGTCATCAACTTGGTGACCCTTACTCAGATAGAAGGATCAAGCAAAAGATAATGAGATCGCTTCCTGAAAGGTTTGAATCCAAGGCAACGGCTTTAGAGGAGAACAATGGTTACAAGGATATGAAGCCTAGTGAGGTGATTGAGAGACTTCTAGCATATGAATCTAGGAAGGGTCCTATCTCCACACCTCCTAAAAAGCAAAAAGGAATTGCATTGAAAGCCTCCAAAAGTGAGAAGGAGGAGAAGGATGACTCGGATGAAGGCATAGCCTTGTTAATGAGAAGGTTTAAGAAATTTGTCAAGATCGAGAAGAAGGGTTTTGGATCCAAGGGTCAAAACATGAAGAAAAGGACTCATTTCCAAAGGTTTGAGCCTAGACAAGAGAAGAGTGAAAGGAAAGGGATCCAATGCTATGAATGTGGTGTTATGGGACACATTGCTCTAGATTGTGGAAATTTGAAGAACAAGAAAAGGAGAGTGATGGCTGCCACTTGGAATGGAAGTGATGACTCCGATGAGAGAGATGAGTCTTCAAATGATGAAGAACTTATGGCTAACTTCATAGCCTTTGCCTCCTCCCTTAAGAGCAAAGGTGTTAGTGCAGAAAAGGATGAGAGTCAAGAAGAAATTGACTTAACTGATGATGGATCTTCATCTCAATCCACAAATGGAAATGTGGATATGATAGATCTCCAAGACTACATAGTCAAGTTTGAGAGTTCAAGGTTAAAAAACAAAAGAGAAATTAGGAGATTAAAGGAAGAAAACTAGAGCTCTCAACACAAGTTGATCACTTAAATGAACAAGTTATGAGATCTAAGAAGAATGAAGACAAGCAAAGAGATGAGCTAGCTTTTTCTATGAGGAATGAAGAAGGTTTGAAGAGGGAGCTTGAAAAAGCTAAAGGGTCAATGACTAGGATGGTCTCTAGCATAAAGAAGTTAGACCACATGCTTGATGTTGGCAAGAGTCTTTGTGACAAGAGAGGTCTTGGGTTTGAAGATGACAATGAGACCTCCACTCCAAACAAGACCGTGTTTGTCAAGAGCTTGAGCTACAAAGAAGCCTTACCCATGCAAATCCTAGAAAGAAGATTGATCTAGGACAATGTTCACATAGTGCACAAGTGTGTAGGGAAAAATAAACAAATAAAAGTGTTACACGCAGCGGAAGCGATACTAAAGACGATTTAGTGACTTTTAAAATTTTTCCTTTATGAACCTTAAACCCTTTTAATCAATAAACATGCATATATATCAACAAAAGTAAATTACCTCTTGTCGCGTGATCCGATTGACTTACGTCGATGGTAATCCGCAAGACCTTCAATCCGAGCACGAACGTGGATCACCTAGGAGCGTGGTCTCCCTTTCCTTTGAATTGCAAACCTGTGAATGGACCAAACAAATACTTTCTTTTCTTTGTTAGTCACAAAACAATCAAAAGAATGTCAAAATTATTCCGGTCACTTTTGAGTTCACAATCTTATGATCGAAACTCGCGTGAACCTAGATCGATATCGTATACACAAGCTTATTGATGTTTAAGCAATTGTATACTATCAAAGAATAATTTTTCACTCCTTTTTGTCTCTCTAGAATAAAAACTCTCTTAGAATTAAGAAGAAGAAGAAAGAAAATAAAAACTCAAAAACCAATTCATTGATGTGGCCGAAACCTATAAGAACATATATATAGGTTGGCCGAATTTTTCTTCTTTTTCCTTTAGGGTTGCCGAATTCTATGTAGTATCTAATTAGGGTTGGCCGAATTTCATCATGTCACTTATATAGGGTGACTGAAATTCAACCCTAATTCTTTTTAACTTTATAGACTTCAAACCCTAATCCAACTCTTTTATTTTTATTCTTTTATTTGACTAAATAAAAAAAAGACTCCTTATTTGATTAAATAAATAATACTAATTTATTTATTTACTTATCAAACAAGTCTTTTACTTTTAGGAAAGATTTGTTTCTTTAATTAAACAATTAATCAATAAATCAATTAATTCTTATTTAATTAAAACAAATGAAACAAAATAATATTTTTAGGTCAAAACTTTAACCTAGCCACCCCACTTATATATAAGATGGGCCTAATATTATTTTCCTATTTCATTTAATCCATTGGACTTTAAATAAAAAAGCCCACATGTGAACCAGACCCATTCTTACTAAAAGAAACAAGCCCACATGTCTTTCATTAATATATTAATATAATTGAGCAGCCCATTACTTAAATAATGTGCAAATTATATTCTTAATATATTAAATGCAATTCTAGATGGACCCTTAAATTGGTCCGGTAGAATATATCAAGTGATCCATGCAAGTCCGTGTGGATTGGGGATCTTGGCGGGCCATCTAAATTTAAGCTTCAATAGACATAACCTAATCACAATCAACAAATGATTCACTTAGGTCCGATCCATTAATTTTAACTCATTCCACTAAAGAGCTAAAACTGAACTCTTAAATAAAGATAGAAAAGGAAGATGCTCCTCATTCATACCCTAGACAATCATATTGGAGATAGTGTATCCTCGTGATTAATATCAGTAATCGCCAAGAGTTCATAGACCGCCTATAACTCTCCAAGTTACCATATTTACTCATATGACCACGTTTTGAACTTGGATATTTTGACTTGTCCAGAAGCCATGTTTTCAATAGACACTATTGAAAACTCAACGTTGAGATTTAATATCCAATTACCTCAAAACATCCATATGATGATATTATACTCTCATTTAATTAAATGGAGCCACGATGTCCATATCTATAAATGAAGTCCTCTATCGATTAACAAATGAATATCACCAAACTATCGAGGATAGACTATGCGATATAATCGTACTCATTGATAACTCAAATGATATCACTTGCAACCATAAGTCCATCATTTATCTCAGGATTAAGATAGACTCTCCGATTGTCCTGATAATGAAAAGACTATTATCTATTGACGGTTCTAGATAAAGCTTTTCATTGTGATCCAGTTCAATGCACCCAGTGCACTAGATCCTTTTGCTCGAAGACACTCCGATGATTTTAGACTCATCATATCTCATTTGATCCCACTCAAATGCTAGCAAAAGAATTCTACAACTTTAACAAGATAAAGGTGCCCAACCTTTAACTTAAGTTGTGAACAATATTCAAGACTAACTAAAGAATTGTGTCTACCACATACATATCCAGATGTACGAACAATTCTTCTTTTCCCATAGTCTTTAGACCTTATGATTATTTACTTTGACAATTATAATACAAACTATAAATGCTATACGATTTGTTAAACCAGAAATCACTTTATTAATATGAAAAAGATTGTTAATTACAACATTACACTCTTGCTATTGAGCATAATCCTAACAAAGTGATGGTAGCTCAAAGAAGACAACCACAAGTTCAACCCTCAAAAGCTCCTTAAGCTAACTTTCCTCAACAAATGGCTCACAAAGGAAATAGACCAACCATGCAAGAACAATCTAGGAAGCAATCTTGTCTTGGTCAACTACAAAAGAGGAGAGATCCTATTCAACAACCAAGACAACCACAAAGACAAGGGAAGGCTCATATGCATATGCAAGGACATGGTATGATTCCTAACTACATTCATACATGTCATTTTTGTGGTATTAATGGTCATGTTAGACCAAATTGCTTTCATTATATCAATATGTGTAGAGTTTTATGCATGATTGAAAAGAAAAAGGCAAGAGCCAAGTTGCATGTTCCTAGGAAGGATAATTCTAATATGCATGATCCTAAGACTTCTAGAGCCCAAGTACCTTTGACCACTAGGAAGAAAAGTGTTTCACTTAGGTGGATTAAAAGAGATGAATACTTTTGCCATGTTGCTCAAATTGCCTTGAAGGCAAACTCTTCTAATTTTTGGTACTTAGATAGTGGGTGCTCTAGGCACATGTCAGGAAACAAGAGTTTCTTCGAGACTCTTGTCATGGAGGAATGAGGATGTCTCACCTTTGGTGATGGATCCAAAAAGAGAGTTGTAGGGAAAGGAACCATTTCCATTCCCGGATTACCCTCCTTATCCAATGCTTTATATGTTGATGGCTTGAAAGCCAATTTAATAAGCATTTCTCATCTTAGAGATGGAGGTTTTTTCGTCTTGTTTTCTAAAGATGATTGCTCAATCCTAAAGCCAGATGGACAAACCTTATTGAAAGGTATGAGATCTACCGACAATTGTTATTATCATAAGGCTAGAGTTCTCTCTTGTAATATGTCCAAGGATGAGCAAATTGAGTTGTGGCATGAAAGACTTGGCCACATGAACTTTAGGGATTTATGAATCCTAGACAAGTTCAATGTTGTGCGTGGCCTTCCCAAGCTTGGGAAGAAAGCCAATGGTGTTTGTGGACCTTGCCAACAAGGAAAACAAACCAAGAGCATGCACAAAAGGGGCAAGTATCTCTCCACCAAAGAGCCCCTAGAGCTTCTCCATATGGATCTAATGGGTCTTATGCAAACCGAGAGTTTAGGTGGAAAGAGATACATTTTTGTTTGTGTTGATGATTTCTCTAGGTTCACATGGACATATTTTCTTAGTTAAAATTCCGAAACTTTTGACAAGTTCAAAATGCTTTGTAATAAAATTCAAAATGAAATGAACTATAGCATTAAAAGCATTAAACATATTAGAAGTGATCATGGGAGGGAATTTGAGGATGTTTCCTTTCGCACCTATTGGGATAGTATAGGCATCTCCCATGAGTTTTTTGCTCCTAGGACACCTCAACAAAATGGATTTGTTGGGAGGAAGAATAGGGTCCTTCAAGAGATAGCCTGTGTCATATTGCTTAGCAACAATGTCCTTAGGAACCTATAGACCGAAGTCATCAATACGGCTTTCTATATAGGAAATAGAGTTTTCCTAAAGCTCGGCACTAGGCAAACCTCCTATGAATTATGGAGAGGTAGGAAGCCAAATGTTAGCTACTTCTACACTTTTGGGAGCAAGTGCTACATTTTAAATGATCGTGATCAACTTGGCAAGTTTGATGCTAAGACTGATGAAGTATCTTTATTGGCTATGCCTTAAATAGTAGAGCCTATAGAGTTTTCAATTTGAAGACTCGGAGCATCATGGAATCATTAAATGTTGTCTTTGATGATAATAGGCTCAAGTCTAGTGACCATAAGGAAGAAGTTGTTGTAGTTGATGATTCTCCCTTGGAGAATATTGTAGAGACTCCTAATGTAGAGGACACACAACCTTTTGATAGAGTTCCTCTCTTGAACTCTAAAGAACTCGCTCCATAGGTCAAGAAACTCCATGATAAAGAAGACATCATTGGAGAGGTGAATGATGGTGTAAGGACTAGGCATCAAATAGCCAATCTTATTATCTACACATGTTACACCTCTCAAATGGAACCCAAAAAGGTTGAAGAAGCCTTAAATGATGAATTTTGGGTTCTTGCCATGCAAGAAGAGCTAAACAAATTCGAAAGGAATGAGGTTTGAACTCTAGTTCCTAGGCCTAAGACCACTAATGTCATAGGCACCAAATTGATATATAGGAACAAATCCGATGAGGATGGCAATATAGTACGTAACAAGGCTAGACTTGTTGCACAAGGATACTCTCAAATTGAAGGTACTGACTTTAAGGAGACATTTGCTCCCGTTACCCGTTTAGAGTCCATTAGGCTTCTCTTGTCCATTTCTTGTGTGCACAAGTTCAAATTGCACCAAATGGACGTCAAGAGTGCCTTCCTAAATGGCTTCTTGCAAGAGGAAGTGTTTGTTGAACATCCCAAGGGGTTTGTGGATGCATATCACCCTAACCATGTATATCGCCTCAAGAAGGCTTTATATGGGTTGAAACAAGCACCAATGGCTTGGTATGAGCGCCTCACTGAATTTCTTGTTAACAATGACTACACAAGAGGTAGTGTTGACAAGACTCTATTCATCAAGAAAAACAATGATGAGCTTTTAATAGCTCAAATATATGTTGATGATATAGTGTTTGGCTCAACCAACAACATCAAGGTCCAACAATTTGTTGATGTTATGTCTCAAGAATTTGAGATGAGCCTTGTTGGTGAGCTAAGTTACTTCCTAGGTTTGTAAATTAGGCAATTAAATGATGGGATTTTTATTACCCAAGCCAAATATGTCAAAAACCTAGTGAAGAAGTTTGGTCTTGAAAATGCCAAACATTGTGATACACCCATGAATACCACTTTGAAGCTTAGCAAGGATGCTAGTGGAAAAAGTGTTGAGCAAACTCTATATCGTGGCATGATTGGTAGCTTACTTTATTTGACCGCAAGTAAGTCAGATATATCTTTTAGTGTGGGTGTGTGTGCTAGGTACCAAGTGGATCCCAATGAGTCTCATCTCTCTTCCGTTAAGAGAATGATTCATTTTGTGAATGGGACATCCAACTATGGGATTTGGTACTCTTTTGACACTAATGCTAGTTTAGTTGGCTTTAGTGATGCGGATTAGGCAGGAAATTGTAATGATAAAAAGAGCACATCGGGCGGTTTCTTCTTTCTAGGCAACAACTTGGTGTCTTGGTTTTACAAGAAGCAAAACTCGATTTCCTTGTCCACGGCCGAGGTCGAGTATATAGCCGCGGGGAGTGGATGCACACAACTCCTATGGATGAAGTAAATGCTAGTCGACTACGGATTCAACCAAGGTACACTCACTCTCTTTTGTGATAATATGAGTGCTATTAATATTTCCAAGAATCCGGTACAACACTCTAGGACTAAGCATATTGACATCCGTCATCACTTCATTAGAGAGCTTGTTGAAAATAAATGCATAGTGCTTGAACATGTAGGCACTAATGATCAACTAGCGGACTTATTTACTAAACCATTAGATGCTACTCGATTTAAAACACTTAGTAGATCTATTGGGATATGTCTTGTGGAGTGATAAGTTTTGGTGATTGACCCCATTTGGGGAACTCAAGCAAAGAGAGCAATTGTATAGTTGTTGCATACAAAAAATTTGAAAAATTTATGCTTATTTATTAATTGTTTGAGTATCTTGGTTGCACATATGTATATATGCTTTTATCTCAATAAGTGTGAATCATGCTTTGAATGCAATCCATGTCATATTTATGTTCAAACATGCATTTTTGGACTAGGAGATTCTCTTAGGAAGTAATTATTGAATGACCTATAATGATCTCCATGACATGATGATTCTTAATGACATGCTTAAAAAATGTGAAAAGCATGAAATTCAAATGACATGCTCAAATGAAAAAGCATGAATTGATGATTGATATTCTTAAATGCAAAACAATGTGTGAAAAGCTTATGAGACTCAAAATGAAAAAAAGGATCTTGTATTCGTTCTAAGGATTATAAAATCTGAATGTCTCTCTTTCTTTATATGTTGAACATGTTTATAATGATACGTATATCTTATCCGGAAAAATCAAATAGGGTGCAAAGTTGCTCACGACATGTTTTCGCTTATAAAGTTGGATATAGTGCTCTTAATTTGAAATCAACAAACTCTCTATATCCTTGCTTTGATTCATGACAAATGGTGAAATTGGTTTGAATTCCTAAAGAAAACCTTTGTCATTTTCTTTACCAACTACCATTGATTTTTGGACTTGAATGCAATATATCTTGCATGCAAAGCATTTTTAATCACACATTTTCTATGAAAATAAATCTCTTTGTATCTCTCTTTTTAATTGATTTGCATAAAGTGCCTTATATGATTATGCAAATGACATGTATGCTTCTATCTCTCTTTACCTTAAGTGACCCATTTGGGGATTACTCCTTTGCTCATCTCATGAAAAAAAAAAAAGAAGTAATATGTGGTAAGGGGAGTATGCTAATTTTAGTAGCAAAATTACATGTTGGGGAGAATACACATTAAGGAGGAGTAACTCGTTAAGGGGGAGCATTGCATTCATATACATTGCATGATGTTGTGCTAAAATTCTTTAATGCAAATGCTTGTTTTAATTTCACATGATCACCTCACAATACACTTGCTTTGGAAAGTGTAATCTTTGTTGTTTTGAAGGTTTGATATTTCTACAAGAGATTAAAGACTTGAAGTTTTATTTTTTTATATATCTCTTTGTAATGTAGAATATCATTGTTGACCTTTAGTCTCAATTATGTTGTAAGGATCAATGTGAGTGGTGGTTTTGTCACGAAATAGCCAAAGGGGGAGATTGTAAGTTCCTCAAGTTTGATTGGCTTATTTCGGTGACAAACCACAAGTGGGGTTTGATGTAAAGGTAGCTTAGGCTTTTGATGGTTGGTGCTTTGCATAACCAAGGCCCTCTCAAGACCTCAAGAAATCAAGCACTTTAAAGATAAATTTCTAAATGCTTACTTGCTTTGAAGAGATGTAGTTGCACACACTCACAACACTTGCATAATTCTTATTTTTATATGTTGTGGTTCTTTATTATGTGTGTATTAATGTTCATTAATCTCTCTTCTTGCATGTTTAACTTGATTGCATCTTATGTGTTAAATGTCATGTCATTGATGCATCATGTTTTTTTAAGGGTGCTGTAAAACCGCCCTACAACTGCCCTACGTAAGGCGGTTGAACAGCAATTAGAGCAAATTTGCTCTTGGCTGCTCTACGACCGCCCTTCGTAAAGCGGTGCCACTGGTGGATTTTTTAATCACCTACAAACCGCCCTACGTAGAGCGGGTGTAAGATGGTCCTCAAAATCCCGAGAACAATCGCCCCCATTTCACCTGAAAACCGCCTTACGGGTAGAGCAGGTGAACCGTCTTACATCTGCCCTACGTAAAGCGGGTGTAAGGCGGTCAAGGCAAATTTTGTGAAAACTTTGCAAAACAACATAGCATCAATTTGTCACCCTATATATATATGCTACTTTGACTTTAGGCCAGTTTTAAAATTGTCCAAATCATATTTTGACTTAGTATTTTTCCAAAGAGAAAAACTCTCTATAGAACTCCCATTAGATTACTCAAACACATATCCAAGTGCATCAAACATCATCTAGCAATCATCCATGATCATCTAGGTGTCATCAATGCTTGGTTTTTATTCAACACTTTTAGCTTGGTAAGTTGGTCACTAATATCTTACATATTTTGTGTCTTTCTTAACAAGCAATCTCATTTATCACTTGCATGCGTATAAAACATATTTTATTAACAAGATTGAGATAATTGTGTTGATTGTTTGAGAGTTGTATTTTGATAGCTATTATTGGGATTGCTTAATCTTTGATAGCTAAGCTTTATAACATGTCATATAGCAAAGATTGATATCTAGGATTGTGATTATTGTCATCTTTCATCCTAGATAGACATTTAGTGTAACCTAGTATTACTTGCTCTTTGAATATCATATTATTCACATTAGGTTGTTTATTCTCTTCATTGAGAAGTAAGTATTGTGACTACCGGTGAGTGGTGCAAGCAAATTGGACTAGGTCCACTTTTATAGGTCTGCGGGTAATAGTGGCGGATTATAGACCGTGAGAGGTTGAGGTCAACCTAAGTTATAAACGTCATTGCAATTAATGGACTTGAGGTTCGAGTGTGGCGCACTATACAACCCGTGGTTTTTCCTTGTTGAAGGTTTCCATATAAATATCAAGTGTCTTTTATATTTCCGCACATATTACACTTGATATATAAATTGACTAGTTAGTGGCATTTTCTTAAACTTGACTAATCACGAAAATTGGGTAAAATTGATTAAAATCTATTCACCCCCCCCCCCCCCCTCCTCTAGATTAATATTAAACACACCGTAATTTGTTTCACTTTTAAACTAACAAATCTTAGTGACAGATTCATATAGATTGTGGCCCACTCCTATACAATTACATCGTATAAGATGCCTCCATTTTCATAACACTATATGAGTAGTCTAGAATAAGACCGCCATACAATAGGAATGTACTACAGCTATAGGTTAATCACAAATAAAGTACCCAGTTTTATTTGCTTTTTACGGACTATTTAGATTGCATGTCTCAAACTGAATTCCTTTGTATATGACATTCATATACTCAGTTTGAGATTACATCTAGCAATCTTTGATATTTGCATATATAATATAAGTGTATGAATTAATATATTTTAAAGAAATAACTACTTCTTTTATTATTGAATTTATAACATTTACAAATTATAAGTTTTAGGGCATAAATCCCAACACTTGCCTACTTCCTATCCAACATGTGACCAACATACCTCTAGGAAGCAACTTCCTATCCAAGACGCTCACGTCTCTAGAAAGCTTTCTTGATTGTCTATCTGGATCCACTTGATCCTAGACAAGACTTCTCGCTTAGTTATCTAGATCTCTTTGATCCTAACTAAGTCTCATTGCTTGACTATTCGGACCACTTGTCCTAGTCAAGTCTTCTTGCTCTAAACGAAGCTTCACTCACTTTGAAAGAGACTTCTACCTATTACAAGGAAAAATGATCTAAGTGATGCAAATGATGCAAACACAATCAAATAGAGCAAGTAGATCACTCAAACTCTATGAACATGCCATTTGATAACTAGAATATGCTTTCAACAATCAATCACAAAGTTATCTAGAAATCCAAGCATGTGAATCAATAAGAACTAAATTAGAATATTCAATATCACAATAAAAAATCCTAGTTCTTATAAACATGAAACTAGATCTAGAAATCAACAATCAAGCTTTTCATATAAAACTTTTCTAGAATCAATTTCATGTTATTCAAGTTTAGCTAAAAGATGTTCAAATATGATCACAAAGATAAAACTCAAAAATCAATCAATCAAAAAAAACCTCGAACATGAATCAAAATCATCCTTAACACTTTTAATTTATCAAATAAAAAAGATTCAATAAGATGATCACAAGAGAAAGTGAAAAGAAGATGATTCACTAACAAATGATGAACCACGAGTAGAAAATAATTTACTGCACATAATCACGACATAATTTGGCTCTGAAAATGCTTAGGGTTTTTTCCTCTCTTTAAGACCAACATTTTTGGATTTTGAATCACTTGAGTCGGAGTTCAAATGAGAGAGTTATGATCAAAACAAGAAATCAAAAATTTGAAGAAATTCAGCTCTCTATCTTTTTCAATTTTTCTTCACACATATTTGGAAGGATGAATGAGGATATTTAAAAGAGAGAGGGAAAGAGTTTCAGTGGCCAACCAGCGGTGACCACGTCACCCCACCTCATAGAGGCGCGTGAGCCTCACAGGAGGTAGAATGGTGGCCGGCCCATGAGGCTCATGCACCCTCACGGGGTGGCACCCCAAAATGGCCTTCGACCATTCATGTCTCCCTCGCGCTCCTCTCACATTCTTCAGTTGTATTCGGTTCTCCGAACTCTGAATTCAAATCCGTCTTCAGATTACGAATCGTGAATCCCTCATGCACAAGGAAGACTACGAAACTTTGATAAAAGGTTGTGAATTCGACTCGATACATGACGACGAAGACAACGTATTATGAGAGAACGTAAAGTGACGTAGCTTCCTAGTTTGGACTCGAAACCTAATGAATGAGAAACCGAAATGACAAGAACTCAATAAGGAATCATATGAGCTCATGTTCAAGTCTAAACAATAAAACAAAAACAAATAAACACAATGTCACACAAGTATGCCATTTGCTAGAGATAATCCTAGAACATGCAATTTCACAATGTTTATCAAAATCAATCTAATGCATGTGCATACTTCAATAAGTGTGTGAATGTGTTATACCAAATGCGTGCTACGATGTAGGGATACAAATGTATGCAATATGTGTGTGCACTTACGCCTTACAAAAGGAAGAAGAGTCTCGATACCTTAGTATCCAAATAAGCGTTTTTCCTCTTAAAGACGATATTTGCATGAGAAGTTGCTTTTCTTCATTGAAGCACAAATCAACTAAGAAACACCTAAGCAACTAACCATTTTAAATAAAGAGAGTTTTGTAATGGAATCAAGCCAATACAAATCTAGGACCTTACAATATGACTATGCAAATGTCTTGTATACTACTATCTCTCTTTGCTAAAAGTGACACGGTTAGGGGATACTCATATGCCTATCTCATGAGTCATGACAAAAAAGGGGAGTAGTATGTAGTAAGGGAGTTGTAGTAGCTAATTGGCATGTTGGGGAGAATTTCTTATTGAGGAGGAGTAATCCATTTAGGGGGAGCATTGCTTTGCATTCATTGCACTTCATTGCATGATGTTTCTTTTTTTCTTTAATGCAAATTATTGTATTTTTATTGTTTTGTTTTGATTTCACTTGATCACTTCACATACACTTATCTTGGAAAGTGTAGTCATTTTGTTTTGAAGGATTGGTTGTTCTACAAGAGATTGAAGACTTTAAGTTCTTGCTTTTAGATATCTCTTTGCAATGTAGAAAAACTTTGTTGACCATTAGTTCCTTTTTGTGAGGATCAATTGTGAGTGGTGGTTTTGTCACGAAATAGCCAAAAGGGGAGATTGTAAGTTCCTCATTTTTGATTCGCTTTTTTCGTTGGCAAACCACATTTGGGGTTATGCTGTAAGGGTAGTTTAGGCACTTTATTATTGGTAATCAAGCTCAAAAGCCCTCTTAAGACCTCAAGATAATAAGCACTTCAAAGGTAAATCACTTGTGCTTATTTCCATTGAAGAGACTTAGTTGCACACACACACAACTCATGCATTTCAATACTTCTTGTATTTTGTGTGTTTCATGTTGTGCACATTCATGTTCTTAAACTCTCTTCATGCATAATTATAATTGCTTGCATCTTGATTGATAATTGTTATGTCATTTTAGGCATTAGGATGCATTGTTTTTATAATAACCGATGGTGGCTTGCTGTACATACATCGCCTATTAAAGTCTTTGTGGCTTTTTGCTCTTATCTGTTGTACACACGATGTACGTACAGTGGGACACTTGATTGATTTTTTCAATTGATGGTGTCTCGCTGTTCAGCTGTTATATGTACATCGGGTGAATAGCGGTTCTCCAAACCTGAGAGCAACCGCCCTTGACTAGCCCATTTCTCACCTTCTTGAACAGCGGTTCCTGTGAAATTGTTCTTCATTTCCCAAGTGACCTTCTGTATAGCCTTTGTACGTACATCGGGAGTACAGCGGTAAAGGCAAAGTTTTTGAAAATTTATCAAAACGATGTAGCTTCAATTTGACCTCATATATATATATTGTTTTCTCTCTAAGTCATTTTTAAGAGTTCAAAATCTTATTTTTAAGAGAGAGAGTTTTCCAAGAGAGAAAATCATCCAAGAACTCTTCTTTGATCATTCAAACTCATTCTCACATGCATCAAACATCATCTAGCATCATCTAGCTTCATCTAGTATGTGCTCTTACATGGGTCTTCTTCAACACACATGGTTTGGTAAGTTAAACACCATTTTCATCCATTTTAGTGTTCTTACTTAGCAAGAAATCTCATTTATAAGTTGCATGCATCTAGATTAAACTTTATCTACAAGATTGAGATTTTTGTGTTGATTGATTGAGTTGTTGTATTGTGATAGTTATTGCATCTAGGATTGCCTTTATCTTATATAGCTAAGTTTTTTATGACATGTAGCCACATGATATCTAGGATTGTTTGACATGCTCATGCATGATTAGATAAGCATTAAATGTGTTAACCTAGCATTTATGCATTTGATATTCACCTAGGTTGTGTTTTCTTCCTTGTGATTAAAGCCTTGTGACTAAGTAGCTTTGTGCACAAACAAGTAGGTTTAAAATCACTATTAAAGGCCCGTTGGGTAGAGTGGAAGGGTTAATGACCAAACATGGTTTGACTTGAAGTCTACCTAGGTTGTAAACATTATTACAAGTAATGGATTTGAGGACCGTGTGTGGCTAGTATAGTACTCGTGAGTTTTTCCCAGTTGTGGGTTTCTCACGTAAATCAATCAATAAGCAATTTATTGTTTTCCGCACTTATGATTAAGTTGATTGAATGTTGCTTAGATTGAGTTTTTTTTTTTTTTTTTTAATTTATTTATTGAATATTGACTAATCAAGAAAAATCGATAATTAACTTGATTAAAACCTAAGGAATAAGTAGACACGCTTTAATAGTTTCAGACTGCAGGATATAATGTTATACATCCCTCTCCCATTCACTATTTATGGTTAGGATTTTCTATTTCATCTAGATGAACCTAGATTAAACGGCTAAGAAAAATCTAGTTCTTTTAGGTTATGTTACTAGAATCTTATCCTACTAACATTTAATAATAAACCGGATTTTTAACTATTCAAAACTAAGTTATTATTTGAATTCTAATCTATGTAAACTATTTTAAATAGACTAGAATTAAATATGAGAATTATCGAGTTTTAACTATTAAAACTAAAACCACATTATCCGGTCCAATTATTATTAAGGCCTTAATCAAATTAATCTTAATAATGACTTGGGTTTTACTAATCTAAAGAAACTAATTAAACTTTTTAATGGAAGATTAGTAATTAATGAGAATTACCAAGTTTTTACTCCTAAAAACTAATCTCATTATTAATAGCCGTTTATGTGATTATTTAATTTTAATCATATTAAAAATAATAAACAACATATAAAAATAAATGGGCCATTAATCATGTATGATATATAATAATGCAAGTGTAGACACTTCTAATCTATATGGCACATGTATGCATGACAATGCTTTAATCGTCTCATAAATAAAACATACATGAGTTGACCGAGTACGATGAACTATCTAACTTAAAAAAAATAATAACCTAATTAAAAAAAAAATTAATCCAAGGCATTCTCTCTTTTCTTCAAGTCCATCTTTTGCATCTATTAAGCTTCCCCCCTCCCCCCTTTATTTTTTAAGGTGATCCATCACATGAAAGGCCCAAGTGTTACCCTAACACTTATCGGAGGCCCAAGGTGTCTAAAAAAAATTCCGGCCCATACACGCTTCTAAATACACAACCCTAGCATCACGAACACTCGGCCTTGCGCTTTCGCGCATAGCCGTCGTCCACGCGAGAGGTAGTTGTGCGCAACCTTACGCATAAGCGCATGGCTACCAGCTCTTGGGCAAAATGTGCGCAGCATGGTGCACTAAAATGCGTGCGGCAGCCCTGCTCCACCCATGCCTTGCGCAACACAACCCTTTGCATGCATCAGCCCTTTGCGTAAACATGCGTGGCCATAGGTTTATGCACAAGACAAGTGCATATGGCTGCCTCACGTTGCACTAGGTGCGAGTGCACAACGTGCGCTGCCAAGTCTTTGCACAAGAACTGTGCACAGTTACCTTGTGCAAGAACAGTGCACAAGCGGCACACAACTGCTTGCTTAATGAGCGGAACGCATGTGTGCAACCCTTGTGCGTAGGTTTTCACATGCGTTGCCTTTCCTTCTTTCTTCGTGTGTTCTCGAATCATCTTTTTTGTACAATATTACATTAATACATTACAACAAAAGAAAATTTACATGGAACGATTGCAGCTGAAAAAGAACAAAAAATAATTATTACAACCCGGAACAAATTTAACTAAACTCATCGTACCATACAATTAACGATCAACCATGTTTATACAAAAAAATATAAACATCATACAACCCTAAATTGTGTCTACACTTATCATATATATCGAAAAGAATTTGAAAAGAATTTTAACATATTCATGTATATCAAAAATTGGCTCTTATACCAATTGTGAGTGTCGCAGCGGAAAGTATTTGTTAAGATCGATAAGTTTGAAAAATTTTATCGTCTTTGGACCTTTTTGTACATACAAATATGAGGAAAAGATTTGTTTTCATACCTTTGAAGAACACTCTTTCGCTTTCTTTTTGATCCTTCACCATTAAGCCTTCTAAGCTATGTCTCGTAGTCTAGCAACTGTGTATGGGCACGTCACAGATTCCGGGAGCAGTTGAATGGAAGCTTGAAAGATCCGGAAGACAACCCTTTGTCCTCTCTTGTGAATTCAGCCAGGGTAGGGGAGAACAAAAAACTTTTTCTTTTTTCCTCTCTATGTGGCCGCACCCCTCTATCTCTCTTAGGGTTTCAATTAGTTTCTTTTTCCCGATAAGAATATTTTATATACTAGGGTCCTAGGGTTTAGTAAACTAAGTTAACATAAGATTCTAAATCCTTTTAATTCGGTCATCACTATGGTTTGAACCTTTGACCTCTTTAAGGCAAATAAAAATAATCTCTTATTATTTTTATTCTTTTGCCCTTATCAATGTTCGAAACTTAAACCTCTAAATAACAATTAATAATTCTTAATTATTAATATATCAATTAAATAATCATATTATTTTATAATGTTTAATTAACCAATTAAATTATATATTAATTAAATAATCACATCATTTAATTAATTCCCATTATATATTTAAGTTACTTTTGTAACATGATTAATTGGACCATTCAATTCTTCATGAGTCTTGTTACTATCAATTGTAAAGGGTGAGCAAGGGGACCTAATGGAGCCATAGTTTTGAGCTCCAATAATACTTAGAAAAATTCATTAAACTCTTTAATTAATATTTCACGATTATTAACCTTGGAGTTATTCCACTAAAAACCCAAAGTTGTACTCTCGTAACTGTAGATATTTTACACAACTAAATTATCAATGTCCATCGATATAGTTATTATTTCATTACATATGGTATGATCCTTCACAAGTAGTTCATAATTAGAGTTAGGTCATAAAATTATACCTCTCTAATTATATCTTTTCCTTTAAGTACTATTGATTCTCTAATGAATGATTATATCTTTCATTCCTTTACGGAAGAAAGAGAGCGCTCTTAATCGTTCAAGTCCCGAATCAATTCTTAAGGGAACTACTCATCTACTTCTCGCAAGAAGTAGTTGATTCCACTATTATGTGCATACCTTCCTATCCATAAGTTATATTGTGATTCCAAGATACGGAGTTATTGACCGGAAATGCTACTCCAATCTCACCCATGGTATTTCAAGAAACACGATCTAACTCAAAGGAGTCAGTAAGACACTCAAGATTTAGATCACCCATATACAACCATCATTTGTCGATATATATGAATCTTTTCAACTAACGAATCTTGATGATAGATTCATATAGATTGTGACCCAGTCCTATACAATCACATCATATAAAGTGCCTCCATTCTCATATCACCATATGAGTAGTCTAGGATAAGACCACCGTACATTACGGAATGGACCGCAGTTGTAGATTATCTATAAATAAAGTACCCAGCTTTATTTGCTTTCTACAGAGTTTTTAGATTGCACGTCTCAAACCGAATTCCTTTGTATATGACATTCATATACTCAATTTGAGATTACATCTAGCAATCTTGGATGTTTATCACATATAATATAAACGTCATGTTAATTGAATGAAATAACCACTTCTTTTATTAATGTATTTATATCATTTACTAATTACAAGCTTTAGGACTTAAATCTCAATAGAGTCGCTTTCTAGCCAGATCCAATGCCACCCGAAATTCCAAGTAAAGTTAATTGCCATGGAGGCCGCGAGTAGCTCAGCCTCAAAAGTAAACACCTAACCAAGGGGGATAGCAAAACATCCTTTAACAAATGACCTACAATTACGAAAAACCTCCCCACCCCCCCAACACCTAGAGAACTCAAGGCAGCCCCGTCCGTATTAATCTTGACCCAACCTAGAGCCGGAGGCGACCAAATTCTTCAATTTGTCACAAATTCTTTTTATTTTCTATTGTCAATTGCTAATGCCATTTATAGGCTCCAAAGTGTCATACTTTGGACCATAACCCATTAAACGTACCTTAAAATATATTTTAAACTTCTTAATTTTGTTTGGATCACCATAGCAAATTCATCCCACCAAATTGCGTATAGTTATTGAATTAAAAAAATAAGATAGTATTTTTTTTAAAAAACTATTAAAGTAAATTACTTGAAGGTATTGTTTTAAATGGAATATAATTTTACTGTTTTTAAATATAAGATTTTTATTAAAAAAAATTACTTATAAAATTTAAATTATTTGTACTGGCTTTTGCTTTATTTTATTTTATTTTATTCTTCAATATAGTCTTTTAATTAGTTTAATTTTAAAAGTAGAGAAAGTTTGAGCAGATAAATTCTCTCTCTCTCTCTGTGAAAAACTACTTGTGTTTTCCTTCCATCCATTTTTTTTTATAATTTTTTTTCAATAAAGAATTGGCTCTCTCTTTCTCTCTCTCTCTCAAAAATTCAGATTCTTTACTTTCCTTCAAATCTCTCCAAACCCAAATCTCTCCTTTGAATTTCAAAAAAACCCACCTCCACCTCCACTTGTTGTTTCTCTTATTAGGGCTTCAAATTTCACACCTTTTTAATTTTATTTGTATAAATCATTCTCTTCTTCAGCTGGGTTTTCCATTAATTAGACCTCAAATCCCTGAGAATTCCAGCTTCTTGTTGATACATCAGATACAAATATAAACATATACATATATACATACTATATAAACAGAGACGAAGAACAATAAGAAAAAAAAATGGAGAAATATGAGCTCCTGAAGGAGATAGGATCTGGGAATTTCGGGGTGGCGAGACTCATGCGGAACAAGAACACCAAAGAGCTCGTCGCCATGAAGTACATCGAGCGTGGTCACAAGGTCCCCTCCTACATTTCTCATCTCACTGTTTTTTTTTTTTTTTTTTTTTTTTTTGTTTTTTTTTTGTCATTAAATTATTTTATTTATTTCATGCATTCATGCATGCATCATCAATGAAAATGCTATTCATGTGTAATTTTGTAGGTGGGAAATATTTGATTTTTCGAAAATTTTAATTTTGATTTTACATGCATATATGAACTGGGTTTTATATGATGTTGATTTTTGGGTTTCAGATTGATGAGAATGTTGCAAGGGAGATCATAAACCACAGATCGCTTCGCCACCCGAACATTATTCGTTTCAAGGAGGTTAGCTTTGTTTTAAAATGGAATTTTTTTTTTTTTTTTTTTTTTTTTGTTGTGAAATGTTTAATTTGATTTAATTGTACATGTATATGTGTTCTTTTTTAATGGGCGTGTAAGTTTGTAGGTGGTTTTGACTCCTACACATCTGGCAATTGTGATGGAGTATGCGGCTGGTGGCGAGCTTTTTGAACGGATTTGCAATGCTGGAAGGTTCAGTGAAGACGAGGTTTGATTTCTTACCGTGGAGCTTAGTTTTGTCATAATTTGGGTGTGATTACCAACACTGATTATTATGTTATGTTTGGTTGCTGAGAAAATGTAATTGGTGAAGTAAAAACAGCACAAAATTATTTGGTAATCTAGAGAGATATAAACAGATTCTACTGCGTCTGCAAGCCTAGTGGAGCTAGTTAGGTTAATTAGTTTTCTTAATTGAAACAATTGCCATAAAATAAATACCTGATCATTGTTATTTATTTATTTTTGGGCATCGATTGTTGGTAAACGGTTTGATTTTATATTTGGTTGATGTTACACATTTGATATGTTCAGGCCAGATATTTTTTCCAGCAGCTTATCTCAGGAGTCAGCTACTGTCATTCCCTGGTAAAAGTGACTTCAAAATATGAGAAGATGTGTTCTTTTGATTTGTTAGTAGATCTGTCAGATTTTTGTTTCCATTTTTTTTAATGGCAGCAAATATGCCATAGAGATTTGAAGCTGGAAAATACTTTGTTGGATGGAAGCCCTGCGCCTCGTCTTAAAATCTGTGATTTTGGTTACTCTAAGGTTTGATTATACAAACAATCACTCTCATAAACTTTATTACATTTACTTAAGTATATATAAAAAGTTTTAATCATTTACATGCTTATTTTTCTAGTCATCCTTGCTGCATTCAAGGCCAAAATCAACGGTTGGCACTCCGGCATATATTGCACCAGAGGTTCTTTCTCGAAGAGAATATGATGGCAAGGTAACTTTTTTCATCTACGTTGTGGCCTTGTGGGACAAATCCAAATTGCATTTGTACCGAGTAAACTATATGTTCATATTGAAAATTTGAAACGGATGAGCCCTCTTTGGTTTTTATTAATACAAACTGTCTGGATCAAAATTTTCACAGATGATTATTCAGCACCCCATTGACTGTTGAATAATGAGTTAAAACTTTGAACTTAGAGATATGCACAGAGGTTTCTCTTATTTTTGGGTCAAAGAATTATTTAGGGGCTGTCCGGTACCCCGTTTTTAGGGTGTTTTTGTTTTTATTTTCCGAAAACAATTTCGAATTTGTGTTTGTTAACTGTTTTTCATTTTGTTTTCAGAAAACAAAAACAAAATGAAAAACAAAACTAGTGTTAAAATTGAAAATTTTGAAAAACAACTGTTAGATGTTTTCCATTTTGTTTTTCACTTTGGTTTTTTCTTTTTTCTTTTTAAAAAACTAACTTTTATTTATTTCTTCAATCTTCATTCATTTGTCAAAGTCATTCTTCTTCTCTTCTTCTGCTTCTCATCTTCTTCTACACAAGTCTTCTTCTTCCATGATAGGAAGAGTAAAAAAAAATTTTATTTTAAAAAAACACAAATTTAATAAAATTTGTTAAACTCAAATCAAAAGAAGAGTCATCAGAAATTCAAAACAACAGTCATCAAATCCAAATCAAAAGAAGAAGAGTCATCAAATCCAAATAAAAAAAGAAGTCACCAAGAAGAGTCATCAAATCCAATTCAAACGAACACAAAAGAAAAGTCATCAGAAATTCAAAAAAAATAAAATAATATATATATATATATTACTAAAACAAACTACAAACACAAATAAATCCAGATTCATCAAATCCAAATCAAAATACAGATTTAACAAATACAATATACGGCCAATGAATCGATTTTCATCAAACCCAAAACAAAACATAAGATCATCAAATCTCCATCATGCGATCTTCATCAGGTGGAGATCTGCAGATCTCCATGGCACGATGAAGATGAGGAAGACGAAAAGGGAGCAGTTTTCGCCAATCGACTCCATCATCGACGATCCCACTGTCGCCGACCTCCATTGTCGACAATTCAACCGTCTATTTTTTTCCTTCTGAGTTAAACAACAAAAACTAAACACAACTGCAAATCCAACTAAAAACTTCAATCCAATTAAAACCCACCCCAAATCCAACCACAAAGAGAAAAAAGAAATAGAAGGGATAGAGAGAATGGAGAGATGCGGATAGAGAAAATGGAGATATGCAGGGATGATGTCGTGAGAACTCATGGAAGGGATAAATATATATTTTTTAATTCTTTTTTTTGTTTTTTTTATTTTTTGAAAGATTTTAATTATTTTTGATATTTTGATATTTTTTGTGTTTTTATTTTTAGAATACTGTTTTCCGTAAATACTACCAGATGTGTTTTTGAATTTCGAAACTAAAACCAAAAACATTGTATTCATTTTCATTTTTCTTTTTGAAAAATAGCAAATGAGAAACGCTTACAGTACGCGCCCTTAGGTTTGAGGTTCTCCTGTTGCAGGTGATGAGTTGTTACCGTAAATAGTAAGTAGTGATGGTGTTATCAATTAGTGTAGCATGATTTATTTATTTTTGGCCTAGTTCCATCCGTAGTTGGTTTGTTGCCAAGGGCATGATATACAAGATAGGGACCTTTGGTATAGAGTAATCAGTATTGCTGCATGTGTTCTGCCGGACTAACGGACAATAATTCCTATGTCCATCATATTTGTCTTACTTTTTGTGGTTGTTGTGTGCTTATTATATGGGTTTGTTATCACTCATCATACCATATGTTCCCTCCTGCCTATCGCCTCAGCATAGTTTAGAGTTCTACTACAATAGTGTGCACTTGTGATAGAGCGGCACAAAATATCCACAGTAATCTTGTTATGGCCGATGGACTCTTTTCTATTCTATAAAACTTAACATGCGAGATACTTAAGACAGATAACTTTCGATCCGGGAAGAACAGGAAACATCAAAACTTTGATTTTCACTTTTAGAAGTCTTTTAAAGCAAAGGATATACAAATCTTTGACTTTACAGTCTCAGTTTACTATTAATTTGTGTTTGTCCAGTTGGCAGATGTATGGTCATGTGGAGTGACTCTTTATGTTATGCTGGTGGGAGCATACCCGTTTGAAGACCAGGAAGACCCAAAGAATTTTAGGAAAACCATTAATGTAAGTTACCTTCTTATTAGTATACCAGTATACCACTTATTCATAAAGTTCCTATTGGTTGTTTTTGATATCCATATCATTTTTTATATTTTTTATATTTTTTAATTTCTTAATTTTTATTTTTTGCAGAGAATAATGGCCGTCCAATACAAGATCCCTGACTATGTTCACATATCTCAAGATTGTAGAAATCTCCTTTCTCACATATTTGTTGCAAATCCAGCCAGGGTATGTATGATGCTAAGTTGCTCAACATTGTCTACGAAACTCTTATATCATGGAGATATTGATAATAACAAACTGCTGTGCTGTGTTACTTGTTCCTTATACTGTTTGAGTCTTTGCGATGTAAAATTTTCTTCTATTACTACTAAAGACTTTTAATAGGGATTTTGATGCTAACAACAATATATAGAAAGAGTCAAAGTAGTAATATCTAGATATGGTTGTCGGTCTTACTTGAGAACCTAAATAGTCTTATCTGGTTGATATTGAATTGTGGTTTGATGTTCTTTGGCTTAGTAAAATGTTGGTTAGGTTCTCTGTGAGTTTTCTGTACCTTAAGGTGTCAGGTTTACTGACCGTGTTAAGATTTTCTTGACATCCTGTACTTGTTGTCAATAATCCTTTTTTAAGACTATATTTGGTAATTATAAAGTCAATGAGGGAAAATTTTGTGGTTTCACTGTTTCAATTTGGAGCATCGTTCTAGGCCGGATTAAGTCTCAAAAGACTGAATAAATTTACATAATACTCTCAATTTTGATGAATTCGATTTTAAAGAACTTTTTGCTTTCAATGGGATTTAATGATGTGACCCTAATTCAAAATTTGATGCCTTAGGAATTCTAATTTCTAGCTATGATGGTAGAATCTTCCTTCTATCTTTTCTTTGAAATGTTTGCAACTTCTTTACCTACTCTCAGACCCTGTAACAACCATTGTAATTCATCTTCTATATCTATATGTATGTCTCTTCCCCATTGAACTTTTTGAGTTCTAATGTTTGATGAGTTCTAGCTGGATCAATGGTCACTTAAATGGACTCACTCTAGCAAAACAAGTCTTATGTTAATTGTTAATATACTGCATGGACGTAGATGTCCATGCAGTATATCTGGAATCCAGATTTGACATCAAACGTACAAACTGAAATGGCATAATTTTAGCTCTTACAACTGACCCTTTGTTATATTTTTCTAAAGTATTTAATGAATTGCATTAAGTTTTCAAACATATGCTAATGGAACACTACATTTTCTGCTACATTTACAATTATACTTGTAATTTAAATGCCAAAGTAGTAATATTCGAGACTAAATTTTTTCATTAAATTATGATTACAATGTGTGTGGCATTTGATGTCTGGTGATGCTGTGTCAGAAATGACTCCTTTGTACATGATACTTTGCTCATGTCCTTCAGTTGAACATTCTTAGCATTTCAATGATCCCATTTTCATTACCCTGCACTCTCTTGATAGTTAACAATTTTAATCTGGTAGTTACTGTTTGTTTCACAGAGAATCACCATTAAGGATATCAAGACCCATCCATGGTTTTTAAAGAACTTGCCCAGGGAACTAACAGAGCCAGCTCAGGCCATCTACTACAAGAAAGAAAACCCAACATTTTCTCTCCAAAGTGTTGAAGAGATCATGAAAATTGTGGAAGATGCCAAAGTTCCTCTACCAGTATCCCGATCTATTGGAGGCTTTGGCTGGGGCGGAGAAGAAGATGGTGATGAAAAAGAAGAGGAAGAAGAAGAAGATGCTGAGGAGGAAGAAGATGAGTATGAGAAGAGAGTCAAGGAAGCACAGGCAAGTGGAGAAGTTTTTGTCAGTTAAGGATCTATGACTCTTTAAAATATTGGATTTTGCCTATGAAATACCTGTACTTACATCATGCTTTCTTGTTTGTATAAAAGTCAGTTTTATGTTTTCCCCTTAGAACCTGTTGTCAAATAAAAGTTTGTATATTAGGCGTGTATTGGGCAAGAAGTTTGATGATTTCTTCAGTAAGAGAATATTAGGGTGTGTTGCTTCTCAATGTTGGAAGCATTAGGATTTGTAGAGACCTATGAGAGTTTTGAGTTGATTTAGATTTCATTTGCAGGGGTTAATATTGGCATCATAAGTTAAAGATTTTTGTTTGGTTTAGGTATAGTCAAAGACATGGTTCTTGCAAGGAGATTTCTTATTGAAGTGGTTGTTTGTTGGGAGTCTCGGCTAGTTAAAAGCCACCATATCAATAAATTTATATGTATATATATATATATATACATATATGGTGTATGTGCTGTGTTTCTGTGGTGAGTTCTGAATGTCATTGTGCAAGAATATTATACACGTTGATTTGATTTTGCATTGATTGCACCATAACTGCAACTTTTCATTGCAGTATCATCTTTGTTTTTGCTGAGTGTTTGCATTTGTAAAACAGTGATCAGACAAGAATCAAATTGATAAGAGGGAAGAGAAAAATTCTTCGAGAATCTTTTCTGGGTTTAAAATTTCCCATAACTAATATGCAATATGCATTAAGAATCTCAACTTGGGCAGGGTTTCTATTATAACTTTGGATTTTAGAAATGCTGGAGAACATATACCAATATCCAATATTGACCCCTTTTGAAGATCATTCATCTTGCAACTTGTTGTTTGATAAGATAAGCAGGTTTGAATGGTTTCCCAGGTGATGCAACCAGTTGAAAGAAACTGGAAAGAAATATGCATTTTTCATTTGCTTTATCATCTATCTTATCTGTCTTTCATCCATTTCTCACTCTTCCACTGCTTTTTGGTAATAATATTCTTATTCCTTTGTTGCATGCTATTTATTTATCAGAGATGATGTTCTTCACTAAAAGTAAAAGGCAGCCTATATATATTCTATTGACTGAAGAGAATATGCCTATGCTATGAATTGTGAGTTTTCATTTTTGCCATTATAGTTGTCCAACTCACCATCTCTTTCATGTTTATAATCATGCAAAGTAGAAAGTTTTACCACTTTCTTTTTCAAAGAAATCAAGAATGGTAAAATAAAGAAAAGGCTTCACCTTTTTTTTTTTTTTTTGTTGCCATTAAGATTAGTATCTGAAGGTTTGAACCTTGAAAGAAACAAAATTTTAGATCTCTCTTGTATTTGTGACGGGAATACGATTGCTATTTTTTTCATAGGACATTATTAATGAGTATACTCGTTTTTTGAACAAAAATCAATTGGGAAAGAGAGAATCTCCAGCAACTCGTCATTTTTTATAGAATCTCCATTTCTTTCACCAAGTGATTAAAAATGAATGGGAATTGGATAATAAAAATTCCTCTATGATTAATTGATTATGAGTTTTATTTATTTATTTATATTTATTTTATATATTTATTTATTATTATTTTTTAATGTCAATAATTTCTAATGATGATGAGCCTAATTCCTCACATTTCTCACGTGTTTGTCAAAGCACTTTCTGGGCATATTAAACCTTAATTTTTTTTTTCTTTCTTTCTTTTGAAAATCCACAACAATACTACCACGAGGCATTATGATGTGCCAGAGAGTTTGCTTGCTTTGTTTGAGACACAATAAAACAATGAGCACCATAAAAGGAGAAAAGAAATAATCATCTTTAGAAAGTTATGTGCTCATTTCATGTGGATGGTAAAAAAGTGATTTTAAGATGAGCTGCATTTGGTCCCAATTAATTTCTCTTGTGTTTTAATATGCGATAATTGATATTGATTTACCACCTAGATTTGGCTTCTAGAAATCCTAGGAACCAGCTTAGCGAACCTAAGTTCGAAATTGGAGCCCCTTACCAAACCCTACAATTATTGGGACCATTTCTGATAAAACCTCATTGGTACCTAATTAAATTTGGTTTCATAATAAATTAAGAACATATCCAATATAGCAGTGACTTGCATTGAAACAAATAATGACATGCTTTTTCTGTGTCATAAAAATATCATTGACAGACAATCAACTCAAAGTTTGGTCTCCAATATTTCACCGTCAAGACACTTACTTTTTACTTGCTTTTTAATGACTCCAGGGCCGGCCCTGGGCTTTAATAGGAGGGGCGGCCGTCCCAAACCTCTTTATATTTGCATGATTTCAGTATTAGTTTAGGGGCCTGGGGCCTAATTTTGTTTTATTTTAGTTCATAAAAGACCCAAATTCTATTTTGAGTATTAGTTTAAAAAAAGTCCATATGATAAAGCATTAAGGCCAACAATTTAAGTTGCATGTTCTAAAACTAGAATACTTTGATTTGCAATCTTACATGATTAGTTCTAGTTTCCATAGAATACAGTGATCATATGTTCTATGTTGCATGTGTTTACATCATTTGCACTACACTTAGATCAATTGTCTTGTAATAGATGGAAGTCTCTTGTTGGATTGTGATTTTTCAATATTGACCAGGAAGTCTTAGCTAGGAGTGTGAGGCTTCGATTAGTCAAGCAAGGAAGACTTGTCTAGGAGTGAGAGGCTCCGGTTAGACAAGCAAACAAGACTTGGCTAGGATTGTGAGAATCTGGTTAGTCAAGCGGAAATCTTCCTAGAGACTTGTGGATAATTTCGGTTAGGAAGTTGTTTTATAGAGGCATGCGATCTGTCTTAGTTAGAAAGTGGAGACTGATACTCGCTTTTTGTATCGTTATCAAATTACGAATTCAAAAGATATTTATAAGAAATTCCTACTCAATGGGCTCTAAAGTTTGAAAACAAGTAAAGTGGTAAGCGAGGGTATCATCCACATGGAGGTGTCATTAGTCGATCGTTTCACATTTTAGTGATTATTGAAAGCAATGTAAATGGGTACATGGAAAAGGTGAGAGTGGTGTGTGTGTTGTGTAAGCATGGCAGGTGTGTGTGTGAGAGAAAATGCAAAATAAAGATAAAATAGATGAGAGAATATTGAGGGGTGAGAATGGTGATTAAAGAGATAAATGTAACTAGGTGTTTGCCTTTCTAAATTACACTATTCCTAATTACATTAATCTACTCCTAAAAGCAAACACCTTAAGTTACTAAAATAAGTGGTTAAGAGAGATGTAGACAATGTATACACAAGGTACTCATGTACACACAAAACATTTGTGCCACCTATAGTCAGCAACCGTATAAAACACCTAAGATTGGGTTCAACCTTTATGTGTGGATCAAGCCAAACTCAACTACACAACTACAAGGTTGGTTTATGAGAGAATCTCCTCAATCACTAAACTCTCTACTACACAATTATAAGGTTGGTTTATGAGAGAATTTCCCCTTTAAGCACAAGCATAAATATGAGAGGATCAACCATCGATCGCTACTCACGTGTCACGTGCAAGCAACAACCAATGGTAGCATTAAGCAAAACGAACCCCTCATTCACTACTCACCGAGGGTATATCGCATGAGCAACGACCAAGGGTCACAAGCACAAAGGTTATAGAACTGAAATCCATAATGACATGGTATATACTAGACTTGACAAGGTTCCGGTTTGAACCGTGGAACCGGAACTGAAAAAACCAAATCCTGAACCTGAACCTGAACCTGAACCTGAACCTGTACCTGAACCTGGGGAGGCCGAGGCCGAGGCCGGTTCCGGTTCTCAATTTTGAAGAACCGCCCGATTTGAATCGAACTGGAACCAGCAGTTCCGGTTTGGTTCAAACCGGGCAGTTCGGTTCAAACCGGGCGGTTCCAACATTAATTTTTTTTTAATTGGTTGAAAATTGACTTTCCAGCCACCCTATCGCCTATCCCTTATTCCCTATGTCCATATCTCAACCAATCTCTTTCACTTTATTAATCTATTTTCTCTCATTTCTTTCTTCAATCTTAGATCTTGCATTTCTCTCTTTAACTCTTCATTCTCTCTCTCTCTCTCTCTTTCTTTCTTCAATCTCATATATCTCTTTTTTTTTTCTTCTTAAAATCGGTTTCATCCCGTCATTATCTTGCCGATCTCCTTCGATCTCTTCACCGACGACCGATCTCCTTCAATCTCTTCGCCAATCTTCATCTGCTTTCATTGTTCCACTACTTCCATCTCTGATCTATTCTTTCTCTCTCTCTCTCTTCGATCTCCTCCCTCTAATGCCAAAAAGCTTTGCAAATTTAAATAGAAATTGTTGGATGTATTTGGAGTTGTTGATTTTTTGATTTTGGGTGGTAGTGGTGAGATTTCAGTCAAATGAGTGTGGTGAGTGGTGACTAATTTGGTTGGTTTGGGGGTTTTTTTTTTTAAAAGGTTCAGAACCGCTGGTTCCTTTGGAACCAGAATCGAAACCAGAACCGGTATAGGACGGTTCCGGTTTCACCTAACTAAGGAACCAGAATCAAAACCGGCAGTTCCTAACCGAAACCGAAACTGAAACTGAAACTGAAACCGAAACCGAAACCGGAACCAGAATCTGAACTGAAATCAGAATTGGAATCGGAATTGGAATCGGAATCGGAATCGGAATCGGAATCGGAATCGAACCGGAATAGAAACCGAACCGTGTCAAGTCTAGTATATACTCATCATGAATTCATGAATTTCACCCAAACAATTGAGAGCATAATCAAGGCCAAGAGTTGATATACCTACCTAGCCCTAATTCTCAAACACTCAAATCAATTCAAAACATGCACTTTGGATTATCAATCAACACACACACACAATCATGGGATATTTAATTAAACTACTCCTAAATTATATTAATCTACTCTTAATCCCAATCATGAACTGATGTGTAAAATCGTGTTATAAAAACGTAACTCGCAAGTGCACGAATCGTGAGATAAATACAACAGCAAGTAGGGATCATTCTCACGAGGAAAAGTGAATTATTGATTAAACTAATTTTAATTAAAGCTAAGCAAGTAACTGATTGCCGTGAATGTGACAGTTCTATAAACTGTCGTAATGAATATGACGTACGATTTTTTACCCTTCGCAAGTATATAGATCGTTAGACGTGTATAGGGCTACGAGTATAGGTTTCGTTCCCACAAGGAGGTATGGTACCCTAAACTTGATTCTAGTCTTATATGATCTATACAATATATACACTAATTACATGTGCATGAAAAGTAAAGGGAGGATGATTGCAAGGTATCTAACTAGCTAATGGCTAAGATTATTCTAAGATGACAATTATCTAAATTACACTAAATTACACTAAATTAACTAAATCAATACTAACTAACAAAATTAACTAACTCATGCATGGTCATGCAAGAGTGAGGATTGGATATGAAAATGCTAGGAATTGATGTTCATGCAATTAATCCAATTCCTAGTTGACGGCAAAAATATGCTTACAAGATTGGTTTTCACCAGTCTAAACTAGGATAAAGACACATACATAAGTGGTCATTCATGCATGATATTGAGGTCTCAACTAGTCTAAATCCATTACATATCAATTAATTGGTTAATCAATTAACATGTATAAATTAAGCACAAGCAAATAAACACATCAACAAAATATTGAACTTTATTACAATCTCACCAAAATCCCAACATAAACATATAGTTACAACAACAAGCAAAGTAAGAAAAGGAGATAAAGAAGACAACAAACACTTGGTAAAGTCCTCAAGCTAGCTCAACTTCTCCTTGACTTTCCACAGGTTGGAAACAATTGTGGCTTAGTGAGTTCCTAGGTATTCTAAGGTATTTCTAAGGTATTTAGGTAATTTGTTGGATATTAGAGATTGTGTTTTTGTGCACAAAAGAGGTATATTCATAGAGGAAGAGATTCAGCAAGGTTTGGACGTGGAAAAGACCATAAAATCCCATTGAAACACCATGCTCGTAGGTTCATGCTCTCCGACGAAACTCGTGGTTGAAAATGGAAGTTGGCCACGAGTTTGGCACCTTCTAGTTCGCTGGTTCTTTGCCTCAACATGAAACCGTGGATTTCTAGCGGGTTTGAACGTGTTGGATGCGTGAAAGAAGCCACTAAACCAAGCTTGCATGCTTGCATTTCCATGGAGGTTGGAGGTCATGGAGGTGTGGGAAACCTTATGCATGGGATGCTTAAAACGGCTCCATTGGGACTGCCGGAATGTGGGTTTCCAATCTGGGTGGAACGGCACCAGAAAAATGGCCAAAAAACGATTGGAACGAGTCGGGTCAACAGCCGGGTCAAGCGAGTCGTCGAGTCTGGTTGGGTCACACAGGTTTGTCGGGTCACACAGGTCCGTAGGATGCATTCTCTTCACATATCTCACTTGCACACCTTTGATGGTTTGTATTATGTAATTAGTGTGTCATGTAATTCGTTTTCAGAAGATTTTTCAGAAACTTTCGCGTTTGCACGTTGGTGTGCTTGGTTGAGGACCAAGATAGCCTTCAGAGAATGCTCTTGGCTTATCCTTTGGTTTCACCACATTTGGTGAAACAACAGTTATGATCGGCGGCCTAGACCGCCGAATGAAACCACAGTCTATTCCAGAGGGTTTTGGAATGGATCTGTGGTTATGATTGGCAGCTGACGAATACGTTTTTTCACTGTTAGAAAGATCATACGTCAAAACAATTTATAAAACCTATGCAATGCGCTCACAAGTATAAAAACGAGTAAAGCTGTAAGCACGAGTGTCATCCACAAGGATCAAGGTAGCGGTGACTAGATTAGGATTAATATCACTAGTGTGCATAAAAGTCAAAGGAAATGATTGGTTGTGTGTAATGTGAATTAACGCAAACTAGGAATGCAATGATTAAAAATGAATGCGAATGAAGCGATATGACTAAGGAGTTGATGGACTCGTAAGCGAACACCGGGCAATGCAACAAACTCTCATTTAAGCACATTTTGACAAAGGTAACCAACCTAGGGTATATAGAATTGGTTATTTATCTCTAGAACGCGGTCAACCTAAGGTGTATAGCGATGGCCTCCTACTAGCAATTAATCCCTCCTAAGCAACCAACTATGGCTAGTCGCTCAATTGGGATTCTAACCATGAAAGCTCATCTATCTAACTATAGCTCAACCTATTTCTAACATAGCCATCCTAGGGTGTATAGTGATGACTTCTAATTCACAAGTGGCCACCCTAGGGTGTATAGCGGAGGCCACTCATTTTTAAGATTGGATGAAGCTCAAGGTTATTCAATCGAGTTCTACTTAAAGGTTAGTTCTCATAAAACCACTAAAGTAGCCAACCTAGGGTGTATAGCGAAGGCTTCTAATCCTCTCACAAGGCCGACCTAGGGTGTATAGTGAAGGTCACTTGATCGAGGTTAGATTAAGACCGCGGTTCTTCAGCCGGGATTTCTAGAAAATCCTTCCATGCAAATAGAGCAAGAGACAACAAAAAGGTGCACACCTAGTTGCCTACTCAAGTAATTCAAATCAACATGCTAAGATGGTGGATCCAAGCAAATCAATATTGGAAAGCAATTAAAGCAATAGAATAGAACATAGATGACAAAGCCGTTTGTGTATGTAAATCCACTTGTCAAAAATAATTTATAAACCTCACAAAAGCCCTAAATGATATGAAAGCACAAGTATGATGGTAATTGGGGTATCGTCCACAAGGATCGTATTTAGCTAAAACTAATTAGAACCTAAGTAATATTAATGCAATAAAAGTAAATGGTTTATGTTGTGAAAATGTGAATGAGCAAACACTAAAAAATTACACTAGAAAAGTAGCTAAAAATGAAATGCGAATGGATGTAGATAGAAATGATGGAAACTTAGGAATTGATGGACTAGTAAGCTAATATTGGGCAATTGCATACAACACAAAAATACACTCGTTTTAACAATCGTAGCAAACCTAGGATGTATAGAGGTGGCTTTTTATCTCTAGCAAGGGGTAACATAGGATGTATAGAATTGGCCCCCTACTAGCGATCGATCTTTTCTGAGTGATCAACCAAGGGTGTATAGAGTTAGCTGCTCATTTCAGATCCTTACCATGAATGCTCACTATCTAAAAAGGGCTTTACCAAGAACGAAGGTAGCCAACCTAGGGTGTATAGAGGAGGCTTCTAATCCTCTCACAAGAGTCATCCTAGGGTGTATAGTGACGGACTCCCGTTTTAGGTTAGGAGAAGAACTTGGTCATTGAGCCGAGATTCCGAAAATCCCATCTATTGGCATAATAAATAAACAACCTAATAGAGTGTATATCAAGTTGTCTACACAAATAGAATCCAATATTAACTTGCAAAGAGAGTGTATCAAAGATAAGTAAATCAATGAAGACATTCATACTCATGAATAGAACTAAGAAAGATAGAAATATGAATCAAATAGTGTTTATATACAAAAAACCCAACATCAAAACAAACGAATCCATCAACCCCTTAAAGGGGATTTAACTACTCATTACAATAATGAAAATAAGAGAAAGGATGAAGAAATAACCCATGGAGATCATCTCCTTCCTTCAAGTTCCCTTAAGATGAGTAGATTGTGAATGAAATGAGAAGAAATGTATTCTTAGATTTAGATTACAATTTTTGAGTTTTTCTAAGTGTCAAAGCTCTTTAAAAATGAAACAACACTTTCTATTTGTACTTCCTACGAAATAGGGTACAAAACTGTTGTAAAACGACACTGGATCGTGTCGGAGTGCGGGTGAGAGTGCGGTTCAAGGACCTGCACTCACCTGCACTTAGTGAGTTCTTCAATTTCTAGCTCTCTGGAAAGGGATAGAGTGCGGGTGAGCGTGTGGTTGGATGACTTGCACTCACCCGCACTCTATTAAGTCTTCAGTTGTCAGGTCTTGGGCCTAGGCAAGCGTGCGAGTGATAGTGCGGGTGGCTGACCCGCACTCACTCGCACTTTATCCTTCCTTCAGAAGTCTGATCTCTGGTTTTAGAGATAGTGTGGTTGGGAGTGCAGTTGGGACCCGTATTTTGTTGCCATTTGTCCAACTTTTCGCCTTTTTTTGTCCCTTTTTCTTCTGAAAGACCCGGGACACACCCTAAGCACCGAAAATAGATAAACGCCTGCAATAACGAACATATAGCCCATAAGTGACACTAAAACGCAAGAAAAAGACACAAATGATATGGATTTGAGGGCCAAAATGTACAACATATTTGGCGTGATCAAATACCCCCAAACCAAACCTTTGCTCATCCTCGAGCAAAACAAAGACAAAACAAATTAAAACAGACTAAAACCGACTTGAACGACAAACTTCCTAGACTCCTAAGCAATAATTTCAAAAAGGCCGCAAGTCCAACTAGTAATGTGATACTCTAATGCGTGATCAAGATAAGTAAACATATGCATGTTATCTAAAGCAACTTGGAGTACCAAAAGGACACTTGCATGACACGAATCCCACACCTATAGGTACTCATGCATCTGGGACTACTCACTCCCACACTTTGTGCATAATTCGCTTCAATTCTACGGCTTGCGTTGATTCTCTCTTCTTTTTCCGCTCAGAGTCCTAGGATCCACACACACATATATGTAAAGATGAATGATGCATAGACTTTTAAGCAATGTCTATCTTAGGAAAGGACCACTGTGCCATGTATGCGAAAAGATCATGTGTCAACCTACATTCCCAATTTAGACATATGATGGATTAAAAAGGGCTTTTCTTTGGTTGAAACGTGGCTGTGGGGTTTTATGAGGTAAAACAAAGATTGGTTAATTAGGAATTCAAAATTACCAATCATGCTAGAATGGTCCACACACCCATACAATGCTCTTTTAATTTGGTCATTCGCTCACTAGCGTTTTAGGTATTATTTACCCCCATTTGTGCTCCTTAAGTTGTACTCTACTTTGTGAGTACTTGACATTAAATAATTCAAAAATCATTCATTTATTTATTTATTTTTCTTTTGAGTTGCCCAAATTTTTTTTTCTTATTTTGCAATTCAAGGCTTTGGGTAATTTTATGTTCTTAGCCGTTTACTTAGCACATTAGCTTACACATTTTCTCTTTGCACACTTTCTTTGTCAATTAGAGCATAATGTCTTTCATTACCACCATTACACATCCTAACATGATTAACAACAAAGGTAGGCATGTGTTTAGGCTATTAGGTATATGGTTATACGTGGTTCTAAATGAAAGATTAGTGTTTGGCCTCAAGTTAGGCTTGTGAGCACACAATATGGATAGCAAAATGTTTATGCTTATAATAGGTAATTAAGTACGCACACATTGCCTAATGTCATCTCTACAACCATCTATCAAGGGAATGAATGCATCCATCAAGCAATTCACTAATTATATGCATGTCCTATAGCACGTGACATAAAGACAAGAAGAGTGTTTAAGATAATCAATACTAACACCGAAATGCACAATTTAAAGGTTTGTGTTTGTGATCTCACGGTAATCTCTACTATTAGAACAAGGCTTGAAAGCGCCGAATCCCCTCAACTTTACACCAGGGATGGGACAAACCCATGAAAGTGCAAGCGTAACCTAAAATGACACCAAGCTACATCACAAGATTAACACGCATACAAGAACTCATCACAAGCACAAGCTAAAAGCATCACATATGTTAATGAAAAATTATCACTGGGAAAAATCTCCAAATAACAACTTTAAGGACCAAGATCGAGATAGATCCTAGTCGGAGGGGTATCACGTGGTTTGACACCGACAAGACTTCTGTCAAAGCAAAATAAAGCTGATATAAGAAAAGATTATCTGGTGCAATTTTATTGATGAAAATATGCATACAACTGATGAAATTAGGGTGATGGCGATATGTGACGGTATTCTAGGTCTCTGTTAGGTGATGGAGATAGCATGCTTGTGCCTGTCGATAAGTAGAATTGAAAACGAATATAAGGTTTGGGGAGGCCAATTTCTCCTCCTTTTTTAGATGAATATAATGTCGTATATGTAAGTGCCTCTTTTTGATTGACTTAATTTCGTTGACAAAACCACAATGGGGTTCAAATATGTAAGGGTAGCTTAGGATTGAAGAAATCCTCATCAAATGTTAAAGGACCTCATTGTGGGTATTAAGAGCTTTAAGGAAGGTAGATTACTTGTCTTGACTTCTAATTGAAGAGATCTAGTTGCACACACAAACTCTTTAGCATTCTTGTGTGTTTATTGCATTTTGAGTGTATGTTGTCACATTTCACACTTGCACAAATTTTTCTATGCATGATTGTGTTTAAGTGCAGTGTACGCTTTGAGCCTGTCGTCATGCGCCAGACCAGCTCACACACCAGCGCAACCTTGGCAGAGGCTGTGCGTTGGTCGTGCGCTGGACGTCATGCACACACACCAACGTAACCTTGGCAGAGGTTGTGCGCTGGTCGTGCGTTGGATGTCATGCGCACACACCAGCGCAACCTTGGCAGAGGTTGTGCGTTGGACGTCATGCGCAACTCACCAGCGCAAGTCTTTCCAGAGGTTGTGCGCATGACGACCAGCGTAAAACCATCGCAATTGACGGGAATTTGAACCATTTTTTCAAAACGACCTCACTTTACTTGGATCATATATATATATATATATACTTTGACAGCCTTGGGTCATTTTTTAGAGCAAAAATTACACCTTTCAAGAACCAAAAAAAGTGTCTTCAAACACAAATCACCAAGACTTGATTTTTAATCATCCAAAACACCAATACCCTTCATCTTTCATGATTCATACATCATCTAGCATGGGTTAGGTATGATTTCTTTTGGTTTCTTTTCTTTGCTCACATGACTTGTAGTTAGAACATTTTTGCATCTCTTCACATGTTCTTGCTATACAAGATTGCATCTTTATTACTTGGCTAGTCTCAAGATTGCTGCTTTATGACTTGAATAGTTTCAAGATAGTTTCTTTATTGTGTTTTGTGTGTTGGTTGTGGTAGATATTGCATATAGGACCTTGTTTGCTTATTTAGCTATGTTTTATGCATGTCATATAGTAAAATGATATCTAAGAATGTCTAACATGTACATCCATGCCTAGATAAGTTTAGTGTCTAACCTTGCATTTTAGCTTCTTGAATATTGCATATATTCACCTTAGGTTGTTTTTATCTCTTCTCTTTGGAGACAAGTCTTGTATTTACCATTTGGTAGTTTGCAAGCAAGGGACTAGAGTCACTATTAAAGGCCCGCGGGTAGCAAAGACGGATTAGTAATCTTGGGTATGATGTGGTTGTTAGGATTATGCTCAATAGCAAGAGTGTAATGTTGTAATTAACAATCTTTTTCATATTAATAAAGTGATTTATGGTTTAACAAATCGTATAGCATTTATAGTTTGTATTATAATTGTCAAAGTAAATAATCATAAGGTCTAAAGACTATGGGAAAAGAAGAATTGTTCGTACATCTGGATATGTATGTGGTAGACACAATTCTTTAGTTAGTCTTGAATATTGTTCACAACTTAAGTTAAAGGTTGGGCACCTTTATCTTGTTAAAGTTGTAGAATTCTTTTGCTAGCATTTGAGTGGGATCAAATGAGATATGATGAGTCTAAAATCATCGGAGTGTCTTCGAGCAAAAGGATCTAGTGCACTGGGTGCATTGAACTGGATCACAATGAAAAGCTTTATCTAAAACCGTCAATAGATAATAGTCTTTTCATTATCAGGACAATCGGAGAGTCTATCTTAATCCTGAGATAAATGATGGACTTATGGTTGCAAGTGATATCATTTGAGTTATCAATGAGTACGATTATATCGCATAGTCTATCCTCAATAGTTTGGTGATATTCATTTGTTAATCGATAGAGAACTTCATTTATAGATATGGACATCGTGACTCCATTTAATTAAATGAGAGTATAATATCATCATATGGATGTTTTGAGGTAATTGGATATTAAATCTCAACGTTGAGTTTTCAATAGTGTCTATTGAAAACATGGCTTCTGGACAAGTCAAAATATCCAAGTTCAAAACGTGGTCATATGAGTAAATATTGTAACTTGGAGAGTTATAGGCGGTCTATGAACTCTTGGCGATTACTGATATTAATCACGAGGATACACTATCTCCAATATGATTGTCTAGGGTATGAATGAGGAGCATCTTCCTTTTCTATCTTTATTTAAGAGTTCAGTTTTAGCTCTTTAGTGGAATGAGTTAAAATTAATGGATCGGACCTAAGTGAATCATTTGTTGATTGTGATTAGGTTATGTCTATTGAAGCTTAAATTTAGATGGCCCGCCAAGATCCCCAATCCACACGGACTTGCATGGATCACTTGATATATTCTACCGGACCAATTTAAGGGTCCATCTAGAATTGCATTTAATATATTAAGAATATAATTTGCACATTATTTAAGTAATGGGCTGCTCAATTATATTAATATATTAATGAAAGACATGTGGGCTTGTTTCTTTTAGTAAGAATGGGTCTGGTTCACATGTGGGCTTTTTTATTTAAAGTCCAATGGATTAAATGAAATAGGAAAATAATATTAGGCCCATCTTATATATAAGTGGGGCGGCTAGGTTAAGGTTTTGACCTAAAAATATTATTTTGTTTCATTTGTTTTAATTAAATAAGAATTAATTGATTTATTGATTAATTGTTTAATTAAAGAAACAAATCTTTCCTAAAAGTAAAAGACTTGTTTGATAAGTAAATAAATAAATTAGTATTATTTATTTAATCAAATAAGGAGTCTTTTTTTTTTATTTAGTCAAATAAAAGAATAAAAATAAAAGAGTTGGATTAGAGTTTGAAGTCTATAAAGTTAAAAAGAATTAGGGTTGAATCTTAGTCACCATATATAAGTGACATGATGAAATTCGGCCAACCCTAATTAGATACTACATAGAATTCGGCAACCCTAAAGGAAAAAGAAGAAAAATTCGGCCAACCTATATATATGTTCTTATAGGGTTCGGCCACATCAATTAATTGGTGCTTGAGTTTTTATTTTCTTTCTTCTTCTTCTTAATTCTAAGAGAGTTTTTATTCTAGAGAGACAAAAAAGGAGTGAAAAATTATTCTTTGATAGTATACAATTGCTTAAACATCAATAAGCTTGTGTATACGATATCGATCTAGGTTCACGCGAGTTTCGATCATAAGATTGTGAACTCAAAAGTGACCGGAATAATTTTGACATTCTTTTGATTGTTTTGTGACTAACAAAGAAAAGAAAGTATTTGTTTGGTTCATTCACAGGTTTGCAATTCAAAGGAAAGGAAGACCACGCTCCTAGGTGATCCACGTTCGTGCTCGGATTGAAGGTCTTGCGGATTACCATCGACGTAAGTCAATCGGATCACGCGACAAGAGGTAATTTACTTTTGTTGATATATATGCATGTTTATTGATTAAAAGGGTTTAAGGTTCATAAAGGAAAATTTTCAAAAGTCACTAAATCGTCTTTAGTATCGCTTCCGCTGCGTGTAACACTTTTATTTGTTTATTTTTCTCTACAGTGGTCAACCTAGATTGTAATCGTATTTGTAAATAGTGGATACGAGGTTCTTGTGTGGCCTACATAACAGGCCGTGGTTTTTTTCCCTTGTGGGTTTCCACGTAAAAATTCGTGTTATTTATTTTCCGCATCTTTCTATTGATAGTTATTTTGACTAGTTAGGGGTTATTTTTTTATATTGTCAAAATCGCGAATATTTGGTAATTAATTTGTGTATTAATCTATTAACCCCCCCTCTAGATTAATTAGGCTTATTATAGATTCATTTTCAATTGGTATCAGAGCGGGTTCCTTAACATACTTAGGAGATCCTTGCTCTTGTTAGAGTCTATTACATTTGTTTGCATTTTCCTTATGCCTTGTGTGCCTTGCTTGTTTGTTTGCATTGATATCATTCTCACCCAAAAAGAATGAGTGGAAATGGGATTAGAGGCGAGGGTGCTTCTAGTACAAGACCTCTCTTGCTCACCGGAGTGAAATATGCATCATGGAAGGGCAAAACGGAAGCATATGTGTGTCAAATTCATGACCGTACGTGGATGGCGATTGAAGATGGGTACACACCACCTATGATGACTCCTATGGGAGGTGGAGACGAAGTTCTCAAGCCAAAGGCATAGTGGAGTCCCCAAGAGTTTGAGGCTTCAAAATGGAACAACAAAGCCATGCATGCAATCCTATGTGTCATGGATGACAACCAATACAAACTCATTCAAACTACAAGAATAGGAAATGAAGCTTGGGACATATTGGAGACAGCTCATGAAGGAACCAAAGTGGTCAAGGACTCCAAGCTTCAATTCCTCCAAACACAATTTGAGACCATAAGGATGGAGGAGGATGAGTGCTTCAATGACTTCCAAGTGAAGCTTATGGATATTGTGAATCAAAGTCACCAACTTGGTGATCCTTCTCGGATAGAAGGATCAAGCAAAAGATAATAAGATCGCTTCCCGAGAAATTCGAATCCAAAGTGATAGCATTGGAAGAAAATAGTGACTACTCAAAAATGAAGCCAAGTGAAGTGATAGGAAGACTCTTAGCCTATGAATCAAGGAAGGGTCCTACTACTACTCCTCCAAAGAAGCAAAAGAGCTTGGCTTTGAAGAGCACCAAAGTGGAAAAGGAGGAAGAAGACTCGGATGAAGAAATTGCTTTGATGGCTAAGAAGTTCAAGAAATTTGTGAGCTTTGAGAAGAAGGGTTTTGGCTCTAAGGGAAAGTTTGTGAAGAAGAAGACTTCTTTCAAGAAAGTTTAGCAAACTCAAGAGAAAGACCACAAGAAAGGTGTACAATGCTATAAGTGTAGTGGCTTTGGACATATTGCTTTGGAATATGCAAATTTGAAGAAAAAGAGAGGAAAGGCCATGGCGGTCACTTGGAGTGATAGTGATAACCTAGAAAAGGATGATAAGTCTTTGGATGATGATGAATACCAAGTTGCCAACTTCATTGCCTTTTTGTCCTTTCACAAGAGTAATGAAAGTGTGAGTGACATAGAAGAGAATGACTCAAAATATGAGAGCAACTCCTCAAACTCCTATTTTGAGATCGATGAAGAGATAGACTATGATGACTTTATAAGGTTCTTTGAGAACTCTAGATTGAAGAAGAAGAAGGAGATACAAAAGATAAATGGGGAGAAGCTTGAATTGACTTCCAAGGTTACTTATTTAAGTATGGAAATGAGTAAAGCAAAAGAGATGGAAGAAGGATTGAAGATGGAGTTAGTCTTGGCCAAGAAGAATGAAGAGAGCTTAAGGAAAGAGCTTATGGAAGCAAGAGGGTTGATTGCTAAGATGACTTCCAGAACCGAGAAGCTTAACAAGATGCTATCTTATGGGAAGAGTCCTAGAGACAAGAAAGGGTTAGGATATATGGAAGAAATGGAGACCACACCCTTGAAGAAGACAACCTTTTTCAAAAGCAAAGAGGTTGAAAATGCTCAAACCCTTCAAAAATCAACCAAATAGGTGGAAGTTGGTGAATCCTCAAAGCAAGCTCAAACTAGAGCTCCCACAACCAAGACAACTACAACCAAGACAACCACAACCAAAACCTCCTCAACCAAAACCTCTACAACAAAGGATCCCACAAGCTCAACATGGGGTCTTTCATGCTCAACTTAGAAAACATGCCAACTTGGCTCGACCACAAAGGAAACAGTTGCCCCAACATCCAAGAGCAACTCAAAATAGAAGGAAGCCATAAATGCTTGCACAAGGCTATGGTATGAACTCCTACTCTACTTCTACTTGCCATTTTTGTGGGATTGAAGGCCACAGTAGGCCTAATTGCTTTAAGTATATTAAACTGTGTAGAAGAGAAAACATGATTGAGAAAAATATACTTAGAAGAGCCACAATGTATGCACCTAGGAAAATTAGAGTTAATGGACCAATGGCTCCCATGAATGACCATGTGTCACCTAGGATGAATAGAAATGATGAATATTATTGCTATGTGGCCCAAGTTGCCTTGAAAGCAAATGCCTCAAACACTTGGTACCTTGATAGTGGGTGTTCTAGGCACATGACCGGAAACAAGAGTTTCTTTAAAACTCTTGTGATGGAGGATGGTGGATTCGTCACCTTTGGTGATGGATCTAAGAAAAAGGTCATAGGGAAAGGTAATATATCCATTCCCGGTTTACCTTCCTTGCCCAATGCTCTTTATGTGGATGGCTTGCAAGCCAATCTCATTAGCATATCACATTTGAGTGATGAAGGGCTCTCGGTTATGTTTGGCAAGCTTGATTGCTCTATTCTCAAGGAAAATGGGAAAATTTTGTTGAAAGGCAAGAGATCAAGTGACAATTGTTATTGTCTTGAGTCTAATCTCATCTCTTGTAACTTGTCCTTGTCCTCTAGCGAGCAAGTTGAGGTGTGGCACCAAATATTTGGCCACATGAATTATAGGGACTTGAAAGTCCTTGATAGGTTAAATGTAGTTAGAGGTCTTCCCAAGCTTGGGAAAAAGGTTGAGGGTATTTGTGGACCTTGTCAATAAGGAAAGCAAACCAAGAGTGTGCATAAGAAAGGCAAATATCTCTCCACCAAGGAACCATTGGAGCTTTTCCATATGGACCTTATGGGTCTCATCCAAACTGAAAGCTTAGTGGTAGAAGATACATTTTTATGGTTGTAGATGACTTCTTTAGGTTCACATGGACTTACTTCCTTAGGGAAAAGTCCGAAGCCTTTGAGAAATTCAAAATGCTTTGTGTCAAAATTCAAAATGAGAAAACTTCCCACATTAAAAGGATTAAGAAAATTAGGAGTGATCATGAGAAAGAATTTGAGAATGCTAGCTTAAAAAACTTTTACAATAGTCTAGGCATTTCCCATGAATTGGACTCCTTAACAAAATGGTGTTGTTGAGAGGAAAAATAGAGTCCTTCAAGAGATGGCTCGAGTGATATTGCTTAGCAACAAAGTCCCTAGGAACCTTTGGGCCGAAGCCATCAACACGGCGTGTTATATAGGGAATAGAGTGTTCCTTAGGCCTGGGATTAAACAAACATCCTATGAGTTATGGAAGGGTAGGAAACCCAATGTGAGCTACTTCCACATCTTTGGAAGCAATTGATATATACTAAATGACCGAGATCAACTTGGCAAGTTTGATGCCAAGAGTGATGAGGGTATTTTCATTGGATATGCACTTAATAGCAATGCTTATAGAGTTTTTAATTTAAAGACTCGAGTGTCATGAAATCATTAAATGTTGTCTTTGATGATTGTAGGCCCAAACATGATGACCATGAGGAGGATGTTTGTGAGATAGATGACCTTCCCTTGAAGGAGTGTGGTGAGACTTCAAGTGGTATGAAGTCAAACCAAAATGAAGATGATAAATCTACCTCTTAATAGAGTTTCTCCTTTGGACTCTAGTGAACCCGCTCCTTGGGTAAAGAAACTCCATGATAAAAATGATATCATTGGAGACACTAATGAGGGTGTTATGACTAGGCGTCAAATAACTAATCAAATTAGCTACACTTGTTACACCTCTCAAATAGAACCCAAAAAGGTTGATGAAGCCTTGGAGGATGAGTTTTGGGTTCTTGCCATGCAAGAAAAGCTAAACCAATTCGAAAGGAATGAGGTTTGGAATCTTGTTCCTAGACCTAGAAACACCAATGTCATAGGCACTAAATGGGTGTTTAGGAACAAATCCGATGAGGATGACAACATTGTGCGAAACAAGGCAAGACTTGTTGCACAAGGGTACTCCCAAATTGAGGGTTTTGACTTTGAGGTGACTTTTGCTCCCGTTGCCCGCCTAGAGTCCATAAGGCTTCTCTTATCCATTTCTTGTGTGTACAAGTTCAAATTAAACTAAATGGATGTCAAGAGTGCCTTCCTCAATGGCTTATTGCATGAGGAAGTGTTTGTTGAACAACCCAAGGGGTTTGTGGATCCACACCACCCCTCTCTTGTCTATCGCCTCAAGAAGGCTTTATATGGGTTGAAATAAGCACCGAGGGCTTGGTATGAGCGCATCACTCTTTATCTTGTTGACAATGGCTATTCTAGAGGTAGTGTTGACAAAACTTTGTTCATCAAGTGCACTAAAGATGGGTTATTCATAGCTCAAATTTATGTTGATGATATTGTATTTGGTTCCACCAACAATTTGAAAGTGCAACAATTTGTTGATGTTATGTCTTATGAGTTTGAGATGAGCATGGTTGGTGAACTAAATTACTTCCTAGGCTTGCAAATTAAGCAAATAAGAAACAAAACTCAATTTCCCTATCCACGACCGAAGCAGAATACATTGCCGCCAGTAGTGCTTGCACTCAATTGATGTGGATGAAACAAATGCTAGCCGATTATGGCTTGGAGCAAGGTACTCTTACTTTATTTTGTGACAACATGAGTGCCATCAACATTTCTAAGAATCCCGTCCAACATTCTAGGACAAAGCACATTGACATTAGACACCATTTCATAAGAGAGCTAGTTGAAAACAAAACCATTGCATTGGAACATGTAGGAACAAATGGCCAACTAGCGGATTTGTTTACAAAACCCTTAGACACCTTTAGATTTGGGAACCTTAGTAAGTCTATAGGGATTTGTCACTTGGGTTGAAATGGTTTGTCTTGACTCCATATGGGGAGCTTAAGCAAAGAGAGTAAAGTTTGTCTAGGGTTTTGGCGATCCCCAGACTTTCTTTCTGTTAATGGAGGTGATCTTGTAGGAGCTTTTATTTTCTGAATCCAGTGATTCCTTTTAGGGAGGATTCTAATAAGAGTGGATTCCTTATTCCAATGGATTTCTTGCATGGCAGTGTGGAGTCTACCTTATTATTGGGACATGAACGACCGTGTTTCATCCCTCTAGCTTTGGAGTTTTAAGACTTGTCCGCCTGGACATATAGATTTCGGATTCTGTTAATGTTTCTTATGGTTAACTGGTGAGAGGATCCCTGGAGGTCTTTGGTTCATCTGGGTTCTCATGTACCCCGCCTCTTGCTAGTTTGATGCTTTCCTAGTTAGGTGCTTGGTTGACAGGGTATCCTGACATCGACTGTTCTTGCAGCGGGGTACCTGGCTGAATGTAGATGTAGGGTACTTAGCAGATGTAGTATATGGATGCCTATCTGATGCGGTAACAGGGTATCCTGCCGACGTAATAGCGGGGTACCCTATTGATCTTAGTAGCGGGATACTTGTCTGGTGCAATAGCAGGGTACCTTGCCGAGCTCTGTGATAAAATTCTGAGTAGAACTTCACATCGGGCTACTTAAGGGTTACTAGGATTGCTAGGCTCGCTGGTTTGATCCGAGGGAGGAGGTAGGTATCCAGATTTAATTTAGCATTCTTCTTTCTAAGAGTAGCTAAGCGGTATCTTGGCTTGTGTCTTTTCCTTGTATCTAGGTGGAAAATTCTTCTTTGGTCCTTTGTCGATTTTGGCTGTTAACAGAAGTCCCCCCTGACTTGAAAACTGATGTCTTGTTGGGGTTAGAGTTAGGATTCTACCTTTGCTTGAAGGATTTTAACCTTGCCTTGTCCGCTTATTTTTTATCTGGCTGGGTACCGTTGCTGGAAAGGAAATCCCCTTAAATACGCTGATAATCATTGTATTAGCTACCTGTCAGATGATGATTGGCTTATGAATTTAAAAAACGAGCCGTTTTGGCCCGATTAATGCGAAACCGCTGATGGCACGTCTTCTAAACACGTTGCCAGTCATCCACTCCTCATCAATTCCGATTTCCTTGTGTGTAATCGCCTATCTTTGCCTATAAATAACTAAGCCCTTCCTTCTCATTTCACACTTGCTCTTCAAAAAGAAATTTTCTTGCTAAACCCAGCCTTTCTTCTTCACTCTTTCAAGCTTGCTTCTTCCTTTTTTAATGGCGACTCCACCTAAACCCGTCGACAGCCTTAACGAGCTGTTTGATATTAAAAAAGAGGCTTCAATCGAAAGTACACCCCTTCAACCACGAAAGAGGGGTCTTGAGGAGGGCAACACTGTGGAGCTCCCTTCCGACTCAACGCCACCGGTCTACGAGGAACCCAAGGATTGGGTCGGGCTTTAATAACAAGCCCGACAACCTAGTCGAGCTTGCCGATGAGGAAGTGGAAGAGGACGAAGACGATGACGATGATGATAAGGAAGGAATCCCCATTGGGATACCGCTCAGACGTGTTATCATTCTTCTTTATGAAGACCGTGTCATCATCAACTCTATTTGCACAACAGATACTTTAGCCCACTTGAGGAAGAAGTACCAAATTTCAGATGCCATTACTCTCACCCTTCCACATCGGGGTTATGATATCTATACCCCTGTCAAAGGCGAGGTCCCTATTCATGTAGTGGCTTTCGAATGCGGACTCTGGCTACCTCTCAATCCTACCCTGCATAGATTATTGGTCGCCCTAGGCCTTGCCCCACTATAGATCTCGCCCAGATTTTGGAAGCACCTCATAGGATTTTTAGTGCTCTGGGTAGAGCAATGCGAGATAGATGACATTGTGAGAGAGCCGGGCTATGATGAGATCTTGTATATCTTTCAGGTGGCGGCACTCATGACTGGTCCCAAAGGCCAGTTCTATTTGAGGGCAAAGAATCCCCTGAAATTCATTGTCCTAGGAGCTAATGTAAAGTATCCTCGTTCTTGGCGTGAGGAGTGGGTCGTGGTAGGAGGAGAGTGGGGCAGTTCGGTTGACGTTGACGGAGTCGAGCACCTAGTCCCAATTCAGTTTAGTGGGCAGGAGAAGTGGGGTAAAAGAAAGATCTCCAAGGAATCACAAGGTATCTTGGAGAAAATTCTAGGCCTTATGTTAATGTGAAGTATCCCGTCTCCGATCCTTTGATAGCGGCAGGGTAGATCGATATCTCAAGATCTTCTTAGTTGCCCCACATCAGTAGCTCCCTACATCTCACTTCTTTTTACTTGATAAATTTAGATTTGTATACTGACTGATTTTATAGTTTTTGCAGCCTCTCATTCTGCCATGTATCCATCGGTTATCCTTCCAGCTGTACCCCTTGTTTCATCATCTCCTTCTTCTGTTTCTCTTACTGCTAATGTTGGCATCTCTCTTGGGTCTAGCCGGCCTACTGACACTCCTCCTTTGACCCCAGCTAAGTCTCGAACAAGTCTTCCAGCTAAGCTTTCTACCCCGCCTACAACATGCTCTCCTTTGAGTGAGATTTCTGCCGGGGCCTCTAGGGAAGTATCCCAGGACAAATCCAAAGGTAGGCCCTAGCCACTTCTTCTATGAAACCTGTTGATCATTCTCCTGTAAATCCTCTTCATCCTCCACCTATTGTACCTTTCAGGAGACAACTCAAGATAGACAGGGCAAAGAAAGCTGGTACCTCGGTGACTCCCCCCGTTGACCAACCTTCACGCTCTCAAACATGTGATAAGAATTTGGATGAGGTTGTAGCCTGCCTCTTGAAGGTGTGCTCTAGTGGCAGTATGCAAGTTAAGACTTCAATGTCTTGGGACATCATGGTCTCTAAAGGAGCTTCCCTTCTTACCGAGGTATAACCTTCAGCTTTTCTTTTTACTTTGCGAAGTCGGGGTATGGTACTAACCCTCCTTTCTTTTCTTCTAGGCTTTTAGATTTACTGTGGCCATGGAAAAATAGGTGAATGTTTTTAGGGAGGCAGTTATCTCTACCCAGGCAAAATTGGAGGATACTAGACAAGAGTTGGCTCAGTCTGAAACAAGCATCGAATTCCTAAGCAGATTGGTGATTGAGGCGGAGAAGGCAAGAGACAAAGCCTTAGCGGACTCGGATCAGCTAGAACAGGCTCTCGACATAAAGACTCTTAGATCGCTACGCCGTCGAGAAGAAAGGGATAGCTTGAAGAGCGAAAAAGTCTTACTCCGTGATGAAAATCAACTCCTGCGGGGTTTGATAAGGAACTTAGAGGTGAAGATAGATTATGCCTTTGAATATGGATATTTTTATGCCTTCTATGAAGTTGCCAAAACCGTCCCTCCTCCTTTTGATTTGATGGCCTCTCTCGGATGAGATCGGGAGCAAATTGAAGCAAGAGTCGCCCAACTTTCAAGGTCTACCCCGGTCCATTCGGATCCCCTTATGTCTGCTGCTGTTTTCTATCCCTTTATTCTTCAGGGACCTACCCTGTCTGTTGTGGGCCAGACAGATGAAGGCATAACATCAGAGTTCGAGCTTCCAACCCCGCAAGATGGTAGGCCGTAGGAGACTGAGGATCTTGCAGAGGCCATGATTGAGTTAGCTAAGGGGGGAAGGAGTTCCTGCTACGTTTGGGGTACGAGAGATTGAAGGAGTTCAAGCTGAGGCAATCATCGAGGCAGCTGATGGTACGGGCGAGGTAGACCAGGGCTTGGAGGTGGTGGGGGAGCAGGGTGATGCATGATTTGTTTGTTTTACTTTTTACCTTTTTCCTTTATGTAGCCCGTAATTAGGGGTTGGGCTCCCTGTCAGTCCAATAAAAGATTTTTATTTGTCGAAACAAATCATTTCTCGATTGCTCTTCTGATTTAGAAAGAAATTAACTTAGAAAAATCTGGAATAAGGAAAAATCTTGACTTAGGAGAAATCCCGACTTGGGGGAAATCCTGCAGCTATCGCACTTGTAAACGAATGAAACTAAATTTGGAGACCTACTCCTTGATCGGGATACTTGATAGCCATATAACAATCTTTGTACCTTATCGTTGTAAAAACCAATGGGATCTAGCAAGTGAACACGTCCCTTTCTTTAATCGGTTTTTAATGAGTATGTAGCAGTTTGAGGTTCTGGATACCCCGATTGATAATCAAGCTTGCTTCAGCTATAAGTGTTTTCAGAAGAAGCAAGTCATCAGGTACCTTGGTAAGGTATCCTATTTCCTCTGATATTCTGTCTCGATAGGCAGTTCAGATTGCTTTAGAATCAGGCTTTTCGGAGGTGGGTATACCCTGACAGAGGTAGCTGAAGTGCCCATAAGGTCATTTCTTCTTGGAGAGATGGAGAAGTAAGGTATCGAGTACCCTAGTGAAGTATCCTGATCCTTATGCTGGTCTGTCCTGGTAGGTAACTTGGGCCACTTTAGCACCAGGCTTCCTAGCAGAGGGTATACTGGGCCAAGATAGTAGGAGCGCCCTAAGGCTATTTCCTAGTCTTGAGGATGCGGCGGGCAACTAAAGCCGCTAGTTCGGATCCTTGGTCTGGTGTATCAGATCCTTCTTGGAGGAGCGTATACCCCGACTAAGGTAGCAGGAGCGCCCTAAGGCTATTTTCTGGTCTTAAGGATATGGTAGGCAACTAAGGCTACGAGTCCGGGTCCTTAGTCTGATAATCCAGAATCTTCTTGGAGAAGGGTATACCCCGACCAAGGCAGCAGAAGCGCAATAAGTCTATTTCCTGGTCTTGAGGCGATTCAGTAATGGTGAAAATTATCTGTTATGGTAAGCAACTTAGGCCACTTTAGCACCAAACTTCTCGAAATAGGGTATACCCCGACCAAGGCAGCAAGATGAGCTATAGAAGAATTATGTAGGGGAGCTTGCAGAGTGATTATTGGAGAATCATGTAGGAGAGATAACTGACTTTATTGAATATTTCCAAGTAGTACAATATAAAATCGGGGTGTGTATTCCAGCCGATATAAATTGAATTCCTAAGGGTAGAACTTCCTAGGTGATCAGCATTCCATGTGTGATCTACTAGGTATCCCTCTAGGTCTTCCAGCTTGTAGGTGTTACCCCGGAGCATTGCTTTAATCAAGTAGGGGTCTTCCCAGTTAGGGGCTAGTACCCCGTCGGACCTTTTTCGTGTGCTATAGGTTACCTTTCTGATGACCAAATGTCCTTCTTTGAAATGGCGGATCCTCACTCTCTTGTTGAAGTGTCGGGCTATCTTACTCTGGTATACTGCTACTCTTTCGGCGATCCTGTATTGTTTCTCCTCTAGTAGGTCCAGATTGGCTCTTATCTTAACCTCATTATCTTCTGGTTCATAATTTTGAATCCGGAAAGATATAAGCTTGCGTTCGATGGGTAAGACTGCTTCAATTCTGAATACCAATGAGTAAGGGGTTTCCCCTGTTGTAGTCCTCTTGGTTGTCCTGTACGCCCATAGCACATTGGGTAATTCTTCAACCCATAACCCCTTCTTCTGTTGGAACTTTTTCTTTATGAGCTTCTTAATAGTCTTGTTGGTAGCCTCTACCAACCCATTAGTTTGAGGGTGTGCCACTAATGCAAATCGGAGATCAATGTTTCGATCTCCACAGAATTCTCTAAAGTTGGTGTTATCAAATTGCTTTCCCAGATCTGTTTTAATGGCCATCAGGGCATTGAAGCGGCAAACGATATTCTCTTTAATAAAACTGGTGGTCTTTTCTTCAGTTATCCTGACAAGTGCCTTAGCTTCCACCCAACGGGTTAAGTAGTCTATTGCTACTACTGCATGTTTGGCATGGCCGGGTATAGTAGGAAGTGGGCCGATTAGATCTAGTCCCTAGATAGCAAAGGGGTAAGGTGTACTGATCGAGGAGAGCCTTTCCGGGGGGAGGTGATGGAGGTTTGCTGTCTTCTGGCAAGCCTCGCATGATTGTGCGAACTGTTTTACATCTTGATGTATAGTCGGTTAGAAGTAGCCCATTCTAAGTATCTGGTAGGCTAGTGTCTCGCCTGTTGTATGATTACCATAGTCCCCTGAATTTTCCTCGTTAAGTGTCCAGGTAGCATCATCCGGGGTAAAGGCATCTAAGTAGGGGGAGGGATTTTCCTTTGCGGTAAAGGTATCCATCTACAAGGCAGTACCGGGTAGCGATTCTCTTCATCTTGCGTGCTTGATCTGGATCTGCAGAGAGAGTGTCACTTTAGAGGTAGCCCATTATTGGATCCATCCAACAAGGGAATCGGTTGACTGGTAGGATTTCCACCCCCTTGGCTATGCTGGAACAAGGTATCAGTTGGAGGGGTACCCCTCTTGGTAAGGTATGCCCCTTGCCTGCTGCGATCTTGGCTAGAACAAATGCTCGATGATTTTTCTATCTGGGTATCTATTCCATCCTCATGCCTTTGAATCCCTACATTGCTTATAGGACTTTAGCCAGATATGCTACCATATTGTCACCTTTTGCCTGGTACAACCCTAACACCTGGTTGACTACCAATTGAGAATCACTCTTGACTAGGAGGAAATCGGCCCCTAAGGCTTCTGCTACTCCCATTCCCGCTAGTAAGGCTTCATATTCTACTTCCTTATTAGTAGCCATGAACTCGAACCTGAAGCAGTGACTGTATTCGACCCCCTCTAGGTCTATCACAACTGTTCCTGCTCTGCATCCTGATTGACTTGATGCCATATTTGTGTATAGAATCTAGGTACTATTGTCTTCAAGCCAATTCAGATCGGTCTGATCCGAACTGGGGTCAGGCTTGGTAATTGGGTTCGGATTTGCACTGAACTCCATTACGAAGTCGGCTAGGGCCTGTGCTTTGATCGTGGACATTGGCTTGTATTTGATGTCAAATTGGGTGAGCTCTAGGTCCCATAAAACCAACCTGCCTGATACATTTGGCCTCTAGAGGAATTGTCGTAATAGCTGATCGGTGACTACCACGATAGTGTGTGCCTGAAAATAAGGCCGAAGCTTTCTAGCTGTAGTTACCAAGGCATAGGCGAGCTTTTCCAAGAGGGTATAATTTTTTTCTGACTTGGTGAAAGCACGGCTCACGTAGTACACCGATCTCTGTATTACATCACTGTATTCCTTCACTAAGGCCCCACTAGTGGCAGCTTGTGAGACGGCTAGGTAAAGTTGGAGCTCTTCTCATGTGAGGGGGGGGGGGGGGGGGGGGGGGGGGGGGGGGGGGGGGGGGGGGGGGGGGGGGGGGGGGGGGGGGGGGGGGGGGGGGGCCCCCCCCCCCCCCCCCCCCCCCCCCCCGGCCGTGGGGGAGCGGTAAGTATTCCTTGAGCTTGAAAGCAGCCATTGTTCATCCCACTTTAGCTTCTTTCCCTGCTTGATAATCTTGAAGAATGGGAGACACTTATCGGTGGAACGGGATATGAATCGGTTCAATGCTGCTATTCGGCCTGTCAATCCCTATACATGCTTGAGTGTTGTGGGAGACTTGAGGTCTAGAATGGCCTTGATCTTCTCGGGATTGGCCTCGATTCCTTTTTCATGTACCTTGAACTCTAGGAATTTTCCTGCCGCTACCCCAAAAGCACACTTTGCGGGGTTTAGTCTCATCTGGTTCTTCCTAATTACCTGGAAAGTTTGGCGTAGATCTTCTGGATGTTGCCCAGCCTCCAAAAATTTTGTAATCATATCATCTATGTACACCTCCATGGATCTTCCTGTCTACTGCTTGAATAATTTGTTCACCATACGTTGGTATGTAGCACCTGAATTTTTAAGTCTGAATGGCATTACCTTATAGCAGTAGAGGCCTTGCCCAGTGATGAAGTTGGTCTTGTCTTGTCATGATCTGAGGGATGCATCATGATCTGATTGTATCCCGAGAAGGCATCCATAAAGCTTAGGAGCTTGTTTCCCACGGTAGAATCGATGAGCTGATCGATCTTAGGCAGTGGGAAGCTATCTTTGGGGTAAGCCCGATTGAGATCGGCGTAGTCCTCACACACTCGCCATTTTCCGTTAGATTTGGTTACCATGACCACATTGGCGATCCATTCGGGATATCGGGATTCCCTAATGAACCTGGAGTTTAGGAGTTTGTCCACTTCTTCCTAGATTGCAACGTTTCGTTCGGCGTTGAAATGTCATCGTTTCTGTTTCACTGGTTTGATGGTTGCGTATATTGCTAACATATGAGTGGCCAAGCTAAGAGGAATGCCGGGCATTTCCTCATGGGTCCAAGCAAAAATATCGTTGTATTATTTGAAGAGCTTTATCAAGTCCTCTTTGACTTCGTGATCCAATCCCCCTCCAACTTTTACCACCTTGGTGAGATCTTCTCCCCTGATGGGTATTTTTTCTAACTGATCTGCAGGACGACGGCTGGTCCAACCCCGCTCTTCATCCTCCTGCTCTCCTATGACTATGTCTGGTACCTCTCCTTATTCCGCGTCATAATGACATTGTTCCGGCGTACCGGGGTTTACTTCACTGGCCACATGTGCTCACTGTCTAGCAAGCGCGGTGGGATTGGTAAATACCGCATAGAAATTGCACACTGCCTGTTGATCCCCTCTGACTTCTCCTACTTCTGTTCCCACTGGAAACTTTAGGACGTTATTGTAGACGGATAGTACCCCCCTAATCTTTAAGAGGAAGGGCCTACCTAGAATGGCATTGTAGGCAGACGGGGTATTCACCACGATGAACTCCGTTATCACGTTCTGCTGAAGTGGAGCTTCCCCGACTATCACCGGTAGGATTTTGGATCCCATGGGCATTACAGAGTCCCATGTGAATCCATACAAAAGCGAGGTGCAACTGTTGTAGCAGCAATTCTTCAAGTTAAGTTGCTCATGAGCTTTCTTAAATAGGATATCGATGCTACTTCCAGTATCGATTAAGACACGGTGAACCCGGCAGTTGCCAATCTATATCAAGATTACCATGGGATCATCGTGTGGTTAGACTGTATTGTAGACATCTTCCTCGGTGAAAACAATCTTGGTAGAGCGGGATGGATCTCGGGATCCATTGCTGACCTTGAATATCTCATTATCTGCATTGAGCCTGGGAATCTTTCTTGCGTGGTTCTTCCTTGAATTGTTGGAAGTTCCAGCCAAGGTGGGACCTCCACTAATGGTATGAATCACCTGGATCTGCTGCATCAAATCCTTCTCTCCAACCCTCATTCTATCTGCCGCCTCCGGTATCCTGCTTTGTACTTGTTTCCCTTCCTTGATGCTATTTCGTACCTGCTGTAGAAATTACATCAGTAGGCGTTGTAGGGAAAAATAATAAATAAAAGTGGTAAACGCAGCGGAAGCGATACTAAAAAACGATTTAGTGACTTTTAAAATTTTTCCTTTATGAACCTTAAACCCTTTTAATCAATAAACATGCATATATGTTAACAAAAGTAAATTACCTTTTGTCGCGTGATCCGATTGACTTACGTCGATGGTAATCCGCAAGACCTTCAATCCGAGCACGAACGTGGATCACCTAGGAGCGTGGTCTCCCTTTTCTTTGAATTGCAAACCTGTGAATGGACCAAACAAAAAACTTTCTTTTCTTTGTTAGTCACAAAAAAAAGAATGTCAAAAGAATGTCAAAAATTATTCCGGTCACTTTTGAGTTCTCAATCTAATGATCGAAACTCGCGTGAACCTAGATCGATATCGTATACACAAGCTTATTGATGATTAAGCAATAGTATACTATCAAAGAATAATTTCACACTCTCTTTTGTCTTTTTAGAATAAAAACTCTCTCTTGGAATTAATAAGAAGAAGAAGAAAGAAAAAAAAAAAAAACTTAAGCACAATTGATTGTGGTGGCCGAACCCTATAAGAACACATATATAGGTTGGCCGAATTTTTCTTCTTTTTCCTTTAGGGTTGCCGAATTCTATGTAGTCTAAGATTAGGGTTGGCCGAATTCTATAATGTCACTTATATAGGGTGACTTAAATTCAGCCCTAATTCTTTTCAACTTAATAGACTTCAAACCCTAATCGAACTCCTTGATTTTTATTCTTTTATTTTTGACTAAATAAAAAGACTCCTTATTTGATTAAATAAATAAAACTAATTTATTTATTTCCTTGTCAAACAAGTCTTTTACTTTTAGGAAAGATTTGTTTCTTTAATTAAACAATTAATCAATAAATTAATTAATTCTTATTTAATTAAAACAAATGAAACAAAATAATATTTTATGTTAAAATTTTAACCTTGCCGCCCCACTTGATTAAGATTGGGCCTAAGATTATTTTCTTATTTCATTTAATCCATTGGACTTTAAATAAAAAGCCCACATGTGAACCAGACCCATTTTTACTAAAAGAAACAAGCCCACATGTCTTTCATTAATATATTAATATAATTGAGCAGCCTATTACTTAAATAATGTGCAAATTATATTCTTAATATATTAAATGCAATTCTAGATGGACCCTTAAATTGGTCCGGTAGAATATATCAAGTGATCCATACAAGTCCGTGTGGATTGGGGATCTTGGCGGGCCATTTAAATTTAAGCTTCAATAGACATAACATAATCACAATCAACAAATGATTCACTTAGGTCCAATCCATTAATTTTAACTCATTCCACTAAAGAGCTAAAACTGAACTCTTAAATAAAGATAGAAAGGAAGATGCTCCTCATTCATACCCTAGACAATCATATTGGAGATAGTGTATCCTCGTGATTAATATCAGTAATCGCCAAGAGTTCATAGACCGCCTATAACTCTCCAAGTTACCATATTTACTCATATGACCATGTTTTGAACTTGGATATTTTGACTTGTCCAGAAGCCATGTTTTCAATAGACACTATCGAAAACTCAACGTTGAGATTTAATATCCAATTACCTCAAAACATCCATATGAGTGATATTATACTCTCATTTAATTAAATGGAGCCACGATGTCCATATCTATAAATGAAGTCCTCTATCGATTAACAAATGAATATCACCAAACTATCGAGGATAGACTATGCGATATAATCGTACTCATTGATAACTCAAATGATATCACTTGCAACCGTAAGTCCATCATTTATCTCAGGATTAAGATAGACCCTCCGATTGTCCTGATAATGAAAAGATTATTATCTATTGACGGTTCTAGATAAAACTTTTCATTGTGATCCGGTTCAATGCACCCAGTGCACTAGATCCTTTTGCTCGAAGACACTCCGATGATTTTAGACTCATCATATCTCATTTGATCCCACTCAAATGCTAGTAAAAGAATTCTACAACTTTAACAAGATAAAGGTGCCCAACCTTTAACTTAAGTTGTGAACAATATTCAAGACTAACTAAAGAATTGTGTCTACCACATACATATCCAGATGTACGAACAATTCTTCTTTTCCCATAGTCTTTAGACCTTATGATTATTTACTTTGACAATTATAAAATAAACTATAAATGCTATACGATTTGTTAAACCAGAAATCTCTTTATTAATATGAAAAAGATTGTTAATTACAACATTACACTCTTGCTATTGAGCATAATCCTAACAAGTTATACATGCTAAACCTCTTAAATTGAACATAAAAAGGTTGATGAGGCCTTAAATGATGAGTTTTGGGTTCTTTCCATGCAAGAAGAGCTAAACCAATTCGAAAGAAATGAGGTTTGACTCTAGTTCCTAGGCCTAAAAGCACAAATGTCATAGGCACCAAATGGGTGTATTGGAAAAAATTTGATGAGGATGGCAACATTGTGTGTAACAAGGCAATGCTTGTTTCACAAGAGTACTCTCAAATTGAAAGTATCGACTTTGAGGAGACTTTTGCTCCCGTTGCCGGTTCAGAGTCCAATGGATATGAATAGTGTCTTCCTCAATGGCTTATTGCAAGAGAAAGTGTTTGTTGAGCAACCCAAGGGGTTTGTGGATGCACGCCACCCTAACCATTTCTATTGCCTCAAGAAGGCTTGATATGGGTTGAAACAAGCATTGAGGGATTGGTATGAGCACCTTACTCAATTCTTTATTGACAATGTCTACACAAGAGGTAGTGTTGACAAGACGTTATTCATCAAGAAAAACAATGATGAGCTTATCATAGCTCAAATATATATTAATGATATTGTGTTTCACCAACAACACCAAAGTCTAACAATTTGTTGATGTCATATCTCATGAATTTGAGATAAGTCTTGTTTGTGAGCTAAGTTACTTCATAGGTTTGCAAATTAAGCAATTAAATGATGAGATTTTTATAACCCAAGCGAAATATGCTAAAAACCTAGTAAAGAAGTTTGGTCTTAAAAATGTCAAACATTGTGACACACCCATGAGTACCACTTTGAAGCTAAGTAAGGATGCTAGTGGAAAAAGTGTGGAACAAACTCTATATCGGGGCATGATTTTTAGCTTGCTTTATTTGACCGCAAGTAAACTTGATATTTCTTTTAGTGTGGGTGTGTGTGCTAGGTACCAATCAAATCCTAAGGAGTCATATCTCTCTTCCGTTAAGAGAATCATTTGCTATGTGAATGTGACATCTAACTATGGTATTTGGTACTCTTTCGACACTATTGCTAATTTAGTTGGATTTAGTGATGCGGATTGGGCAAGAAATTACGATGATATGAAGAGCTCATCCGGCGGTTGCTTTTTTCTAGGCAACAACTTGGTGTCATGGTTTTGCAAGAAGCAAAATTCTATGTCCTTTTCCGCGGCTGAAGTCGAATACATTGCTGTGGGGAGTGGATGCACACAACTCCTATGGATGAAACAAATGCTTGTCGACTTTAGATTCAATCTAGGTACTCTAACTTTTTTTTGTGATAACATGAGTGCCATTAACATTTCAAAGAATCTGGTGCAACACTCTAGGACAAAGCATATTGACATCTGACATCATTTTATTAGAGAGCTAGTTGAGAACAAATGTATAGTACTTGAATATGTAGGTACTAATGATCAACTAGCGAACTTATTTACTAAACCCTTATATGCAACTAGGTTTTATGCACTTAGTAGATCTATTAGGATATGTCTTGTGGATTGATGTGGTTTGGAATTTGACCCCATAAGGGGAGCTTAAGCAAAGAGAGCAAATTTGCATACTTGTCACATGCAAAATTTTGAAAAATCTTATGCTTATTTATTAATTGCTTAAATATCTTGGTTGCACATATGCTTATATATGATATTTTCTTCAATAAGTTTGAACCATTGATTTGATTGTAATCCATGTCATAATTATGTTCAAACATGCATTTTTGGACTAGGAGATCTACTTAGGAAGTACACTTTGAATGACCTATAATTATCTCTATGACATGATGATCCTTTAAATGACTTGCTTAAAAATGAAAAGCATGATTGTTGATTGTAAATTTCAAAATGCAAAATAATGTGTGAAAAGCAAAAATGAGACTCAAATGAATAAATGATCTTGTATCCATTATAAGGATTTTAATATCTAATGTCTCTCTTTCGTTATTTGTTGAACATGGCTACTATTATATGGGTATCTTATTCGGAAAAATCAAATAGGGTGAAAAAGTTGATCATGCCTTGTTTTGCTTATAAAGTTGGATATAATTGCTCTTTAAATATGAATGATGACTATCCTATATCCTTGCTTTGATGACAAATGGTGAAATTAATTTGAATTCTTTAGGAAACCTTTGTCATTTGCTTTGCCAAATACCATTGATTTTTGGACTTAAATGCAACATATCTTGCATGCAAAGCATCTTTATCACACATTTTCTTAAAATAAATCTCCTTGTTTCTCTCCAATTAATTGAGTTGCATAAAGTGGTTTATATGTTTATGCAAAATATCTTGTATGCTACTATCTCTCTTTGCTAAAATGACTCAGTTGGGGAATACTCCTTTGCCTATCTCATGATAAAAATAGGGAGTAGTATGTCGTAAGAGAGTTGTAGTAGTAAATTCACATTTTGGGGAGATTGCTAATTAAGGGGGAGTAACCCGTTGAAGAGGAGCATTGTATTGCACATTCATTGCATGATGTTACTTGATTTCTTTAAATGCAAATGCTTGTTTTGATTTCACTTGATCACCTTACATTCACTTGTATTGGAAAATGTGGAAACTTTGTTTTAAAGGATTGGTTGTTCTATAAGAGATTGAAGACTTGAAGATCTAGCTTTTAAATATCTCTTTGTAATGTAGAAAATCATTGTTGACCTTCAGTTTCTTTTTTGTTGTGAGGATCAATGTGAGTGGTGGTTTTATCACGAAATAACCAAAAAGGGGAAATTGTAAGTTCCTCAAGTTTGATTGGCTTATTTCGGTGACAAACCACATTTGGTGTTTGACATGTAAAGGTAGCTTAGGCTTTTAATTGTTGGTGATCAAGCTTAACAAAGGCCCCCTCAAGACCTTAAGATGATAAGCACTCTAAAGGTAAAACACTTGTGCTTAATTCCTTTGAAAAGACTTAGTTGCACACACACACTTCTCGTGCTTACATATGTGTTCATTGCTCTTGTGTGCATTCTCTTCACATTTCACACTTGCACTTCTTGTTGAATCTTGTTATGTGTTAATGTGTCTAGTAATTCGTTTCCCGAAGATTGTTCGGAAATGTTCGCACATACACGTTGGTGTGCTTGGTTTAGCGCGAGGATCACCTTCGGAGAATACCCTTGGCTTCTTATTTGGTTTCAACACATTTGGTGAAACGACAATTCTGATCGGCGGCCTGGCCACCGAATGGAACCTCCATTTGATTCCAGTAGTCTCTACAATGATTTTATGATCGGTGGCCCCGATCGCCGTTTGAAACCACCGTTTATACCTGATTGATTTTATCTCTCAGGTTTAATTATACGGTTGTGATCGATGGTTTTGAAGCCACCGTTGATACCTGATGCTCTTGGGTTCAATTCGGCGGTTGTAATAGGTGGTTGGTAGCCGCCGAATGAAACCACCCATTGGCGCGTTTTAAGGGCAAACTTGTCTTTTCACCAAGCTTTTTGTTGCCCTCTATAAATACACCATTATATCACTCTTTTTCATTCAGCTCTTTGGACATCAAGAACCTTAAAAGAGAAAGAGAGATTTTTGAGAGAAAAAACACAAAGTTTGCTTCTTTAATTCTCTAAACTCATTTCCATGTGCATCAAACATCATATAAACATCATCTAGGATCATCTAGGATGTATCTATAGATGAGTCTTCTTCAACACACTTGACTTGGTAAGTTGAACACCATCTCATCCATTTTTAGTGTTCGTACTTGTCATTTTATCTCTTTTATTACTTGTATGCATTTAGATTATAACTATCTACAAGATTGAGATTATTGTGTTGATTGATTGAATGTTGTATTGTGATAGCTATTGCCTAGGATTGCTTTATCTATGATAGCTATGTTGTGTGCCATGTCATATAGCAATATTGATATCTAGGATTGATTATTGACATATTTAATCTTTAGATAAGCATTTAGTGTAATCTAGCATTAATTGCATATTGAATACCATGATATTCACATAGTTTGTAAATCTCTTCATTGAGAATTAAGTCTTGTGACTAAGATTTCTTAGTGCGTAAGCAAGTGATCTAGAATTGCTATTAAAGGCCCGTTAGGTAGAGTGGAAGGGTTAATGACCGTGTATGGTTTGACGTGGTCAACCTAGGTTGTAAACTTCCATTCAAGTATGACCATGTGTGGTTAGCATAGTAGCATGTGAGTTTTACCCAGTTGAGGGATTCTCACATAAATCAATCAACTTGCAATTTATTGTTTTCCGTACGTAGATTAGGTTGATTGTATTTTTGATTAGATTGGATTTTTATTTAATATTGACTAATGAAGAAAAAATGGTAATTAACTTGATTAAAATCAATTCAAACCCCCACACCCCCCCCCCCCCCCCCCCCCCCCCCAACTAGATATATTTAGACACACCATATTTGTTTCATACCCAAACCTATCTAGAAGTAGTTAAGGCTGCTAGAGAGCCTTCACATGGTTGCATGGCTCTTGATAAGCCATATGCTACAACATTTTCTCTTCCTTTCTTGTACGAAATTTCATAATCATAACCTAATAATTTTGATAACCATTTTTGTTGAAAAGGGGTAGTAATTTTCTGCTCCAGGAAAGACATGAGACTTTGGTGGTTTGTTTTAAATGAACTTATTACCTAGCATGTAATTTCTCTATTTTTGCAAAGCATGCACTATAGCTAATAGTTCCTTTTAATAAGTAGATAAACCTAGTTTCCTAGGTGGAAAAACCTTGCTAATGAAAGCTATTGGCCTTCTTTCTTGCATAAGGAAAGCCCATATCCCTACATCATTGCATCTGTTTCCACCACAAAAGGTTGTGAAAAATCAGGAAGAGCCAATACGGGAGTGGTAATCATTGCCTTTTTCAAGGCTTTGAAAGCTAACTCCGCTTGATCATTCCATAAGAACCCATTCTTCTTAAGTTGGTCTGTCAAAGGCTTGCTAATTACTCCATAATTCCTCACAAATTTCCTATAGTACCCTGTCAACCATAGGAAACCTCTTAAGGCATTGACAGTGGTAGGTCTTGGCCATTCCAACATGCCTTGCACCTTTTTAGTGTCTGCTGCCACTTCTTTTTTATAGATAATGTGCCATAAGTGCTCAAGTTCAGCCTTGCCAAACTCACATTTGCATTTTCTCACAAACAACTTGTTCTGCCTCAATATGTCTAAGGTCACTTTGAGGTGATTTTAGTAGTCTTGCATGTTTTTACTGAAGACTAGAATGTCATCAAAGAATACTAGAATCATCCTCTTTAGATACAGTCTGATAATGTTATTCATTAGACTTTGAAAAGTTGCTATTGCGTTGGTGAGGCCAAAAGGCATCACTTGGAACTCATTATGTCCTTGATGAGCCCTAAATGCTGTCTTGCGGGCATCCTCTTCAGCCACTCTTATTTGATGGTATCCATCCCTTAAATCTAACTTTGTGAACACATCTACCCCATTTAACTCATCTAGCAACTATTCAATAATAGAAATAGGGAATTTGTCTTTCACGATTATCTTATTTAGCTCCCTATAGTCTAAGCAAAAACACCATGACCCATCTTTCTTTCTAACTAGAAGAATTGGTAAAGCAAATGGACTTGTGCTTGGTCTAATGATGCCATTGCCTAGCATCTCTTTCACTATCACCTCCATTTCATTTTTTTGCACATGTGGCTGTCTATAATTCCTGATATTGACTAGTTTACTATTTGGTAACAAGGGAATATGGTGGTCTTGTGCCATGTGAAGGGGTAAAGTGTTGGGTTCAGCAAAAACATATGCATATGAGCTTAAAAGGGGCTCGATTTTGGCAGGTACCTCCCCTCCCTTTTCTTCTACCTCATAAGCATAGAACTATATTATTGTTTCTGCCCTCTCTTATGTCTTCTCCAATTGTGTGGCTGTTTGCTTTCCTGTCTTAAAGCTTAACCTCCCCTTTCCTTGATTCCATGTAAAGGAATCCATTTCCCGTCTCTTTTAAAACTCATACTTAGTTTGTTGGCATCTAACATAACTAGTCATATTTCTTTAAACCATTATATGCCCAAAACTGCATCACACTCTCCTAGAGTTAGAAGTCTCATCTTAGCAGTAAATTCAACCCCTTGCATGGTCCATGTAAATGCTTTACATTTTGCCTGACTATAAATTTTTCCTTATCCACCAACATTAACCCACATAGTATCTGTGTCTTCCACCTCGACACTAGTGAATTTGGCTGTTTCCGGGTCTTGAAAATTGTGAGTAGTTCCACTATCTACCAGTATGATGATGTCTCGGTTTTTAACTCACCCAAGCTTTATAGTTTTTAAACCCAAACTTCCTATTAATGCATGATAAGAGATAGTTATCTCTTCTTCTACCTCTTCAACTTCCCTCTCCTTAGTGTCTGATGATGCTTCCCTATCCAACTCTTCCTCCTCTCCTTCACCAAATAGCATAAAGAGTTGCTTCTTAGTACATTGGTGACCAAAAGTGTACACCTCATCATAATTGTAGCATAGACCCTTATCCATCCTTGCCTTCATTTCGATTGGTGTTAACCTCTTAATAGGAATAGGTTCAGATGATTTTCGATTTGGAAGGGTTATAGCGGGCAGTTTATTAAGTGCATTCCTCTTGAATAAGGTCTGATTTGTTTGGTAGTTTTGAGTGGGATAGGTATTGGGTTTGGTATGCCATTGACAAGACGAACGTTCACGCCGTTAGTAAACCGTCCATCAAAACTATATGTTAAACCCTCACAAGCCCTAATTAGCTTTCAATACACAAGTGTAGTGGTAAGTAGGGTGTCGTCCACAGGGACACGGAACTAGCAAAAACTAGCTAATGCTAGAGTAGCATTCATGTAATTAATAATAGATAAATGAGGATGTTGTAAAATGTGACTTAAAACAATAATGAATCTAAACTAACAATGCAACCTAGATAATGGGGAAATGGAGTGAAGGATATATAGATGATGGAAACTAAGGAGTTAATGGATTTGAAAGTAAATACTGGGCAAGGCAACAAACTCGTAAATAAGCACGTCTATTCAAAGGCAACCGACCTAGAATGTATAGAGTCGGTTATTTATCCCCATCAAGTGATCAACCTAGGATGTATAGTGAGGGCCACCTATTAGGAACTAATCCGTTGTGAACCAACAACCTAGGATGTATAGTGTTGTTTGTTCATACGGAGTCAGGAAATGAAGTCCATCTACCTATCAGAGATTCAACCGATTACAGATTAGCCAACCTAGGATGTATAGTGTTGACTTCTAATTCTCTCACGAGTACCGACCTAGGATGTATAGTGCTGGAAACCCGTTCGAGGTTAGATTGAGACCGCAGTTTAAGAATCAGAGTTCATGACATTCCGTCTATTCATTTGAGCAAAGTACAACTAAACATCATGTATATCTAGATGCAATACTCATACATAAACCAAAGAGAACTTGCCAAAGATCATGTATCTCAACAAACAATCAATGAAAACCATTAAAGAGCAAGAATAAAACAATGAAAGGTAGATATGAATATATATACAACCAAGTTTATTTACAAGCCCAATATTTAACTAACTACTCCATCAACCCCTTAGAGGGGATTTAGCTACTCATTACAACCAAGAAAACAAGAGAAAGGAAAGAGGAAGAACCCTTGGAGATCATCTCCTTCCTTGAAGTTGCTTCAATCTCCTATCTTCCTTGAAGTTGAGTAGAGAATGTATGTGTGAGTGTTTCTAGATCTAGGTTATCTTTTAGAACCTAGTAAAAGCTTTTTAAACGAATCTATAACATTATATTTATACTACATACAAAAATAGGTCACTTAAACTTCAAAATGAGATCTGGTGCGTGTGGAGTGCGGGTGAATTACCCAAACTTTACCCGCACTATGATGATCATGTGCAGATTCAGCTCTTTGGATTGTGCTACAGTGCGGGTGGAGTGCAGTTGAATGACCCGCACTTTAACGTCGGGTGTGATTCCCACTTCTCTGTTTCAGCTCAGAGTGTGGGTGGAATGCGGTTGAATCACCCGCCCTTGACCCGCACTTTAGTGTCAGGTATGAAATCTACTTCTTTGGAATTGGCAACAGTGTGGCTGGAGTGCGGTTGGATGACCCGCATTGTACCCGCACTTTAACTCTTCTTCAAACAACAGGTCCTGGTTTGTGGTAGAAGTGCGGTTTGAGTGCAGTTGCGACCCACACTGGACCCGCACTATAAGGCTACTGAATATCCTATGCCTTCCCTTTTGCCACATTTCTGTCGGAATCACCGTAACATGCTTCCAAACCCATCAATGCACCATTTCCTACAATTACGCATATAACAACCATTAGAGATGCCAAAATGCACGAAAACGAAACAAAGTATAGGGAAATGAGGGCCTACATATACAACATATTCGGTACGATCAGTCATGGCTTGGTTTTTTTGGCTTCTAAGGAAGCTTCTTGGAGCCTAGCCAGCTGAATGGCAGTTTTGAGGTCAACATGCTTAAACATTTTTACTAAGTGTTTAATCTCCCCTTTAAGTCCGTTAATGAAGCTTTCACGAAAAAACTCTTTATTCAACCTAAGATTCTTGTCTGCAAACTAGGTTGTAACTCCTCAAATCTGTCTTGGTAGTCCGAGACGGTATTAGTTTGCCTCAAACAGAGGAATTCCGCAATCACATCTTCTTAGTTAACATCTAGGAACCTACCCCGATATTGCCTTAGTAAATTCTCCCCAAGTCACTTATTCTCTTAGTGTATAATAAGTTTGGAACCAGGTTTCGACCCTCTTTTCAAAGTGTATCAAAGCCATCAACACCTTCTGATTTGGTGGGACTGGGTGAATTAGAAAGAACCTATCACATTTACATACCCACGTATTTGGATCTGTCCTATCAAACTTGGGAAAAGATAGCTTAGGTGGTCTTAGGTGTGTTTCAGGAATTACGTTGTTGCTAAAGCTTGTTTGGACATGGAATTTTGGATCTCCAATTGAACCTCCAAGAACTGAACCGAGAATACCCTTTCCATTCCCACTTAAGCCTCCTAGATCCACCCTGTCACTCCTTGTTGAGAGTAGATCTTGTATTTTTGTCATTTGGTTTACCATTTGATCTTCTATTTTAGTCATTTGATGAGCCATTTGGACTGCTATCTCGACCTTAAAAGCAACAAATCCCTCTTCCAACTTGTGAAATATGTTTTCTATGTCTGTGAATCAACCTTCAGTATGAATGTGTTGCCTAATACCTTCAACCATGTTAAGAGTGCCCAAGAAAGTGCTCTGAAACCAAGTTTGTTGTGCCTAAATTGATTGGGAATTTATGAAATGACGTGTTTAATTTATGGTCTTGCTTGGGTTGTGCAAGTTGTGAAATGTTCAAGAATTGGACCGATGGAGAAGATTTTTGGGCTGTTGTGTAAAGCTAATTGAAGAGATTGATTAAAGAGAGAGATAGAATCTGAATTAGTTAGGGTGAGGACTAGGGGTGGGCAAAAATCCATTAAACCGAACCGAATCGATAAACCGAACCGGTCCAATCAGTTTTTTATCTGTTTTCCTTTGATATCCGGTTCAATTCGGTTTAATTTATTAAAAACCGGAATTATAGGTTCGGTTTCCGGTTCAGTAGCTGAAACCGAAAACCAAACCGAAAACTGGGTATAAAAGAAAAATCCCTAATTTTTTTAGAATTCTCTCAGCAGACTCTGCCTTTTAAACGGTCTAACCCTAAACCAACAACAATAAGTCTTCTCTTCCTTCTCTCACGTCTTCTCTTTCCCTTTCAACCTCTTCTTCCTCGCCGCCTTCGCAATCTCTTGCCGTTCAGGGGATCTGTGCATCCGCCGCTCATCGTCAATCCATGCTGTTTCCTGCTTATTCTGGTGCTGACTCTCAACAACTAACCAGGGTAAGGATTTTTAAGATCAATTTCATTTTCAATATTCTTTACTCTGTTGTGTTTGAATGTGATGTGATTTGGTGATGCCTGGAATTTCAGGCCTTTCCAGCATATGAAGACGGGTCTTTCAAAAACAAATCAAAAGGTTTCTGGGGTGTTCTTGCTTGAATCATGAACAACAACAATTCGAACAATCTGCCAAATCAAGATAGCAGATGACTGACACATCACTAGCAGCTGTCCATGTCAAAAAACAAAATAATCCCAAAAGTTAATTAATTTCAATCAATCTCCATGATATCTTAGCTTTATTGATTTTGCATTTCCATCTGTTTCAAAATTTTGCAGTCGTAGCAGCAACCACCATACATACATATGAGAATGTGGAGTTGATTTTGACGAGGTCATTTTTTATGTAAATTGATTTCTTGAACAAGTAATGATTTGGTTTTGATATGTTGTTTTCCTTGATAAAAACTTTAGGAAATCTGATATAGGATTCATCTGCTATATAAACATTTCCTTGATAAGTTTTCCTTGATTTTATCCAATCTGATGTCATTTTTTGATTATATTTTCATGCTACAAATAATCAGTGTATCAGTTGTTTTTGGTTTCAAATATTTCTTAATTAGTTGATCACTTGAATTTCCAAGTATATCACATGAATTTCTGTTATATATTTTTTTTTGTTGGAACAGTTAAAAGACGTGATCAAAACATAGCAATGTAACAAACCTTGATTCGTTTGTCTTTTGACACATCTAGTGTAACAAAGATAGTTTTTTTTTTTTTTTTTGGTGTTTATGTATATTATTTAGTCATATATTCATGTAGAAAATTATTTAGTGTTTATGGAATGCTATGTGGACAGTTTTTTTTTTTGGTGATTTTTAATGAGTTTTGAGAATTGATAACATTTTTCTAGTATTTTTTATGCTGTAATTTAATCATACTTGGCCCAACAGGCCTAAAATATGTGATAAACTTGTATTTTTTTCAAATTTCCAAACCATAGTAGATTTTATAAATTAAAGCCCAGTAATCTGGCCCAAAACCGAAAAAAATAAACTGAACCAAACCGAACCGGTCCAGTTCGATCGGTTTTGATCGGTTGAAATTTTAAAATTTATCGGATCGGTTCACTTTTTCAAAAACTGAGTACTATCAGTTTTTTCTCGGTTCACTCGAAAAGTGAACCGATCCATTAAATGCCCACCCCAAAGGTATATCTCTTGTGCTTAGTTTTTTTTTGAAGAGATTTAGTTGCATACATACACATTTGTCTTGATTACATTTATGTTCATTGATATTATGTGCACTCTCTTCACATTCCACACTTGCACTTCTTTGTGTTAGTTTTTGTGTCTGGTTGTTTGTTTAATCCTCCATGCTCATCCTATTGAGCTTGTATTGGAAGTTTTCTTCTAGGAGGATTCGGCACTCTTGATTCAGCAGCTGTGGACCGCCAAACCAAGGCCACGGAATCAAGTCCAAAAGATCCGATCGGTTAGGGGCCACAGAATAGGGTGCAAAAAAGGGACTAGAACGTCATGTTCAATTTGGCACCCTCAAATCTGTTGCCCCTAGCCGTAAATTTTGCCCATGAAAGTTGGGGGCAATTTTGTTATTTCACCCAACCTTCTTTACTCTCTATAAATATACCTTTTTCTCTTGTTCTTAAATTAAGCTCTTTAACATCAAGAACCCAAAAGAGATATAGAGAGAGACTTAAGAGAAAAATCATAAAGATTCCATCTTTATTTCTCTAAACACATTTCTACATGCATAAATCATCATCTAAGCATCATCTAGGATAATCTAATATGTGTGAGTGCATGGGTCTTCTTCAACACACATATTATGGTAAGTTATTCACTATTATCTTACATAATTAGTGTTCTTACTTAGTAATTTATCTCATTTATTACTTATATGTTCTTAGAGTAATTTATGCATACAAGATTGAGATTATGTGTTGAATATTTGCGTGTTGTATTTTGATATCTATTAACCGCCAAAATCGGCGAAGGACTAAAGAAAAATTTTCCACCCAGATACAAGGAAGAGACACAAGCCAAGATACCACCTAGCTACTTCTAGAAAGAAGAATGCTAAAATCAAATCTGGATACCTACCTCACCCTCCAGTTCAAGCCAGCAAACCCAACAATCTTGATAACCCCTAAATAGCCCGACGCGGAGTTCTACTCAGAATCCTATCATAGAGCTCGACAAGGTACCTCGCTACTGCACCAGACAGGTATCCCACTACTAAGATCAACAGGGTACCCTGCCATTACATCAGCAGGGTACCTCGCTACTGCATCAAATAGGCATCCGTATACTACATCCGCTGAGTACCCCGCTTATACATTCAGCCAGGTACCCCGCTACAAGAACAGTCGATATCAGGACATCCTGTCAACCAATCACCTAATCAAGGAAAGCATAAAACTAGCAAAAGGCGGGGTACATGAGAACCCAGAACCCAAATACCTCTAGGGATCCTCTCGCCATACAACCATAAGAAACGCTCACAGAATCTCAAATCCATATGTCCAGGCGGAAAAATCTTGAAGCTCTAAAGTAAAGAGGCTGAAACGCAATCGTTCAAAGTCTGGAAAAGAAGGTAGACTCCTTCCCGCCGTTTAAGAATTTCATTTGAATAAGGAGTCCATTTTTTTCTAGAATCTTCTCCGAAAGGAATCATTTGATTCGGATAATTAAAGCTCCTACAAAATTGTCTTTTAGAAGGAAAGAAAGTCTTGGGACCGTCAAAACCCTAGACCAAAATTGTAGGAGTGCATGGCAAGTAACAAACCTATATATACAACACTATATTCACCAAGAAGAGAAAAGGTGGCCTCCCTAAACCCTACACTCGTATTCAGTTCTACTTATCGACAAACACGAGCATGTCATCTCCATCACCTAACAGACCCTTGAATACTGCCACATATTTCTATAGCCCTAATTTCATAAGTTGTATACATGTTTTCATCAATAAAATCGCACATGTTAATCTTTTCTTGTATGAGTTTTAGTTTGGTTTGACAGAAATCTTGTTGGTATCGAACTATGTGATACATCTCCGACCGGGATCTATCTCGATCTTGGTCCTTAAAGTTGTCATTTGGAGATTCACCCCAGTGATAATTTTTCATTAACAATATCTATATCTAGGATTAACATATCTCACATAGCTATGATTTTTGCCATGTCATCTAGCAATTAATATCTATGATTGATTTAATTTACATTTATTAATCCTAGATAAGCATTTAGTGTAACCTAGCATTATTTGCATATTTGGATATCTTTGTATATTCACTTAGGTTGTTTAATCTCTTCATTGAGAATTGAGACTTATGACTAAGGTTGCTTAGGCAGCAAGCAAATTGGACTAGGTTCACTTTTATAGGCCTGTAGGTAGTAGTGGTGGGTTATATACCGTAAGAGGTTGAGGTCAACCTATGTTTTGAACACCATTACAATTAGTGGATTCGAGGTTCGTGTGTGGTGCATATAACAACCTGTGGTTTTTCCTTGTTGAAGGTTTCCACGTAAAAATCAAATATTATTTTAATTCTGCACTTTACACTTGATTTATTGCTTTAACTTGTTTAGGGTATTTTCATAATATTGACTATAATCGTTTAAAATCTATTCACCCCCTCTAAATAGTTTTATACACATCGTGCATTATTAGTTTCAATTTGTATCAGAGCGGGTTCCTAGATATACTTAGGTGATCCTTTGCTCATTTTGGTGTGTATTTTGTGTGATTTTTGATCATTCATACATTTGCATTCATTTCATTCATTCATAAACACTCAGAGTGGAAATGGTGGAAATGGTGGTAGCAACGAGGGTGCTTATAGCATGAGATCTATCCTTCTTATTGGGTTGAATTATGCCTCTTGGAAAGGTAAGATAGAGTCGTACATTTGCCAAATCCATGATAGGGCATAGATGGCGGTTGAAAACGACTACACATCACCGATGATGACTTCTACGGGTGGAGGAGAGGATGTTATCAAGCCTAAGGCGCAATGGAACATGCAAAAGTTTGAAGCATCTAAATGGAATATGAAGGCAATGCATGTCATCTTATGTGCAAAGGATGAAAATCAATATAAATTAATTCAAAACGCTAGGATTGCTAAGGAGGCATGGGACATCCTAGAAGTTGCACATGAGGGAACCGAAGTGGTTAAGGACTCGAAGCTTCAAGTCCTCCAAACTCAATTCAAGATGCTTATGATGGAGGAGAATGAATGCTTCAATGACTTTGAGACCAAGTTGATAGACATAGTCAATCAAAGTCATTAACTTGGTGACCCTTACTCGGATAGAAGGATCAAATAAAAGATTATGAGATCGCTTCCCGAGAGTTTTGAGTCTAAGGTAATGGCTTTAGAGGAGAATAGCACCTACAAGGATATAAAGCCGAGTGAGGTGATTGGGAGACTTCAAGCTTATAAGTCTAGGAAGGGTCCTACCTCCACAGCTTTTAAAAAGCAAAAGGGAATTGCTTTGAAAGCCTCCAAGGTTGAGAAGGAGGAGAAGGATGACTCAAACGAAGACATGGCCTTGTTGATAAGAAGGTTCAAGAAATTTGTCAAGACCGAGAAGAAGGGATTTGGATCCAAAGGCCGAGACTTGAAGAAAAAGACTCCCTTCGAGAGGTTTGAGCTGAGGCAAGAGAGAAGTGAAAGGAAAGGGATCCAATGCTTTGAGTATGGTGGCATAGGACACATCGCTCCCGATTATGGAAATTTGAAGAATAAAAAAGGGTGAGTGATGACCGTCACTTGGAATGGAAGTGATGACTCCGATGAGAGAGATGAGTCTTCGGATGATGAAGAACTTATGGCTAACTTCATAGCATTTGCCTCCTCCCACAAGAGCAAATGAGCTAGTGAAGAAGAGGATGAGAGTCAAAAGGAAAATGACTCAAGTGACGATAGCTCTTCATCTAACCCTACAAATGGAAATGTGGATAGAATGGACCTCCAAGACCATATAGTCAAGTTTGAGAGTTTAAGGTTAAAGAACAAGAAAGAAATTAGGAGATTGAAGGAAGAAAACCTAGAGCTCTCAACACAAGTCGACCACTTAAGTGAACATGTGGTGAGAACCATGGGGGATGAAGATAATCTAAGAAAGGAGTTAGACTTATCTAAGAAAAAAGGATGAAGAGGGAGCATGAAGATGCTAGAGATTTGATGGCCAAGATTGATGAGAATCATGAAGACTAAATCCGGACTGAACTTTGTGGGCCTTTACAGAGAGTATCTGAAGTCGGATTGCCTATTATAATATGTTTTCGGAAAGCCCATGACGATCTCTACAGATGTTATGAAGACTCCATCCTCCAAAACAGATCACAAAGGGCCCAAATTTGGCTATCTATTTTGTTGCACGTGAGGAACAAGCTAGGGTTTGGATGAGTCCGAATTTTAGGATATTTCCTGTTTTATTTATTTTCCAAATAAATAGTCGATTTGTTTCCCAATTGGAGGGCTGATTTTGTTTCCCAAATGAAGCTTTCCAAATAAGGAGCAAATCAACTAGTTGTTAGTTTTAGTCTTTATTTATTTCCTAAATTTGTTTGCATTTATTTTCCTGATTGTAAGGCATTAATTACCGAATATTTTATTTCATTTATCTTTCTTTTTAGGGTTTAGATATTTTTAGTATTTAAATGACTCATTGATTTATTATTAAAAAGACTTTGGAATGAAATAATTATTTGAGAGAACGTTTTCTCTTTGGTTCTTCATTGAACTATGAACTTATCAAGGGTTATACCTTGTGGCGTTCAAAACTCTGACTTATAACTCACCTTCTTCTCTTCTTGAGTGTGGCGTCTACAACCTTCTTGATACCGTTGGTTCTTATCTCTTTATAGATAACGGGTCGCGGTCCTTTATTTTCTTTGTTTTTTATAGACTTGAATTTAGAAAACGATCCTCCATTACCATATATTGGTTCCGAGTCTCACTATTCTTGGTGAGGTTCATATCAGTTGGTATTAGAGCTTAGGCTTCTAAAATCAGGTTTGATCTATCCCTTTTTTTTTTCCTTTTATTTCCATGTTATCAAAAAGAAAAAAAAAATTTGATTAGATTTTGTTTCAAAAAAAAAAAAAAAGAAGTTTGATCAGATCTGTTTTCAAAAAATAAAAAATAAATAAATAATTTGTGCGAGCTCATCAGAGGGTAAAAGCCAAAAATCGAGTGAACACGTGTGTGAGTGTCATCTTTATTGAGAATAAACACATGAGGGAGTGTTTGTGAGACTTACTAATTTGTTTTTGCAGGTTAAAAAAAATGTCTAATGATGCACCAGAAAAGATTGATTTCACGCTTTTAGTTGCAAGAGAAGATGATGAGCTACAACGTGACAATGTCTTTCACACCCGATGCCATGTTAATGATAAGGTTTGTAGCTTGATTATTGATAGGGGGAGTTGTACTAATATGGCTAGCACTACTATGGTGGAAAAATTGAATTTGACCACTTTGAAGCACCCAAAACCGTATAAGCTACAATGGTTGATTGATAGTGAAGAAATCAAGGTGACTAAACAGGTGTTGGTGTCTTTTTCCATTGGGAAGTACAAAGATGAAGTCTTGTGTGATGTGGTACCGATGCATGCGAGTCATATCCTTTTGGGGCGACCATGGCAATTTGATAGGTGTGTAACTTATGATGGTTATACAAATAGATACTCCTTTTTACTCAATAAAAAATGAATCACTCTTATACCTTTAACCCCAAAACAAGTATATGAAGATCAAGTGAGGTTAAAAGAAAAGAGAGATGTAAAAAAGGAGAATGAGAGTTCAAAAGAAAGAGAGACAAAAGAAAGAGAGATTGAAATAGCAAAAAAATAAATCACGGCTGATGATAACAAAAGAGAGACAAAAGAAAGAGATATTGAAATAGCAAAAAAAGAAATCATGGCTGTTGAGAAAAAAAAAAAAAAAAAACCAAGTGAACTTCTATGTAAAAAAAAGTGAGTTAAAAAAGGCCTTGTTTTCAAATCGGTCAACTTCTTGGCCTAGTGTTCTATTTTCACTTTTTCAGGACATTGATGAAGTGTCACAGGCTATCAACAATATTATGGTGAAGATTCGAGGACAAATCCTTTTGAAGAGTAGGGGAATGATGAGAATCATGCAGACCAAATCTGGACTGAACTTCGTGGGCCTCTATAGAGAGCATCTGAAGTCGGATTGCCTATTATAATATGTTTTCGGAAAGCCCATGATGATCTCTAAAGATGTTATGAAGACTCCATCCTCCAAAATAGATCACAATGGGCCCAAATTTGGCTATCTATTTTGTTGCACGTGAGGAACAAGCTAGGGTTTGGATGAGTCCGAATTTTAGGATATTTCCTGTTTTATTTATTTTCCAAATAAATAGCCGATTTGTTTCCCAATTGGAGGGCTGATTTTGTTTCCCAAATGAAGCTTTCCAAATAAGGAGCAAATCAACTAGTTATTAGTTTTAGTCTTTTTTTATTTCCTAAATTTGTTTGCATTTATTTTCCTCATTGTAAGGAATTAATTGCCGAATATTTTATTTCATTTATCTTTCTTTTTAGGGTTTAGATATTTTTAGTATTTAAAGGACTCATTGATGTATTATTAAAAAGACTTTAGAATGAAATAATTATTTGAGAGAACGTTTTCTCTTTGGTTCTTCATTGAACTATGAACTTATCAAGGGTTATACCTTGTGGCGTTCAAAACCCTGACTTATCACTCACCTTCTTCTCTTCTTGAGTGTGGCATCTACAACCTTCTTAATACCGTTGGTTCTTATCTCTTTATAGATAACGGGTCGCAAACCTTTATTTTCTTTGTTTTTTTATAAACTTGAATTTAGAAAACGATCCTCCATTACCATATATTGGTTCCGGGTCTCACTATTCTTGGTGAGGTTCATATCAAAGATGGGCTCTAGCACTAAAAAACTTAAGCACATTTTAGATGTTGGAAAAAGGCTCTAATTTTTGTTATATCAAAATACGTAGAGTTGAAAGCATGATGGGAAAGAAAAAGGATAAAGCCAAGATGCATGTCTCTAGGAATGATAGAACTAATTTGCATGATCCTAGGACATCTAGAGCCCAAGGACCTACAACCATTAGGACAGAAATTGTTTCACCCAGGTGGATTAGAAGAGATGCTTATTTTTGCCATGTTGCTCAAATTGCCTTAAAGGCAAATTCTTCTAATTTATGGTACTTAGATAGTGGGTGCCTAGGCACATGACAGGAAACAAGAGTTTCTTTGAGACTCTTGTCATGGAGGAAAGAGGATGTGTCACTTTTAGTGATGGATCCAAAAAGAGAGTTGTAGGGAAAGGAACCATCTCCATTCCTGGATTACCCTCCTTATCCAATGCTTTATTTGTTGATTACTTGAAAACCAATTTGATAAGCATTTCTCATCTTAGTGATGAAAGATTTTCCATTTGTTTAGTAAGATGATTGCTCAATCCTACAGCCCAATGGACAAACCTTATTGAAAGATATGAGATCTAGAAATAATTGCTATTGTCTTGAGGCTAGAGTTCTGTCTTGTAATATGTCCAAGGATGAGCAAATAGAGTTGTGGCATGAAAGACTTGGCCATATGAACTATCGGGATTTACGAATCCTAGATAAGTTTAATGTTGTGCGTGGCCTTCCCAAGCTTGGGAAGAAAGCCAATGGTGTTTGTGAACCTTGCCAACAAGGAAAACAAACCAAAAGCATGCACAAGAAGGGCAAGTATCTCTCCACCAAGGAGCTCCTAGAGTTTCTCCACATGGATCTTATGGTTCCCATGCAAACCAAGAGTTTAGGTGGAAAAAGATACATTTTTGTTTGTGTAGATGATTTCTCTAGGTTCACATGGACATATTTTCTTAGAGAAAAATCCGAAACTTTTGATAAGTTTAAAATGTTTTGCCTCGCCTCTATTTCTCTCCCATGTGAACTTTGTGATGACAGTTTTAGGTTTAAGACAATTTGGTTTATACTATAAATACATGAATTTGGCTCATGCCTGGATCTGCCAATCACTCGGAAATATCCCTAGATGCAGATGTTCATATCTTTCTTTTATTCGGATATGATCGTTAGTGTGAGTGATCATGAATCGACCTATAATGGTCATGATTAATTGTGTGACAAGCTATCAGTCCACCACGTCTAGATGGAAAAAAAACAAACCGAGGACCGTTAAGACTTAGATATTGCTTTAAAAAATAGTTTACACATTCCTTCCTAATTCCTATATATAACCACAATCAGAAAATGTCTACAATTTTCTACATATAATAGTCTGTGAAGCCATACGAGTAATCTGTGAACTTGTGTCATCCGTAGAAAGAAAGATTTACGAAAGAATTTTTTTTAAACCATCTCTGAAAATTTTAAGTTATGGAATTCGATTGATTAGTATTTTGTGAAGTGACCGTGGCTTGGAGAAGGACAGTGGTCACTCCCTTTGATCTTGTACACTCCTGGAGTCCTTGTGGCTTTTCTCTCACAAGCTTTTCTTGAACATCCGGTGAAAGGACATGATCGTCCTTACTTTTGAAGAACCGCTACCCAGTTCCATATTTTTGAGGGGTCAATGATTGGACCTCTAATGGGATCGATCTCATTGAAACAATGGCCAAGGCAACATCCTGAAACCAAACAAAATCCATTTTCAATTAAATGCCTCCAGTAGGACACTTTTTTTTTCTTTTCTTTTTTTAAATTTTATTTTTACAATAAGACCATAACGGCTAGATTATTTTGCCATCAAGAATTGCAACGAAATATATTCTTTTTCTTTTTATCGTAATGACTAATGCATTTTCTTATGTATTATTCATCTAAAATAAACTTGTTGCCTTTAATTCCTTTCTTTTTCTTTTTCTATTACTTTTTTCCTTTGAAATATTTTAAATTCTTTACATGTAATTTTTATTTATAAAAAAAAAATAATGATAATTTTTGATATTTGGGTTGAATCATTGACAATTTTTTATATTTGACAAGTTAACCTACCGAATGCGTTTTTAATGTTTTTATTTTTAGAATGCAGTTTGTAGCATATTCTACTAAACTCATTTTTGAATTTCGAAATTGAAACAAAAAATATTGTTTTCATTTTCGATTTTCTTCTGGAAAAACAGCTAATGAAAAACGCTTACAGGACGCGTCCTAAATTGTTTTAATCCGATCTTCTTTAAAAACATGAAATTATATGTTTGACGATTTACATAAAATATTTTTGTTAAAGAGCTTTATAACAAACAAGATTTATATTATTCATCAACAACCTTCCGAATAAAAAAAGTTTAACAAACTTTGCAAACTATGAAAAAAAATTTACGGTTTACATAGAATTTCTTAATGAACTTTCTGAAAACCAAATTTATACTATTCATCAAGTCCAAGGGCTTTTTTATACATACTAATAGATATATAAAAGACAAAAATTAATTTTACTAAAAAAATAAATCTAGAGTAAATATATTCGGGCTCAAAAATTAAATATCACTATTTATACCAGGTTTTGTAAGAAAGTCACCACATTAGTAATTCATATTTAAAAGGCACTGATTTAGGTGGCCAGATAAAAATACCCCTTCCAACAGTTCCAATCACTTTGTGTCGTTTTCAAACCTAGAGAGACAAACTAGAGAGAGAAAATAGTAGAGAGAGAAAGCATCGGCTGCAAAAACATAGGCCTCAAAATCTGATGGCGAAGTAACTGGCGGTGGCACTACAGTCCTTTAGTCGACAGTTCAGACGAGCATCTGCAATTGATAGTGGTAAGTAGAGTTATATATTTTATTGTCGTTTTTGTTCTTGATAAGTTTTTATGTCTGTTTGATGTTGGGTGTTGTTTAGACTTGTAGATTCGATTTGATTTGTCAATCTGAGTTAGGTTAGGGTTTTAATTTTTGAAAAATTTGTGTAAAAGACAATGAAGATCTAGGTTTCCAAGCCTTTTGAAACACTGTCCGAGCCTTTTAGCTTCTAATCTGAGCTTTTTTATGAATATGAATAGGTTTGTCAAATTTGAATCTCCGAGCCTTTTGAAACACTGTCCGAGCCTTTTAGCTTCTAATCCGAGCTTTTTTATGAATATGAATAGGTTTGTCAAATTTGAATCTCCGAGCCTTTTAACACTGTTTCCGGGCCTTTTGAAATACTGTCCGGGCCTTTTAACTTCTAATTCGAGCTTTTTTATGAATATGAATAGGTTTTTCAAATTTGAATCTCCAAGCCTTTTGAAACACTGTCCGATCCTTTTAACTTCTAATTTATGCTTTTTTATGAATATGAATAGGTTTGTCAAATTTGAATCTCCGAGCCTTTTAACACTGTTTCCGAGCCTTTTGAAACACTGTTCGGCCCTTTTAACTTATAATCCGAGCTTTTTATGAATATGAATAGGTTTGTCAAGTTTGAATCTCTGAGCCTTTTAACACTATAGTCGAGCATTTTGAAACATTGTCCAAGCTTTTTAACTTGTAATCCGAGCCTTTTTAATTATGAACTTATATGCTTTTTTTCTGCAAAAATGCAGATGAGGAATCAGCTCAAGGATTTTCTTAAAACTCTTGTGGGAGAATGGTACGAAGGAAAAATAACTCGGCATGACCATTTCAATGACCTTCAAGATATCGACGATGCATTTAACAGGGTACCCGAACATCTTGCGGTTAAAGAACGATGTCGGTATATTAAGTCTTGTTTTGGACATTTCCTTCAAATGCATCATAAGATGAAATTTTCGGCTGGCATTGTCCATCGGTTGCTTATGCGCGAGTTGCATCACGATAGGCCGGAAGATGAGATGAGATTTATGTTAGGTCGTCATTTGGTCCGGTTCTCAAAGGTTGAGTTTTTTCTGATCACCGGTTTGAAGTTTGGAGTCATTCCTAACACTGCGAGGTATGATATGGTAGAGAATGGTATACATCAGCGATACTTTGGTGGTCGAGATGAGGTCGAGTATGAACATCTGAGATCAGTTCTACGGATTGGTATTTTTAAGGAGCAGTACGATGTGATTAAGCTGTGCTTATTGTATATGCTCAATTGGATATTGATGGGGTTAGACAAGAGAGAGAAAATTCCCGTATGGCAAATGCGCCTAGTCAAGGACTTGGACGCTTTTGATAGGTACCCATGGTGTGCACACGTGTATAGGCAGTTGTAAGGATTCCCATATTTTGATTGGCTTATTTCGTGGACAAACCATATATTAGGGTTTGTTGTAAGGGTAGCTTTAGTGATTGAGGATCAAGCTCAAATGCTCTTTCAAGACCTCAATGGATAAGCACGCCAAAGGTATAACTTTTGTGCTTAGTTTTTCATTGAAGAGATTTAGATGCATACATACACTAGCAATGTTTGCATATGTATGCTTTACCTTTGTGTGCAGTCTCTTCAAATGTCACATTTCACACTTGCACTTTATAGTTGTATATTATTGTGTGTTTATGTGTCTTGTAATTCGTTTCCCGATACTATTCCGAAACGTTCGCGCATGCACGAATGTGTGCTTGGTTCAGTGCGAAGATCGCCTTTGGAGAATGCCATGGCTTCTCCTTTGGTTTCACCTATAGTGGTGAATAGACGGTTTGATCGGTGGCCAGACCGCTGTTTGAAACCGCTGATCAGTCCTAATTGTAAATATCTTTGGTCGATTATACGGTTACGATCGGTGGCCATAACCCCCGTTCGAAACCGTCGATGAAGACCAGATTGAAAATATCTTAGTTCTCAAAATAGCGGTTTGACGGTGATGATGAAACCGCCGAATGAAACCGCCGATCATACCTGATGCTCTCGGGTTTTGAAACGGCAGTTTAATCGTCGAAACCGCCGATCGGTGTTTTCAAGGGCAATTTTGTCTTTTCACTCTAACTTTTATGGTCCTCTATAAATACACCATTTTCTCATGGCCTAGGTGTGACTCTTTGATTATCAAGAACCCTAAACTTAAAAGAGAGACCTTTTAGAGAGAAAGCAATCAAGAATGCTCATTTAATCACTCAAACCCATTTTCATATGCATCAAATATCATCTAAGCATTTTCTAGCATAGTTAGGATGCTTACTTGCATGGGTCTTGCTTAACACACATCCATTGGTATGTTCTTCACTATTATCATACATAATTAGTGTTTTATTTATCAAGGCATCTCTTATATTATTTGTATACTCTTAGAATATATTCTAGATACAAAATAGAGATTGTTGTGTTGACATGATTGAGTGTTGTATTGACATGATTGAGTGTTGTATTTTGATAGCTTCATAGGATTTCATTATCTATATTTAACTAAGCTTTATGACATGTCATTTAGCTATTGATATCTAGGATTGTATTAATTGTTATAATCATCATCCTAGATAAGCATATAAGGTCACCTAGCTTTATTTGTTTTTTGAATATCATCATATATTCACATAGGCTTTTTATCTCTTCATTGAGAACTAAGACTTGTGTTGTGACCAGGATCAGGTTGCTTAAATCACAAGCAATTGGACTAGGTCTACTTTTAAAGGCCTGCGGGTAGTGGTAGAGAGATATTGGCCAGGATTAGGCCGTCAAACCGGGATTAGGTTGTATACGCTATCATAATTATTGGATTGGAGGTTCGATTGTGGCGCACTTACCAGCCCATGGTTTTTCCCTGCGGGTAGTGGTAGCGAGATATTGGCCAGGATTAGGCCGTCAAACCGGGATTAGGTTGTATACGCTATCATAATTATTGGATTGGAGGTTCGAGTGTGGCGCACTTACCAGCCCGTGGTTTTTCCCTGTTAAGGGTTTCCACGTAAATATCTTGTGTCATTTATAATTCTGCACATATTACACTTGATATATAAATTGACTAGTTAGGGGTATTTTCAGAATATTATTTTATAATGGAAAAAAGTGTTAAAATCTATTCAACCCCCCCCCCCCAAGATTAACACACCGTGCATTATTAGTTTCAACAATGTATTTTTGGTTTCAAGCATGCCTTGGAAGGTCGACGGGAGTGGTTTGAAAGACAACAACAAGCAAAGGGCGTTAACTTACACACCATAGAGATGTACAACATATACGGTCTGCCTCACGCACTATTAGTGAGAATTTAGAATTTGAATATGTACTTTAACTATAATTGTTTTCATATGACTGATGGAATACATATATTGGATTCTTATCATACTTATCTATTACACAGATATTTACTTTTGAGGTTATCCCCGAGCTTGGCAACAAATTTGGGACCCATAGGGAAATTGACTTGTCCCCCCGTATTCTGAAATAGGAGTTGAGTCATCAACTGAAGGCGGTAAAGCTGATAAAGATTTTCACTGAAAGGGTAAGTATCTTTTTTGTTAATGTTTATAGTTATTAGTATGCATACAATTACAATGGTCTAACTACGATTTTAGACATTTGTGAGGCCAGAATTGGTGCCAACGGCAGCTGATAGGGCTAAATGGTACTACAAGGGTATAGACGAGGGAGGCAATCTGTATAATGCCGCTGATAAAGTGGACATTTTGGTACTGGATCCTGGATAGCATACGACTGCTTGAACCAGTGATATCGAGGGTTTTGAGTCAGAAGGTGACGGTGGGACTCCCGTGAGGCATATGCGGGTTTGATTCGCGATGCCCAGACAACGTCCAACTATAGGTGATTCACGATGAGGCGTTGGAGGTCATCTAGAGGTACGTAAAAATATTTGTATTGCATTATTTATTTTCAAACTAGTGAACAGTTTTAGTAATAACAATTTCAAAATTCTTTCAGGATCATTGGACTGTAAATTCACTGAAGTGATGGATGTCGTCCGAGATTTACGTTAGGATGTCCGAAAGAGTGATAAGAAATGAGATCAGCAGTATACAGAGTTACTAGACTTATCCGGGCGATTCAGGGTTCAACGCTACAGTCCCATTGGGATGGTCCACTATTCGATGATCGAGACTTTAGTCCCAAAGATAGGACAAGTATTCATCATGAGGGGATAGACCTAGAGACCGAATATGAGCAGCAAGCTACTATAGAGACAGTATCCGATTAGTTGGGGCCTGTTGTGACAGAACAAGAGCAAGTACCTTGTGGTACAAAGAAAACATTATTGGAGTAGATACCTCATTAGGGTTTACCATAGCAGTTTCTACATCATCATGTTCATCCCTATGATCGTGAGTTCGAGCATGTGGATTGTCCTGTTCATCCCCAGGACCACAAAGCACACCCCTCGTCACAGCACACTCCTTTAAGCAATCCACGGGGATAGAATTCCTCATCACATTGCACCCATCCGGTTGATCGTAGTGCAGCGTACCCCTCTAGGCAATCCACGAGGACATAATTCCTCCGTCACAGAGTACCCCTCCAATCGATCTCAGCGCAGCGAACCCCTCTAAGTGATCCACGAGGACAGAGTTCATCATCACAGTGCACCCCTCTAGTTGATCCCAGTGCTTCAGACCGTAGTTCTCCCTCAGTTCAGCGTCACTAGAAGGTTCATAAGCGAGGTTGGCAACTGATGACCCTGTAAGTGCCTCTTTTTTATTGGCTTAATTTCATTGACAACAATAATTGGGTTCAATTATGTAATGTAGCTTAGGATTGAAGAAACCCTCATTAAATGTCAAATGAACTCATTGTGGGTATCAAGAGCTTCAATGAAGGTAACCTACTTGATCTTGACTCTTTTTGAAGAGATGTAGTTGCACACACTCACATTTCATGCTTGTTTTTTCCATAACATGCTTAGATTTAAGATGCATTGCCAAGGGCTTTTCTACGCCCTTATTCGGCGGGCACATGCCGCAGATTTTCTATGCCCTTGGCTTCGGCGATTAGGGGCCACAGAAAAGGCCGCCGAAAAGGGACCAGAGATGTCACCTAAATTTGGCACCCTTGGTTTCGGCGATTAGCGGCCGTAGAACAGGCCGCTGAAAAGGGACCAAAGGTGTCACCTAAATTCGACGTCTTTGTCGGCGGTCGTAGAAATAGGCCGCATAACCACTTTCATCAACGCGTCTGTTGGTATTCGGCACCCTTTTTTTGCGGTCACCGGTCGTATTTTTTAGGGCGCAGATCTGCCTTTTTCTGACCACTTTTCCAAAACGATGTCATTTCATTTTGGCTGCCTTTATAAATCCCTTGATTGTCTTGACTCGTTTTTTAGAGCAAAAAATCACATCTTTCAAGAGCTATAGAGTGTCTTCAAACACAAACCACCAGGAGTTGATCTTTGATCTTCCAAAACTCTAATACCTTTCATTCTTCATGATTCATACATCATCTTGCATGGGTTAGGTATGGTGTCTCTTGGTTTCTTTTCTTTACTCACATGACTTGGAGCTAGAACATCATTTGCATCTTCTTGTATGTTCTTGCTTTACAAGATAGCTTTTTTATTACTTGACTAGGTTCAAGATTGCATTTTTATTACTTGACTAGGTTCAAGATTGCATTTTTATTACTTGACAAGGTTCAAGATTGCATCTTTATTACTTGACTAGGTTTAAGATTGCATATTTATTACTTGACTAGTTTCAAGATAGCTTTCTATTGTGTTTGTGGGTTGTTTGTGATAGCTATTGCATATAAGGTTGATTTGCACATATAGCTAGGTTGTATACATGTCATATAGCCAAATGATATCTAGAAATGTTTAACATGTTCATCCATGCCTAGATAAGCTTAAATGTTTGACCTTGAATTTTTGCATCTTGAATATTGCATTTATTCACTCTAGGTTGTTAATATCTTCTCTTAGAGAGTCAAGTCTTGTATTTACCTTTTGGTAGTTTACAAGCAAAGGACTAGGTTCACTTTTGAAGGTCTGGGAGTAGTAGTGTGGATTAGTGACTGTGTAGGGTTTGACGTAGTCAACCTAGGTTGTAATCGCATTACAATTAGTGGATTGATGTTCATTTGTGGCACACATAACAGCCCGTGGTTTTTCCCGTGAGGGTTTCCACGTAAATATCAAGTGTCGTTCATTCCACTTTATTACACTTGAGTTTAGGTTGTGACTAGTTTGGGAGTTTATTAGTAATATTGATTAATTGCGATAATTTGGTAATAGTCGGATTAAAATCTATTCATCCCCCCTCTAGATTATTAGGACACGGTTTATATTTATTTTCAGACCCCATACACTGACACCTGTCAGTCGAAAAGGCCAAGGACACTGCCACAGTCATCAGCATATGTATTCATGCCCGAGGAATTAATAGATGTTGACCAGCTTGCGGCTTACCAAGCCTACAAAAGGAACATCACGGGGGAATTATAAGTATAATCGTACATATTACAATCTTTTTTTAGTATTTTGAAAGACATAAGTAAAATTACGTGGTTATCTAACTTCTTCAATAATTATGCAGACGTGATGTGGATTTACAGGAGCCAGTTGGTGTCACTTGGTTCCAATGGTTGCAAACCAACTTCATGGAGTTGGAGGATACGGTATGTTCCTTACTTGAAGTGTCTGTATAAGTTTATTTCAGTAATGGCATAATCCTAACAATATAAAATGTTTAAATTGTCACCACATTGACGCGTACTTGCATATTTTATGAAAGCGTTAGCTATCATACCCTATTGTCTACAGTTCGAGGATAAACATAGTGGATTCACAGTTATATGTAAGTGTTTATATTGTTAGGTTTTTGCTTATGCATTGATGTGTTTCATATATTTTTTACCTAACGTTTCAGTAAATTTTTTATGTACAGTCATGGTTAAATATTCAGTGGCAGAGAATTATGCCTAGTGGGGTTGAGGACAAACCCCCTAAAGGTTGGTCTGTGCTAAAGTACCAATGGCCCGTTGAGGACCTTATAGTGGTACGTGGATTGCTCCCGTTAGGAAACCAACCATGTCATGAGGTTGACATGGTGAATGTTTAACTTACATGGTTTCAATGTGTATAATAAATAAATTTGACACTAATAACACTTTGTTGAAACACCTACAGGTTTTGATTCCTTACAACATTGGACAACAACATTGGATCTTGGCTAACGTCAACCTCATAGTCGGGAAGATCAACATGTTAGACCCATACAGATAGGAAGTTACATGGCATACCATGAATGACCAAGTCGCGTGCTTAAGGTGGTTTTTACCCTCGATGTTGCATCAGGTCGAGTTTCACGCTAGGAGACGAAGGGATGATACGATGTACAACTTGAAGGATAAGCCCTTTTTGGATGAGCATTGTGTCCACATCATGTGTGCCCCAACAGACTACAGGGTATGACTGTTTCAAGATCTTATTCTATCACGTTTTGTTTTAATAACATTCTATTCTAACAGTTGTTTATGTGGTGAATTACAGGGGTAACTGTGGTGCCCATACTTCAAGATTGATAAAGTACCTTCTGGCGAACAGGGATATGTTCGACTGATCAGAAAACGATATGGGCTCCATTTGGGAGAATATGGCCATGGAGGTTTATTGTAACTCCAAGCGCCATTTTTTTCTATAGTTGATGTACATAACATTTGAGTAATGAAATGATGAAAAAAAAAATTGAGTTAAAGTGTTTGCAATTAAAAGTAGAACATACATTTCATACCTTCAACAATCAGTAAACTGAAAATTAACTGCCCCATTTAAACAAACTAAAAATTAACTGCCCTATCAAAATGCTACATGTAGAGCATCAATAAGTATAGGCACTCTCATGGTTAAACTACAAAGGTGATGAAACATTGAAATCCAGAAACAATACAACGAATTGTTTTACGAATAACAAAATATGCAAGAGAAACACTATAACAAAGGATCCAATATGGCATTAAACGAAGAACTAAATTCAAATCAATTTCGGAACAAAAAAAAAAAACCAGAATAGTTCAACATAAAAGCATAAGAACCAAGGGTCTCAGAACACAACTGTATCAAGCATAGTTCTTAAAGTCTGAACGATGTTAAAAGACATCAAGTTGGAGACATGTTCCTTAAGGTGCTTCTTAGCATCTCGCCTTCCCACGTTAGCAATTGCAAGCTTTTCTGGTGGCAATTTGTCTTCCTCTAGTATTGCCTTGTTATATTTTATCGTTAATTTTAGCATCTCTTGTACATCACAAAGAAACCAATGTCACATCACTTTGTTACAATGTTGTTATCATTCAATTCAAAATAATTAAAATTACATCAATATCAACGGCTCTATTCATTCCACGGTAGAGTCCTTGTGAGGGCACGTTTGTTTATTGTGTCCAACTGAATGACAGATGCTACACTTGTGACGGTATTCTTCGGGAACAATTCTGTCGGGACCTTCATTAACCATAGGCGGGGTTAGAACACCTCCTTCTATTATTTCCTGATTGTCCACATCTTCTACATGATTGTGTGGTTATCTTCTCCGAAGAAGAGGCATGTCGACCCTCTATCGGCCGACCTGATTTTTTCTTCAAATTTGGATTTAAAACCACCCACGCTGCGATATTGGATGGCACTACCTATGAAGAAGGATGGACCAACATGCATAACAGAAACCGATTGTATTAGTCCGCACACAGAGATGTGAAATCCAAGTTTCACTCCCTACAACAATGAAAACAGAGAGATTCACATTTGGGTAATATAAAGCGTTAACTGTAACTTCTTATGTACCTTGCCACTACGAGTGCATAAGAACATGGAAAAAAGGTCCATTTGGAATTTGTTGCATGTGCAAGTCTTAAGGGCTAAGTTAACCGTCCACTTCTTTCCCTTTAATTTGACGGAGAATATGTTCTAGTCAACTGGATTTACGATCATATAACCGCACTTCTTGACATGTTTCAGGATCACAAGATGTGCTATGTCGGTCAATTGATTACACATGGACTGTGCAGCTCAATGATAATCATGAAACCAGCGTTGTAGCATATTCCTAATGAACTCTGCCAATGTCAACAGTGGCAGTTGCCGTGACAATTTTAGGCATGAGTTTACGCACTCTACAACATATGTTGCCATCATTCTCTACCTTCTTTGAGGACAGTGTACGCGGGACCACTTGTGTGGACAGACAGCAATGACATAATCGAATGCTGGCTTATACAGGTTACGTAACTCCTCCATATGCTGGTTATAATCGAATTCACTGTACGATCTAGCTGATTTGTCCATTATATCGGTAACATCCTTTCTATGAAATCGCTTCTTAACATTTTCAGAAAAGTGCCAGCAACATATGCTATGGGTTGCATAAAAGAACACTTTAGAAATCCCTAATTCAATGTTTGAAAACCAGATCATCTATATGACCAATGGCACCCTTCAAGCATTCCAAAAACCACTCCCATGAAAGTTGTTTTCTGAGAAATTGTACCCAAAAGCAATTTGGTACACCTGTTTATTTCCATCTTGTGCAGTTGCAACAAACATTGTGCCCCCGAATCTTCCCTTCAAATGAGTACCATTAATTGCAATCACAAGACGAATACACCTTCGAAAACCTCTAATTGAGGGCCCTAACGGCATGAAATAGTAGAGAAATTTGCCATCGTCTGCGCATTGTAAGTTAGTGATTATACTAGGATTTTGTTGTTCCAGAACGTAACCAAAATATGGCAGCAGTTGGAAAGTTTCTTCATGCGTTCCATAGGTCAATGACAATGCATATTGTAGGGCATCATGTGTCTTACTGTACATGATTTGGATGCCATACATTATAAAATTCCCTAGAGAGATGTAGTGTATATTATACCTAGAGGGGGGTGAATAGGTATAGTCCTAATTTCTTCTAACTATAAAATTTGCAGATTACAAGAATGAAATGTACACTTAATATGATTTAACAATTGTATAGTATGAGTCAATACATGTAAAAATCAATATACAAGAGATACAATCAATACATGATATGGAAGATAATAAAAAGTAAAGCGAAAATGAACACAAGTATTTTTACGTGGTAAACCTTAAAGAGGAAACATCCACAGGTTGAATAACCACAACCACCGACAAAGCAATCCACTATATGAAAAGGACTTACACACTCAAGGCTATCAACAAATGATATCCACCATAAGCTATCAACTCCTAATCTACCCTCAAGGCTTAGTGAACCACCTAGCCTACTCTCTATCCAAGATGTGTCCTACACCTCTAGAGAGCAACTCTCTATCCAAGGCTCTCAAGCCTCTAGGAAGATTTCCTTGCTTAGCTATCTAGATCACAAATAAACCTAGTCAAGCTTCCCTAGCTTAACCATCCGGAGTACCAAACTCCTAGTTAAGGATTTTGCTTAGTTATTCGGATCCTCTTGATCTTAACTAAGTCTTCGTGCTTGGCTATCTGAAACATTTTCCTAGCGAAGTCTTTTTGCTCAAATCAAGGCTTCACTCACCTTAACAAGAGACTTCAACCTTTCCACAAGGCAATGATCTAAGTGATGCACATGATGCAAACACAAGACAAATAAAGCAAGATGATCAATCAAACTCTATGAACATGCTTAGATATATTTTAGGATATGCTTTCAACAAACAATCACAAATGTACCTAGAAATCAAGACATGTATATCAATAAGAACAAGATGAGAATATTCAATATATCACCAAAATCTTAGCTTTTAGATCATGAAATTAAACCTAGAAAATATCATGAAGAACATCACATTTCTAGAATCAATTCCAAGTTAAATCAAATTTAGCAAATATATGTTCAAGAGAAATCACAAAGCTAAAACTCAATTAACAAATGATAAAACACCCCTAGGATATGATATAACATCATTCTTACCACAAATCATCTAACAAATGAGAAGATTAAAAGAGATGATCAAAGATAAAGTGACAAAAAGAAGTTTCACATACAAAGATGAAACTCGGACTGAAGAACAGCATGCTGCGAACAATCACAAATTCATTTGACTCTAAAAATGCTTGGGGTTTGTATCTCTCTTCAAGACCAACAATTTTTGTTTTTGGATCACTCGATTTTGAGTTCGTATGAGAGAGTTATGATCAAAATAAGAAAACTAAAACTAAAACTGAGAGAAAATTTCTGATTTCATCTTTTTCAAATTTTCTACACACAATGTTTAGAGAGAAGGATAAGAGCTTTTGAAAGAATTCAAGGGAGGGAAAATGGACCAATCAAGGGCTGCCACATCACCTCTGTATGTGGGCCACGTGTGCCACATGTGGGCAGAGAGGCATCCCAATTGTGTGGCACACGTGGCACACCAAGGTTGGCCTTTGTCCAATCTTGCTCCTCTCGCGCACCACTAGCGTTCTTCGGCCGTATTCGGGACTCCGAACTCCGATTTTGAATCTGTTTTCTGATTACAAATCGTGACTCCCTCACACATAATAAAGACTACAAAACTTTACAAAAAGGTTGAGAATTCATCTCAAAAAATGACGACGAAGACAACTCAACGAATGAGAACGTAAAGTAGCGTAGCTACATCGTTTGGACTCGAAACCTAATGAATGAGTTACCGAAATGACCGAGGCTCAATAAGGAATCATATGAGATCAAATTCAAGTTCAAAATGTAATAAACACAAACAAATAAACACAAGGTCACACAAGTATGCCATATATACACGATAGTGATAAAACATGCAATTCTACAATGTTTATTTATATGAGACCAATGCATGAGCATACTTAAATGTGTGTGAATATGTTATACCAAATGATGCAAGGACACACATGAATGAATTGTGTGTGTGTGCGCTTATGCCTTGCAAGAGGAAGAAGAAACTTGATACCTTAGTATCTAAGTGTGCGATGTTCCCCTTGAAGACGATATTTGCATAAGACGTTGCTTTTAACCTTTGAAGCTTCTTTTCACCAAGAACCACCTAAGCAACACTTATTATAAATATAGAGAGTTTTGCACTGGAATCAAACTAATACAAATCAAGAATCTTACACATTGTTTTCATATCGACGATTATGTCCTTGGGACGCATGAGACAGCCATCTTATTATTGAAGTCTAAGTGCAACGACTTCTCCGACTATGACTGCACTAGCTTGTCGGTGGCAACGGTGAATCTCCTCCAAGGGACAACCGTGTTCATTGACAAAACTTAACTTGGAAGTAAGTCCCTTCATCTCTCATCATCGCTCTTAATTTCCACGTACATTTGTCAATGATGCAAACTAGATGTAACGTTGTCTTATTGGACCTTTTCACCTTCCATTCAAAATTCTCTCGCATTGAAAAATGGCTAACTAGCCTCTTCAAATCATTTTTACTCGGAAAATATTGACCTTTATAAATCATGCTTGTAGGTTCTTACTCTACCAAGGTGCTGCTTTTACCAATATCAAACGAGTATGAATCTGCTCTGAGAATAACCCACGTTGTCGCATTATCAAAATCAGATGCAGTTACATTATGCCAGACCTCAGAAGTCCTAGGCATATCTGGTGTAGTGCAACTAACTCCTGATACACATCTTCCACGTGTTTGAATTTGTACAGGCTCTTCATCCACATTTTCTAAATCATCTACCTAATCATTATTTGCCTTATTATCCACCTCATGGTTCAACTCATTATTCTGCTCATCATTCATCTCAATTCGACAACCAAACACATCGCCGAATTGAGGTTCAACTACATCTGCATGGTCGACCACTACCAATGGGACAGCACACATGTTTTCCCCACCTTCAGTGGCACTCCTTTGTATGAACACTTGGTTGCTAACACTAAAGGATCCAAATTGTTTGGTATTTTCACGAGGAGGAATATCATTCTCTATCACATCTCTAACCGTCCTCTTAGTTAGACTGACACATACTTGATAGATCACTCGATCTTCCCCTAGCATAAACTGAACATCATCGTCATTTCTTATAAATGTGCGACATGTAGTGCTAGGAACGATTGATATTGACTATAGATCAACATTGAATTTGTTTACATCATACTTCACAATGGTATACACAATCGCCACCAATTCTTCGTAAGTCATATTCTTTGAAACATACATTCCCTGGTTATCAAATCCAACAAACCTCTGACTTCCATCAGGTAACTGCTCTCATCGACCGTTGTAAGATATGACTATTCTAACCCGATTCATTATGCTGTCAAATTAATCATCACAAACCATTAATAAACAGCTAGGACTACAAAATATTTTCATAGATGTCTAAATAAGATGTTAAGAAAAGGCTTAGGAAAAGGTTTATACAAAAGGCTCGGGTGAGGATATTTAAAAGGCTCGGACACTACTTGATGTAAAAGGCTCGGACACTACTTTAAAAGGCTCAAAAACTTCTTTAGAAGGCTCGGACACTACTTCATTGACAAACCTAACGGCTATGCAAAAGGCTCGGACACAACTTCACAAAGGCTTAGACAAAGCTTAGAAAGGCTCGGACAAAACTTAGAAAGGCTCGGAGATTCAAAATTCTCAAACTAGCTTAAAGTTTACAAAAGACTCGAAGAACAAATGAAAAAGAATGGAAAAAGAGTTATAAGACTCAAAAACCCAAGTATAGAAAAGAAGTATTTAAGAGATATATTACCTTGTTGTATTGAAGAACGTCCATTTCCTTCTAAGTTGAAGAAGAAAGGGGAGGCAACCTTGAACTTTTTGCTGTAAAGAACAAGTTTATTGTAGAGAGAGGGAGAGTTACTGAGTTGGGACTACTGAGTGTTGAAAGTGTGGAGACGGAAGTACAAATAGAATAAAAAACTAATTATCTATGAGCAATTTTGATAGTTCACCATAATAAATGTCTTTTAAACTTAACTTATTAAAGCACTCACTTAGGTGCAAAATAAGTTCAAAAAGATGGAATTTTGGATCAATTCCACTTATATTTAATGGGCGTTTGACTATGACAGGGATTAATTGGTAACATTTAAAAGCATTACTAGAAAAGGGCAAATTGCATTGCACCCTTTGAGGTTTGGGCAAGGTACAATTAGTTGGAAAAGTTTTTGTATTATACACTAGCACCCACAAGACTTAAATTTGACTTTAAAAATATCTAAAATGCCTCTAGTTGTATTATTTTATATTATTTTTTTTTTTTTTTTTTTTACACCTTTAAACCAAAAAATTTATAAACTTTAATAAAATAGAAAAAAATTAAATAAAAGATATGATTCATTAAAAAAATAAATAGTTTTAAAAAATTAAATAAATAAATAGTTTTTAAAAAATAAATAAATAAATAGTTTTAAAAAATAAATTAATTAAAAACATTAAAAACATTAATATTTTTAAGGATATCCATTAATAAGGACAAAAAAAACTCTAAATATCCAAACTTTTATGGTAAGGATGATAGTGAGAGAAGCTTCAAGGTTCCCAACACTAGGAGTCTTCTTGCCCTCTTCAAGTTCAACCATTTCCTTCAGTGTTGGGAACCTTGAAACTTCTCTCACCATCATTTTTACCATAAAAGTTTGGATATTTTGAGCTTTTCTTGTCCCTATTAATGGATATCTTTAAAAAAATTAATTTTTTTAATTTTTTCATTTATTTATTTAAACTATTTATTTATTTAATTTTTTAAAAAACTATTTATTTATTTAATGAATCATATTTTTTATTTTTTATTTTTTATTAAAGTTTATAAATATTTTGGTTAAAAGGTAAAAATAAAATAATAAAGTATAAATTAATACAACTAGGGGCATTTTAGGCTTTTTAAAGTCAAATTTAAGTCTTGGGGGTGTTAGTGTATAATACCAAAAGATTTCCAACTAAGTGTATATATCTAAAACCTCAAGGGTTGCAGTGCAATTTACCCACTAGAAAATAAAATGTGAGGATCAAGTTGATAAAAAATGAAAAAGTCGAAAAGTATTGGAATTAAGAAAATGGTTTATTCCTTCAAAAAAAAAAATGGTTTAAAATAAAAGACTTGAGAGTAGAGAGAGAGAGAGAGAGAGAAAGAGGTGAGAATGGGATCAGCCCCTCATCAGCCCTTCGAGTGGGTCCACATCCCCTTAAATGCCACCACAACCAACGCCTCACTCCGCCTTGGTCACCATCTCCGTCTTGGGCTTCTTCTCCGTTCATCCTTCCAGGTCCTAATTTTCCCTTACTTTCAGTTTGGTTTATTATATCATGATCATTATTTTATGCCTCTGTAGAATCTAATAATGACATTGGATTTCAACTATTTGTTTGAAATGAAAAATGAGGACCTTCTTTTTAACCTTTCTCTGTTTGGGTAGATTCATATGATAATGGTATATAATATCAAACAAATGTATACATCTGATTCCTTTTGTTGAACAGAAGAATCTCTCTCGTCTCTGTCCTGTGCATAGATTGAAGGACTTATGGTGCCAAAGAGTCAACCAATTCAAGGGAATCAATTATTTTCAATTCACAAATAGAAACAATACTAGGGATGAGGGGAAATCACATTTGGAGACATCCAGAAGAAATTCATTTAATGAAAGGCAATGGACCAACATCCTCCTTGCTGCTAACATCTTGTAAGTCACTGAAGTTATCTTTTATGCAGCAAACTTGTTTATAGTTAAAGTTTGTGACATCTTAAATAAAATCCCACTCTCACCTGGGTTTACATTTATATAAAATTAGAATATTACAAAATAATTAAGAAATTGCAGCTGCTTCTTTTGTGTTAACATTTGTAAATTCTATATTACCTATTTGAGTCAAATCTTCACTCAAAACTAGTGTAACAGCTTTCCTTATTTTTCTTGTCTAGAATTTATATCACACAAATTGCATCGCAGGGCAAGCTGATGTTATGGGGAGCTAAGGTGAGAAAGTGTATAGTGTTCTGTTTAGTATTAAAGTTTCCATTTCCTTTACCTCACTTTGTTTACCATATGTACAGATAAATAGTCTCATTGACAAAGGACAGTTTTGGAGGCTGGTCACATCTTCTCTCTTACACGCTAATATTGCACACCTTATGGTCTGGTTTGAACCTTATGGCTCGGAAAATCTTTTTCTTTTTTAGGGTATGTTAGTCTGAATAGAAATTTATGTTGTATAGGTTAATTGTTATTCTTTGAATTCCATTGGTCCAACTGTGGAGAGTATCTGTGGTCCAAGGAGATACCTTGCAGTTTACTTCTGCTCAGCAATTGCAAGTAATAGCTCGTAACTTACTACAGTAAACAATAAAATTGCTTTACCAACTATTATTCTGACTCAACTATTTCAAGAAATTAGGTTCAACAATGAGTTATCAGTTCTCTAAGGCCCCTGCAGTTGGCGCGTCAGGAGCAATCTTTGGATTAGTGAGTCATTTTGAACACTTTTAAGCAAAATTTAGTGTAGTGATGATGAGGTTCAGTATCACACTTCTGAAATCTTATAGTTTCCCCTCAGATTTCACATTTTTATGCATCCATGAGAACTCTTACAGTTCTAAATGCAATTTTTCCACTTCATGCTATGTTGTCTATCTATATCCCTTTATTACACACATTTGCAACTATTTCACGTGTGTGGTATGACCTCCGTTTTTTTTTTTTATCCAAGTCTTCGACAAAGAATGTATAAATTAACTTTATACCGTATTTGAACTGTGACACTATGTAGTCTGAAAACATAAGGTATATGCAATATGTCTTCTTTTTCATTTCCCCATTTTTTCACTTTGTTGTGTTTGTACTCAAACTTTTGATGTTTGTCGTAGGTTGGATCCTTTGCTTTGTTTATCATGAGGCATAGAGGCATGGTTGAAGGTGGCAGAGAAGAGCTACAGCACATAGCACAAGTGATTTTCTTTAATATGGTATGATTTAAGCTTTTCCACTTTGTCAGAAGAGGGTCATATAATAACTTGGTCAAAACATATTATTTTTATTATTTTCTCAAAAGAAATTCTTAAGTATAAAAGAAAAAGTAAACACGGTTGTTCACTGTTATGTAATAAAACCATATTAGAACGTATCACCACACAAATTAAAACATTCTAACCTATACAATTGCTTCATAAATATAATGGATACAGAAGTCTAGTGATCTTCCAAATTATTTTTTTGTAAATGAGTCATGGTAAATGACATGGTCCTAAATCATTTAAATGACTGCAATTTTTTCAACATATACAAGTATTACTGTCTAAACGGTAATGAGCATTTGTTATGCAGGCAATTTTGCCCACATATTACTCTTTAAATGGTAATGAACATTTGTTATGCAGGCCATTGGGTTTATGTTTAAAGGCATTGACAACTGGGGACATGTAAGTATATTAGACTCTCTCTCTCTCTCTCTCTCTCTCGCGTTCTCTTCCATTGAACTCTGGAGATTTCAAGACCTTGAATATTGATGGTTGGAAGAGTGTTACTTGAGGGGAGAGTGATGCAATGGAAGAGGGATTTCAAGGAAAGTCAGCCTACCTTATGTCATGTTTTCATGAAAATTGGAAAATATAGGGTTCTGAAAAATCTTACATAATAAAAATACATCACATGTTACCGGTAAATACTTAACGTCCGTAAAAAATTAGATGAAATATTTTAGTGACTTATGTTGGATAAAAATCAACGAAAGAACGTTGTGAGATATGGATGCAGCTACACATATAGATAGTTGATAGCCTGATACATGTAAATGACTTATCAAGTTGATGTCAGTTATGTTTGGTATGGCTTTTTAAGTAGACCTTCTAGAGTAGATCTTTTACTAATGAAGCTATTGTTGAGCAGAGCTTTCAACAAAAAAATAATAAATAAAAAAAATAAGGTTTTGATTGTATAAATTATAAAAATAGCTTTTTGTTATGTAAAATACACACAAGTCTAACATTTTTTGAAGTGCACACAATTTCCCTAGCATCACTTAACAACCACCAAATTTTAAACCTTTGTTGATATTTCAATGTTAAGCCATTAACATGTAGATGTGTGCTTTATTTTAGGATCATGTAATATAAATTTGTTAGATATCTTCAAGCAATGATTTCTACTCATTAACATTGTCATAGATAATTTTTTGATTTGACAATTGACATCAATGATCTCAGCTAGGGGGATTGCTTGGTGGAGTTGCTATGTCGTGGTTTATAGGACCTGCCTGGAAGTATGAATTCATGTCTAATGATGGTTCAAGAATTTTCACTGACAAGGCCCCAATTTTTTATTTCTTCAACAGAAAAAGAAAGCCTGGGAAACTCAATTGAAGCTGCTTACCGTAAATGACAAGGCTCTAGTCTACTACAGAGATGCATCATACATTTATGTCTTGTACACTCCAATTTTGATTGAACAGTTTTTATTATAATAGGCTTGATTTCGTTTGAGGTATTTGAGGTATTCCGATGATCGTTTAAACAAAAAAGCTGTTACAATCCAAATGCAGAATCCATGTATATAAGTATTCATCTTTCTTGAGTAATTTATGGTTTATATCCCAATCAGCATGACATGCTTGCGATTCTCAGAAGAAACCTGCATATAAGGTGGCGATTCTTCTGAAATCTACGAGGAAGCGTCTGCTGCTTCTCTCGGTGTTGCCACACTATCACAAGAAGCTCTTCCCTTTGGGAAGAACATCCCACATCTTCTCTTGTTATAAGTGAGATGAGTGGCCTGCCACCTTTCTGGCTTTGACCTGGTTCTATTTCATTTACAGTTATGTGAAGGGAAACCAAAAAAAAAAAAAAAAAGATTTTTCACAGGAGCTTCTACCATTTCCGCCGGTATGAAACTCAGCATTTAAGGTCATTATACTGCAGTGCATTGAATGTCTCAAAAACTGTGAGAAGTATGATGAGAACGAACGGTTAATCTGACCGACAGAGGAAGTGAAAGATTAAGAGTCCAGAAAGTCCCAATAGCCAGACCTCTCTGCTCAAAAGGCCAACTGCTAAAGCTGCAATTGCACACAGATCCAGATCAATACATTTAGCACAATTAGTTGTGGTAACAATAATGAAGGCAACGGCAAATTCAAACATAGAAAGGCTACAAATGTGTAAAACACAGTTATCGGACAGCTGCAGCTGTAAAACACAATTATTTAACACAAAATTATCGGCTTGGCTAATCATCAACGAGCTGAAAGCACAAAGCTGGAGATATAATTCTTTCAGCAATTAGACAACCACTGATTTTTTTGGTTTGATTCACTTTTACTGCACTTCTAAATAATTAACATACAAAATCCTTGAGTATTCACAACTTGAATCAAGAATAGTTTTGAGATACTGGTTTATAAGCAAGCAAACTTACAATAATGAGCTTTCACTACTAGCATAAGGTGTGGTAAGGCTCAGTATCATACTGGTTTTCTAAACTACTAGTTCTGGAGTTGAATTGGGATTATAAGTTCCCAGGATAGATTTTGCATTCATACCTCGATACCTCTATGCCTTCCAGTAAAAAAATTTAAACTTGCTTCTATTTTAAATTATTTGAACCCTCTATCATGTATATTCAGTATTAAACAATGTTTCAATTTGGCAATAATAACCCTTTTGCTTGCACAATCCACAAATTCTTCAATAAGTAAACAGCTTTCTAAGATCAGTAAGTAAACAGCTTTCTAAGATCAGACACCAACAAAAATTTGATTAGTGTCCTTTGATGCCCTTGACCTAAAATCTTGAAACACTGAAAGTTGGACACCAAGACAATTGGGATGTCAATACAAAATAATGAGAAGACAAGGGTAATAACCAAACATGCGATTATTCCCGAAAAAAAAATAAATCATGATAATCCATATATATATATATATAAATGTTCAAGTTAGTACGCACGGATATAATTTCATCAGTGCGTTGAATATGGACCATTAGAGTTGCATTATTTGACTCAAAGTGTATACACTTGTCAAAACTTCTCCATAATCAGTGGTCCACATGCAATGTACTAGCACGGACCATAATGAGACCGTATATATATATATATAGCCATCATTGCTAAGGTAATAAAGGAGAAAATTATAAAGGTAAATTAATAAATCAATTACCGTAGATATCGAGACACAATGTGCACCTTGCCATGGACACACCTAATTTACTTGGAAAGCTAAAGCTAATTCACACAATGTACCATCATTGCTAAAGTTAAACAATGAAAAACATGAAGTTAAACAATTTGACTTTCCTTAACCGCCCACATTTTGAAAACTTACACCCCCTTTAAACTCCTTGACATCCTGAAATTGGGCGCTTGAATGGCTACTACCAATCAAGTGAAATCGGGGAATGTCTTTAACAAGCTATGTAACATGAGCATAACCAAATTAATGTGTGGGAGAAACAAAGTCACAAAACTCAAGAATCAAAGAAAACTTTTAAGTTCTATAAATATTCAATTATTGACTACATAATAAAGAAACCGGCATACTTACCATTAATCAACAAAGATATAACAAGAATGCAGGCGAAAGCGATGAATGTTTATAACAATATATCATATATGTAACATGGGCATAACACAACTATAGATGTGGGACCAACAAAGTCACCAAAATCAACAATTATCAAACCTGAGAGGAAATTTTCAACAATTAGCAACTCAGAAAACGAAAAATGACTCTTTGGAACTGACTTTCCAAGAAATGGCTCTTTGGAATGACACTGAACAACCCCTGCACTACTAGGATACTTCAATGCTTTATATAAAAAATAAATAAATAAATAAATAAAACTTAGCGTTTAAGCAAGGTCAATTATATAACAAGTAAAACAGGAAACTGCCATGTAGAGAGGAAACAAAAAGACTCTTAAGCACCTTAGTTGGCACTCGGCACTAACATATTTAAATTTGTGTGCCTTATCATACATGTCAAATGACTATGTATTTACTTCAATGCTCAAATCATTATACTAGTTCCAGTAACAACAGCAGGAAGAAGTACTAAAAAGATAAAATAACACATAATATTTCAAAAAAAAAAAAAAAAAACACATAATCCATCATATAGATTATAGAGTGTGAAAAAAATGGTATCAGCAGCCAGGAAACTGGAAAGTGCCAAAACAAATATCGAGGGCCACAATCTAAGCACTTGAATATAAAATTGAGTGACCAACTGGTATAATAAACTGTATACTACAACACAAGGATTTTGTAATGGTGAACCAATAATAATTGCAAATAAATTTCAGCACTAAGCCTTCACTGCTGAACAAACCATATGTTAAAATTAGCAATACCCAGGAAGATATGGATAAGCAAGGGATATGCACACATCATGAACAGAAGTATGCACAGCAGAATTTGGCAGTAAAAACTTACATGATGGAGATGGTGCAAGGGATGGAGAAACTGGGGATGTTGCACTACCCACATCATTGTCTGGAGTAGAACCACAAGATACTTCAGGCAATGGTGAGAGATCAAGGGCTGACTTCGGAGGACCCATTGGAGTTAAATGAGTTGGGTTAGGATGAGGTGCTGGTGAAGAGCTTGGAGGAACTACGGGACAACGGTATGGACAAGGAGGGTGCGCAGTTGCATCCAAAGGTGCAGGAGAAGGACCAGTTTTATGGCTTGGCGAATAGAGGTTATTATGATCAGATGGAGAAGGAACGTCATTACCAAAACAAGGAGGGAGATGATGAATGTTAGGTGAGGGTGCTGGAGAGTAGGTAGGAGAAAGGGCAGGATATGGGGAAATTGACGGTTCTGGGGTTGGAGATGGTGAAGGATTAGGAGGAGTTGCATGAAGTGTATGCTTAAGATAAGAGGATAAAATAACGCCTTTGACTTTACCAAAAACCAAGTTATCGAGGCCAAGATTCTCTGCTGGAGAGTCTGTGATTGTTTCAGCCAACTGCTTCAATCTCTGAGGCAGAAGGCCCCCCAGATCTGACATCACTGAAGCCTGAACAGTGACTGGTGAAAATATGGTGGAGCCAAATGTGTTTGTTACTTGCACATAAACATTCTGCATCAGAGGAGGATGGGGAGTTAGAACATGGTACCATGTCCAAGTTATCCAACAAGGCAGCAACCAGTTATCATATTCATACAACACATTGTTATGTAAACTGGACCAGACCAGCTAGTTGAACCACTGAACTACTGGACCAAGCCTGGTTCCGAAGTTTGGTCGCCGTGAGACTACCTCAAAAATCCTCCTAAGAAGAAACATATAAAAACACCAGCACTAGGCCAGTGAACCAATCATTGCGAGTTGTAGAGAATTTTATTTTTCTTAATTCAGTTTTTTCTTTCATTGTCCCTACTTCATGCTTGTAAGACTCTTTTTCTTTTGCTACCTTCCCCAACAAATTCAACCTCTCCCTCTCTGTGTGCATGTGAGAAATTTGACAAAAGTAATAATAAAATTAGGGAACCCCCGAGGAGGTGATTCAAGAGTTATTTCAATTATTATTCTTTCCTTATAAAATGTTCTCTCTAAAAGTAGCTCTCGTCAAATGATTTGCGATTAGGATACTGATTAAACTATATTCTAATGTCTAGTTCCTTCTTGAGTTCCTTCAGTGTTGGAGTATTTGAACAAAATAAATCCAAATTACCTTTCACACAGGTACATGAAAGAAACAAACAATTTGTTTGCATCCCCCATTCCACCCCAAACCCAAACCCCCCCCCCCCCCCCGAATATAGAGGAATTACTTCACATAATAGTTGCAAATAAACAAAATTTAGCAAACAAAAAACCATCAGAAGTCAAGTTTTTAGTATTTATTATTATTATTACTATCTTATAGTATATTATGAATCTATCTAATCATTTTTTATACGTAATTTACGTCATGCTAATGTCACACTTGAACCTTTTAATTGTCAATCCTCCCTTGTTCCAGTTTGATGTCCGGATGTGTTTCCAAATATGGCATAAACTCTCTACACAGATCAAGTAAAGGATCATTACCGGTGACTGTATACCAGTCAAAAACTGAAATTGGTCTAGATCCACAGTTCAGTACTGACACTCTGACAATACATAAACTACTCCTAAGATTTCATCTTTAATCTCCATGAATGGGGAATAAATCTACATAGGAATTGGATAATTTGCAATGCAAGTTGTAGCTATTAATTATATTACCATTTCTAAGACCTTAGGAATAATTAGACCCTTAAATATAGCAAAGCATGAGTCTGATATGATGTAAACCCATCTTACATCCTAAGAAATATATATGGCAAGTTGAAAAAACCAATGATTTACCTCATAAGTCCTCAGATGCAATCCATACTTCAACTGATCCCTAAGCTCAACAAAGTTTTCCACAACACGAGATGTGGAATTATTGAGAGTAAAATTAAATAGAATCTGTGATATCTGCCAAATCGAAACAGATTGCATAGGAATTACAGTAATGCCCCCAGGAAACTTCAAAATCTCAAACCTAGACGGCTGTCCAAAAATTGATGTTGTCAAAGTTAGATTGGATTGCTGAAGGAAAAGCTCAATCAAAGACGATCTCAACACACTTAGAGACACTGGATTTATTGGAACATTAATAGGATCGGAAAGGACACCAAATACCACACCGGTCCAGTTAGAAACACCCAATCGGTGCATGGATAAAATGGCCACCTGTTGAGAGTAAACAGCTTTAGATTAATTTTTAATACTATTCAACAATCAGTTTTATAATTAAATAGCAGCAGCCTGAAGCAAAACCTTAGTGTTAGGGATACTTATTTCCTCATAGATATCATACTCTAGTCTTTCAATGTGTAGAACAAGCTGTGAAACCGGCTTATGCAATCTGAAGTATGCCTGAACTGTGGCTGCAGAAAGGTAAATACAAACATATAAGCAATAATTGTCAAAGCAGACCAATATAATCAAATGCTCAAAAAGTATAAACATAAAAAGAAAACAGCTCTAGCATGAATGTGTATAAGTATCCCAAAAAGAAAAGTAATAATAGTACTAGTGAATTTTTTAACTGTCTGATTATATAATTGCATCACTACATTTTTAATTTTTCTGCTCGCACAAAAGATGTATTTCAAGCATAGAATGATAAGGTAAAACATTATAGACACTTCTATTTGAACCAACATTACAACACTCAGCATCACCAAATTTGAGATAAATGGTACAACATTCAATTTTAAATAACTTCTTTTATTATATCAAAAACAAAAGGAAACTATATATTCCACAGAGAAATTTTTTATTATAAAATCATATATTCCACAAAAACATAGTAATTGATAAACATATGTTTTGGACACTTCCCTAGGGAACTTGCATCTACTCCATTGGATAGTAATATCCTACAAATGCAATTGCACATGATATCAATCTCTTAAGAGGGATCTCCATGTATTCTTCATTCATAATCCATGTTATTCCCCTCCCAATTGATACATTCCCAAAGTCCATCACCATCATAACTCAATTGATTTTAATTAATAAACGATCAGAAGGCAGAATTTTCACAATGTAACTATGTAAGCATCCCATCCCTGAAAAGAAATCAATTACCTACTAACCAAAGCGACTTATGGTTTAAACCATTACCTTAGATGGTGTTTTGACATATGCATACAACATAATGGTTTAAATGAGAACATGAAGTTTGAAAATTTATTTTAAACGATAAAGTGCCAATTCCTTTTATATCTTCCGCACAGATATAGAAACCTTATCGGGAGAAACTTGGGCTAGTGGTGTCACAAATATATAATCCATGGTATAATCTACAGCACAATTTTTGGTCACTAGTTATTACTAAATTGTTTTGTCATTTAGACCAAAAGAGAAAGGTGCTTAACTTATTAAAAAGAGGGGTGCTCATGTGATAATTTCTAACTAGTAATATGGCCTAAATTACTAACTTTTAGTACTATTATAATGGACTATACTGCTATTATATCATTATTATTAGTATGGTTAAATCTACTAGTTTTACTCACAGTGTCCCACCATATGATTACTTTTTTGAAATACAGAATCAAATAGCATGTTGATTTGCATGTTAAGTCCACAATCCATGTAAAACCATTATCATTATTGGTGTGTTGTGTTGTTAGCTAGCCTAGGCTTACTCTGCTAGTCTGCTAATAAATGGTTCAACTGTCCAATGGCAAAGCACGCTTGTTCAGTATCCTATCAGACACAAATGATAAAGAGGAAGTACTTGCAATGGTAAAATATATTCGAGAAGATGGAAAGACATTAGCCAAAATTTAAAGCAAGCTTATTAGTTTAGATTCAGCAGACAGTGGAGACCTATCCTTATCTGTCAATTCTGAAGATGAAACTATTTTGGTTGGATACGGCAAAGACAGAATTGTAAGATTCCTTTCAGGGGGTGGGAAGGAATGACTCAAAATCTATTCAGGACATGATGTCCCATCAAATGATTTGATGCTTGTTATTTATGATTGGATGCTATTGTTTGTAGGAACATCAATTGATGTTGACATAACAGCAGTTTCAACATGACAGAATTACTAATTCACTTCCAAACACGCTGGCTAAATTTACAGTCTGGCAGCAGTTATCTAAAGTTATAAAATGCTCAAAAAGGAAGCATAATAAGTACGATGAAGTGTATACAGGTCTTAACATCTAACCAGATGCATTAAAGCCAAGCACTACAACTTACACCTATGTGAAACCAATTACAAAAGAACTCATGTTCCAATCTTAGAAGGTGAAATCGATCATATCCTTAAACACCAGAAAGATCTAACAATCGGTGCAAAGAACCAAAGTTCCATCTCTTCAACATTTAAACGGGATTAATTATAAGAAACCAAGGTGAAAAAACACAATACACCCACCTAACTAACAAAACTGCCCAACTGCATAATAATAGAGCATCCGGTAATATGCATTTATGCACTCGAATTATCAATTCAAAATCCCTTACTCAAACATCATGGACAACAATGGTCGTATTAACTTATTGTACATCCAACCACTAAAATCTAAAGCATCAAAAACTATAAGAGAAAGTTAACTACTTAATGCATTTTCTTTAAAAATCAAAGCATCCTAATTACACAACAAGAGAGATTAAAGTAATACCAATATAGCCAATTGTTTAGCAAAAACACACATAAAATAAAAAAATAAAAAAAATTCCACCCATTTGCTCGAAAAACCATAGAAGCTTAATCTGACAAAACAATATAGAACCACATAACTATTTCCTAAAAACTATTAGCTCGACAAAAGAAACACAAAAACCCTAATCACACTATATATCTGACCTGTAAAAATACAAGATATCCATATGCTCCAAACCCTAATTTCACAAAAAATAAAAAAAAAAAGACCTACAGAATTTAAGAAGCATAAAATAAAAAAGGTGAAGATTGCATACCACTGAGCTTAATTGTATCATTTGCATCAAATCCAGATTGAGCTTTGTAAAAAGGAAGGATCAAGAAGATCGCAGAGAGAAAAACGGCTACACCCAAAATCAAAACGATAAAACACTTGAGACTGAACTGTTTGAAAACTGTTGACAGAAACATCGAATATCTCTGACAGAAGAATCTAGAAGAAGCCGGATTGGAACTCGCATGGCTCTGCTGTTGCGGCAGATTTTGCTCACCTTTCCCCATTGAAAGAGCATCTGGTTTTCTCTCTCTCTAAAGCTCACTCAAACACCAGTTAAATCTTCCCACAAGCCAGTAGTAGTTCCTCTCTCCCTCTCTCCCTCTCTCTCTCTTAACGAAGACACAAAGATGGTGGAGACGAGAGACAAGCGTTCATGGTGCGCATATGCCAAAAATATAATAACAATTAAATAAAAAACCCTTCCCTCTCTTTCTCTCTCTAGTCTCTAACAACTATTACTTATTATTATTTCCTTTCCAAAAAAAAAAAAAAACACCATTTTTGTGATTGGTTTTCACTTTCCTTTCTCGCTATACCCTACACTCATTTCACTTCTTCACTTTTTCACTTCACTTTATGCTCTCTGAAGTGGGTTTCAATTTTATTAATATTTTAAGGGGTTAATATCATTTGGGTCCCTAACTTTTGCTAAAAGATCAATTTTTTAAACGAGTTTTCTTTTTTAGCAAAAGTTTCCCTAACTTTTGAAAAGTATATCAAATAAAGTCCATCCGTTAGTCAAACTTAACATTTACAGGGGTATTTTTGTCTTTGAACCAAGAACTTGCCATGTGTCACAAAAATAGAAATAAAATAAAAATAAAATATATATATTTTAAAGAAATAAAACTAATTAAAATTGATATTAACATATACACATGAACATAAATTAAAAAATTAACCTTAGAAAATAAAAAATAAAATAAAAAATTCCATCAAACTAAAAAATTTAAAACAATTACCAAACCCACCATCATCATCTTCATCGACCATCACATATTCAAAAATTCATGCATTACATATTTCATCATCATCGACCATCATCCACCATCCCCATCATCATCTTCAGAAAAACAAATTCCATCAAACAAAAAAATTTAAAACAATTACCAAACCCACCATCATCGACCATCACATATTCAAAAATTCAGTTATTACATATTCATCATCATCCACCATCATCCACCATCACTATCATCATCTTCATCATCAACCCACAACCACACCACCATCCATCTCCAATCACCAAACCCTAAAACCAGATTTCTTCAATCAAATCCCACAAAAAAAAAAAAAAAATTAATTCCAAAAAGCAAAATCGCGATGGATCGTGGCCACCAACCTAGTTCGTCTTCAACCTCATCAAAAATCCAGTTCAGAAACAAACAAACAGAGGTGGAGCGACAACGAATAGACACAGAGGTGGAGCAACAAGGCCTAGAGGTGGAGTGACGACGTGCAACAACGACGGCGACACGGAGCGACGTGAAGCAAACTTGATGTGCAGTGACGACGCTTTTGTTCATTGATGTGCAATGCCGTCATTGGACGAGACTTGAGTTTTGATGAATTTAGGTTTCCAATTATATATATATATATATATATATATGTTAAGTGAAGATGAAGATCTAGGGTTTCTGGGTTTATGGGTTTTTTATATTGAATTTGGTTTGATTTTGGTTTAGGTTTGATGAATTCGGTTTGATTTTGGTTTAGGTTTGATTGAATTCGGTTGCCGGATTGTTTAGGTTTCGTGGGGAGAGAGAAGAAGAATTGAAGAAGAAGAAGAAGAAGAAGAAGAAGAAGAATTTAAGAGGATTAGTGATGGTGGGGTGTTGGAGATCTGGTATCTCCAGATCTCTGTTTTTATTTTTAGTTCTTTTTTTAAAATGATATTTTCCATTTGTAATTTGAATTTTTTTTTATTGCAACTTTTTTTTTTAATTTCTGTTGTTTCTTTTTTATTTCTTTTTTTATTAAGATTTTTTTTATTATTTGAGATCAATAATAAGATTTCTTATGATGGTTTGCTTGATGATTTTTAGAATTTTGATTTGTTTTAATTTGTTTTAATTTGTTTTAAATTTTTTTAGTTTGGTAGATTTTTTTTTAAAATAATTATTTTTTATTTTTTAAATAAATAAATCTCCACCATTAATCTAAGATTTGAATGGTGGAGATTTAAAACAATTTATTTTTGTATTATATAAATATTTTTAATAAATTGTATTTTTTATATCTTTAATTTAAAATTAAAGATAAATTGTTTAAATTTTAAATGTTAGAGGGTAAATGCAGGGGGAAAGTAGATATTATAACAATTCTGTGACGTTTGACCGTTAAAAAAAAGTCAGAAAGACCTATTTGATATACTTTTCAAAAGTCAGGAAAACTTTTGCTAAAAAAACAAACTTATTTAAAATATTGATCTTTCAGCAAAAGTTAGGGACCCAAATGATATTAATCCATATTTTAATTTTTCGTTTAAGGCTACCCAACGTTGAGAAGAAGCAAAGGTGATAGAATAAAGAAAGTTATTTTTATTTATTTATTTTTTTTCTTTTGGGTTTTACTCGATGTGTTGACAGTGTTGTGAATTGTGATGAGGAGAAACGCAAGTCAACTAATATAGGTAATGCATGTGGGCCAATTATATTCAAAGCCTTTTAAATTTTTATTTTTTTTTAAGAAACAGAACTTTATTTTGAGAATTACAAGCATTCGCTTACAATTAGAGCCACTTAGGTATATCTATACCGCATATACGCCAAACACTGAAAAACCACTGAAAACATTAAATCTGGCAATTGAGTGTGCCAGCCTATTACAATTTCCGGAGATAATTGATACGATCAATTTCGTAGAAAGTAAAGAATGATAGAAAGAAGAGAATAGAGGAGAGATATTTGCTGATAATATATTCCATATCGTTTATTGAATTCTAAAGAGCCTTTTATAGGCTTACAAATAGTGGTCAGCCATAATTCCTGAGAACCAGGAACAACTACCCATTAACAAAATAATACCAAAAGAGAAAGAAATCACTAAGCACTAATGAGCTAATGCTCTGAATTCAAAACAACTAACTTATTGACCTATACTTGGTCCACCTAAATAATCTCCATTCCCTCACATGTCTCCTTCCATGACTTGCAAGAGAACCCCACGATTTGTACTTATCATTCTCCACCTCTTGAAGTCTCCTTGTCCTCAAGGAGAAAATCAGGATACATCCTGACAAAACGACGTCGATTTTCCCATGTCGCATCCTCTCGGGGTGCACCAGTCCACTTAACAAGCACCTCTATTTTGGGACGATAATTACTCTTCTGAATGACTCAAGAATCCAAAATGACCTCAGGCTATGGAAGAATGACCGAATCCGAATTGGTAGGCGGAAGAGATGGGTAAACTGGAACCTTTGAACCCAAGTATTTCTTTAATAGGCTAACGCGAAAAACATCATGGATTAATGAACCAATTGGTAACTCCAACTTGTAGGCCACGGGACCGATACGGGCAAGGATCTTAAATGGTCCAAAAAATCAAGGAGCGAGTTTGAGTGATCCACGAAAGACCACCGATTGTTGACGGTACGGGCGAAGTTTGAGATAGACATACTCACCCACACAGTAAGTAATATCGCGACGATGTTGGTCTGCCTGAGACTTCATGCTGTCACGAGCAGCGATCAAGTTGCTACATAACTCAAGCAAGATCTCTTCCCTAGTGCGCAAAAACTCATCCACAGCTTGAACTCGAATTGTGCCAGGAACATAGGAAAGTAAGGTAGGGGGAGGTGTACCATACACGGCCTCAAAAAGGGATACGCCTATGGAAGTGTGAATGGCTGTGTTATAGCTATATTCGGCCCAAGGAATCCAATCGACCCACCTACGAGGTTGATCACACGTAAAACACCGCAGATATTGCTCCAAGGTTCGATTGACGACTTGAGTTTGTCCATCTGTCTGGGGATGGTAGCTAGAGCTCATGCATAGTTTGCTCCCCTATAATTGAAATAAATTCTTCCAAAAGGCACTAATAAATATACGATCACAATCACTTACAATTGAAATCGGCACTCCGTGCAAGCGAACAATCTCTCGGACAAAGGCTTTTGAAACCGAAACAGCCGTGTATGGATGCTTAAGCGGCACGAAGTGTGCGTATTTCAACAAGCGATCCACAACAACCATGACGACAGTGTGGCCTTGGGATGGTGGCAGTCCGTCAATGAAATCCATCGATACTTCAGTCCATACCTTTTCAGGTAACTGCAATGGTTGCAACAACCCAGCTGGTCGAAAATTATCGGATTTGCAACGTTGACAGATTTCGCACTCTCGGATGATCTTCTTGATCGATGTCCGCATACTAGGCCAAGTAAAACAAGTCTTGAGACGACTCAATGTTTTGTGGTACCCAAAATGTCCACCAGTTGGCGTTGAATGACCTTTAGTCATAATAGTAGGAAGTAATGATGAATTAGGACTTAATAATATCCTCCCACCTTTTCTCCAAATTCCCTCACGCTTGAAACAACAAGGTGGAGCAGAAGTCTCCAGCTGAATGTAAAAAGGGTCATTAACAACTTCTTCTTGTAATGTTACCCATCAATTCGACTGTGGCATCGTAAATGCAAGGAGCTAAAATTCAGCTACCCTTGATAACGCATCAGCCTCATTATTTTCTTTACCTCTTTTGTACTGAATAGAGTAATCATACCTTATTATTTTCGGCAACCATCGTGTCTGTGCCGGAGCGGTGATACGTTGTTCTAGCAAGAACTTCAAACTCTGCTGATCAGTTTGGATGACAAAAGGCTTTCCTAGGAGATACGGACGCCATTTGCGGATTGCCTTCACGATGGCCAACATCTCCTTTTCGTAAGCTGAAAGTGCTAGGGCGGAACCCTTGAGTGCTTCGCTATAAAAAGCAATTGGCCGGCTGTGTTGTGTTAGAATGGCACCAAGTCCCACACTTGAAGCATCACACTCAACAACGAAGGGGATGGAGAAATCTGGTAGCTACAGAACCGGAGGTGAAGTGAGAGCTATCTTCATGTGATTAAAAGTTGTCTCGTCTTCAGGTGTCCAACGAAATCCTTCCTTTGTCAATAAACGTGTCAATGGAGCAGCAATGATGGTGAATCCACGGATAAATTTTCTATAGTATCCTGCTAAGCCAAGGAATCCACGAATTCCACGGGCAGTAATTGGAATTGGCCAGTCCAGGACAGCTCGGATTTTTGCAGGGTCGACGGCAACTCTGTCCAAAGAAATGAGATGACCCAAGTATTCGACTTGTAGAACCCCAAACTTGCATTTCGACTGCTTAGCAAACAAACAGTTAGCTGACAAAATTTCCAATACAACTCGCAGATGCTGTATATGGTCCATCCAGTTCTTACTATACACCAGGATATCATCAAAAAATACCAACACGAATTGCTTGAGATGTGGACGGAATACATCATTCATGAGGCTTTGGAAGGTGGATGGTGCGTTCGTCAGGCCGAAAGGCATTACTACGAATTCATAGTGCCCCTCATGAGTGCGGAAAGCCGTCTTGTGTATATCGTCAGGCTGGACACGGATTTGGTGATACCCCGCCCGTAGGTCTAGCTTGGTAAAATACTTCGCACCGTGTAACTCATCAAGCAATTCGTCTATGACAGGTATTGGATACTTGTCTTTGATAGTGATATTATTAAGAGCCCGATAGTCAATACAGAAGCGCCATGATCCATCCGATTTTTTTACAAGAAGCACATGTGAAGAAAACGGGCTATGGTTGTGCCGAATAAAACCAGAGTCAAGGAAGTCACGTACCACTTTTTTGATCTCAGTTTTCTGATAAAACGGATACCGATAGGGGCGCACGCTGACAGATTCGTGACCAGGCTGCAATGGAATTTGGTGGTCGTGTGCGCGTACTGGTGGTAGCTGTGTTGGGGTGCTAAAAACATGTGAAAATTCTGTCAACAACTGAGTCATGTCTATTGGAAGGGAAGTCGATTCATCTGCAGGTGAACTGGGGACCATATGCAATAAAAATCCCATTCCTGTCATCTGCTGCAGTTCTTTATTGGATAGAGGAGCTAGAGGAGAATGTTTCAGACCATGAAAAGTTTGTGATTGCCCGGCTTGTTTGAAGGTCATCGTCAGCTGCTGATAGTCGGTTTCGATTGGTCCCAATGTCTCCAACCACTGCACTCCCAAAACAGCTTGGCACGCAGCAACATGTAACACATAAAAATCCGCCTGAATTGGATGGTCTTGGATGACTAAAGTAAGTGCCAAACAACGCCCAGAGCAATCAATCTTTTCTCTGTTTCCGACCATGACCTGCAGAGTTTTGTCTCGAACCACAAGCAATCCAAACTTGGTGACAACTGACTGATCTAAGAAGTTATGAGTGCTTCCACCATCGATTAAGATGGTAATGTCTTTATTCTTCATTTTAGCAATTACTCACATTGTCTGTGGATGTGACGTACTTGCCATTGCGTGGAAGGAAATTTCTGGGAGAATTTCCAAAGTTGTATAGTCATCCACAAGTTCGCCTGGTTCCTCATCTATTGTTATTATGTCTTCCAACATGAAGAGTTAGGGTTTCTCACAATGGTGGCCTGGAACAAATTTCTCATCGCAGTAGTAGCATAGCCCTTTTTCCCTTCGTGCTCGTGCCTCTTGCCCCGTAAGTCATCGGATTGGGACAGCTGGTGCACCTGGTGTGGACGACATCTTTGAAGTGGGAGGGGGACCAAGAAGGCCTGTAGCTAGACCTGGTGAGAATCGTGGGATAATTGATGAATTCTGGTGTCGAAAGGGAGGCATTGGTCGGCGCTGCAATTGGTTGCGATCTTCGACTAATCTGGCCACATTGATGGCATCCGAGAGAGTACGTGGTTGTTTAATTCGGACCTCCAGTCGGACCTCATCCTTAAGCTCTGTAATAAAATTGCCAATAAGAAAATTTTATGGTAGGCCATCAACACGATGGGATAATCTTTCAAAGGCTTCTTGGTAATCTGCCACAGTAAAGGTTTGTTTGAGACGGGAGAGTGCCTCAGAGGGATTATCGTAGTCCGTCGGACCAAAACGATAGAGGATGGCCTGTTTAAATTCGTCCCAAGAAGATGGTCCTGTGTACTTGGTGTACCAACGAAACCACTGTAGGGCAAGTTCATCTAGATGGAAAGAAGCCAGTTGGACTTGTTGTGGACGTGTGATGCCCTTAAAGTCAAAGTATTGTTCGGCTTTGAAGAGCCAACCGGTAGCATCAATGCCTTTGAATGTTGGGAATGATAATTTTAGCTGGGTTTGGTGGTGACGATCGTTTGGGATGTTGCTGGTTGGATTGGTTGTTTGTGTGAGTTGGTATCGGTGTGAAGGTTCTGCGGTGAAAGAGGGATCGAACTCGGTGGCAGTAGTGTTACCATTACGGCTAACACGTAATGATTGGAGCTCAGAAAGGACTGCTTGCATGGTAGTGGTAACGGATTGCATGGTGGATTCGTGACGGGCCAGGACTTCGTTAACTTCCGTTTGAAACTCGTTAACTTCGGTCCGGAACTCCGCATTGGTCTTGGCACGAGTCTCCATGGAGCGAACTGCTCTGATACCAAATTGATACGATCAATTTCGTAGAAAAGAAAGAATGATAGAAAGAAGAGAATAGATGAGAGATATTTGCTGATAATATATTCCATATCCTTTATTGAATTCCAAAGAGCCTTTTATAGGCTTACAAATAGTGGTCAACCATAATTCCTAAGAACCAGGAGCAACTACCCACTAACAAAATAATGCCAAAAGAGAAGGAAATCACTAAGCACTAATGAGCCAATGCTCTGAATTCAAAACAACTAACTTATTGACCTATACTTGGTCCACCTAAACAATCTGACCCATGATCTCCATTCCCTCACATGTCTCCTTCCATGACTTGCAAGAGAACCCCACGATTTGTACTTATCAATAAGCACAATAGAAGCACCAATTCGTTTAAACCTCAAAGCAACCGCATCACTTGTGATATTATCAATATCATTATACGAACTAGTCTCACCGCTACATTAATTGAAACTAATTAAGTGCTTAAGAGTTGGACATTGATTGGATCTTCCTTGTGTTATTATGGGAAGATAATTTTGTCCAGTAAGAGCATCTCCAATGCTATTATGCATTTTGAGAAAATGGAGTGTCACATAGGATAGATATTAAAAAAGTTAGAAAAACTCTCTCCAATGCTATTATCTAAGTTGAATATGGAGATGATGTGGCCAAAAAAATGTTAGAGATTATGGAATTGAGTTTCTAATTCTAGAAACTCTTCTAGAAATGCTGACTAGGATTTCTAAATCTTTCCACCAATAAGATTAAAGCTTTCAATTTTTTCCACCAATGAGATTAAACCTCATTTAATTGTAAAATAAAAGAGGAGAGAGAGTATAATAATTGTTTTATTATGATTGGACATAAAATGGATGCATATTTGACTTTAGATAATTGCATTGGAGATGTGAATATGCATTTCTTTAAGTTTTTTTCAAAAGTTTCAAAAGTGGGCCCATAATAAATAGAAATGCTGGTGTGGCACTACTTAGAAACTAAAAAATGCATATTTGCATTGGAGATGCTCTTATGCATTTGGAAAAAATGGAGTGCCACATAGGATAGATATTAAAAAAGTTAGAAAAACTCTCTCCAATGCTATTATCTAAGTTGAATATTGAGATGATGTGGACTAAAAAAAGTTAGAAAATATGGAGTTGAATTTCTAATTCTAGAAACTCTCTTAGAAATGCTGACTATGATTTCTAACTCTTTCCACCAATAAGAGTAAAGCTTTCAACTCTTTCCACCAATAAAATTAAACCACAATTAATTGTAAAATAAAAGAGGAGAGAGAGTGTAATAATTGTTTTATTATGATTGGATATAAAATTGATGTATATTTAACTTTAGAAAATTGCATTGAAGATGTGAATATGCATTTCTCTAATTTTTTTTAAAAAGTGGGCCTATAATAAATAGAAATGCTGATGTGTCACTATTTAGAAATTCAAAAATGCATATTTGCATTGGAGATACTCTAAATACAGTCAAATCCCTAAAATTTGGCACAAATACAACTACAAAATAAGTATGCATTTATTTACTCAGACATCCCGACTCTTAATATGGATAAATGACGGAATGGGTATTTTCATAAATGACGAAATGGGTATTTTCATTATGAAATGGAATATAAATTAAAAAATAATTTTAAACCAAAAAAAATAATTACATAAATATTCTAAAAGAATTAAGTTGAATATCGAATTTGGAGTGAGCTCTCAAATATGGTGGTGGGGAAAAGGCTTGTGGCCTTCTAATAACATGGTACCTTTCTTGTTTTCTTGTTTTCTAATTATTTTTAAATTTTATCATCATTTTTAAATTTTAATTATGGACAATTTGGTATTTTTTTTGTTAGCCAATCAAAATCAAATTTAAGATTATGGAAGGTTTGAGTAGATAAATGTGTATTTGCTCTCTAACTACACTTATGTTTGGCGTGATACTGTTGGGGCATGTTCAACATCTTATGTTGATGGCATTGACCCACACACCATGTTGCTCTCGTAAGTAGATCTAGATTAAGAAGCCAATTGTTAAAATAAGCTTTGATGCACTGGTTGAGGAGCGAAATATCGTGGTAATTCAATGCAATGATGTTTTGTTCGAATGGCAAATGGTTGATATAGAGGTATAAGAAATTGGTGGCAAGCTGAAGGTTGGGAAAAATATTGATGTGTCTACAAATTAGATGTGTTATATGTGAAATTCACCTGAGTGACGTGTCACCTGAGAGGAACGGGAATAGTGGAAGACCAACTATGCCACGTCAACTAAAGTCAATCTGCTAGTCGTAGCCCGAGACACGTCATCCAAGTCAGCCACATCATCACAATCCATTAATGAAGCTAGACACTTGCACATCAAGCAAGCCGAATCAGGCAAGAGACCCTAATAGGCAAGAGATCTACTCAACAAAAGATCTCTATTCTTTAAGATCTCCTTATCCGGTTAAGGGGATTTCCAGTTCAGTTAAACCACAATAAATGACCAAGAGATCAACTCCAAAAAGGAAACAAACATATCCTCTTCAAAAGATACAAGAATCCTAATTAGATAATGTTGACTGTGATTTTTGGATCATATGAAAAAGCCATACGTTCAACAAGCTAACTCAAGTAAAATAAATATCATTGAGCATGCACAACACAAATTTTTACGTGGAAAACTCTAAAAGGGAAAAAAAAAACACGATTTGCCAGAGACGACAGAGGAAAATCTTCACTATGATCAAGCTTTTACACACTCAATCTTTCTCACGCTCTTTTGTGCTATATTTTCACTAACTAATGTAATAGCGAATTAGGTTCTATTTATACATGCACATAACCCTAATTCTTGTTGTATAAGGAAAGTTGACGAGGTTTAGTAGGATTCTAACTTATAGGAGTAGTCTTCATCTTCTTTCCTATTTCACACACGTCTTCTACGCATTAAATGAATTTGATCTCTTGCTTAATCCGGACTCTGGTATTGACAAGTGCAGTTTTGGTGTTGAAATTTCTTGTCAAAAGAATTTATAAAAGACTTCAAATGTGCTTAGAATGTTTTCAAAAGCAAGTATAATAGCAAGTGAGGTGTCATCTGATACACCTGTCGTTGTGGTGTGCCAAAAAGATTTTTATCTATTCTAATTACCTCGCAAATGCAATGAGTCACAGGACTTGTATAACAACTAAGCAAGGGTCATTCCCACAAAGAGGTGGTATCCGTATAATTGCCTTTAGCAAAATGTTTATTAAAGCGACGTAAATAGAACATGGAAGTGATGAGAATGGTATGTGTGAAGTGTATGCATAAGCGGATGGTGTGTGAGGTGTGAATAAAACTGAATTAAATTACACTAAGGGTAGAAATGTAACCGGGTGCTTGCATTTCTAAATTTAACTATATGGAAATCAATTACACAACAATGTAATTAAACTAAAGGCCAAGCACCCTAGCTACGAAAATAAAGGTGGATTGGAGAGATGCAAGATAATGGTTACAATAGGTACATAAGTTCACCAAACACTCAAGCAAGTCATGTTGATAATAAACATTCAAGTATTATTCAACACAGATTCAAGGGTTAGTTCTCTTGATTAAGGATTCCGAAACCAAATCATTTATTATTATGAATCATTTGTTGATTAAGGAATACCGAAATCCATTTATCACTCACCTAAAATCATAGAGTGAGCAATTGTGTCTTTTGGTCAAAGACCTATTAAGCACAAGAACAATACACCAAACAACCTAATCTAGTATAAGCATTGATAAATCAAGTTCCCTCCATTAAAGAGTTAACAATCAAGATCCATTCACAATTAATCAATGGGAACTCGGATGTGCTCTTTCACTCAAATCAATCCATACATATCGATTCCTTTTCATCACCAACATGCAAACAAAAGTGAGACTCTACTTTTACACTACATCATTTGTTTACACTAAGTTACACTATATCATTTGTTTACACTACATCATTGTTTTAATCTATAGTCTTAGTTATGCAAAATACACCAATTTCTACTCATTCACCAACATACATGTCAAGAAAAGAGAGATATAGCATCAAGCTCAAAGAATAGAGTCAAAATCCATATCGAATCTAAGTAAATACCATATATAACAAGCTCAAGTGTTGGGTTACAAATATTCCCTAATGGGGATTACACATCAAAGAAATAGAAAATAAAACAAAGAGAAGAGTTTGGAGATAACCAAGATCTATATTTCATTTGATCTCTTTTATCCTTGGATCTTCTTCAAAAATGGATGGAGGAAGTTTAGAGGTGGTGATGGTGAGACATCCATGGAGTAAGACCTCCATGGAAGCCTTTGAAGCTTCTCTCTTTCTCTCTCTTGATTGGGTGTTGAACAATAAGAGAAGGTGTTGGGTTCTCTCTAAAAGAGTTGTAAGTTCCTCAAAGTTCGATTCGCTTATTTCGGTGACAAACCACAAATTGGGGTTTGATATGTAAGGGTAGCTTAGGTGTTGATATTCAAAGCTCAAAGGCCCTTCTCAAGACCTCAAGTTTATAAGCACTCCAAAGGTATATCTCTTGTGCTTAGTTTTCATTGAAGAGACTTAGTAGCACACACACACTTACCATGTGTGGCATAAATGTTCATTACTCTTATATGCATTCTCTTCACTTCCACATTTGCACTTCTTTGTTATATTTTTTGTATGTTTGGTTGTTTGTTTAGATCCTCCATGTTCGTCCTCATCGAGCTTGTTTTGGAAGTTGTTTTCCAGGAGGATTCGGTGCCCTTGTTTTGTGGCCACGACTGCTGAACATGGCCATAGAATTAGGACCAAAGGACATGTCTGTGCCCTTGCGTTCTATTAACCACCAAAATTGGCGAAAGACCAAAGAAGAATTTTCCACCTAGATACATGAAAGAGACGTATGCCAAGATATCATCTAGTTACTTATCGAAAGAAGAATGCTAGATCAAATTTGGATACCTACCTCTTACTTCAAATCAAGCTGACAAGCCCAGCAATCTCTTATATGAATCTCACCAAGAATAGTGAGACCCGGAACCAATATATGGCAACAAAGGATCGTTTTTCTAATTCAAGTTTATGAAAACAAAGAAAATAAAGGACCGCGACCTGTTATCTATAAAGAGATAAGAACCAACGGTATTGTAAGTGCCTCTTTTTGATTGGCTTAATTTCGTTGACAAAACCACAATTGGGTTCAATTATGTAAGGGTAGCTTAAGATTGAAGAAATCCTCATCAAATGTCAAAGGAACTCATTGTGGGCATTAAAAGCTTCAAGGAAGGTAATATATTTGATCTTGACTCTTTTTGAAGAGATGTAGTTGCACACACTCACATTTCATGGTTGTTGTTGATTGCATCTTGCTTGTTTTGCCATAACATGCTTAGATTTAGGATGCATTGCCAAGGGGTTTTCTACGCCCTTATTCGGCGGGCACAGGTGGCAGATTTTCTGCGCCCTTGGCTTCGGCGATTAAGGGCCGCAGAAAAGGCCACTGAAAAGGGACCAGAGATGTCACCTAAATTCGGTGCCCTTGGTTTTGGCGATTAGGGGCCGCAGAACCACTATCATTAGCGCGTCTGTTGGTATCCGGCGCCCTTGTTTCGCGGTCACCGGCCACATATTTAAGGGCGCATATCTGTTTTTTCTGGCCACTTTTCTAAAACAATGTAGTTTCATCTACCATCTGTAAATACATCTTGTTCTCTTCTTCTTCATTCTAATTACTCTCCCAACTGAAACCCTAAAGAGAGAATTCATTTTCTAGAGAGAGAAAGAGAGATTTCTTGAGAGACAAAGCTTCATAAAAGCTTGATTGACTCTTCAAACCCAAAACCCATGCATCCATAACATCATCCATCATCATTTGAGCATGGGTCTTCATGGTTTCATGACTAGGTAAGCTAGAACTTCTTTGAATATCATTTATTGTTCTTCTTACTCTATATTAGGTATTTATTGTTTAATTAAATGCCTAGACTCTATTTATTGCATATATTTATGAGTCTTGATAACATGACTGGGTTTGTTTGTGATAACTTAATTGATTAGGTTGTTTTGCCTAAATAGCTAAGCCTTGAATATTCTTGTAGAATTGATTATTGATTACGTTGATAGATTAATGTTTATTTATCTAGTCAAACTCTATTGAATGTTCATGTGCATTTAATTGACAATTATGTTGTTAGAAATTCTCTACAACTAATTGAGTTCACATGTATGGACATGTTGATATTGTTTGATAGCTAAGATTGTTTTGTGATTGATAACATCTAGCTAAGTCTATATGGTTTGCATTTAGACATTGTTGATTAGGACTCCTTGATTGCATTTGTTAATTGCATGTTTTTAGTCCTTGCCATGATTAATTGACAACTTGTGTTGAAATGACTTTGTTAGTTGACAATTAGGTTGCTAGAGTCTCTTTGCACCTAATTGAGTCCTCATGCATGTACATGTAGGCATTTTTGATAACTAGAGTGTTGATTTGCTTTATGACATCTAGTTAAGCATTTAGTGTAGCCTAGCATTATTTGCATTTTGAATATCATCACATATTCACATAGGTTGTTGATCTCTTCACAGAGAGTCAAGTCTTGTGACTATTGGTGTGTAGTGTTTAAGCAATTGGTCGAGTGTCACTGTAAAAGGCCCGCAGGGTAGATTAGGAGTTACTCATGCCAAGAGTAGTGTATCAGGGGATATCACTAGGGATTGAACAAAGAGTGGTGAGTGGTAGTGTCCATAACCTGAGGTTGTCTAGGGTGAGAGTCCAAGAATCACTTGAGGGTGTAAATTCCTTTTCATATAGTGGATTTCGTTGACTGTGTGTGGTGCATAAAAAACTTGACCACATGTTAGATGTTAGAAAAAGGCCAGTGACAAGAAGGGTCTTGGGTTTGAAGATAACAAGATGTCCTCCACTCCAAGTAAGACCGTAATTGTCAAGAGCATGAACCTCAAGGAATCTCCTCCTCGTCAATTACCTAGGAAGAAAATTGACCTAGGAGAGTGTTTAAGAAGTGCCCAAGTAAAGGTGGCTCCGTGAAGTCCTCCCTAAGTTCATCCTACAAGAGCTCCTCAAACTAACTTCCCTCAACCTAAAGTCCATAAAGGGAAGAGACCTATCATGCAAGCTCAACCGAGGAAGCAACCAAGTCTTGGTCATCAACAAAAAAGGAGAGATTCTTATCAATAACCAAGACATCTATAAAGACATGGGAAGGCTCTAATGCATCCTCAAGGTTATGGTATGATTCCTAACTTTATTTCTACATGTCATTTTTATGGTATTGATGGTCACATAAGACCAAATTGCTTTCGTTATATCAAAATGCATAGAGTTGAAAGCATGATAAGAAAGAAAAAGGCTAAAGCCAAGATACATGTCTATAGGAATAATAGAACTAATTTGCATGATCCTAGGACATATAGAGCCCAAGTGCCTATAACCACTAGGAAAGAAAGTGTTTCACCTAGGTGGATTAGAAGAGATGCTTATTTTTGCCATGTTGCTTAAATTGCCTTGAAGGAAAATTCTTCTAATTTTTGGTATTTAGATAGTGGGTGCTCTAAGCATATGACGGGAAACAAGAGTTTCTTCGAGATTCTTGTCATAGAGGAAAGAGGATATGTCACCTTCAATGATGGATCTAAAAAGAGAGTTGTAGGGAAATAAACCATCTCCATTCTCGGATTACCCTCCTTATCCAATGCTTTATTTGTTGATGGCTTAAAAGCTAATTTGATAAGCATTTCTCATCTTAATGACGAAGGATTTCTTTTCTTGTTTAGTAAAGATGATTGCTCAATCCTAAAGCCTGATAGACAAGCCTTATTGAAAGGTATAAGATCTAGTGACAACTGCTATTGTCTTAAGGCTAGAGTTTTCTCTTGTAATATGTCCAAGGATGAGCAAATAGAGTTGCGGTATGAAAGACTTGGCCACATCAACTATCAGGATTTATGAATCATAGATAAGTTCAATGTTATACATGGCCTTCCCAAGCTTAGGAAGAAAGTCAATGGTGTTTGTGGACCTTGCCAACAAGGAAAACAAACCAAAAGCATGCATAAGAAAGGCAAGTATCTCTCCACCAAGGAGCCCCTAGAGCTTCTCCACATGGATCTTATAGGTCCCATGCAAACCGAGAGTTTAGGTGGAAATAGATACATTTTTGTTTATATAGATGATTTCTCTAGATTTACATTGACATATTTTCTTAGAGAAAAATCCGAAACTTTTGATAAGTTTAAAATGTTTTGCAATAAACTTGAAATTGAAAAAGATTCTAACATTAAAAGTGAAAAAAATTAACAGTGTGTTCAATATTAATCTAGAAGGAGGGTGAATAGATTTTAACACTTTTAACCCAATTTTCGTTATAAAACAATATTCTAAAAAAACCCCTAACTAGTCAATTTATATATCAAGTGTAATATGTTCGGAAATATAAATGACACTTGATTTTTACGTGGAAACCCTCAAATCCACTATATGCAATAGCATATACAACCTAATCCCGGTTGATTGCCTAACCCCGACCAATTTCCCGCTACCACTATCCGCAGGCCTTTTATAGAGGACCTAGTCCAATTTGCTTGAGTGACCACCTAATCCAGGTGTAGCGACCTAATCCTGGTCAATCACACAAGACTTACATCCTCCGAAGAGATCAAACCCTATTGTGAATATGCAATGATATCCAAATATGCAAGATAGAGCTAGGGTACTCTAGATGCTTACCTAGGACTATATGATGACAATAAAATCAATCCTAGATATGAAAATAGTTATATGTCATGGCATACATCTTTAGCGAAGTAAAGGATAACCAATCCTAGATACAAAGCTATCAAAAACAATCTCAGTCAATAAAGAGATCAATTAGTTAGATGTATATATATCTATCATGAAATCCTAGCTATCAAAAAACAATCTCAATCATGCAATGAGATTAATTAGCTAGATGGCATATAAACAATAAAACCTAGCTATCACAAAATAACCCAATCAACACATAATCTCAATCTTGTATGTAGAAATTACTCTAAGAACATACAAGTAATAAATGAGATAAAATTGATAAGTAAAAACACTAATTATGTAAGATAATAGTGTTCAACATACCATACCATGTGTGTTAAAGAAGACCCATGCATTAGCACATGCTAGATAAACCTAGATGATGCTTAGATGATGATTTATGCATATGGAAATGGGTTTGGAGAGTTGAAGAAGCAATCTTGGTGTTTTCTCTCACTAGGGAACTCTTAATCTCTCTCTAGGGTTTGTAGCTTTTTGTTCCTAGAATACAAAAGAGAGAAAAAGATTTATTTATAGTGCTAAGATGATAGCCCTATAAATTATGTGACTTGCCCTTCAAAAATGAGCCAAATCGGACTCCAAATGAATGAGATATGACCAAATTACGAAACAGGGTCGGGACTGCCGCTAGCACCCAAGGAGCGGCACTTGAACCACAGAAAATTGCTATCACTAGCATGCCACTCTCACTCAAACCGTGGCACTCAAATCGCGATGAAGCGTCACAGCACAGAGCTTGATTTTCAAGTGACTCAAAACATGACCAAACGACATTGAAACCTTTCATTTAATATATCGTTGGAAAGGTATGGAAGTCTACTTTCTACTCCAATTTACAAAATGACATTTTGATATCTATAGAAAAATATATGGTCAATTGAGTGACCAAAGGTCAGATTCGGATAACAGCAGTGATGCTCTATTTTAGTGGTCACTTTGGAGATTTCAAAACCAATCCAAACGGTCATGAAATATTATGAATAAATGGTTGTTTAGATTGCCTAGAATTTTACAAAACTCAATTTCAATCTTTTTATAAAAAGTTATGGTCACAAGACCATACAAAGGTCAGTTTTGAAAAACATTTAAATCATTGAAATCCAATCTTTTGAAACTAGACACTTTACTTCAAATCACCAAACCGAATCTAACACTTATCCAAGAGAAGAATGAGACCTTCTTAAGCTGGTCAACCATCACGCTAAGACATGCACACCATCATGCAAGCGTGGACATTTCCGATCATCTTCGGGAAACGAATTACACCACACTTAAAACTAACAAACATGAAGTGCAAGTGTGGGAAGTGAATGCATCCTAATGCCTAACATGTCATGACATTGTCATTGAACAAGGTGTACTCAATTAAGAACATGCATGAATAGAATTCATGGCTTTGCATCCTGATGCCTAAACATGTCTTGGCATTTCAATGAACAAGATGCAATCATATAAACATGCATGAAGAGACTTCATGGCTTTGCATCCTAATGCCTAAACATGTTATGACATTTCAATGAACAAGATGCAATCATATAAACATGCATGAAAATACTTCATGGCTTTGTATCCTAATGCCTAAACATGTTATGGCATTTCAATGAACAAGATGCAATCAAATAAAACATGCAAGAAGAGATGTTCAAGAACATGCATGCACACATATAAAACACACAACATACAAGAATAAGATATATGCATGAGTTGTGTGTGTGCAACTAGATCTCTTCAAAGCAAGAAAGCACTAGAATATACCTTTAGTGCTTCTTCTCTTGAGGTCTTGAGTGAGCCTTGGTTATGCAAAACACCAACCATCAAATACCTAAGCTACCCTTACATCAAGCCCCAATATGTGGTTTGTCCACGAAATAAGCCAATCAATAAATGGGAATCCTTACAAAAAGCATTATGCATATTAGAAGTGACCATATGAGGGAGTTTGAGAGTGCCACCTTTGAAAGCTATTGCAATAGCTTATGCATTTCCCATGAGTTTTCGGCTCTTAGGACACCTCAATAAAATGGAGTTGTTTAGAGGAAGAATAGGGTCCTTCAAGAGATGGCCTGTGTGATGTTGCTTAGCAACAATATACCTAGGAACCTATGGGCCGAAGTCGTCAATACGGTTTGCTATATAGGAAATAGAGTCTTCCTAAGGCCCGGTACTAGGCAAAGCTCCTATAAGCTATGGAGAGGTAGAAAGCCAAATGTTAGCTACTTCCACACGTTTAGAAGCAAATGCTATATATTAAATGACCGTGATCAACTTGGCAAATTTGATGCTAAGAGTGATAAGGGTATCTTTATTGGCTATGCCTTGAATAGTAGAGCCTATAGAGTTTTCAACTTGAAGACTCTCCGTGTCATGGAATCATTAAATGTTGTCTTTGATGATAATAGGCTCAAGTCTAGTTACCATGAGGAGGAGGTTGTTGTAGAAGATGATTCTCTGGAGAAAGTTGTGGAAACTTATATTGATGAGAGGCCTAACCTAGATGAAGAAGACATACAACTTCTTGATAGAATTCCTCTCTTGAACTCTAAAGAACCCGCTCCATGGGTTAGACATCTCCATAACAAAAATGATGTTATTAGAGATGTGAATGAGTGTGTTAGGACTATACATCAAATAGCTAATCTGATACGATCCTCGTCATTTTGATGCCTAAGACCATTCTACGCTCAGGTTTGGATGGAAATCGTGACCCGACACCTATAAAGAGATGTGAACCTTTGTATAAAGGAGGACGCCACAATCAAGGATGGAATACTCGATTGATAAGTCAAGGATGAAAGCCACAGAGAAATCTGATAAGTTCAAGTAAATTCTCAAAGAACAAAAGAGAAAATTCTCTTAATTTTTAATTCAATTCCAGTCTACCGAAAATTACATCAGCTGCCTCCTTTTAAACTAAGAACCTAAAGGACAAGAAAGGCTACACACCTATCTCTAGAAAGGAAACAAGATATTCGGCCATTAAGGCCTTACAACCAGAAAACTAAAAAGGCAATAATTGCCTTAAAAACCAGAAAGAAAATAAAACTAAAACTAGCAACTATTGACTTGTTCCCTATTTGGAAGGTTAAAATTGAAAACAAATCAACCCCTTAATTTGGGAAACAAATCAACTCTTTATTCTTTGAAAACTAAAAAGGAAAAGTTGAAATTGAATCTCCTCCACACGCCCTAGCTTGTGCTTCACGCCCAAGCTTCTGCCATACGCCCAAATCTTCTCTTATTCGGCCTAATCAATTGCCTTAATGATGTTAATTAAGCCTTGGTCTTCATGTGAGCTCATCTTGGACTTTAACACTTCAGAATTAGCCCAAGTGTCTTGAATCAGGCCATTAAGTGCTTCTTTGAATCTCTTGGCCCTTGCCTTTATTATTGGTCCAGCCGGAACATGCAATGGATCCCTTGGTGCAGCTCTTTTTTGCTCATCTTAATCTAATTAGCTACACATGTTACACTTCTCAAATTGAACCCAAAAAGGTTGATGAAGCATTAAATGATGAATTTTGTGTTCTTGCCATGCAAGAAGAGCTAAACCAATTTGAAAGGAATTAGGTTTGGACTCTAGTTCATAGGCTTAAGACCATTAATGTCATAGGCACCAAATGGATATATAGGAACAAATCCGATGAGGAAGGCAACGTAGTACGTAACAAGGCTAGACTTGTTGCACAAAGGTACTCTCAAATTGAGGGTATTGACTTTGAAAAGACATTTGCTCTCGTTGCCTGTTTAGAGTCAATTAGGCTTCTCTTCTCCATTTCTTGTGTGCACAAGTTCAAATTGCACCAAATGGATGTGAAGAGTGCTTTCCTCAATGGTTTCTTGCAAGAGGAAGTGTTTGTTGAGTAACCCAAGGGGTTTGTGGATGCACACAACCCCAACCATGTCTATCGCCTTAAAAAGGCTCTATATGGGTTGAAACAAGCACTTAGGGCTTGGTATGAGCGCCTCACTCAATTTCATGTTGACAATGACTACACTAGTGATAATGTTGACAAGACCTTATTCATCAAGAGAAATAAAGATGAGTTATTTATAGCTCAAATTTATGTTGATGACATTGTATTTGGCTCAACCAACAACACCAAGTTCCAACAATTTATTGAAGTTATGTCTCATGAATTTGAGATGAGTCTTGTTGGTGAGCATAGTTACTTCCTAGGTTTACAAATTAAGCAATTAAATTATGGGATTTTTATAACCCAAGCTAAATATGCTAAAAACCTAGTGAAGAAGTTTGGCCTTGAAAATGCTAAACATTGTGATACACCCATGAGTGCCACTTTGAAGCTAAGTAAGGATGCTAGTGTGGAACAAACTCTATATCGGGGCATGATTTGTAGCTTGCTTTATTTGACCGCAAATAGGCCCGATATCTCTTTTAGTGTGTGTAGGTGTGTGTGCTAGGTACCAATCGGATCCTAAGAAGTCTTATCTCTCTTCCGTTAAGAGAATCATTCGCTATGAATAGGACATCCATCTATGGGATTTGGTACTTTTTTGACACTAATGCCAGTTTAGTTGGCTTTAGTGATGTAGATTGGGCAGGAAATTGTGATGATAGGAAGAGCACATCGGGCGGTTGCTTCTTCCTAGGGAACAACTTGGTGTCTTGGTTTTGTAAGAAGAAAAACTTGATTTCCTTGTCCACGGCCGAAGTCGAGTACATAAGCGTGGGGAGTGGATGCACACAACTCCTATGGATGAAGCAAATGCTAGTCGACTATGGATTCAATCAAGGTACTTTAACCCTCTTTTGTGATAATATGAGTGTTATTAATATTTCCAAGAATCCGGTACAACACAGTAGAACTAAGCATATTGACATCTGTCATTATTTCATAAAAGAACTAGTGAAGAACAAATACATTGTACTTGAACATGTAGGTACAAATGATCAACTAGCGGATTTATTTACTAAACCCTTAGATGCAGCTAGGTTTCATGCATTTAGTAGATCTATTGGGATATGTCTCGTGGATTGATATGGTTTGGAAATTGACCCCATATGAGGAACTCAAGCAAAGAGAGCAATTGCATACTTGTCACATGCAAAAATTTGAAAAATCTTATGCTTCTTTATTAATTGCTTGAGTATCTTGGTTGTACATATGCTTATATGATACTTTCTTCAATAAGTGTGATCCTTGCTTTGCTTGCAATCCATGTCTTATTTATGTTCAAACATGCATTTTTTAGACTAGGCAATATTCTTAGGAAGTACTTATTGAATGACCTATAATGATCTCCATGACATGATGATTCTTCAAATGACATGCATAAAAATGAAAAGCATGATTGTTGATTGCAAACTTCAAAATGCAAAATTATGTGTGAAAAGCTTATGAGACTCAAATGAATAAAGAATCTTGTATCTGTTCTAAGGATTTAAAATCCAGAGTCTCTCTTTCTTTATTTGTTAAACATGGCTACTATTATACCGGTTTCATACTCGGAAAAATCGAATAGGGTGCAAAGAGTCGCTCATGCCTTGTTTAGCTTATAAAGTTGGATATAGTTGCTCATTAAAATTGAATGATTGATAACACTATATCCATACTTTACTCATGACAAATGGTGAAATTGGTTTGAATTCTTTAGGAAACCTTTGTCATTTGTTTTGCCAAATACCACTGATTTTTGGATTTGAATGCAACATATCTTGCATACAAAGCATCTTAATCACACATTTTTCATAAAATAAATCTCCTTGTTTCTCTCTATTTAATTGAGTTGCATAAAGTGGCTTATAAGATTATGCAAATGTCTAGTATGCTACTATCTCTCTTAGCTAAATTGACCCGGTTAAGGATACTCATTTGCCTATATCATGACAAAAAGGGGGAGCAGTATGTAGAGGGAAATGTAGTAGCAAATTTGCTTATTGGGGAGTTTACTAATTGAGGGGGAGTAACCCGTTGAGAGGGAGCATTACATTACACACACATTACATGATATTGTGCTTAAATTCTTTAAATGCAAATGCTTGTTTTAATTTCACTTGATCATCTCACATTGCACTTGTATTGGAAAGTGTAGAAACTTTGTTTTGAAGGATTGGTTGTTCTACAAGAGATTGAAGACTTGAAGTTTTATCTTTTTTAATATATCTTTGTAATGTAGAAAATAATTGCTGACCTTTAGTTTCTATTTTGTTATGAGGATCATTGTGAGTGGCTGTTTTGTCATGAAATAGCCAAAGGGGGAGATTGTAAGTTCCTCAAAGTTTGATTGGCTTATTTCGGTGACAAACCACAAATGGGGGTTTGATATGTAAAGGTAGCTTATGTGTTGATGTTCAAAGCTCAAAGGCCCTTCTCAAGACCTCAAGTTGATAAGCACTCCAAAGGTATATCTCTTGTACTTAGTTTTTATTGAAGAGACTTAGTAACACAAATACACTTGCCATGTTTGCATATATGTTCATTGCTCTTATGTGCATTCTCTTCACTTCTACACTTGCACTTCTTTGTTATATTTTCTGTGTGTGTGGTTGTTTGTTTAAATCCTTCATGCTCATCCTCATTGAGCTTATTTTCAAAGTTGTCTTATAGGATGATTCGGCGCCCTTGTTCTACAGCCATGGGCCGCCAAACAAGGTTGTAGAATCAGGACCAAAAGACCTAGTCGATTATACGCCCTTACGTTCTGCAATTAGGGGCCGCAGAATAGGGTGCAGAAAAGGGACCAGAACGTTAGGTCTAATTCGGCGCCCTCAAATTTGATGCCCCTGGCCGTAAATTTTGCCGGTGTAAGTTTGGGGCAATTTTGTCATTTCACCCAACCTTCTTTACTCTCTATAAATATAACTCTTTCTCGTGTTTTTTAATTGAGATCTTTAACATCAAGAACCCCAAAGAGATATTAAGAGAGACTTGAGAAAAAAATCAAAAGATTCCATCTTTATTTCTCTAAACACATTTCTACATGCATAAATCATCATCTAAGCATCATCTAGGATCATCTGGTATGTGCTAGTGCATGGGTCCTTTTCAACACACATATTATGGTTAGTTGTTCACTATTTTCTTACATAATTAATGTTCATACTTAGGAATTTATCTCATTTATTACTTGTATGTTCTTAGTGTAATTTCTATATACAAGATTGAGATTATGTGTTGAATGTTTGAGTGTTGTATTTTGATAGTTATATCTAGGATTGACATATCTCACATAGCTATGCTTTATGCCATGTCATATAACAATTAATATCTAGGATTGGTTTAATTGACATCTTACAATCCTAGATAAGCATTTAGTGTAACATAGCATTATTTGCATATTTGGATATCATTGCATATTCACTTAGGTTGTTTAATCTCTTCATTGAGAATTGAGACTTTTGGCTAAGGTTGCTTAGGCTACAAGCAAATTGGACTAGGTTCACTTTTAAAGGCCTGCGGGTAGTAGTGGTGGGTTATAGACCATAAGAGGTTGAGGTCAACCAAAGTTATAAATACCATTGCAATTAGTGGATTCAAGGTTCGTGTGTGGCTTACATAACAGCCCATGGTTTTTTGTTGTTGAAGGTTTTCACGTAAAAATCAAATGTTATTTAAATTTTGCACGTTACAGTTGATTTATTGCTTTGACTAGATTAAGGTATTTTTGTAATATTGACTAATCGCGAAAATTGGTAGTAATCGTTTAAAATCTATTCACCCGTCTAGATAGTTTTATACACACCATGCATTATTAGTTTCAAGAGTGTATTAGATATCTAGATATGAGATAGGATATTTTAAAGATCAACAAGTAGGTAGTTTATTTATCGTGTTTGAAGGTTAGGGCATTAATTAGGGTTGAAATCCTTTAAAAATCACATGATCTTAAAGTAGATATAGGCTGCCGACATAGATCTGCGAGGTCCAACTTGCAGATTTAACTCGCAGAGGGTTCTAGGTAACTTTTGCGACCAAGATCTGTGATGTCCAACTCATAGTTTTAACTCGCAGAAAATTTGCTACTTCGCGCTTCTAGGTTTAACTCACATATTTATCTGACGGAAGGGGGTCTGGAATGGATCTGCGACTTCCTTCTACGAGGACAAACTCATAGATGCATCTAACAGATTGTTCTGATATTTCTTCCTTATAGATTCATCTAGCGAAAGGCTCTGGAAATGATCTACGACTTCCTTCTTCGAGGAAAAACTCGCAGTGCCATCTAGCTGTGAGGACAAACTTGCAGTTTTAACTCACGGTGCCATCTAGCAGATTTTTCTTCTCCGCGCACCAGTCACTCAAATGGGCACAATTTCTTCTAGAAGACCCAGAATCATGATTCGTAAAGTTCTCTGAAAACCAGACTCTCGGGACTTTCCTAAAACATGTACCTCGACACCCAGTTCAATCTGAGGAGGGAGATATGGCTTTCTCAAGTTAGGCCTTCTATACAAGCTATCTCAATTTTAGCTCTTTTTCCTCCTTTTTGCCTCAAAAGCTTCACTTTAGACTCAAACACCTAAATTTAGAGAAATGAACCTACACAGGCTAAAACATATATTAAATGCACAAAAGTTCTCATAAACGAACACAAAAGATAAGAAAAGGGAGCGCTAAATGTGAACATTAATTGTGTGACCATCATCCACAAGGATCGGAGGATATCAATGACTAAACTAAAACACTAATACTAGATATGCTTAAAAATAAAATGGTGATGATTAGTTTTTGTAATAATGAACTAAATGCAATTAAAAAGTAAACTAAACTATAATGCAACTAAGTTGACAAGAAATGTGTGTGAAAAGGTATGAGATGAAATGTGGGAGTCAATGCAATTGTAACACAAATAATGGGCAATCCATGTATCAACTTACGAACCGATTCAATCTTTTAGGGCTAAATCTATCCTTAGATGTGATATTGAAATCACTTAACTCTTATTACACATCAACGATTGGTATGCTCGGTTGAGTGGAGAGAGGGTTTCTAATTAAGCCTAGATAGATTTAGGGTAGTCAAGATGGCTTGGGTTGGTATGCTCACAATCCACCCTTTCCACTCTTTAACCGGGATATGATGGAGTGGTATGCTCACAACACATCTCTTCCATTTAAGATAGCTAGTTTTATACACCTTATGTGGGTATCTCAACTTAGATTGAGAGTTGGTATGCCTACTCAATCCAAGGTAATCCGATATTAACCTCAATTGAGAGTTGGTATGCCTACTCAATCAAGGAGACATCAAATCCAATTTTAAAGAAAACTTCAAATTAATTTAACATCTGTAAGTTCCTCAAGTTTTGATTGGCTTATTTCGTGGACAAAACACAATTGGGGTTTGACATGTAAGGGTAGTTTCGGCTTTGGCGATCATGCTTAAAGGTTCTCTTAAGACCTCAAGATGATAAGCACTTCAAGGGTAAAACACTAAAACACTTGTGCTCAATTTTCATTGAAAAGATTTAGTTGCACACACACACTTCTCATGCTTGCATATGTGTTAATTTCTCTTGTGTGCATTCTCTTCACATTTCACATTTGCACTTCTTTGTTAAATCTTATTATGTGTTAGTGTGCCTAGTAGTTCGTTTCCTGAAGATTGTTTGGAAACTTCCGCGCATGCACGCTGGTGTGCTTGGTTTAGCACGAGGATCACCTTCGAAGAATGCCTTTGGCTTCTCCTTTGGTTTCACCACATTTGGTGAAACGGCGGTTGTGATCGGCGGCCAAGTCACCGAATGGAACTACCATTTGATTTTAGAAGTCTCTTGAATGATTCTATAACTATGATCGGTGGCCCCGACTGTGGATTGAAACTCCTAATGAGACCTGATTGTTTTTAAATATCTCGGTCTCAAATTAATGGTTGTAATCGACGGCCATAAAACCTCTGTTGATACCTGATGCTCTCAGGTTCAATTCGGCGGTTTCCAACCACTGAATGAAACCATCGATCGACGCATTTAGGGGCAAACTTATCTTTTTACCAAGTCTTTTATTGCTCTCTATAAATACACCATTATGTCACTCTCTTTAACTTAGCTCTTTGATCATTAAGAACCCTAATAGAGAAAGAGAGATTTTTGAGAGAAAAAACACAAAGATTGCTCATTTGATTCTCCAAACTCATATCCATATGCATCAAACAGCATCTAAACATCATCTAGGATCATCTAGGATGTATATAAGCATGGGTCTTCTTCAACACAGCTTGGTAAGTTGAACACCATACTCATCAATTTTAGTGTTCTTACTTATCAATTAATCTCTTTTATTACTTGTATGCATTTAGATTAAATTCTATTTACAAGATTGAGATTATTGTGTTATTTGATTGTGAGTTGTATTCTGATAGCTATAGCATCTAGGATTAATTTATCTTTGATAGCTATGTTGTATGCCATGTCATATAGCAATATTGATATCTAGGATTGTGATTATTGTCATCTTTCATCCTAGATAAACATTTAGTGTAACCTAGCATTGCTTGCATATTAAATATCATGATATTCACTTAGGTTGTTAATCTCTTTATTAAGAATTAAGTCTTGTGACTAACATTGCTTAGTGCAAAAACAGTTAATCTAGAGTTGCTATTAAAGGCTCATTGGGTAGAGTGGAAGGGTTAGTGACCGTTTATGGTTTGACGTGTGGTCAACCTAAGTTGTAAACTTTTATTCAAGTAGTGATTTCGAGGATCGTGTATGGCTAGCTTATTAGCCCATGAGTTTTTCCTCATTGAGGGTTTCTCTTAAATCAATCAACTTGCAATTTATAGTTTTCCGCACTTAGATTAGGTTGATTGTATTTTTGACTAGATTAGAGTTTTATTGAATATTGACTAATCAAGAAAAATTGGTAATTAACTTGATTAAAATCTATTCACCCCCCTCTAGATAGATTTAGCACACCGTTATTTGTTTCAATTGGTATTAGAGCAGGTTCCTAGAGATATTTAAGAGATTTGTGATTTTTGGTGTGTTTTGCATTTTGTGTGATTTTGATTATTCATACATTTGCATTCATTTCATTCATAAACACTATGAGTGGAATGAGAGTACCTCAAGCCTAAGGCCTCATTTGCTCACTAGGATAAATTATGCCTCTTGGAAAAGGAAAATGGAGTCGTACATATGCCAAATTCATGATCGGGCTTGGATGGCGGTTGAAGACGGTTACGCTCAACCAATGATGACTCCTACGGGTAGAAGAGAGGATGTATTGAAGCCTAAGGCACAATGGAATGCTCAAGAGTTTGAGGAATCCAAACGGAACTGAAAGGCAATACATGCCATCCTATGTGACATGGACGAGAATCAATACAAATTGATTCAGAACACTAGGATCGCTAAGAAGGCATAGGACATCCTAGAGACGGCACATAAGGGAACTGAAGTGGTTAAGGACTCTAAGCTTCAAGTTCTCCAAACTCAATTCGAGATGCTTATAATGGAGTAGAACGAGTGCTTCAACGACTTCGAGATCAAGTTGATGGACAGAGTCAACCAAAATCATCAACTTGGTGACCCGTATTCGGATAGGAGAATCAAACAGAAAATTATGAGATCTCTCCCTGAAAGATTTGATTCCAAAGTAACGGCCTTAGAGGAGAATAATGGTTACAAGGATATGAACCCGAGTGAGGTGATTGGGAAATTTCTAGCCTGTGAGTCTAGGAAGAATCCTATCTCCACACCTCCTAAAAAGCGAAAGGGAATTGCTTTGAAGGCCTCCAAAGTTTAGAAAGAGGTTAAAGATGACTGAGACGAAGACATGGCCTTGTGGTTGAGAAGGTTCAAGACGTTCATCAAGTTCGAGAAAAAGGGCTTTTGTTAGGATTTTGGTTTGTATTGGCATGTATTCCATATCAAAACATTTTTTTATCTTGTAATGTTTAGTTGTCTTAGTTTGTTGATGATTGAAGCTTTAATGAGTACTTGGCAACTTTTCATGCAAGATGATGTCTTCAAGAGGAAATGAGCTACATTGCTCATCAAAAATATTATAGACCTCTTTCCTCTTACAAGGCATAGGTACATACACACATGGCATTCATTTGTGTCTCTGCATAGTTTTACACCATTGGTATAACACTTTCACACACTTGGTAATGTATGCACATGCATTAGTTTCAATTTGACAATCTTTGTAATTTGCATGTTCTATGACTATGTTCCACTGATCATACTCATCTCTTTGCATCACATTAGATTCATTATTAGAAGCAGGTGGTTTAGGAGTAGTCAGAACAAACTTATGTTTTTCAGCTTGCAGCAACAACCCAATTTTCCTTTTCCATGTGACATAATTATCATCAGTTAAAATGTTATCTTTTAAGATGTTCATTAGGGATGGGGTCATGATTTCTGAATAAAACAAAAAATATACATAAGTAAATAATCATGATAAAAGCACTTTCAAATATTTATCTTGAATTAAATAAATAATTCAATCGTAAAATTCAACGATGATCTAACATCCATAAAATTTACGCCTCCTTTAGGAGTTCGCACCATTTACTAGTTGGACTAGGTCCCACCTAATTGTTAACATAACAACTAGCGTTTTCAATTTTAGCCTTGTGATTTTATTGACAAGAACTCTTGGGAGGATATCAATAAAAAACATATTGAGTGTGTTATTAAGATATCGACCTTTAACATTTTCCATCACGAAGATCCCTTAGGCGGTTATCACATAAAGCTCAACTAATCTTGGAGGCCATATGTGTTTCAAAACACCTTCTCCCACTTAATTATTTAAGACGTGTGATTAAATTCCATAGAATAATTTTCCAAGTTATCTAGATGTCAATTAGATACCTAAATCATTCAATGCATGTTCATACCAAAAGAGATATATGAGTGGCTCTCCTATTCTATATGACATGTTATCAAACAATAGCAAATATTGTAATATTTACGAAAAATAAATAGCCACAATTTTTGTCCATCCTAGAAAAGCAAGTAAATTACATTTTTCAGATATACAAAAAACCCTAATCCTCTTGGCAAACAAGTCTTCAAGCGGCCAACTCGTGCATGTGCTTTGCACGCCCAAAGACCACTGCGGCTGCCCCATGCGCACACCCAGCCCATACGCGGCCATGTGCTACCGCACGGCCAGCCCTTTCATGGGCCATGCGCTACCACACCGCAACAAGCGCAGCTGCACGCTTGGTTGCGCACGCTTGTTGCCTCGATGTGCACGGGTGCCTTGATTGGTACGGTTGCTTCCTATTCTTGCTTCCAATTCTTCAACTCTTCGAATCTTTGAAACTTGAATATATTACAACATTTTTTAAATAATAAATTACTGCAGTTTTTTTTAATTAAATATACTATAGTATTTAATAATATATAGTACAGTATTTTTTAATACAATATTTTCTGCAGTAATTTTATTACAATAGCAAAAAAATAAAAAAATAAAAAATAAAAAAATAAAAAATAAAAAATAAAAACTTAGCAACTACCAAGAAGGAATTATAGCGATAATAGACCACCCTTCTTGTTACAATTCCGAAACCAAAAATACATTGAAATTCTAGGATCAAAATCGAGCAACAACAAATCATATAATCATAACATATATAAATCCATACATTCCACATGTAATTATATATGAGAATACCTAGAGTGTCATCTCTTTCTAAAACATGCATATTAACAACAAAAGGAAATAGATCCGCGTATGTATATACATTAATTAATCAAGGGTACAATAAAGGCTCGGATACCAGTTGTAGGGAAAAATCACGCGGCGGAATCAAAAAGTTTGATTGTATATTACAAAAAATTTCCTTTTAAAAGAAGAACCTTAACCCTTAATTAATTAATATATAACAAAGGGGTATCATACCTTTTTCCACGTGGCGATTGACGTTGCGTAGATGGTAATCTGCAAGACCTTCAAATCCAATCACGAACGTGAATAACCTAGGAGTGTGGGCTCCCTTTCTTTGAATTGTATATCTAAGGACGGATAACAAAAAACTTTACCTTTTGTTAGCCACTATAAACTTCCTAGAGAAAAACGAAGAACGTTCGGTCACTTGTGAATTCTCAATCTATTGATCGAAACTCGCGTGAATCTTATTCGAAGTTGTGCACAAAGCTTTTTGATGTAAAAGCTAGCAATGCACTATCGAAAATAAAATGTTTCTTCACCTTCTTTTCTCTTGGCCGAAATATCACACTATGCTTAGAGTTGGATTTATTTTTCTTAAGCAAAAGAAATAACTCTCTTTAAAAGAAATTGGGGTGGTCGAATCTATACCCTTGTATATATAGGGTGGCCGAATTCCCTCTTTAAATTATTTAGGGTTGGCCGAATTCTTCTACCAAATAGGATTTATGCCTTTTGACCTAAATCCTAACCCTAGGTAGATTTCCTTAAAATTCCAAACCCTAATCCAACTCTTTAGTGTATTTGTGACTATATCAAAGACTTCTTAATTTGACTAGATAAATAAATTTATTTTATTTATCTTCTTACCAGATAAAGTCTTTTATATTTATTATACTACCAGCAATAGTACAATACTAAGAACCATATTTCCAAATTAGAAAAAGATTTTGACTTTTAAATAAATAAATAAATAAATAATTTCCATTTAATTAAATAATAAAATAAAACAATATAATAGGCTAATTTAATTAACCTTGCCGCCCATATATATACATGTGCATTATATTATTTTTCTTATTTTATTAAATCCATTGGACTTTAATAAAAAGCACACATGTGAACTAGACCCATTCTTACTAAAAGAAACAAGTCCACAGGTTTTTCATTAATACATAAATATAATTTAACAGCCCATTAAATAAATAATGTGCAAAATATATTCTTAATGTATTAATTACAATTCTAGATGGATCCATAAATTAGTCCGTTAGAATATATTAAGTGATCCATGCAAGTCCGTGTGGATTGGGGATCTTGGCGGGCTATCTAAATTTAAGCTTCAATAGACGTAACCCAATCACAATCAACAAATGATTCACTTGGATTCGATCTATTAATTTGAGCTCATACCACTAAAGAGCTAAAATTGTAATCTTAAATAAAGATAGAATACGTAAATTTTTCTCATTCATACCCTAGACAATCTTATTGGCGATAGTGTATCCTCGTGAATAATATCAGTAATCGTCAAGAGCTCATATACGGCCTATAGCTCTCCTAGTTACAATATTTACTCATATGACCACATTTTGAACTTGGATATTCTAACTTGTCCAGAAGCCATGTTTCAATAGAAGCTATCGAAAACTCAACGTTAAAATTTAATATCCAATATCTCAAAATATCCATATGATAATATTATACTCTCCTTTTAATAAATGGAGCCACGATGTCCATATCTGTAAATAAAGTCATCTATCAATTAGCAAATGAATACCACCAAACTATTGATGATAGACTATGCTATATAATCGTACTCATTGATAGCTCAAATGATAACACCTGTAACCATAAGTCCATCATTTATCTCAGGATTAAGATAGACTCTCTGATTGCCCCATAATGAAAACTTTTATCCACTAATGGTTCTAGATAAAATATTTCATTGTGATCCTATTCAATGCACCTAGTGCACTAGATTCTTTTACTCAAAGACACTTTGATGATTTTAGACCCATCATATCACATTTGATCCCACTCAAATGCTAGCAAAAGAATCTACAACTTTAACAAGGTAAAGGTGCCCAACCTTTATCTTAAGTTGTGAACATTATTCAAGACTAACTAAAGAATTGTGTTTGCCTCATACATATCCAAATGTACGAACAATTCTTTATTTCTGATAGTCTTTTGACCTTATGATTATTTACTTTTGACAATGATAATAATCAAACTATAAATGCTATAGGATTTGTTAAACTAGAAATCATTTTATTAATATGAAAAGATTGTCAATAACATTATTACACTCGTGCTATTGAGCATAATCCTAACAATTTTAACGTTATAATGGTTTCTATAATGTAAAAGGTGTTCTCTTTGTTAAAGTTGAGTGGTTCCTAGAAACAAGTACAATGTTGGTTCGAATGTTATAATAATTTCCATCAACGTTGAAGTTGTTCCTAACGAGTAGTTGTTCCCGGGAACAACCTTGACATTCATTGCAACATTGAAGTAGTTTCCATAATGTAAAAGTTGTTCCCTCTGTTAAAGTTGAGTGGTTCCCATTAACAACTACAACATTGGTTAGAACGTTAAAGTAGTTTCTGTCAACGTTGAAGTTGTTCCTAACGAGTAGTTGTTCCCGGGAACAACCTTGACGTTCATTGCAACGTTAAAGTATTTTCCATAATGTAAAATTTGTTCCCTTTGTTAAGGTTGAGTGGTTCCCGGGAACAACACTAATGTTTTGTTAGAACATTAAAGTGGTTTCCACCAACGTTGAAATGGTTTCCAATGAGTAGCTATTCCCAGGACCAACTTTGACGTTTATTTCAATGATAAAGTGGTTTCCACAATGTAACTGTTGTTCCTTTTGTTAAGGTTGAGTGGTTCCCGTGAACAACTCTAACGTTTGTTAGAACGTTAAAATGGTTTCCACTAACGTTGAAATGGTTTCCAATGAGTAGTTGTTTCCGGGACCAACTTTAACATTTATTTCAATGTTAAAGTGGTTTCCACAACGTAAATGTTGTTCTCATTATTAAGGTTGAATGATTCCTAGGAATAACTCCAACGTTGGATAAAACGTAAAAGTGGTTTTGCATCTACGTTGAAGTTGTTCCCAACGAGTAGTTGTTCCCGGGAACAACATTGACTTTGATTTTAAAGTTTAAGTGGTTTCCATAATGTAAATGTTGTTCCCATTTTTAAGGTTAAATGGTTCTTAAGAATAATTCCAACGTTGGATAAAATGTTAAAGTGGTTTCCATTAACATTGAAACTGTTCCCAACGAGTAGTCGTTCTCGGGAACAACTTTAACAATAATTTTAACATTAAAGTGGTTCCCAAAATGTAAATGTCATTTTTTTTATTGACGTTAAGTGGTACTCAGGAACAACTCCAACGTTTCCACCAACGTTAAAGTTGTTTCCACCAATGTTTACTGAATTTAAATTTTAAAAGTAATTTATTTTATATTTAACTTTTCCATTATTTTTTTTTAATTTTCTACAACTTCTCTTTCCATTTACTTTAAACTATTACTTTCATTAATTATATAATTTCATGAATTGTATTTATCCAATATATTTTTATATTTTATTCATTTTGTTTCAAAATTATTATGATGTTAATAGTACTTTCCAATTTTCATTATTAGCAAAATAATTATATTAATAGCTAATATTAATTATATTCATTAATGATACTTTCAACCTTTTTTTATATTATTTAATATTTGCCATCATAATTTTAAGGGTTAATATTAAAAACCTCCCCTCACCTTTGAACTATTATTGGATGTATAGTTACAAATGCTTTTATTTTAGAAACCTCCCCTATAAATTAACACTGTTAGTATTCCGTTTATGTTGACTGAGTTTGACTATTAAAAAGTTTAAAAATGTCTCTATTTAAGTTTCAATTGTATGAATTGACAATTATACTCTCATACTTTTATCAAATAAATTAATAAAATGATACAAAATATGGGAATTTTGACTTGCAAATGAGAAGTTATTTTGTGGACAATTTTATCCCTAAAAGTAAAAAAAATTATAAATGAACCAAAATAACTTCAAAGAATTCTGTAATTAACGTTCAAACTCAGTCAACACAAACGGAATGCTAACGATGTCAGTACATTGGGGAGGTTTCTAAAATAAAAGTATTTGTAACTATACATCCAATAATAGCTTAAAAGTGAGGGGAGGTTTTTAATATTAACCCTAATTTTAATTACATTAACTATTATTGTAATGTTAATAATTTTATTTTAATCATTTGTTAATGTTTATTAGTACTATATTTATTTATACATGTGATTATATTATTTATCAACAATGTTATATTAATGTTATGAGTTTTTCAATTCTTTTTTTAATTTTTTTTATATATAAATAGATATTAATAAACTTTAATCTATAATTTTTTTTCAATATATACAGTAGTTCCTGGTTGAAAACCAGTTGATGGCATCAATTGGCTGCCGGTTGGCAGGCAAATTAAATTGCCATGATACCCGGCCGTATCTTAATGGGTACACTAGCCAACTCTACAAATAGATATTTGAATAATGAAATTAGAAGAAGTTTTAGAGATCGTTCTTATTAAAAATTTTAAATACAAAAATATCCTAATAGAAATATACCAAAAAAGACAATTTACTTTAATTAAAATAAACCAAATACTATGTACACTTATTAATTACACTCATATCTTTAACTACATCTCTTTATTTTAAAAATAATAATAATAATAAAATAATAATAATAATAATAAAAACTTTTGATAAACCCTAATTAAACCCTAATTAAACTCTAATTTTATTTCAAGAATAAAACTTTCAAACTTTCTCAGCATCACGTGATTATCATATAACAAAGTAAAGGAAAAAGAATTTTCAGAGGACTTTGACAAATTATTTTATGTCTAGTTATGAATTCTATCAATAAACAATATGTATGTATATATATTGTTAACCGCAAAAATCGGCGAATGACCAAAGAAGAATTTTCCACCCAGATACAAGGAAGAAACACAAGCCAAAATACCACCTAGCTACTTCTAGAAAGAAGAATGCTAAAATCATATACGGATGCTTACCTCACCCCCCCAGTTCAAGCCAACAAGTCCAGCAATCTTGGTAACTCCTAAGTAGCCCAACGTGGAGTTTTACTCAGATATCCTGTCACAGAGCTCGACAAAGTACCCCGCTATTGCACCAGACAAGTATCGCGCTACTAAGATCAACAGGGTACCTCGCCATTACATCAGCAGGGTACCTCGCTGCCAAATCAGACAGACATCCATTTACTACATCCGCTAAGTACCGCTACCGCACCAAATAGGTATCCCGCTACTAAAATCAACAGAGTACCCCGCCATTACATCAGCAGGGTACCTCGCTGCCACATCAGACAGGCATCAATATAATACATCCGCTAAGTACCCCGCTTATACATTCAGCTAAGTACCTCGTTGCAAGAACAACCGATATCAGAATACCCCATCGACCAAGTACCTAAACAAGGAAAGCATAAAACTAGCAAGAGGCGGGGTACATGAGAACCCAGATGAACCCAAATACTTCTAGGGATCCTCTCACCAGATAACCATAAAAAATGCTCACAAAATCTTAAATCCATATGTCCAGGCGGACAAATCTTGAAGCTTCAAAGTAAGAGGGCTGAAACGCAGTCATTCAAAGTCCTGATAATAAGGTAGACTCCTTCTCGCCATTTTAGAATTTCATTTGAATAAGGAGTCCATTTTTACTAGAATCCTTTCCAAAAGGAATCACATGATTCGGATAATTAAAGCTCCTACAAAATTGTCTCCTAGAAGGAAATGAAGTCTTTGGACCGCCAAAACCCTAGACTGAAATTGTAGGATTGCATGGCAAGCAACAAACCTATATATACAATACTATATTCACCTAGAGAAAAAATCAAAAATTCGCCTCCCCAAATCCTACACTCACATTCAGTTTTATTTATCAACAGACACGAGCATGCCATCTCCATCACCTAACAGAAACCTTGAATACCTACACATATTGCCATAGCCCTATTTTCATCAGTTGTATACATGTTTTCATCAATAAAATCGCACCTGTTAATCTTTTCTCGTATGAGTTTTAGTTTGGTTTGAATGAATCTTGTTGGTATCGAACTATATGATACCCCTTCGACTGGGATCTATCTCGATCTTGGTCCTTAAAGTTGTTATTTGGAGATTCACTCCAGTGATAATTTTTCGTTAACACTTTTGGCACCGTCTATGGGAACCTATCTTCCTAACATTTACAAAGAAGCTGTCCTAGTTCAACCCGGTGAAGTAGAAAGATGAGACTTTGATACTCTCAAGCTCATCCAGTTCCATCGGGAGCCTTATCACTCGCTTCAACCGAAAGAGCTCAAAGACAAGGTAGAGGATCCATGAATGACAACCTGGCACCAATACCTCCTCCTGTCACAACTGTAGGCCCCCATGCCTAGAGATCCGACTGGGCAGGAGATCAATCGAGATATTCTAGAGCAACAAACTACTACCTATATAAAAGCCATCCGACTCAGAATGATAGCTCAAGGAATCCCCTTTAAAACAGGCGGGATTACAGGAGACATTGGCCCAAATACCCGGGTACTGGTGTTTGACCGACTAGGTCCATCTCCTCCAACCCCGGTCCGTCAGGTTGATCTCAGACCCCGACTGGTGAAATCTGCGATTGAGATTCCACCTAGGAGTGTCCAACTACTAGCAAGGCTAAGGGGAGAAAAGAAAGATCCACAGCTAGACTCATAAGGAAGTGCCAAATCCTGAAAAAGCCCTAGAAGCAGGCACTAGAAAGCCAAGCGGAAGAAAGTGGTTATTGATTCAGAGACCTCAGATGAAAAGGTTCAGTCGCCTGATCCAGAAACCCTAAATCTCAGCGTCTGGAAGATCAGATGGCCAAAATGGCTAAAGAGCTGGAGGAATTAAAGAAGGGAAAGTATTAGGGAATCCGGAAGAACCCCCTGGGTGAGATGAATGCACCATTTTCCAAAAGGATCAGGGAGGCGGGGCTACCCCACAAATTCAGGATGCCCCCCGAAAAGTATTCCGGAACAGAGGATCCTATTAGTTACCTAGAAAGCTTTGTCCACCAGATGGAAGTTCAGAATGAAACCCGGTTAGCCATGTGCAGGTTGTTCCCTTCGACCTTGACTGACTGTGCCAAAACATGGTTCAGGAAATTGCCACTAGGTAGTGTTGATTCTTTTTCTAAACTTACCACAGCTTTTTGTGTACAGTTTCAGGGAATCAAGCCTCATCCCAATGACCCTATCTTGCTTCAGTATGTGATCCAGGGGCGGGGTGAAACCTTGAGGTCTTTTGTGGAGAAATTCCATAAGGAAGTGATCCGGATGGGAGTATTCCACAAGAAACATTGGCTAATTTTCGAAGAAACTTGTAGGCAGGCAGACTATTTCGCTCTTTTGCTAAGCATCCACCAGAAACTTACCAGGAAGCCTACAATCGAGCTTTAGAACAAGTAGATATAGAAGAGCAACTCCGGAACAAGGTTGAACATGATGAAGCCCGGCTGGCCCCGCGTCCTAAGAAAGAGGCTCCAAAGCCCATATCAGTCAAGAGGTTCCAAAATCAGCCCCCAAACAAGTCAACCTACAACCTACATGCCTCCTCTTATTCCCTCGTACGAGGAAAGGTACCAGGCTAAAAGATCCCCTCTCAGGAGGTCACCCCCAGGGCGACCCCTCTAAAAGAAGTTGCCCGGGTAGCAAAAGAGGTAGATGGATATAATCATTACACCCTCATCAATGCTTTAAGAGAAACCATCTACCTCGTCATCCAGGACAAAGGCCTACTCAGGAAGTCGAGTCCCATGAAAGTCCCAGCTGATAAGAGGAACTAGTACAAGTACTGTGATTTCCATGAAGATGTCGGACACAACACTTCAGAATGCTATAGTCTCCGCAATCAAATCGAAGGATTGGTAAGGGGAGGCCTACTGATAGAATTTCTACAGCAGGTACGTGATAGCATCAAGGAAGGGAAACAGGTATAAAGCGAGATGAGAGAGATGACAGAAAGAAGGAGGGATGGAGAGAAGGATCTAATGCAGTAGATCCAGGTGATTCATACCATTAGTGGAGGCCCCACCTTGGCTGGAACTTCCAACAATTCGAGAAAGAATCAAGCAAGTAAGATCCCCAGGCTTAACACATGTTATGAGATTTTCAAAGTCAACAATGGATCCCGAGATCTATCCCACTCTACCAAGATTATCTTCACAAAGTGTAAGAATTCCCATTTATTGATTGGTTATTTCGTAGACAAACCACATATTGGGGCTTAATGTAAGGGTAGCTTAGGTATTTGATGGTTGGTGTTTTGCATAACCAAGGCCTGCTCAAGACCTCAAGAGAAGAAACACAAAAGGTATATTCTAGTGCTTACTTGCTTTGAAGAGATCTAGTTGCACACACACACACAACTCGTGCATATTTTATGCTTGTAAGTTGTGTGTTTTTATATGTTTGCATTCATGTTCTTGAATATCTCTTCTTGCATGTTTTAATTGATTGCATCTAGTTTATTAAAATGCCATGACATGTTTAGGCATTAAGATGCAAAGACATGAAGTCTCTTCAAACGTGTTTAAATGATTGCATCTTGTTCATTGAAATGCCATAACATGTTTAGGCATTAGGATGCAAAGCCATGAAGTCTCTTCATGCATGTTTAAATGATTGCATTTTGTTCATTGAAATGTCATGACATGTTTAGGCATTAGGAGGCAAAGCCATGAATTCTATTCATACATGTTTTGAATTGAGTGCATCTTGTTCAATGACAATGCCATGATATGTTAGGCATTAGGATGCATTCACTTCCCATACTTGCACTTCATGTTTGTTAGCTTTAAGTGTGGTGTAATTCGTTTCCCGAAGATGATCGAAAACGCCTGTGTTTCCATGATGGTGTGTATGTCTTAGCGCGATGGTTGACCACTTGAGAAGGTCTCATTCTTCTCTTGGATATGTGTAAGTTTTGGTTTGGTTGTTTGGAGTAAAGTGTCTAGTTTCAAAATATTGGATTTCAATGTTTTAAATATTTTTCAAAACTGATCTTTGTATGGTCTTGCGACCATAAAATTTTATAAACAGATTTAAATTGAGTTTTGTAAAATTTTGGACAAACTATACACCCACACCATTCCAACGGTATATTATTCGTAATTTCATGACCGTTTGGATTGGTTTAGAAATGTCCAAAGTAACTACCAAAACAAGGCAACTCTGTTGTTGTCCGTTTCTGACCTTTGGTCACTCTATTGACCATAAATTTTTCTACAGACATCAAAATGTCATTCCATTAATTGTAGTAAAAAGTAGACTTCCATACCTTACCAATGATATATTATATGAAAGGTTTCGATATCGTTTGGTCATGTTTTGAGTCTCTTGAATATCAAGCTCTATGCTGTGATGCTTCGCCGCGGTTCAAGTGCCATCCTAGGTGACAGTGGCATGCTAGTGACAGCAATTCACTGTGGTCTAAGTGCTGTCTCGGCTTGCCGCGGAACCTTGACAGCGGTAGACCTGATTCCCGACCTTGTTTCGTAATTTGGCCATATCTCACTCATTTGGAGTCCAATTTGGCTCATTTTTGAAGGGCAAGTCACGTAATTTATAGAGGTATCATCTTAGCACTATAAATACATCTTTTTCTCTCATTTGTATTCAAGGAACAAAAGCTAAAAAATCCTTGAGAGAGATTAAGAGTTCTCTAGTGAGAGAAAGCACCAAGATTGCTTCTTTAACTCTCCAAACCCATTTCCATATGCATAAATCATCATCTAAGCATCATCTAGGTTCATCTAGCATGTGCTAATGCATGGGTCTTATTCAACACACATGATATGGTATGTTGAATACTGTTATCTTACATAATTAGTGTTTTTACTTATCAATTTTATCTCATTTATTACTTGTATGTTCTTAGAGTAATTTCTACATACAAAGATTGGGATTATGTGTTGATTGGGTTATTTTGTGATATTTAGGTTTTACTGTTTATATGAAATCTAGCTAATTAATCTCATTGCATGATTGAGATTGTTGTTTGATAGCTAGGATTTCATGATATATATATATATATACATCTAGCTAATTGATCTCATTTATTGATTGAGATTTTTTTTGATAGCTTTGTATCTAGGATTGGTTATGCTTTACTTAGCTAAAGTTGTATGCCATGACATATAGCTATTTTCATATCTAGGATTGATTTTATTGTCATCATATAATCCTCGGTAAGCATCTAGAGTACCCTAGCTCTATCTTGCATATTTGGATATCATTGCATATTCACAATAGGGTTTGATCTCTTCGGAGAATTTAATTCTTGTGAGATTGACCGGGATTAGGTCACTACACCGGGATTAGGTGGTTACTTAAGCAAATTGGACTAGGTCCACTTTTAAAGGCCTGCGGGTAGTGGTAGCGGGATATTGGCCGGGATTAGGCCGTCAAACCTGGATTAGGCTGTATACGCTATCACAATTAGAAGATTTAAGGTTCGAGTGTGGTGCACTTACCAGCCCGTGGTTTTTCTCGTGAGGGTTTCCACGTAAATATCTTGTGTCATTTATAATTTCGTACATATTACACTTGATATATAAATTGACTAGTTATGGGTATTTTCGGAATATTGATTAATCACGAAAATTGGGTAATATCGAATAAAATCTATTCACCCCCCTCTAGATTAATATTGAACACACCGTTAATTTGTTTCAATTGGTATCAGAGCGGATTCCTAGATTTACTTAAGTGATCATTTGCTCATTTTGGTGTGTTTTGCATTTTGTGTGATTTCTTGATTTATTCATACATTTTGCATTCTTCTTATTTGCATTCATTTAACTCAAACACTATGAGTGAATTTTAGAGAGAAGAAATTGACTCCAATTAGGAGATGACTCTCTTCTTTGTGAGATTTAGGAGATGTGTGAAATCTCAAAAGAAGAAGACCTCCAAAATGGAGGAGGAGAAAAAGATTACCCCTCATAAGAAGAAGAAGAATATTGCTTTGAAGACTTCGAAGCATGACAAAAAGGAGGGTGACTTGGATGAAGACATGACACTTATTGTCAAGAGATTCAAGAAGTTCTTGAGTCTACAAAAGAATGGTTGTGACTCAAAGGGTTATGACTTCAAGAAAAAGACCAAGGTCAAGAAAGACGAGTGGAACCAAGAGGTGTCTTTAATAGAGGGGATTATATGCTACGAATGTGGAGGATTCGGACATCTCCCTAGATTATGGTAACTTGAAAGGAAAGGCAATGGCCACCTCATGGAGTGAGGATGAGAGTAAAGAAGATCCTTCAAGTGATGAAGAGCTTGCCATTAACTACACGGCATTTGGAGCCACACATGTAGAAGTTGAAGTAGATGACAAAGATGCCGAATCCCAAAGAAGAAATAGATGAAGTAGTAGCTAAAGAAGTTGCAAGTGTAGCTACTCATTTGGATAAGGCTCATATTACATCAAATGACCAAGGTGAAAGTCTTGATGAGAGAAATGACTCCATTGGTGAGATGGAAGATATAGGAGATGACTCAAATGTTGAGAATTCGTCATCTAACTCCACAAATGGAAATGTGGAGAGTATGCATCTCAATGACTGCAAAGTCAAAGTTGAAAGCTCTAGGATGATGAATGAGAAGGAGATTCAAAGATTAAAGGAAGTAAAAATCTTGAGCTTTCAACACTAGTTGACCACTTGAGTGAAGAAGTGGTGAGATCCATAGAGGATGAAGCTAAGCTAAAAAACGAGTTAGCTTTATCTAAGAGGAGAAAAGAAGGGTTGAAAAGAGAGCTTGAAGAAGCTAAAGCCTTATTGGCTAAGTTGTCTTCAAGCACCGAGAAGCTTGACCACATGTTGAGAGTTGGAAAAAGGCCAAGTGAAAAACGAGGTCTTGGCTACATTAATGACAAGGATGTTTCCTCCTCAAGCAAGACAACCTTTGTCAAGGGCATGAACATTAAAATGTCTCCTCCTCCTCAACACCCTAGGAAGAAGATTGACCTAAGAGAGTGTTCAAGAAGTACCCAAGTACAAGTGGCACCAAAAGGTCAAGCTCAAGCTTAACCCCAAAGGGCTCCTCATGTTAACTTCCCCCAAACTAAGATCCATAAAGGGAAGAGTTCAATCATGCAAGCTCAATCAAGCAAGCAATATTGTCCTGGTCATCAACAAAGGAGGAGAGATCCTATCCAAGAACCAAGACAACCACAACGACAAGGGAAAGCATCTATGCATGCCCAATGGAATGGTATGATTCCTAACTTTATCCCCACTTGTTATTTTTGTGGTATTGATGGTCATGTTAGACCAAGTTGCTTGCATTACATTAAAATGTGTAGAGTTAAAAGCATGAATGAAAAGAAAAAGGCTAAAGCTAAGATGCATGCTCATAAAAAGGAAAAAAACAATTTGCATAATCCTTTGCCATCTAGAACTCTAGAACCTATGACCATTAGGAATGTAATTGTAACACCCAAGTGGAAAAGAAAAGACGAACCCGCTTGCTACGAGACAAACATGTCTCATATAGGTTCAACTAGGTCCAATGGACTTGGTAGGTCTTTAAGACCACATGCCTTTCATTGAAGAGGTGTGGTATTTGACCCCATATGGGGAACTCAAGCAAAGAGAACAATTGCATACTTGTTGCATGCTAAAATTTGAAATATTTTATGCTTCTTTATTAATTGCTTGAGTAGCTTGGTTGCACATATGCTTATATGTTTTTACTTCAATAAGTGTGAACCTTGCTTGTATTGCAATCCATGTCATATTTATGTTCAAATATGCATTTTGGACTAGGAGATATATATATAGGAAATACTCTTTGAATGACCTATAATGTTCTCCATGACATGATGATTGCTGAATGACATGCTTAAAAGTGAGAAAAACATGATTTTATATGACATGCTTAAAATGTGAAAAGCATGATTTCAAATGACATGCTAAAAATGAAAAGCATGAATAGGGTTGGCAAAAAGGACCGATTCCAATGGAACCAGCCCATATCCACATGATGTGGTTTGGGTCTAGAATTGATCCAATCTTCAAAATGTCCAAATGGATCCTAATTGATCAGACCCGCATTAATAACGGTTCGGTTATGGATCCAAACCGGTTCTCACCCAAACCCGTAAAAGAACCGTATTTTTAAAAAAAATATTAGGTCATGCACGCCTCTTCTCTATCTCTCTGACCTCTCACTCTCACGTCTCTGATCTCTCACCTCTCACCTATTCTCACACCATCTCATTGTTATAGACAAATCATAACATCTCGCCGTCATCGACAAATCACAGCATCTCTGGTTACCACTCAAGCTATTTTCACACTCTCACTTCTCTGATCTCTCACTCTCACCTCTCATCTCTTCTCTCACCATCTCGCCGCCGCCGACAAATCACACCATCTCCGGTTTCCACTCAAGCTATTTTCAATTGATTTCTCATTGTGGCTAAGTTTCCATTTATCATAATCATTAACGGGTTTTCCATTATTCTGTTTTTCGTGTTGATTCCGTGATGAGTGTTGAAAATTTAGTAAATTGTTTTGATTTCAGCTTCGACGTTACTAGATTGGGTGTTTAAGACTTGACTCCAGCCTTCCAGGTTAGTTGTTGTCCTTATTTGTTATCCTTTTTGATTCAGTGTCCAATGAGAAAACTAATTTGTGTTTTAAATTATGTCTATAAATTTGATTGGCGTTTTAATTAGTCTATATATGAGCTAGGTTTTCATAGTATTACTTTCAATTGCACATTTAAGAGTATTTAAAAGAAGGTAATTAAGGTGGAAACATGTTTAAAAGAAGTTTATATTTTTGAATTCACTACCTCATCACTCACTATCTAGCCGCCAGTTGACTTGGCTATTTGTTCTTTTGAATTCACTTCCTCATCTCCAAATTGTTCATATAGTTCTATTTATGCTGCCTGATCTACAAATAGAAATTTGAGTTTAATATAGCTTTGGTGGCACATTCTTGCACTATACAATTTTACTACTAATGGCAGTGGACCAATTACTGGTTGTTGTTTGTGTATGCATGTTGATATTAATCTGTGTTTTCATTTTGCTTTTAATATTTATGTTTATTGTCCACACAAGCTTAAAATTAGTTGTTGTTATCTATGTATTATAAGACTGAAGAGGAATAATTCAGCTGTTTGCAAGAATCCCATTAATCCTTGGTTAATACAATATGGTTTACTAGTTTTGAATGTGTTAAATGATGTGTTATTAGGTAGCTAAACATGACTAGTATTGAAGGATCTCAAGTAAATGTTTATACAAGTAGTGGTAATAATGAAGATGTTGAGCCAAGTAATGCTTCGGGTGGCTCTAAATAGAAGAAAGGAACATCATTTGTTGGAATTACATGACTAGGGTTGATGTTAATGGTATTAGGATGGCAAAATGTGATTTTTGTGGGAAGTTGTTGAATGCTACTTAAAGGACATCAAGTTTAAGGAAGCATGTGTTAAAATGTCTTGATGATCATCAAGAAGCTACAAATTCGACTAATACCTCGTTTGATCAAAATATCGGTAAGTCAAAAATAGCGAAGATGATCATAATGCATGAGCTTCCTCTAAGATTTGTTAAATACATGAGGTTTCGGGAGATGATAGAATATTACCAACCTAGGTTTGAATCTATGAGTAGAAACACGCTGAAAAGTGAGATTTTTAAGTTGTACAATATGGAGAGGGATAAGACATTGAAGTTGTTGGATAGCATTGAAAGTAAAATAGCAATTACTACGGATATGTGGACATCTAGTACAAAAATGGGATACATGGTTGTTACTATGCATTTCATTGACAAATCATGGGTATTACATAATAGAATCATGCGTTTTATACATGTGTTAAGTCCACATGATGCTACATCACTTGGTGAACAATTGGTGACATGTTTTTATGACTGTAATGTAGATAGAAAATTGTCTGCAATTACTGTGGATAATTGTTCCACTAATGATAGTATGATTGAAAAAAATCAAGAACAAATTTTCAGATACATTGTTGTTAGGTGGGAGATTATTCCATATGCGATATTGTGCCCACATCTTGAATTTGGTGGTGCGAGATGGGTTGAAAGTAATTGCAAATGGCATTGAGAAAATTAGGGATAGTGTTTATTTTTGGATAGCATCAAGCAAGAGAATCGAAGCTTTTGAGAATGCGGCAAATCAATTGAAAATAAAATATGCCAAGAAACTTGTACTTGATTGTCCCACTAGATGGAATTCCACATACTTCATGCTTTTAGTTGCCTTGATGTATAAGGATGTTTTTTTTCGTGCCCAGCATTATAAGCCGTAATATAAATGTTTGCCTGATGAATCAGATTGGCAGTTAGCAACAATTATGGTGGAGCATTTGAAACCATTTTACAAGTTAACTGAATTTTGCTCAGGTATTATTATTTTTATTTAACTATTAACAAAAATTTATACAATTGTTTTTTCTATATTAATTGTTGATTTTGTTTTTCAATTTTCTAGGTACCAAATACCCTACATCTAATTTGGTTTTTCCCATGATTTGTAAAGTGAGAGAGACAATGAATGGATGACTTAACTCTTGTTACACTGAGATACAAGCAATGGCAAGAGGTATGATTGCCAAGTTTGATAAGTATTGGAGTGATATTCCCGGTGTGATGGCTATGGCGGTAGTTTTGGATCTGAGGTATAAGATATTGCTTGTTGATTTTTATTTTAGTAAAATTTATGGCTCTAGTGCTTCTAGTCAGCAAAAAATAGTGCTCGAACTTTTAAAGGATTTGATTAAAGAATATGAATTAGGATCATGCTTAGTTGAACAATTAGATGATAATTCATTGGATCATTCTTTTGATGTGTTTGGGGCTGATGAAGAATATGAGTTGTATAAAAGCTAAGCGATTAGTGGTATCAACAAGTTAGAGTTAGAGAGGTATTTGGATGAACAGGTTGAAAAGAACTCTCCTGCCTTTGACATTTGTCATGGCGGAAAGGTAACAAAGGGAAATATCCTATTTTGGCTAAGATTGCCAGAGACATTTTAGTCATTCCTGTGTCTATACTGGCTTCAAAGTCCGCTTTTAGTGTTGAAGGTAGATTTTTGAGTCCACATCGTAGAAGATTGCATCCGGACATGCTCGAGGCCTTGATGTGTACACAAAATTGGATATGGGCTCCTATTCAAGGTATGGAATTAGTTTCAAATTTAGTTGTACTTAATACTTATATAATATTGGTTGCTACTAATTATTATTTTTTTACTTGATATTGTTTTTAGGTGGCATTCCGGAGGAAGAGATATATGCTACGATAGATGAGGAAGAGCCATTAGCATCCGCATGATTTTCATTTTTTTTAATTGGATGAGTTGTAAAAAAATAATATTTGGAGGTGTGTTAAGAAATTAGAATTTTATTGGGCTTGTAAGACTTTTAACTTTTTAATTGAATTGGATATATATATATATATATATATATATGTTTAATTGATTTTGGTAAAAAAAAAAAATATTTAGGCCCAATTATGGCCCAAAAAATCCGGGTCAAAAAAATTGGGTCAAAAATCTGGTTTTAAAACGGATCAAAATAAACACACAATTGGGCATGGTACGGGTCAGGTAAAACCCGGAACAGTAACGGGTCAGTTCTTGACCCGAACCAAGTTCTTATTAAATGGATCTGGGTTGGGTTTGGACCCTTTCAGTTTTAATGGGCCTTTTGTGAATCTGGATTTGGGTTGCATCTGGATCCACATTTTGCCAACCCTAAGCATGAATTGTTGATTGCATTTCTTAAATGCAAAAATAATGTGTGAAAAAGCAAATGAGACTCAAATGAAAATCAAAATGTCTCTCTTTCTTTACTTGTGGAACATGGCTACTATCATACAGGTATCTTACCCGGAAAGTTCAAATAGGGTGTAAAAAAGTCGCTCATGCCATGTTTTGCTTGTAAGGTTGGATATAGTTGCTCATTAAATTGAATTCATTAAAAACTCTATATCCTTGCTTGATTCATGACAAATGGTGAAATTGGTTTGAATTATTAAAGGAAACCTTTGTCATTTGCTTTGCCAAATACCATTGCTTTTGGATTTGAATGCAGCATGTTTTGCATGCAAAGCATAATAATCACACATTTTTTATGAAAATAAATCTCCTTGTTCTCTCCAATTAATTGAGTTGCATAAAGTGTATTATATGATTATGCAAATGACTTATATGCTACTATCTCTCTTTGCTACAAGTGACCCGGTTGGGGAATACTCCTTTGCCCATCTCATGACAAAAAGGGTGAGTAGTATGTAGTTAGGGGGAGAATGCTAAATTGCTAAATTGTTGTAGCATTCACATGATTTGGGAGTTTATTTGAGGGAGAGTAACCCGTTGAGGGGGAACATTTGCATTACACATACATTGCATGATGTTGTGCTTAAATTCTTATTGCAAATGCTTGTTTTATGTCACTTGATTAATCTCACATATACTTGAATTGGAAAGTATAAACTTTGTTTTGAATGATTGATTGTTCTACAAGAGATTGAAGACTTGAAGATATAACTTTTAATTATCTCTTTGTAATGTAGAAAATCCCTTTAGTTTCTATTTTTGTTGTGAGGATTATTGTGAGTGGTGGTTTTGTCACGAAATAGCCAAAGGGGGAGATTGTAAGAATTTCCATTTATTGATTGGCTTATTTCGTGGACAAACCACATATTTAGAGCTTGATGTAAGGGTAGCTTAGGTATTTGATGGTTGGGGTTTTGCACAACCAAAGCTTGCTCAATACCTCAAGAGAAGAAGCACCAAAGGTATATTCTAGTGCTTACTTGCTTTGAAGAGATCTAGTTGCACACACACACACAAAACTCATGCATATTTTTATTCTTGTAAGTTGTGTGTTTTTATATGTGTGCATTCATGTTCTTGAATATCTCTTCTTGCATGTTTTAATTGATTGCATCTAGTTTATTAAAATGTCACGACATGTTTAGGCATTAAGATGCAAAGACATGAAGTCTCTTCATGCATGTTTAAATGATTGCATCTTGTTCATTGAAATGTCATAACATGTTTAGGCATTAGGATGCAAAGCCATGAAGTCTCTTCATGCATGTTTAAATGATTGCATCTTGTTCATTCAAATGCCATGACATGTTTAGGCATTAGGATGCAAAGCCATGAATTCTATTCATGCATGTTTTGAATTGAGTGTATCTTGTTCAATGACAATGCCATGATATGTTAGGCATTAGGATGCATTCACTTCCCACACTTGCACTTCATGTTTGTTAGCTTTAAGTGTGGTGTAATTCGTTTCCCAAAGATGATCAAAAACGTCCGTGCTTGCATGATGGTGTGTATGTCTTAGCGCAATGGTTGACCACTTGAGAAGGTCTCATTCTTCTCTTGGATATGTGTAAGTTTTTGTTTGGTTGTTTGAAGTAAAGTGTCTAGTTTCAAAATATTGGATTTCAATGTTTTAAATATTTTTCAAAACTGAACTTTGTATGGTCTTGTGACCATAACATTTTATAAAAAGATTTAAATTGAGTTTTGTAAAATTCTAGACAAACTATACACCCATACCTTTCCAACGGTATATTATTCGTAATATTTCATAACCGTTTGAATTGGTTTTGAAATCTCCAAAGTAACCACCAAAACAGGGCAACTCTGTTGTCGTCCGTTTCTGACCTTTGGTCACTCTATTGACCATAAATTTTTTTACAGACATCAAAATGTCATTCCATTAATTCGAGTAAAAAGTAGACTTACATACCTTTCCAACGATATATTATATGAAAGGTTTCGATATCGTTTGGTCATGTTTTCAGTTGCTTGAATATCAAGCTTTGTGCTGTGACGCTTCGCCGCGGTTCAAGTGCCGTCTTGGGTGACAGTGGCATGCTAGTGACAGTAATTCACCGCAGTCTAAGTGCTGTCTTGGCTTGCCGCGGCACCTAGACAGCGACAGACCTGATTCCCGACCCTGTTTTGTAATTTGGCCATATCTCACTAATTTGGAGTCCGATTTGGCTCATTTTTGAAGGGCAAGTCACGTAATTTATAGAGCTATCATCTTAGCACTATAAATACATCTTTTTCTCTCATTTGTATTAAAGGAACAAAAGCTAAAAAATCCTAGAGAGAAATTAAGAGTTCCCTAGTGAGAGAAAGCACCAAGATTGCTTCTTTAACTCTCCAAACCCATTTCCATATGCATACATCATCATCTAAGCATCATCTAGGTTCATCTAGCATGTGCTAATGCATGGGTCTTCTTCAACACAAATGGTATGGTATGTTGAACACTATTATCTTACATAATTAGTGTTTTTACTTATCAATTTTATCTCATTTATTACTTGTATGTTCTTAGAGTAATTTCTACATACAAGATTGAGATTATGTGTTGATTGGGTTATTTTGTGATAGCTAGGTTTTACTGTTTATATGCCATCTAGCTAATTAATCTCATTGCATGATTGAGATTGTTTTTTGATAGCTAGGATTTCATGATAGATATATATACATCTAGCTAATTGATCTCATTTATTGATTGAGATTGTTTTTGATAGCTTTGTATCTAGGATTGGTTATCCTTTACTTAGCTAAAGTTGTATACCATGACATATAGCTATTTTCATATCTAGGATTGATTTTATTGTCATCATATAATCCTAGGTAAGCATCTAGAGTACCCTAGCTCTATCTTGCATATTTGGATATCATTGCATATTCACAATAGGTTTTGATCTCTTCGGAGAATGTAAGTCTTGTGAGATTGACTAGGATTAGGTCACTACACCAGGATTAGGTGGTCACTCAAGCAAATTGGACTAGGTCCACTTTTAAAGGCCTACGGGTAGTGGTAGCGAGATATTGGCCGAGATTAGGCCGTCAAACCTGGATTAGGCTGTATACGCTATCACAATTAGTAGATTTAAGGTTCGAGTGTGGCACACCTACCAGCCCGTGGTTTTTCCCGTGAGGGTTTCCACGTAAATATCTTGTGTCATTTATAATTCCGCACATATTACACTTGATATATAAATTCACTAGTTAGGGGTATTTTCGGAATATTGATTAATCACGAAAATTGTGTAATATCGAATAAAATCTATTCACCCCCCTCTATATTAATATTGAACACACCGTTAATTTGTTTCACAGAGGATGATGTCTACAATACAGTCCAACCACATGACGATCCCATGGTAATCTCGGTACAGATTGCGAACTGTCGGGTTCACCGTGTTTTGATCGATACTGGAAGCAGTGTTGACATCCTATTCAAGGGAGCTCATAAGCATTTTAACTTGAAGAATTCCTACTACAACAGTTGCACCTCACTTTTGTATGGATTTACAGGGGACTCTATAATGCCCATGGGATCCAAAATCCTGCCGGTGATAGTCGGAGAAGCTCCACTTCAACAGAACGTGATAACAGAGTTCATCGTTGTGGATACCCCGACTGCCTACAATGTCATTCTGGGTAGGTCCTTCCTCTCAGAGATTAGGGGGTACTATCCATCTACCACAACGTCCTAAAGTTTCCAGTAGGAACAGAAATGGGAGAAATCAGAGAGGATCAACAGGCAACGTGTAATTGCTATATGGTATCTACCAATCTCGCCGCGCTTGCCAGATAGTGCGCGGATATGGCAAGCGAAGTGAACCCGGGTACGCCAGAACATGGTCATTATGTCATGGAAGAAGAAGAAGAGGTACCAGACATAATAATAGAATAACAAGAAGATGAAGAGCGGGGTTGGACTAGTGGCCAACCCACAGATCAGTTATAAGAAGTACCTGTCAGAGGGGAAGATCTCACTAAAGTGGTGAAAGTTGGAGGATGATTGGATCCCGTAGTCAAGGAAAACCTGATAAAGCTTCTTAGAGAATACAACGATATTTTTGCTTGGAACCATGAGGAAATGCCTGGCATTCCTCTTAGCCTAGCCACTCATAGGTTAGCAATAGACGCAACCTTTAAACCAGTGAAACAGAAACGAAGACATTTCAACGCCGAACGAAACGCCGCAGTCCAGGAAGAAGTGGACAAACTCCTAAAGGCCGGATTCATCATGGAGTCCCGATATCCTGAATGGATCGCCAAGGTGGTCATGGTAACCAAATCTAACGGAAAATGGCAAATGTGTGTGGACTACACTGATTTCAACCGGGCTTGCCCCAAAGATAGCTTCCCATTGTCCAAGATCAATCGGCTCATCGATTCTACCGCGGGAACAAGCTCCTGAGCTTCATAGATGCCTTCTCGGGATACAATCAGATCATGATGCATCCTTCAGGTTAAGACAAGACCAACTTCATCACTAGACAAGACCTCTACTACTATAAGGTAATGTCATTCGGACTTAAAAATGCAGGTGCTACATACCAGCGTATGGTGAACAAATTGTTCAAGCAATAGATAGGAAGACAATCAGATCATGATGCATCCCTCAGATCAAGACAAGACCAGCTTTATCACTAGATAAGGCCTCTACTACTATAAGGTAATCCCATTCGGACTTAAAAATGCAGGTGCTACATACCAGCGTATGGTGAACAAATTTTTCAAACAGCAGATAGGAAGATCCATGGAGGTGTACATAGATGATATGATTACAAAATCTCTGGAGGCCGGACAACACCCAGAAGATTTATGCCAAACTTTCCAAGTAATAAGAAAGAATCAGATGAGACTGAACCCTGCAAGGTGTGCTTTCGGGGTAGCGGCATGAAAATTCCTAGGGTTCATGGTATATGAAAGAGGAATCGAGGCCAATCCCGAGAAGATGAAGGCCATCCTAGACCTCAAGTCTCCCACAACACTCAAGCAGGCACAGGGATTGACAGGCCGAATAGCAGCATTGAACTGATTCATATCCTGTTCCACAGATAAATGCCTCCCGTTCTTCAAGATTATCAAGCAGGGAAAGAAGCTGAAGTGGGATGAGCAAAGCGAACTGGCTGGCTTTCCAAGCCTTGAAGGAATACTTAGACAGTCCCCCTCTACTAGTTAAGCCCCTTACAGGAGAAGAGCTCAAACTTTACCTAGCGGTCTTAGAAGCTGCCACTAATGGGGCCTTGGTAAAGGAATGCAGTGACGGGGTACAAAGACCGGTGTACTATGTGAGCCATGCTTTCACCAAGTCTGAAAAAAATTACACCCTCCTGGAGAAGCTCGCCTATGCCTTGGTAACTTCAGCCAGAAAGCTCCCGCACTATTTTCAGGCACACACTACCGTGGTAGTCACCGATCAGCCCTTACGGCAATTCCTCCAGAGGCTAGATGTATCAGGCAAGTTGGTTTTATGGGCTTAGAGCTCACCCAATTTGACATCAAATACAAGGCAAGAACCATGATCAAAGCACAAGCCCTAGCCGACTTCATAATGGAGTTCAGCATGAATCTGGACCCAGTCACCAAGCCCGACCCCAGTCCAGATCAAACCGATCTGAACTAGCCTGAAGATAACAAGACCTGGATTCTATACAAAAATGGGGCATCAAGTCAATCGGGATACGGAGCAAAAACTGTCGTGATAGACCTAGAGGGGGTCGAATGCAGTCACTGCTTTAGGTTTGAGTTCAAAGCTACTTGTAACGAAGCAGAATATGAAGCCTTACTAGCAGGAATTGGAATGGCAAAAGCCTTAAGGGCCGATTTCCTTCTAGTCAAGAGTGATTCCCAATTGGCGGTTAACCTGGTGTTAGGGTTGTACCAGGCAAAAGGTGACAATATGGTCGCATATCTAGCTGAAGTCCGAGAAGAAATGACAGGATTCAAAGGCGTGAGGATGGAACAAGGCAAGAGATAAATCACCAGGCGGATGTTCTGGCCAAGATCCAAGTAGGTGAGGGGCATACCTTACTAAGAGGGGTACCCCCCCAACTGATACCCGCTCCAGCATAACCAAGGGGTGGAGATCCTCCCAATCAACCGACTCCCTTGTTGGATGGATCCAACAGTGGACTACCTCCAAAGTGACACTCTTCTTATAGATCCAGATCAAGCACGCAAGCTGAAGAGAATCGCTACCCGGTTCTGCCTGTTAAACGAATACTTTTACCGCAAAGGGAAATCCCTCCCCCTACTCAGATGCCTTCACCTAGATGATGCTACCTGGGCACTTGACGAGGTACGTTCAGGGGACTGTGGTAATCATGCAGCAGGCGAGACACTAGCCTACCAGATACTTAGAATGGGCTACTTCTTCTAGCCGACTATAAATCAGGATGCAAAACAGTTTGCGCAATCATGCGAGGCTTGCCAGAAGACAGCGAACCTCCATCACCTCCTTCCGAAAATGCTCTCTTCAATCAGTACACCTTACCCTTTTACTATTTGGGGACTAGATCTAATTGGCCCGCTTCCTACTGCACCCGACCAGGCCAAACATGCAATAGTAGCAATTGACTACTCCACCCGTTGGATGGAAGCTAAGGCGCTTGTCTGGATAACTGAAGAAAAGACCACCAGCTTTGTCAAAGAGAATATCGTTTGCCATTTCGGTATCCCCGATGGCCATCATAACTGATCTGGGAAAGCAATTTGATAATGCTAACTTCGGAAAGTTCTATGAGGACCGAAACATTGATCTTTGATTTGCATCAGTAGCTCATCCTCTAACTAATGGGTTGGTAGAGGCAACCAACAAGATTATTAAGAAGCTCCTGAAGAAAAAGCTCCAACAGAAGAAAGGATTATGGGTCGAAGAATTACCTAATGTGATATGGGCATATAGGACAACCAGGAGGACTGTAACAAGGGAGACCTCTTACTCTTTGGTATTCGGAACTAAAGCAGTCTTACCCCTCGAGCACAAGTTTATATCTTTCCGGGTTCAAAATCACGAACCGGAAGATAATGAGGCTAAGTTAAAAGCCAATATGGATCTACTTAAAGAGAAGCAATGTAGGGTTGCCAAAAGAGTAGCGATATACCAAAGTAAGATAGCCCGACACTTCAACAAAAGAGTAAGGACTCGTAGTTTCAAAGAAGGAGACTTGGTCCTTAGAAAGGTAACCCAGAGCACACGGAAAAGGTCTGATGGGGTACTAGCCCCAAACTGAGAAGGCCTCTACTGATTAGAGTAATGCTCCGGGGTGGCGCCTATAAGCTGGAAGACATGGAGGGATACCCGGTAGATCACACATGGAATGCTGATCACCTCAGGAAGTTCTACCCTTAGAAATTCAATTTATATCGGTTGGAATACATACCCCGATTTTATAGTTTACTGCTTAAGAAATTCAATAAAATTAGTTATTTCTCCTACATGATTCTCTAATGTTCACTCTGCGAACTCCTCTACATAATTCGTCTATAACTTATCCTACTGCCTTGGTCTAGGTATACCCTCCTCCAAGAAGCCTACTGCTAAAGTGGCCTAAGTTGGCTATAAAGACTGATCATTTTCGCCATTACTGAATCGCCTTAAGACCAAGAAATAGCCTTATGGCGCTCCTACTGCCTTGGTCGGGGAATATCCTCCTCCAAGAAGACTCTGGATTATCAAACTAAGGATCTGGACTCGTGGCCTTAGTTGCCTGCCGTATCCTCAAGACTAGAAAATAGCCTTAGGGCGCTCCTGCTACCTTGGTCTAGGTATACCCTCCTCCAAGAAAGATCTGATACACCAGACTAAGGATCCAGACTCGCGGCCTTAGTTGCCCGCCACATCCTCAAGACTAGGAAATAGCCATAGGGCACTCCTGCTGCCTTGGCCAGAGTATACCCTCCGCTAGAAAGCTTGGTGCTAAAGTGACTTAAGTTGCCTACCAAGATAGACCATCAGAAAGATTGGGATACCTCTTCGGGATACCCAGTTCTTTACTTCTCCATCTCTTCAAGAAGAAATGACCTTAGGGCATTTCAACTACCTTGGTCGGGGTATACCCAAATCGGAATAGCCTAATGCTAAAGCAACCTGAATTGCCTATCAGGACAAAATATCAAAGGAAACGGGATACCTTACTAAGGTACCTAATGTCCTGCCTCTTCAAAGAACGTTTGTAGCTAAAGCAGGCCTAATTAACAATCAGGGTATCCCAAGCCATGAACTACTACATGCTCATTAAAAGCCGATTAAATAAAGGGACATGCTCACTTGCTAGATCTCGCTGGTGTTTACAGTGACAAGGTATAAGATTGTTATATGGCTATCAAGTATCCTGATCAAGGAACAGGTTTCCAAATTTAGTTTCATTCGTTCACAAGTATGCAAGCTACAAGATTTCCCTGAGTTAAGATTTTTTCTAAGTCAATCTCTCTCCAAATTAGAAGAGCAAGTAAGATAATATTTATATCAACAAATGAAGAAGTTTTATTGAATTGGAGGGGTGCCTAAATACCATTTTTTAGGCTACAAAAAAAATAAAGAAAAAAGAATACATGAATGCCAAGTTATGTGTTCTCTTCCTCTTCCAGGTTGTCACCTTGACCAGCTGCTCCTTCCCTGGTCACCTCAACTGCAGTATCAGTTTGGGTCTCCTCGACTGTTGGAACATTAGATCCAGTTGGAGCATCTTCCTCTCCCTCAGCTGCCAAACCATCCTGGGTCGCCTTAACTTCTGAAACCCCGGTTCCAGCTACACCATCCTTTTCCTCCTCTACTAGAATAACATCTGAAAAAGGCATAGGGTCCTATGCTTGTTTTTCTTGGGTAGAAGGAAGGTTATTTGGAGCTCCAGCATGAGGATCAGACCATTGATCTAGATATGTATCATCTTGTGAAGGATCCTCCTAAGTTTGATCCTTGCCTGCAAGCTGGGCAGCCTTCACCATAATTTGTTCTCAATCCCAATTCAAGGCCGTCTGGAGATCGAATGGAGGAGGCAAAGCTGTGGCCACCTCGTAGCTGGCTGTGAAGTACCCATCCTTAAAGGAAGGACCCTCCTAGGCCTCTATGTTTTGAACCGTCTCCCTTAAAAGACGGTTTTCATCCTGCAACAGCCTCTTCTCCCTCTTCAAGCATTCCCTCTCCTCACGCCGGTGTAGTGACCGGACTGTCTCAGTGTTTAGGCAGCGTGGAAAGCGCTGGGCCTCCACCATGGCAACCTACCTACCCTCTTCAGATGCTTTAATAGCTTGGAGTAAAGGGGCCATGCTCTGTTGGGCTTGAGCCAGCTCCTACTGGGTATCCTACAACCTAGCCTGAAGCCCTATGTAGGCTTCCTTCAGAGTTAGCAGTTGTTTATCCATGGCCAAGGCAAATTTAAAACCCTACAAGAAGAAAAAGAGTCAGCACCTGCAGAAAAGAGAGGATAACAGCAAGAGGAAGGGTAGAATGCTACCTCATCCAAGACAGAAGCCCCTTTAGCCGCCAAAATTTCAGCATGAAGCTTCGCCATGCTCATTAAGCTCCCTCCAAAGCAGGATGCTATGAACCGGGATACCACCTCGTCATGGGTAGCACCCCTTGACCCTGATCCCAAAGGAACATCAGTGGCGGGATAAGAGACAGAAGTAGCTTCCTTCTCTGTAATTCCAGGCTGCTCCCTGGAAGGCACTACTGCTGGAAGAGGATTAGGAGGAGTGCCCAAAGCAGGAGGAACAGTGACTTTTATGGTCTTCCTTTGAGATTGTTCTGAAGAGCCCCAGGCTTTGGCAGCTCAAGCTAGCATCACCTTTTATGGATGGGTGTCCTGGGGTATGAGTAAAGGGACGAGCATGAGTCTTGGCAAGCGATCCCGTAGGAGTAGGAATAAATGAAAGGATTTTGGCAGGAGACTTAGCCGAAATAGGAGAAGGGATAAGGATTGCGTCAGGTTGAGTAGACCCAGTTGTAACTTGGGCAGTGTTAGAGGGAGAAGGAGGAGTAGAAGGAATATGAGAAGTAGAAAAAGGAAAAGCCACACCACGTGTCCCAGAGAAAGTGGGAGAACCAGTCACCAGTGAGGTAGCAGAGACTACTAAGAGGAAGATAACATAGTAAGAAAAGGGAGAGTAGAAAATGCGTATATATAAACAAAGAAGACTGATGAAGCTTTAATACCTGGAAGCGCAAAGGAGATCCTCAAGTACCTCTCCAGCCGGGCTCCTTCAAAGGGGTCCAAAGTAGGATACTGCACATTGACGTACCCCCTCTTTAAAATCTTTCCCAAAATATCCCGAGATTCTGGTGAAAGTACCCATTTCACCCACTTGTCTTTAGCTGTGAATTGGGTTAGGACGGGGTACTCAAATCCTCCAATGTAGGCTGTATTCCCCCATTCTCCTTTGACGATGAACCACTCTTCCTTCCATGGTGCAGCACATTTCACATTCATACCAGGAATGATGAACTTCATTTCATTGGAAGCCCTCAAATAGAACTGACCCCGAGGTGCTAAGTTCGCTATCTGGAATAAGTAGCGGAGCTCGTCAAAACCTGGCTCCCTGTTTATGTTGTCTTTCGCACACTGCTCTTTCTAGAGCACCAAGAGGCCCGTTAGATGCTTCCAGAAACCCGGTGAGATCTGGAGGGGTGTTAGTTCTAGGGAGACCAAAGCCTAGTGAAAAGTTGGATGAAGAGGGAGCCGGACTCCACATTCAAAAGCCGTTTTGTGGATGAGGAGGACATCCCACAATGGGGTGTAGACATCATATCCCTGATGAGGAAAGGAGAGACCGATATCATCCGGGATCCGATACTCCTCCCGTAGCTTAGCTAGGGTTTCTATAGTGCACACAGAATCGGGAATGATATGTCCATCGTGAAAAGAGGTGAAAGAACCAGTATACACCCCGGTCAAGGTAACGAATGGTACACCACTAACCTCCTCTGCCTCGCCAACGATCCCGGTGTCCTCTTCGTCAGTGATTTGGATCGGGTCCTCTAACCTGTTATGGAAACCCGACCCGATTCTTGGGTTCCTTGTAGAACGACGGCGTAACGGCATTTGTTCACCACTGGAATCATCCACTTCGCCTCGACTTCTTTTTTTTCCCCTCTGTATTAGAGAGCCCGCTTCTGGTCACCGATGGAAAAGATCATCGAGATTGTCGGGTGAAGGAGGCAAATCTGGGCAAGGCTCAGAGGAAGTGGGAAGAAGACCTGAGGAAAGATTTGGCAGCTTGGAAGGAGACAACATTGTTACAGAAGTGGAAAGCTGGAAGAAATCAAGAAGGATCGAAGATGAAGGGCTAGGTTTAGCAAGAGATTTCTTTTTGAACAGTAAGTGTGTAGTGAGAAGGAAGGACTGAATTATTTATAGACGAAGATAGGCGGTTACACATAAGAAAACTGAAATTAATGAGGAGTGGATGACCGACAACGTGTTTGGAAGACGTGACATTAGCGTTTTCTCATCATTCGTGCCAAAATTGCTTATTTTTGAAATTCATAATCCAATCACCATCTGACAGGTGGCTAATACAATGATTATCAGCGTATCTAAAGGGGATTTCCTTCCCAGCAACGGTACCCAACCAGATAAAAAATAAGTGGACAAGGCGAGGTAGAAAATCCTTCAAGCAAAAATGGAATCCTAACTCCAACCCCGACAAGACATCGGTGTTCAAGTCAGGAGGACTTCTGTTAACTGCCAAAATCGGCGAAGGACCAAAGAAGAATTTTTCACCCAGATACAAGGAAGAAACACAAGCCAAAATACCACCTAGCTATTTCTAGAAAAAAGAATGCTAAAATCAAATCCGAATACCTACCTCACCCCCTAGTTCAAGCCAGCAAGCCCAGCAATCTTAGTGACCCCTGAGTAGCCTGAAGCGGAGTTCTATTCAGAATCTTGTCATAGAGCTCGACAAAGTACCCTTCTACTGCACCAGACAGGTATCCTGCTACCAAGATCAACATGGTACCCCATCATTACATCAGCGGGGTACCTCGCTGCCAAATCAGATAGGCATCCATTTACTACATCCGCTAAGTACCCTACTACCGCATTAGACAGGTATCCCACTACTAAGATCAATAGAGTACCCCGCCATTACATCAGCAGGGTATCTCACTGCCACATCAGACATGCATCCATATACTACATCCGTGAAGTACCCAGCTTATACGTTTAGTCAGGCACCCCGCTGCCAGAACAGCCGATATCAGGATACCTCGTCGACCAAACACCTAAACAAGAAAAGCATAAAACTAGCAAGAGGCGGGGTACATGAGAACCCAGATGAACCCAAATACCTCCAAGGATCCTCTCGCCAGATAACCATAAAAAATGCTCATAAAATCTCAAATCAATATGTCTAGGCAGACAAATCTTGAAGCTCCAAAGTAAAGAGGCTGAAACGTAGTTGTTCAAAGTCCCGATAAGAAGGTAGACTTCTTCCCACCGTTTAAGAATTTCATTTGAATAAGGAGTCCATTTTTACTAGAATCATCTCCAAAAGGAATCACATGATTCGGATAATTAAAGCTTCTACAAAATTGTCTCCTAGAATGAAAGAAAGTCTTGGGATTGCCAAAACCCTAGACCGAAATTGTAGGAGTGCATGGCAAGCAACAAACCTATTTATACGACACTATATTCACCACGAGAAAAAATCAAAAATTCGCCTCCCCAAACCCTACACTCACATTCAGTTCTACTTATCGACATGCACGAGCAGGCTATCTCCATCACCTAACAAAAACCTTGAATACCGCCACATATTGCCATAGCCCTAATTTCATCAGTTGTATACATGTTTTCATCAATAAAATCGCACATGTTAATCTTTTCTTGTATGAGTTTTAGTTTGGTTTGATAGAAATCTTGTTGGTATCGAACTATGTGATACCCCTCCGACCGGGATATATCTCGATCTTGGTCTTTAAAGTTGTTATTTGGAGATTCACCCTAGTGATAATTTTCCATTAACATATATATATATATATATATATATATATATAAAGATAACCTTAGATATCAATGGTATATAGTTTTTAAAGATGGTTGTATATATAAGTGAATTCCTAATTGAAAATCTCTTAACATCATATACACTTCAGTAATACATCTTCTCTCTCAAAAGTAAATTGGACCATCATTACAAGAGGATTTCATTACAAAAATAATATGATTTTTTATATATATAAATTGGGTGTGTTAATAATTTATAAGGATTTATAAATAAAACGTATTAAAAAGAAAATATTCATTTAAATAAGGGTACTATTGACATTAGGATTGATGCTTATCGTAATATTTATTTTTAAAATTTTAGACATATGTGTACTTATAAAAATGGGTGTATTAATTAATTTTATGATTGGTAATATCCACACTCTTTTGTAGGTGTGAACAATGGCGTAGCCAGGATTTTTTCTATGGGTAGGCTAAACATATTTAACATTTCGATAAATGAAACTTAATAAAACATAAAAGCTTTAATAGTATAACAACATATACACCTTGTTTAAAAAAAAAAATGTTAGAAGTCTAATTTATTTTGTATTTTGTAGAAAATTATAAAATAAAAATAAATGACAATAAAGGAAAAAAAAATTATAGTTTCCTAATTTTTTTTTGTAATATATAAATATATATTTTCAAGTCGGTGGACACGGATATAATTTACATTAGTGAGTTCCATGTGGACCACTAGATTTATATGATTTGACTCAGTGTGTATGAATTTGTTAGTGTTTCTCCATAATCAGTGGCACACATTCAATACACTATTGTAAGTTATATCAGTATGCACTAACTAGAATCGGGATATATATATATATATATATATATATATTTGATGATTAAATTAATATTTTGAAATTACTTACGTGAGGACTATGATAGAGTAGGAGAGTCGTGCACTCGTGCTAATAAAACAAGAGATCAAATATTTAAAAATCAACATAAATAAAATAATTTAACAACAAGTATTGAAAACAGTTAAATTTAAATTATAAAATTATTTTAGTAGATAATCTAGTGGGTTTTACAATATAGAATATACTCTAAAATGTTTGTACTGATTTGAAAGAATTTAACTTGATTATATTAAATAATCTCATAATAAACTCATAAATAATTTATCTAACTAATAATTATTTTTTCCCTAGTTTTAGATCGGGCTGCAACCAAGGGTAGCCTACCCTTGACTATGCCCTTGACTATGCCCTTGGGAGTGAAGAATAAACCATTGAGTTAACCTCTTCTTGTCCCAAGAAATATAATTGAATGAAATTTAATTTCACAGTTTTATTATTTAACATCATATATATACACTCTATGTAAAAAGAGTGGGTTGAGCCTGATTTTTAACCCTCTTATTTTGTTGTGATTTTTTTAATTGTAAAAAGACTTATATACCCTTACTCTTTTTATGATTTCCTACTTTCAATAATTGATAGTTATATAAACGGAAATTTTCCTATGAGGATGCCCTGATAGAATTATATAAGGATATTGAATGTGAGCCACTCGTTTTACATACTTTAACTTGGTATGTATGTACTTGTCAAATCACTTTTATATATGAGTAGCTTATATTCAATATCCTGATAAAATTATAATATGATATTGAGTGGCTCATATTCAATATCCTGATAAAGGATGTCATAATAGGAACGAGACCGGTTGTATAAAATCTATTTTATAGAGGGTATATATGGTATTTCATTATTTTATTTTATTTACAATTATTAGCACAGTAAACTGACATTTTTAACCTTAGAGAATCCTGAAATGATATATATGGGGTGAATTCAAAAAGAGCCAAAAAAATTTATGGACTTATTGTTTATAGCCATAAGTTTTTTTTTATTGTTTTCATCATTTTTTACCACTTTTGGATAGAAATACCCTTAAATTTGAAATTTAAATAAAAATAAAAATTTAAAAAAAAAAAAAAAAAAGTCTTTCAGTGGGTGGATGGTAAAAAGAAGGCATCTTATTAGGGTGGGAACTACCCATCAGTAAAAGTGTAAAACGATCAAGAGAAAAGAGAAAAGAGAAAAGAGAAAAGAGAGAGAAGGGAAGAGAGAGATCGTCGTCTCCGTGAAACCGCTGTCATCGTCACTGCCGGTCGCTGTCGCTGCTGCTCGTCGTCGCTGCCATTCGCCGTTCGCACCTCTATCATCGTCGGTGCAGAGAGAGATAGGAAGAAAAGAGGCCGCGTAGCTGTCGCTGCCGTCGCCTAGAAACCTCTGTTGCCGTCCCTGCCGCAGTCGCCGAATCCACACATATAATTCTCAGGTTTGCTTTGGATTGATTTTTAATTGTTTTTCAGTGTGTAATCAGGATCTTGTTTAGCAAAATTATTTGTTTTGATGGTATCTACGTTAGTGAGAAGGGAAAAATAGTCGAAGAGGAATGATTGATTGATTAGCTATCATAGTAATGTTATGGAAGTATGGGTTAAACATTTTGTTCTTGCGTTTACTGTTGAGTATGAGAACTTTTTATTTGGTTGTCTGGAATTTTTGAATTAGAGAATATTGGATTTTTTCTGTAATGTGTTCTAATGTTTCTAATTGCATTAGGATATGAATTTTATAGTTATGCATCAGCTGCTGTATTGTTATGTACTTTCTTAAAGAATCTTGTGTGCAAAAAAAAAAAATGATACTAACTACAATATAATAGAATTTATAATTTTAGGATTTAAATGATGCAACAATAGAGTACCCAGATTCCCAGCTACTCTATTTCTTGTGATTAGATTTCAAGTAATGTAACAAAAAATCAAAGCTGAGCCACTAACTAACACAAACCACATTTTTGTTTCCTTCTCAAATAATGAAAGCTTGTAAATCTAGCATCTGCCTTTATCAACTGAATTATGCATCCTAAACTTAATTATGCATTCAAAAGAGTCTCATATATCAGTGTCTTCATCTATACAAGTAAATTTTTTGAACGGGAATAGATCTTGTTCTAATAGTGACTACATAAATTATGACTAGTAAGTTAACTAGACATTTGGGGGTGAAATTTTAAGAATAGTGAGAATGGATTACTCTTTAAAGCTGACTTTGAATGAAAGGACTATGCCCGTCAGGAGTAACAATTGATATGGTGTCAATGAACTGCAAAGTGAAGCTGTGTGGGGTTTTTGATAAATTTTCTACATTGATTGATTATTTGATAATTTTTTTTTCTTAATTGAACTACTTGATTAATATAGTGTTTGGTGAATATGCAGGTTATAAGCAACGGGATATACAAAGCACTGGATGATAGAGCAATAGTAAATGCTTTGTACAAAACTCTCACTTCACTATCAGTGTGAAAATGCTTCTTAGGAAGATATACAATTAACATAGTGCAATTATCATGTTACTCATGAGAGTATGTTGAATGTTAGACAAGTATTCTATGTCTAATTTTGTTGATACTATGATCAACAATAGTAAAGTTTGTGTTTGGTTTCAATCAATTTGTATAGTTATTAGCATGCTAATTGTATTCCCAGTTACATGCCACGTGAATTTAGTTGTTTGTACTAGCATGTAAGTTATGTATTGGCATGCAACTCTAGCATGTAACTTAAGATTTAACCGGCATGTAACTTAAAAATACACTGGCGTGTAACTTAAAAATTAATTGGCATGTAACTTAAGAACCAACTGGCATGTAACTTAGAACACGAAGAACATGTAACTTGAAACACAACAAGCATGTAACTTGAAAGGCATGTAACTCTGAATAGTTGGTACTCAACTCGCATGTAACTTGAAAATCAATTAACATGTAACTTGAAAATCAACTGACATGTAACTTGAAAATCAACTGGTATGTAACTTCAATTTGATCTGGCATGTAACATAAAATTCAATTGGCATGTAACTTACAATTAAAATGGCATGTAATAATATTGAAATTTGATCATTGAAATAAATTCATTAAATACTAGAATTTGGTCTTCAAAATAAATTCATTCAATACTAGAATCTAAGTGAATAAAGTCTACAATATGAAATACATGTAAGAATTAAAACATCATTGCTAATACCTAAGTTGTACCACCAACTTCCGATGCCAACATACATTTATGTGAATTGTGGCATTCTTCTTTCATTAAACAACATAAAGATTACAAGAAGACCAACTGCAAATCTAGCTACGTATGTGCTACACTATTACAAGCTCTAGGAATATGACACATTACATTCTAGATATGGGCTCGATTGACCGCTCATCTTCATCTCCTTCAAGAGCAAAATCTGAAGGCTCTCTGCTATATTCATCTGCACATGTTCATATAAACACATGAGCAAAAACGCTTATATATTTTACAATAGAATCGAAGAAATTTTCAGTCGTATATTACCGAACACTGTATTTAAAGAAGTACATGACAGTTATATGAAAGTTAATAATGAAGTTACATGCTAGTTCATTTAATTACCATATTTGGAAAACTGATTTCAAAACAAAATTCCAGTAGTTTTACATGTTAGAAGTTACATGCCAGTTGATAATGAAGTTACATGCTAGTTCACTTAATTACCATATTTGGAAGACTGATTTCAAAATAAAATTCCAGTAGTTTTACATGCTAGAAGTTACATGCCAGTTCAATTAATTACCATATTTGGAAGACTGATTTCAAAACAAAATTCTAGTAGTTTTACATGTTAGAAGTTACATGCCATTTAATAATAAAGTTACATGCCAGTTCATTTAATTATCATATTTGGAATACTGATTTCAAAACAAAATTCTAGTAATTTTACATGCTAGAAGTTACATGCCAGTTGATAATGAAGTTACATGTCAGTTGATAATGAAGTTACATGCTAGTTAATAATGAATTTACATATCAGTTCATTTAATTACCATATTTGGAAGACTGATTTTAAAACAAAATATCACCTGGGAACAAAATATCACGATAGCTGGGTTTCACTCTAAATCGAAATCAATCTCTTATTCTTCATATCAAATATAACGATCCTTGTAAAAATAAAAAAAAATAAAAAAAAAACAAAAAACAAAAAAACAAGTGGGTAAGGGATACATACCGTTGAAGAACGTTGTTTGGCTCCGGATCTACTTCACAAGAGAGGGATCTAATTCATGAGAGAGAGACACACACATAAAATTGTTTCTGGGTTTCGAATCTAATTCATTAGAGACACACACACACACACACAAAGAACGAAGGAGATATGTTGAACAAGCAAAATTTTGCACTGGTGAGAAGAAATTTAGATGAGCAGAAATATTGAAATGTTAACGAGTAGAAATTTATTCTTCATAGCATAAATTTTCAGATGGTGGTTGTCTTCTTCTCGGTGGTTTTCTTCGTCTTCACAGCAGAAAGTTTCAGCATAAATTTTTTGACCAAAAATTTATGCTGAAATTTCTTACCTTCTTGTCTCCATTGTTGCCACTTCGTCTTACCTAGAAACAAACAGAAATGAAGAGACGAGTTAGAGGTTGACGAGATGAAGAGAAACGGAATGGGATGGAATTGACGAGTTAGAGGTCGACCAAAAGAGAGAAAAATGGAATGGGTTTCTGGTTGAGAGAGAGAGAGAGAGAGAGAGAGAGAGAGAGAGAGAAATTCTGATTTTGAAAAATTTGGGACAGCATGACCAAAACATATCAGGAGAGGGAGGGAGCAAAATTTTGGCATTCAAGGTAATTATAAAATCTAATTCAGGGTAATTTGGCAATTCAAGGCTAAAGATGACGAAAACAATAAAAATTAAAATTTTGGCTGAAAACAATAACTCCATAAATTTTTTGGTTGTTTCCTGCAATTTCCTCTAATTTTTTTTGTAACAAACAGTAAAAGGGTAGAAAGGTCTTTCGCATTATATAGTAGGGACCATTTTGAAACTCTACTTGTAATTTACCATCTGATTTATTATCAATCTCTCTCATTCCTTTTAAAAAAAAAATCAGTTTCTTTGACAGTCCAAGCAGTGGATACAGATAAGAAAAGAAAAAATATAAACGATCCAAGCGGTGGAGGTGGAGAGATCACGATGGCTATTAGAAGATAAACATCAACAGAGATAGATATCAGAGAATTCAGAGCCATTCCCACCTCCAGACCAAAACAATAGGATCGTTTGCTCAGGGTCTCTCATTACAGGTAATTCGCGTTTTTTCTTATGTAATTTTTATTCTAATTTTCTAGATTTCTCAACTGAGATTCAATCCCATATCAGTTAGGGTTTGTTGTTTTTCATGAATCATTCGCGCTTCTTGCTCCTGTCAAAAACCTTTCTGCTCTGAACTCTTGAAATTTCAATCTCTTTTTGTTTGTTACAAATTTTAACTGTGTTTAAGCTCAATTTCATTAATTGTTTAAGTTTTTACTTTGCCTTTGTTTATTTTGATTCAGTTTTTCAGTTGCAGCAATTACAAAAAGAAATCAAATTTTCCATTGGAATAAAGAAATGCATCTCGAACTTCATCTAGAATTCCTCCCTCTCAATCTCTATCTCTCGCTATGGATCCATACAAGGTACTGATTTTAATTTTGATTTTTAATGTTTATAATCTAATTATTTGATGTTTATTTTCTTCAGGTTTTGATTTTTTTTTACCCAATTTTCGAATGTATAGTTAGCTTTCGTTATTTGAGTGTCTCATAGTGATTCAATATCTATAACTCTATTGATTTGATTAATTGATTGAATCGAATCTCGTGGATTGTTCTTTCTGATTGTCACCTTTTTGATTGTGTGTTTCCCCGGATTCTTTTATATCTATTATTTAAAAAATTGCTCACTTTCTCAAATAATTTTCAATCTTCCAGTTGGTTTTGTTCGTGGAACTGGGTTTGGTTGTTTTTGTTTCGCAATGAAATCTGATGAATACATATTAAATTTGTGTTTGGTTTCAAATATAATGATGGGGAGTCGTTTTTTAAGTACTTAATTTGTTTATGATTTTGTTTGTGTTGTATGTGTGTGTGGTGATGATGCAGCACCGCCCATCAAGTGCTTTTAGTACCCCTTTCTGGAATACTAACTTTGGTGCTCCAGTCTAGAACAACAACTCATCATTGACCGTTGGATCTTGAGGTATCTACCTTTAGCAACTTATCCTTTATGTGCTGGATTTGTGTTTGACACTTATTTTTACTTTTCTCCTTGAAATATACTAATCACTACCTGTGTTAAAAGTTTATTATTGTCTATCTGTGGTATTTTTGTGGTGTGGTCCTTGTATTTTTAATTCCAGTGTTACAATCTCTGTTGTAGATATTTTCTTCTATTATTATACTATGTATGATATTCTAATGATAGGAAGAAAACATGGCTATGAATTGCAAATTAATTTGGACTACTTATGAAATTGAAAACTTAAAATGTCTTGAAATTGCTGAGCTATTAGCATATAATTTTTAAAAAAAAAAAATTACATGGATAGCAATGTTTCAAAGTTTAACTGATTGGTCTTCTTAAATTTTTCCTCGTTCTGCCATCTGATGCCCCTTGGATATCACTGGTTTTCATTTTGATTGTTAATCTCTGTTTTCATTATCTTGTTTCCTTCTAGAGGATTTAATGGTACATTCTATTTCAAATATAAGATGGTTTGGTTATGTGTATCAAGTGTTAATGACTGCATCAATATTGGATCAACTGAACGAGGGAAGAAAGGGTGTAATTTGAATGCTACAAATTTTAGCAGGACGAAAAAGTATGATACTATGTAATCATATTCATATCTGGTGACTGAAAAAAGACATTAGGTAGTTTGTGGAAGGTCATTGTACATGGTTTATGCCTTGTCTGAAGAATTTTAACTCAATTAATGAACAACATTTTGTTTAATCTGATATAATCAAGGATGGTTATGTCTTTTACTTCTCCCATGTTATCATTTGCTTGTCTCACTCAATGTGGAACCTTGCTGGTTCAAGTCTATTTGAATAGCACACTGTTTCAAAAATCGAACTGAGGCGTGTGCCTTGAGGCGGCCTCACCAGCCTCAATGCCAAAATCGCCCTAAGGCGGTCACCTCTTCATGGAGTTGGAAAATCTCCGCCTTTTGTTGGTGACAACACCGAATCGCCTCAACTTGGTCTGAGGCTACAAAAGACGGTCTTTTTTAGTATTTTATTTTTTATTTAAAAAAAATGAAAGAGGAAGAAAGGAGGAAGAAGAAGAAGAAGACGACGAGGAAGAAGAAAGTGGCAAACCTGTGTTGGGATGAACCGGCAGCAGCAACAAGGGAAATAAAGAATGAAAGAAGTAAAAACCCTAGCATTTATTTTCTTTTCTTTTTTTTTTCTTTTTTTAACTGATGGGCTTTGTTAAATTGGGCTTTAAAACACTTAAAAACCCAACAAATTACCAAATTAAAAAACTAATATGGGTTTTGGGCCAAATGGGCACTTCAATTCCTATTTCATTTGGTTTGAATATATATGTTATTGAATGTTATTGGATATTTTATTGAATGTCCTTTATCATTAGGACGTCTTTTTATCTTTTATTGAATGATATGGAATATTTTCTATTTAATTCTTATTTATTATTATTATTATTATTTTTTTTTTTTTTCTGATTGAGGCTACCACCTCGTTCGCCTCGAGGCTACTACCTCGTTCACCTTGAGGCTACTGCCTTGCCTCGCGAAGGCTTGACCGCATCGCTTCGCTTTTCGCATTTTAAAACATTGATAGCACATGATGCTTTTCTGCAATATACATGTTCCTCAAAGTGTACAGGTACTATAAAAGCATCAAATTGGAGTGCCTTTAATTTTGTTGTTTGTTTGCTGAGAAACTTGAATGAAGCTAAATGACAAAACCAATCCAAATAGTTGAATTTAGCTTTAGGTGGGTTTGAATTGATGAGCTTAAAAAGAGTCTTAAATGCATCCATGCGTACACTAATGTTTTGAATTTTGCAGAGACTGAGAGATCAACAGAGGGAAAGAGAATAGAAGGAAAGTGATTCAGAAAGGCTAGCTTTAGCTAGAAAAAGGCTTCAAGCCAACTACAAAGAAGTTGAAAATGGTTGGTTTTAAATTGTACATTTTTGTTGTTTGTGTTTAACTAAAACCCAAACTAAAATTGATGTACATATTTTTTGCAAGATTAGGCCATGTTTGGTGGCCTGTATTGTATTGTATTAACCCTTTAAAATGTATTAAAACAATCCAATACTATGTGTGGGGTTCATTTAGGGTTCAGTTGTATTGTATTAATTTTGTATAGAATTTTACATCTAATATACCATTCACTGCACTATCTAATACAGAATAACACATGGTATTACGCTGTATTAGATTATGATGAATTTTTTTTCCAGAATCCTTCATCTTCAACCCAAACCCAAAACATCCACATCCACACCAACCTAACCCTTATCATCTCCAAACATCATTCAACAAATAAACTTAGATCCATAATCAAAGCTTGATTCGGATCTAGAAACAAAGTCAATCAAACCAATTCATTGTTGAAAAGAAAGAAAATTGAAAAAAACAAAACCACCAAAATCAATTCTAGAAACACAAGACTGAAATGAAACCTTCTTTCTTCTTTTACGGAGCCCTGAGAAAGTCACCAGCGGCAGGTTAGTACAGTTTTCTTGCTTCTGATTTGGCCTTGCACAGATTTAGGAGCTTCTTCTTTAGTCTAGGATTATAAATAAAAATCAAATCCAAAGGCTAGGGAACAAGAAACGGTCATCGTCTGGCGGCCGGTAGCTCTACTAAGCGAAGAACCGTTCGCTGCCTTTTCTTCGCGAATAACATGTGTAAAAGACAACGAGGAGGAGAAGAGATCCTTAGAGCTAAAAGAGAGAGACCTTTGGATCTGAAAAGTGAAACCCAGGATTCTTGATTTCATGGTGGCAGGATTGATGATGAACGATATATATATATATATATATAGTGTTCTATATCTATTCGAGAAGAAGATAAGGTAGAAAGATTCAAGTGTTCTCTTATCCAAATAAGAGATAAGACTGAAAGACATAATAATAAATTAATTTATTGATGCAAACAAAAAAAAAATGAAGGAAAAAAAAGGTGTTGAATTATTTGGTCATGAAATCTATTAATACAGTCTAATACGAAATCACATCCAAACATTGTATAACTTAATACGGTTTAATATAAAATATCACCAAACATAAGATTGTATAATAATAATACAGTATAATGCAATACTATCTAATCCAACCTAATCCAACCTAATCCAATACAATCCAGTACAATACAATACAGCGTATCAAACGAGCCCTTATGATTTTGCACAACCATAAACTTTTAGTCATTGGGTTTTACAATTTTGTTTACTTTATATAATGTATAACTATATTTCTACATATAACAAATAAAGATGCGTTATAAATTGTTCATTTATATTTCTAACCCAGATCATTGTAAGGTTACAGGTTGTGAGTATTTTAAAAGTGTATTAAAGTTTAGTAATAATAATTTATTTTTAAGAAAAGAAATAGATGTCGGCAATTGTGAGTCTTTTGAGTTTGTATTCATTTGGTGTGGTTTTTGTTGTTAAGTTATTGTTGAGGTTTACAACGAATTTTCATGTATATTTATTTAATTAAAAGATAATATATCTTTATATATAAAAGATCAAATATAAATTGAAACAAATTTTATATTGAGCAATCACATCCAAATTGTGTCTTTGTTGCTAATTTAAAACTTATTTATTTAGAGTAATGCTAGTCACATTCAAATTGTGTCTTTGTTGTCGATTTAAAACTGATTTATTTAGAGTAATGCTAGACGTCTTAATTTTTTTTTTTTTTTCAAATTCTGTCCCAAATGATGTGGCACGTGAGGTGTCAGTATCTTATAAATCATGAAATTATATAGTGACTGATGTGATGTTAACACCTCACGTGCCATATCATCTGGGGCAAAATTTGAGAAAAAAATTTTAGAACATCTAGCTTTACTCATTTATTTAACACATCATTATAAAATATGTATTTAGGAAGCCCATGCCCCCCAAATCTAGTAAAAACTAAAAAGTGTTTCAAAAAAATAAAATAATATATATATATATATATATATATATAAATTTTCCTATGAGGATACCCTGATAGAATTAGGACATTGAATGTGAGTCACTCGTTTTACATACTTTGACTTGATATGTATGCATTTGTCAAATCACTTTTATAAATGAGTGGTTCACATTCAATATCCTGATAAAGTTATATAGGATGCCCTGATAGGAACGAGACCATATATATATATATATATATATATATATCTTCTTGCAAGCCATATCAGTTTCCTTTAGTGAGCAGGTTAGGATTTTATGGAAAACGACTATCCATACAGTGATATAGAGGGTGTGGACTGTTCGTAATCAGTGGATCTTTGAAGGGAAGTCGGTGGACTTTAGATCCATCATTTCTTTGGTTTGGCGTGCAGTTTCAGAGGCTAATCGCATGGATATTGGTTGTATACGTAATTGTATGGACGACCCTTTGATTCTTCGTCGTTTCGGTCTTTAGGGTCACCCTTCTAAAGCCCCGGTGATCAAGAGTATGATTTGGTCGCCTTCGGCTTTTGGTTGGATCAAAGTGAACACAGATGGCGCTGCTATGGGCTCTCCAAGGGTTGGTGGTTGTGGTGGTATCTTTCGGAACTGCAGAGCCTTTGTAAAGGGTTACTTTGCTATTTCTCTTGGTTAGGTTTTTGCGTTTAAGGCTGAGCTTCTGGCGGCCTCTTTGGCTATTAATTTTGCAAGGAAGTATGGGTGGCATCGTCTCTGGCTTGAGAGCGATTCTTCTTATGTGGTTCAGCTTCTTTCTTCTCGTTTTGAGATGGTTCCTTGGAGGGTTCGACAAGCGTGGTAGCGCTGCATCTTCCAGATCTCGCGGATGGATTTTCAGGTTTTCCATATTTTCAGGGAGGGGAATCGGGTTGCAGATACACTTTCTAAGCATGTTTTGGAACTTCAGGGTGATTCTTGGTGGTTCTCTGCCCTGCCATTTTATTCTACTTTAGTTGGCAACGACTGCATGGGTTGGAAGTCTTTTCGTTTTTCTTGATGTATTCTTTTTCTTTTTTGTGTGGCTTGCGTGCCTCTTTTTGTTTGGGGTTGTTTTCCCTTTGGTTCTTTATGCTTTGTTGCTTTTTGTCTCTTTTTACTTTTCTTTTATCTTTTTTTATATATGGTTACTGTCTAAGGGTTTTTCAACATACGATCGTTTGTGATGTTTTTTTCCTTTAGATCAGTCCAATTTTATTATATATATATATATATATATATATATATATATTATAAGAGTGACCGCCTAAGTGCCTAACCCATTGAATGGGTTTTTAGTTTTTTTATATTTTACAATTAGATTTTTTAGTTGGCAATTAATACAAGCCCTTAGATCCATTTTTAAATGATCCAACAGACCAAATGCTTCACTATTCATCGCTGCATCATGCAGTGATTTAAAAATTCACTGCATACTAGCCGACCCCAAATTGAAACAGATCCAATTCCAAATCGAAGTGTTTTCAAAATCGAAGACCGAGTAGTGAAAAATAGAGAAGAAAGCTGATGATGAAGAAGACTGCTAACTTGCGCCAGGAGGTTGTGTATCCCCTCTTCTTGGTCCTGTGTTTGACGATTAATATTGTGGTTAGCGACGCCATATGGTTGAATCTACCGGGGACGGGGACCAAATGCGTCTCAGAGGAAATCCAGAACAACGTAGTCGTTTTGGGCGATTACGTCGTCGTTTCTGACGATCACTCACATATCCCCACCATCTCCGTCAAGGTATCTCTTCTTTTCGATTCGATTCAATTGAGAGGTTTGACTTTTCGATTCGATTCGATTCAATTGAGAGGTTTGACTTTTCGATTCAATTAGCATGCAATCGCATTTCCTTAATCAGGACGAATGTCTATTTAGGGATGACTTGGAGCCTGTGTGAAGTTTGTTTGTTTTTTTTTGTATTTCAAACTGTTAACATTATCAGTTGCACATGATTCTTATCTTCTTTCTTGTTTGAGATACAACAGGGGATTAGGAATAGGAGTCCAATGGGATCGTATTTTTAAACTTGTGGTGGGATTATATTGAATGTTTGGGCAGCTGAATTATGAATGAAATTCTTTACCTTTCTTCGTTCTACATGATTGCAATATGTAAAAATAGTTTTGTTCTACTATAGGTAACATCGCCATATGGGAACAATCTTCATAACAAGGAGAACGTGACGCATGGTCAATTTGCTTTCACCACTCAAGAATCTGGTAACTATTTGGCATGTTTTTGGGTAGATGGAAATAATCCCAATGGAGGAGATGTAAGCGTCAACATTGACTGGAAAACTGGCATTGCAGCTAAGGATTGGGAATCAGTTGCAAGAAAAGAGAAAATTGAAGTGAGTACTGTTAAAACGTTTTTTTAATTTTCTTTGTAGAGTGAACCCAATTCTGTTCTAAATTCATTCTTATTATCATTGTTGGAAATTGTAATTTAATGAAGTGGGTATAAATTCTTTAATTTAGCTGCGGATTCCTCTGCTACCCAGTTTAATATAATTCTAATATCCAGTGCAGAGAAGCTACACTGCAATTGAATTGTGGTGGCTGATATAGCCGGAACAGAACTAGAGTGTATTATAAGCAAACTTAAGCTTGATGAATTAGGTTTTATAGACCAAACGTTTCTCCCTTCTTCTGCCACCCTGTCTTTTGATAAGACGTTATTAAGTACATACACCTTGGCATTGTGTCTTTGATATGTTTAATCTATACTTTTACTACACATAACTACTACTAGCTACGGTGAGTTTGAGATTTTAAAATCCCAATTGTATAAACACCCAAAGCTTGTAACATTATTTCGGTAACAGTAGTTTATACCATGTATGTAATTGTTTTCATTAGTTTTGTTTTTTGAACTTTGTGTCATTGTTGTTTCTCTCAACAAAAAGAATTTTTAGGAAAAATATTGAATGAATGAGTGAATGACCAAATTTCATGTAGTTCAGTATATTTTCTTCAGCAACCAGAAGACTAACCTTACCTTTTACGTACCATATTCCTTACAGATTTTCTTTTTCATCTTTACTCCTGCTCATGCATAGTCTTACCTTGTATTGATCATGTAGGGTGTGGAGCTCGAATTGAGAAAACTTGAAGGTGCTGTAGAGGCCATCCATGAGAATCTCCTCTATCTCAAGAGCAAGTAATGTTTACTATTATAGTTGGAAGTAATTTTAAGTTTTCTTTCTCTATATTGATCATTGAGCTAACATCAGTTACCCTGGGATATGCTCACAGAGAAGCAGAGATGAGGGTAGTGAGTGAAAAAACAAATTCCAGAGTGGCATGGTTCAGTATTATGTCCTTGGGAGTCTGCATTGCGGTTTCAGCTCTACAGGTGTGGCACTTGAAGCGATTCTTTCAAAAGAAGAAGCTAATCTAGATTATCTACTCATTATATTTCTTGATAAAAGGGAAATTTTCTGCAACACTTTTTTATTGTTTCCTTATCCGAGGAAATGGATACTGTAGTAGGAAATTTTGGTACAATCAGTGAGCATCCAGCTTTTAATATGATACAGATAAGTATTATTTTTCATCCCTTAATTAGCATGGTCTATTCCACCCTTTGACGCATTATGTTTATGAGGAATGGTGACTTTTTATCTGTATGTTGCCTTTGTGGGTTCATAAACATAAACATAAACAGTAGTTTATTGTTTGATCAAACTCCCTAAACTTTATGCCACCTCCCAACCCTGGTGTTGAAGATAATTTTATAATAGAGGTCCATTTCTATAGCTCAAAATAGAATTCTATAGAATTATACTGCATTCTTTCTGGAACGCGTTTATGGTCCTTTGAACATATTTATTTTCCCGAGGGAAGTGTTCGAATTCAGCAAAAAACACCAGAGTTGATGCAAGTCGCTGGAGAAGTTGGTGCCATGGCTTCAAGGTGATTTGAGTCTAGTTTCCTTAAATGATCTGACAAAGAATGTGATGATCTGTTACAAGTAACTCAATTAGGGGGCTAGCTACTATGCAGCCCTGTATCGTGCTAAAAATAAAATTAAAAAAATAAATTATTTTAATGGGAATAGCCAGTTTGAAACTGGCTACCCCTACTTTTTAATAAAAAAATAAAAAATAAAATAAAAATAAATAAAAAAAAATATTAATAAAATATTATTTAATATTAAAAAATAATATTGAAAAATATTTTTTAATTACAATAAATTAAATTATTTTATTATTTTTTTTTCATGGTAACTATGTTGACGGTTTTGGTAACTCCATTTACGGTTTCAATAACTATGTTTACGTTTTCTTTAAATTTTGCTTGTAACTACATTTATGGCAATGGTAATTACGTTTAGGACCTCGGTAACTACGTTTACGGTTTTGATAACTATGTCTACGGCATCGGTAACTACGTTTATGGTTTCTTCAAATTTTACTTGTAACTACTTTTACGGTATCGGTAACTATGTTTATAGCTTTGGTAACTACGTTTACGGTTTCTTCAAATTTTGCTTGTAACTATATTTACGGCATCGGTAACTATGCTTAAGGCTTTGGTAACTACGTTTATGGTTTCCTCAAATTTTGCTTGTAACTACATTTACAACTTTGGTAACTATGTTTACAGCTTAGGTAACTACGTTTACGGTTTCTTCAAATCTTGCTTGTAACTACATTTACAGCTATGATAACTATGTTTACAGCTTAGGTAACTACGTTTACGGTTTCTTCAAATTTTGCTTGTAACTACATTTACGGCATCAGTAACTATACTTACAGCTTTGGTAACTACGTTTACGGTTTCTTCAAATTTTGCTTGTAACTATGTTTACGGTTTTGGTAACTATGTTTACGGTTTTTGTAACTATGTTTACTGCTTTAGTAACTTCGTTTATGGTTTCTTCAAATTTTGCTTGTTTACAGTTTCTTCAAATTTTTCTTGTAACTACATTTACGGCAATGATAACTACATTTACGGCTATAGTAACTATGTTTACGGTTTTTTCAAATTTTGCTTGTAACTACATTTACGGTAATAGTAATTACGTTTACGGCTTCAATAACTACATTTATGGTTTCTTCAAATTTTACTTGTAACTACGTTTACGGCTTTAGTAACTACTTTTATAGCATAAGTGACTACGTTTATGGTTTCTTCAAATTTTGCTTGTAATTACGTTTATGGCAAAGGTAATTACATTTATGGCTTCGGTAACTACGTTTACGGTTTCTTTAAATTTTACTTGTAACTACGTTTACGGCTTTGATAACTACTTTTATGGCATAAGTAACTACGTTTATAGTTTCTTCAAATTTTGCTTGTAACTACGTTTACGGCTTCGGTAACTACGTTTACGGTTTCTTCAAATTTTTCTTGTAACTACATTTACGGCAATAGTAATTACGTTTATGGCTTTAGTAACTACGTTGACAGTTTCTTCAAATTTTACTTATAACTACATTTACGGCAATGGTAATTACTTTTTCGACTTTAGTAACTACATTTACGGTTTCTTCAAATTTTACTTGTAACTACATTTATAGCTTTGGTAACTACTTTTACGACATAAGTAACTACGTTTACGGTTTCTTCAAATTTTACTTGTAACTACATTTACGGTAATGATAACTACGTTTACGGCTTTGGTAACTATGTTTATGGTTGCTTCAAATTTTACTTGTAACTATGTTTACAACAATGGTAACTACGTTTATGGGTTTTTCAAATTTTACTTGTAACTACTTTTACGGCTTTGGTAGCTACATTTACAGCTTTGGTAACTACTTTTATGGTTTCTTCAAATTTTACTTGTAACTACGTTTACGGCTTTGGTAATTATGTTTACTGCATTAGTAATTACTCTTACGGTTTCTTCAAAATTTACTTGTAAACTACACAAAATTTGCTCAATAGTTTTTCCTTTATAAAACAAAATAAATTGGCAAAATACAAATTAAGATATGGCGGTACTATATGGGTGTGTAAATAATATTTATGCCCTTTCTTCAAAATATTGTTTGAATTATTTTTTACCTAAAATTAGGGTGGGCAAAAAAGCCCATACACCGTGCATTTGTTGAACCGCTTGGTTTGGTCCAGTTTTGTACTTTAACAAAAAACGTATGGGCTTATTTTAGTAAAACCGTATGTTTTGGTCAAATCTATGGTCCAAGTATATTAAACCCGGACTGGACCGTAAATTGAATACTTTTAGTATTACTATTATATATCATACCTATAAATTTTTTTTTTTGGACACCAATCGTATAAGTTTGTACAAAATGAAAATCTCCATTTAACAAATAAAACTCCATGCATAGGATGGTAAAAGATTTCAATTTGTTTCCATTATTTTGCAAAGTTATCATTAATAATAAAAACAATGATACTAAACATCCCACCTACAATCTCACAATTTCTATCCCAACACACGTGGCAACTGAGCTATCACTTGGTGAGTGGACACACATTAATTGCTACTTATCTCTTTTACTCATGTATTCACTCACCAATTAATGTTTGTCCACTTACCAAGTAACACTTCAGCTGCCACGTGTGTTGGGATAAAAATGGTGGGATTGTAGGCGGGATGTATAACATTAATAATATTAAACTAAAGTAGTGCAATTTTCATGATTGAGTTGTAAAATGTTTTTGACTTGCATACATTCAATTGCATTGTCATGATTATAGCAATAGCAAGTGATTTTATTTATTATTATTTTTTCTACTTCCAGAAATTCTACACAACACTTTATTTTTATTTTAATTTATTTTTATTTTTATTACTCTATTAACTTCTGTTAGTTTGATGAACCGTACGTAACAGTAACTTGCATGTCTCGTTAATTAATCAATTTATCATGCCATATATATTTTTAATACAATAATAAAATACAATAATAAAATTATAAATAAGTAATTTGAAAAACAAGCATTCGAAAAAATTAGAAATTATAGAAAATTAACCTTTGACGTAACATTAGATGCAATGGCTTTCGCCTCTCGTTTTCCCAGACCAAATATATTTATTTCTTAATTGATTCAAACCATCAATCTACATAAACAGAGAGGCAATAAGAGTCAAAAAAAAAAAAAAAACAATAAAATGCATTCAAGCTCTAAAGAATGTGGGTTGATTCAATCAATTCACAAACTAAGACAATTTGACAATTTGACAATTCACAATTATAGGTATTTAATATCCATTAGGGAGGGCAGACAAAAAGAAAGAGTAGTTTTCTTCGGTTTTTAGTTTACTACCTTTAAACTGCACCTTATTTCAAAATGGAAAATAAGAGAAAACAAAGCAATACAAGGCTTATTTTTCTTTGGTTTTTAATCTACTACCTTTAAGTTAGTGCTAAATTCAAAACAAGCCCTCAAACTTAGTAACTATGAATGTAAATATGTTAAGACTTAAGGGATAAAATTAAAAATAGAATAAGGGAACATACAGTACTGTCATCAATTCTGAACCACTCCTAATGAGAATTTTTTTCTTACATAACACACATAATGACTTGAAAATGCAGCATCCATCCAAGTGAACAACAACTGCATAGATACTCTACACATCAGATTTATCATTACTTCCACTCATAGAAGGGGCATGTTGAGAGAACCTTAGGAAACCAAACTGAATTATTCAACTTCCCAAAATTTTCCCATTTCTCATTAACAAATGGCAAAAATATATAATTGCAATAGAGATATATATAATTGTAGTATCAACTAAAAATCCACAGTATAAAGGTTTTTAATCGGTGATTGAAACTTACCTACAATGAATCATCCCATTCAAAAGGGTACCAAACCTATAAAGAAAGCTTCCAGCAAGAATCATTATGAGACAAGTAACAAAAAATAAAAATCCAAACTAGAGATAGTGGGATATCAGGTGAGAATTTATCGGGTAATAAAAACCTAATTGTGAATTTATCAGGTAAGAACTAAGCTTCAACACCAAAATTCATAGTCTGGAAGGCAAGAGCAATGCAAGGACAAACCTTGGATTTAAAGTGATTTTTGTTGTATCTTGCCACTTCAGCAAGCCTTCAACACCCTTGAGTTTCTGTCACTGTTACTGATGTAAGGGGATTTATTAGTATTTGTAGTTTTTCTTATATTTGTAGTGGACTTGTTATGGGACTATATATATATATATGATTTCTTTAGGTATTGTAGGGGGTTAATATTTTTACTTTTTGGTTGATAAAGATTGTTTTCATACTCTGTTGTTTTCTGGGTTTATTCCAGTAGCCATGGTTTTGGCTTGAGCTTCCATATCAGATGCGTCACTTACTGAGCAAGAGATACAACATTGCACAAGATTTGAAAGGTAACCAGGCATATGAAAAAAGTTAACTGACCATTAATATAAACCCATTGTATCTCTTAGCATACAAGTGCAGTACATCAAATCTAAATACATTTTTCATGTGTAGTGCAAGTGTATAACTTGATAAGGTTGATTCATCTGCTGGCATTTACATGGGAACCGAGCAAAATATGTTATTAGTTCTTAAGTCTGCCAAGTTTTGAATACCTGCTGAGTTTGAGCTGCACTCAATGTAATATGTAGCACCAATCTGTTTATGGATTTCCTCTCCCTGCATTTAAGACGTTAGAAATGTTGCATTGGAAATACAGTAATAAATGAGTAAAGACACACTTGTGCAGTGGTCACAGGCACCAGTCCTAGATGATCAACCATATAATGCTTATCCTTACGAAGACCTACATGTCCATTGTAAACACCATATCAGTTGAGATAATATCTATATACAAGAAAATAAACTTGAGGTCATGCAGTGTTATAAGCAATTGTTCCTAAAGTTAGATGGAATTTAGGATACCCCATTTTTTAAGCCGTATTTGATATCGTTCGGTGACCCAAAAGGACCACTTACAAGAAGTGACTTAGGACTAACAAGAAAGAATCATAAATGGGAAACATTAATGATTTTGTGCTTGTCAACTTACCCAATTTGGTTCCGCCCAATACAACTGGTACTCCAGGAGAGTAATGCTGAAGTTCAGGGATCCACTGGACAGGTAAATAATGTTTTAGAAAATTGCAATACAAGCATACAATCAATTATATTGCGTAAAGAAGCAAATTCCAGGTTAATGAACCTTTTTAAAAACATTCTCGTAGCTTGCTCAACTAACTAATGAGAAAGCTAAGACAAAAACATCTGCTCCTCTGTAGCTTAAGGGCCTTAATCTATTGTAATCCTCTTGCCCTGCCATAGAAAACAGATATATGAGGAAACTGAATTGCCAAAATTGAGTAAATAGTTACCTATATAAGAAGATTATATTATATATTATCAATGAATAACATGAAGCTAAAAATGAGTCAATAGTTAATCATACCAGCTGTGTCCTAAAGACCCAAGTTGACAATAATGCCTTCAGTTACCACATTTGCACTGAAGTTATCAAACACTATTGGTATATAATCCCGATAAGCACAATAGCCCTTATAATTCAAAATGACAGAAAAAAAAAAAAATGCCCAATTAGAATACCAAAAGCTAAATTGCCTGAAACAGAAGGAAAATATAGAGGAAACTTAAAATGGATATAAATCATAGTATATTTAGCCCAAAAAAGATAATTTACCATGAACAGAAGCAAAATATGTTGTAATCGGTAATTTAAAAGAAAAAACAATGCAAGGCATATAAAAGCTGCAAAACCCAGATGCATAAACACACAAAAGCAGACAAGAAAAATGTTGATAATGCGAAATCATCTTAGGCTTGATCTCAACCTGATTGAAGGTCTTGCCATTGTAAACCCCAATAATGCTTCCAATCATCTTGGGCACAATGATCATGATCACTGAAAGAAACATATATGGTCTAACAGAAAAAAGAGCACCAAGTATCAATAGAGACACGCCTCTGAAAAGCAGAAAAAACCACCTCCCAAAAAGCAGCAGCAAGAGGGCATTTCAGAAAAAGATAATCCATTGAGTCCGAGCTAGCACCACAAACACTACACTTGGAAGCTAATTGAAAACTGGAACCACATAAATGATCTTTGGTAGGTAATCTATTAAGAAGAAGATGCTAAGTTAGAAGCGAACAAGAATGAGGGATATAACGAGACTAGACGTCCCTCCACCATGGGACTTGAGGCATATCCTAAAACATCATAGAATAAGCCGCCTTACAAGAAACCATACTGTCCTAAGAGTGAGGCCACACCAAATAATCAGCCACTGGAGAAGTAACAATTTTCTCAATCTGAAAATAGAGATCCGGGGACCTAGGACGAAATCGATCTTCAAAGACACATTTACCATCCTGAATGAAGTTAGAAACCCTAGCTTGAAGATGCGTGACCATGACATCAGGAATTCCAAGGAGATCCACAATGGGCACCCCAAGCCAGTTATCACACCAAAAATCTCTCTAGGAGTTTTTCCCGATGAGCCAGATACCATCCTTAATGAACTCAACATAATTAGCCTTAAAAGAAGTCCATATGGAAGAGGTGATGTAGCCTCCCTAAGGTTTTTACAACTGCTGAATATACCTCTCACGTAAAAAAGTGAAAGCAAAACTGTTCAAAGTTATAAACTTCCAAGTAAGCTTCCGAAGTAACAAATCATTCAACAAAGCCAGATACTTCAAACCAAGCCCACCAAGAGCATAAGGTTTACAATAATTTTTCCAATCAACATGGGCCAACTTGGATTCCTCGCAAGAACCAGTCCATAAGAAATTTCTGATCTTCTTAGTAACCATATGAATTAAGGAAACCAGCCACTTATAAACCATAAATAAGTGAATAAAAGAGCTAGTAATCACCGAGCGAATCAAAGTTGCCTGACAAGCTATAGAAAGAGACTTACCCTTCCACCTGGCAAATTTAGACACAATCTTATCCGCAATAGGCATCAAAAAATATTTCCTAGGCTTGCCCTGAAATAGAGGAACCCCTAGATAAGAAAATGGAAAACAACCAATATGCATCCCGACTAAGGACTGAAGAGAACTAATCCAAGTAGGAGAAACAGAAGACCTAAAAAAGATGGAGGATTTACTCTAGTTAACAAGTTGGCCCGAAATGCTACCAAAACACAGAGAACATGTATAGCATTCCTCAGATTTTTGGCCATGCCCCTACAAAATATCAGAATATCATCGGCATATAACAAATGGGTAGGAGCAGAAAAATCCCTTAGAGAGGATATAGGCAAAAGTTGGTCAAAAGCCACCATTTTCGAAAGTGACTTATTGAGAAAATCCCCAGAAATGCCAAAAAGAAGAGAAGAAAGAGGACCCCCCTTATCTAACCCCTCTCGTGCATCTAAAATAGCCATTCGGAGAACCATTAAGCAAAACAGACAGTCTTGAAGAGCCAAGATTGCTATCAATCCAATCCAAGAATGTTGGAGAGAAACCAAAAGCTCGTAGAAGACAACAAAGGAAATTCCAATCAAGAGTGTCAATCGCTTTACGAATGTCAATTTTCATAGCCACACTACCTCTATAGCATTTCTTATGAAGCATATTAACACAATCGGAAGCAAGGGCAATATAGTCCTTAATGTGTCGATCCCTGATGAAACCAAATTGTTGCCGAGAGACAATACAAGCAGCAACCTGAGCTAACCTGTCAGCCAAGATTTTGGAGGAAATCTTGAAAAGAAAGTTACCAAGCACAGTAGGACGAAATTGATCAATTGTGATTGAGTCCCTCATCTTCGGAAAAAGGGCTATAAAATTTGAGATCAAACCCGGAGCAACCATACCAGAATGGAAAAAAATCCTGAATCGCAAGAATCACATCTCTACCCACAATCTCCCAACAACCCATTGAAAGAAACGACCAGAGAAGCCATCAGGCCTAGGGGCCGAAAGTGCATCTATGGTAAAAACCGTGTCATGGATAACATCGACAGAGGGAATAGCGACCAGAAGAAAATTCTCCTCATTAGAAACTAAAGAGGAAACAATGTCATCCTCAACAGAGAGATCCAGATCAAGCTAAGCTGAATTTGAAGAGAATAGATCCCAATAAAATCTGACAATGTGATCTCTGATAATAAACTGATCATCCGAAATAACACCATCAATTGAAAGTGAAGACAAATGACTCCGACACTGCCTTCGCTTGATCGAAAAATGGAAAAATGATGAATTATGATCCCCATCCTGCAACCATTTCACTCGGGATCTATCACGAAAGAAACACTCCTACCTACGTAAAAGCACGTCAAGATCATGATAAGTGTGTGACTCAGTCAGAAAAAGCTCCTTAGAAAAACCTAAATCAAACATTTGGCTCTGAACCGAATGAAGCTCAGCAGATTTCATAGAGATGTTAACATTGAGATCATCGAAAATCTCTCAATTCCAAGACTTAAGAGCTTTCTTTAGATTTATAAGCTTACCAATAACCACCTGAGGAGGACAACCAAAACAAGGAATGCCCTACACCCTGCGAACCAGGCTCATGAAATCAGGATGATCCATCCATATACTTTGATCGAAAAATGGAAAAATGATGAATTATGATCCCCATCCTGCAACCATTTCACTCGGGATCTATCACGAAAGAAACACTCCTACCTACGTAAAAGCACGTCAAGATCATGATAAGTGTGTGACTCAGTCAGAAAAAGCTCCTTAGAAAAACCTAAATCAAACATTTGGCTCTGAACCGAATGAAGCTCAGCAGATTTCATAGAGATGTTAACATTGAGATCATCGAAAATCTCTCAATTCCAAGACTTGAGAACTTTCTTTAGATTTATAAGCTTACCAATAACCACCTGAGGAGGACAACCAAAACAAGGAATGCCCTACACCCTGCAAACCAGGCTCATGAAATCAGGATGATCCATCCATATACTTTGAAAACGAAATGGCATAGATGAAGAAACCTGAGACTTAGCTAATCTAATCCAAAGTGGACAATGATCAGAAAATTGAAGGGGGATAGCCATTCTTTATGAAAGAAACATTATTTAAATAAATATTAATATAATTATTGTTTCAAACAATAATGAGGAAAAATGAACTCTAGTTTGATAATGTTTTAGACTATGTTTGAAGTGAAGACATTTTCGAAATTAACAATCAAATCAATGTACTATACTTTGGAACTTGATCAGGAATAAACATTATGGCGATAGAGTAATTAGAGTATCTAAACTTTACATGATTACTTTCATTTGATTAATAGTTTTATTTTTTATTTTTATATTTTATTTTATTTTATTTTTTTGACAATATCTATTAATCCGGGACTAGGTATTTTTTTGAAAGTTTTCGTCGTTGGTAGGATTCGAACCACTAACTTGAGAGTCATTTACCCAAGTTCTAAGCTCATCTATCTACCAGCTGAGCTACGCCACTGTTGGCTTCACTTGATTAATAGTTGATCACAATGAATACCGCGTATTTAGAACATTATAATATTGTAATATTGTATTGCATTAGATTTTATTTTATTATTAATATACAATTACATGTTTTATACGTGCATCCCTTCTTATATTTACATCCAATTAAAAATTTTAAAATGTTATAATTTGTCTGCACAGAGCACCTCCTAGTGTCCTATATATTACCGAAAAAGAAATTTCTTTTTATTTTAGTTAAATACAATAAATAATAAATTAAAAATAATTAAAATGCTAAATAAATATAAAATAAAAGCATGTGTGGAGGATTTAATTTTTTTATTTATAATTATTTCACTTTTATTTTAAATTATTAAATAAAATAATTTAATTTTATTACATTATTTCATTATTTTATTTGTGAAAGAAACTTTATTATTTAGTTATCTTAACTAAACTGTAAACCGTAATTTTATATTTTCATTTTTAGAGTTTAATATTTATTTTTAATTTTTTTTTTCAACAAACACAAACCTAACCTGCCAATCACAATAATCCAAGTAAAAAAGTTGCAGTGCATATAGCATACGTTTCCAAGAATTAGAATACAATAAAAAGTTATTTTAATTATTAATTTGATTATGTCGAAAATTTGTAAAATCAGTAATAATTATACAAATCCTTCATCATATTGAAAAAAAAAGGTAAATTTTTTCCAAGAAAATAATAATAATAATAAACCAGTTGGCTTTAAAAGAAAAAATTTTCCCCCTCCTAATTACCCAATCAATGATTTTCAAAAAATAATCAGAATAAACACATTTTCAAAATTCCAAAAGTGAATAAAATACCATTTTATAAATTCATCCAAAAGAGATCTACTTATGCTAAGAAAGGGTTCAAAACCTTTGAAGATGGAACAACTTCAATCACATCTTCATTCCCGCTAGAATCCTATCGGACACTGGCAAATAACTCCCATGGCTAGAGGATATTACGTTATTCATTTTTTTTCAGAGGAGGACATGAGAAGAATATAGGCTAGCGGTACTTGCACTCTCACATCTAGTGTCTTTCGATTGTTTCAATGGAAACTAGATTTTGATTCATATGAACCGGAGCTTTAAACCCATGCTCATGTATGGAATCGTATCTATGGTTTGTGTTGGGAATACTAGCATCACATATTTTATTTGAAATTGCAAACGGTGTTGGAACCTCTTTTCATTTGGACAAGGCCAAAAGAGATCGCACTTACGGATATTATGCTAGAATTCTTGTTGATTTAGATCTATCCATTGATCTACCAAAATCGATTATGGTCAAGCGAGAAACTCACAGATTTCTTGTGGACATACACTACGAAAATCTTCCCCACATTTGTAGTAATTGTGGTATCATTGGACACCAAGTCATTGCCTATAGGAAGATTAAATCCAATAATTTTGTTCGGGGTAGAAAGAGATAAAATGTCTCACATATGGTGTCTTTCGATTGTTTCAATGGAAACTAGATTTTGATTCATATGAACCGGAGATTCACCCATGCTCAGGTATGGAATCATATCTATGGTCTGTGTTGGGAATACTAGCATCACATATTTTATTTGAAATTGCAAAAGGTGTTGGAACTCTCTTCATTTGAACAAGGCCATAAGAGATCGCACTTACGGATATTATGCTTGAATTCTTGTTGATTTAGATCTATCCATTGATCTACCAAAATCGATTATGGTCGAGCGAGAAACTCACGGATTTCTTGTGGACATACACTATGAAAATCTTCCCTACATTTGTAGTAATTGTGGTACCATTGGACACCAAGTCATTGCCTATAGGAAGATTAAATCCAATAATTCTGTTCGGGGTAGAAAAAGATCAAATGTTCTGGAAGTTTATAAGCCAGTTAATCGACTCGTGGAAGATAAAAATAAGGACTTAGATGATTCAAAAAAGGTTTTGGAAGAAATTATAGCTGATACAAATTGTGAAAGCTTAAATTCTAATCACGATTCTAGAGAGATAAAAGAGGGTGGAAGTTCATCTAAAGAAATTTTTAATGGTACTGCTAGTGATTCAAAGCAGCATGATGGAGCTGGTGATGTTACTAGGAACGAAATTTAATCCTCTACTAATCTGATTTTTTTCCTGACCTTTTTAAAGCATGTGATTAGTTGTTGATAAAGTTGTTGTGAAAACCAATCATATCTTAACTACCCATTCATAGCAATACTTATGTATCATGAGATTAGATAAGGTCAGAAAAAAGATTGGATCAGTAGAGGATCCAAATTCACTGGGAACACTCCAATCCGAGAAGGGTAGTTTCCGATGATGACCGGCACATTTAATGCACTTATGGAAGATCAAGATCTAATGAAGAGTTTTTCTCCAATTCAAATTCAAACAGCTGAACAATTTCCTAATCAAGATGTAGGAATTAATGTTAACATCTCTAATGATTTAAATACCAAGTACTTAAATTTGGAAGATAATAATGAGAATCTTCAATGTTCTATGGAGAATATTTACGTTAATAATATGGTGATTCTTGACAATCCTCAGCAAGATTTGGATGGGATTTCAATAGATAAAAGAGGAAAGATTAATTTGGAGAAAATATCAAAAGACCAAGATATCTAGGCTTCAAATTCTAATCATGGTCCAGTAGATCCCATGTTTGATAATAATTGGATTCCTGTGGTGACCAAATAGAAAAGAAAGTGAAGCCAACTTTTAAGATTTTATCTAATTCCAAGTCTCAAATAAGTAAGGAAAGTTCTAAGCTTCTCCATGTTGCTGAGACCAAGATTCGTCATGATTTTGCGGCTTCAACGACCTAAGCAGAATTATGCCTTGTTGCTAATTAGGCTACACAGGTTGATGTAAAAGGGAATGATTCCGGGTGTGGTTAATTATGTTCATGTTTCTTTGCCTTCTGTTGAGGCCTACGTGCCTTTTAAGATTTATGTTTAAGGGCATGCGCCCCTCTGTTTAAGGGAATGATTTATGTTTAAGTTGAGGCCTGCGTGTCTTTGTTTGTTGGTTGAGATGAGTTGTTCATTGATAGCTTGCATATAGGTCAATATTGCCTTTTAGCTAAATCTTCATGCCTTACATTTAGATATTAATATCTAGGATTGTTTTAATAGCCATCATTAAATCTATAGATAATCATTTAGTGTAGCCTAACATTACTGGCATATTAGAATATTGTTACATATTCATATAGGTTGTTCATTTCTTCATTGAGTCAAGTCTTGTGACTAATAGTGTCAGTGCACAAACAATTGGTCTAAAATCACTATAAAAGGCTTACGGGTAGTAGTGGTGTGTTAGTGACCGAGAATGGTGTGACTATAGGTTAACCTAGGTTGTAAACATCATTATATATAGTGGATTTGAGGACCGTGTATGGCTAGATAGATAGCTCATTAGCCCGTGAGTTTTTCCCAGTTGAAGGGTTTCTCACGTAAATCAATTGATGCGTTTCTATTGTTTTCCGCACTTTAATTACTTGATTGCTTGCTTGTTATATTTAGGTATTGTTAAAATTAATTAAGTTGAAAAGTTGGTAATTAATCTATTAAAACCTATTCCCCCTAAGTTAGTTTAGACAAATATTATTTATTTTCAGAGTTAATATAGCTTGACCCAAATATTATATAGGCATGATTTTTTGATTTTTTCAATGTCATACCTGGTTTCTATGAAAGAAATGTCTGAATACTACAAGGATGTGGGTGGCCAAACTTCTCTTCATTAGCAGAATTACCTTCAGATGAAGTGCCATACAATTAAAAAAAGAAAAGAAAAAAATAAATTGTAAGTAATGAACACACTCTTCAAAGAGAACATAATCTCATACCAACAATTGTGAAGAACTAATAAATGCAAAATTAACAATGCTCCAATACCTTAGAGACTCTCGAAGACTCGCCCATCGAATTGGTCAAGGGAAATCTGGAAGGCATTGTAGTCTCCATCATTAAGAGTTAACTATCCTTAAATAGACACAAGTCACTAAAGTGACTAAATTCCATAAAATGGAATAAATCCTTGAAGAGATACAAGATCTGGAAATGAAGAAATTTCTATAAATTATATGAGAGAAATATGGAATCATGAAGAAAAAATCATCGATGATATATACACAGCAGCTACTGAAATTATAAATGATGATTACGAAACTCATAATATCCATGATTGTAGATAAAGGCATGATTGGCCTAAATAGAAAGAAGCAATTCAAAAGCAATTCAAGTTGAATTGACTTCATTAGCCAAATGTAAAGTATTTGGAATAATAGTTTAGACACCTGAAGATTTCAAACCAGTTTGATACTAATAGGTATTGTTAATGGAAAATTATCACTGAGGAAAATCTCCAAATAACAACTTTAAAGACCAAGATCGAGATAGATCCCAGTCGGAGGGGTATCACGTAGTTCGATACCAATAAGATTTCTGTCAAAGCAAAATAAAATTCATATAAGAAAAGATTAACAGGTGCGATCTTATTGATGAAAATACGTATACAACTGATGAAATTAGGGCGATGGCTATGTGACGGTATTCTCGGTTTCTGTTAGGTCATGAAGATGGCGTGCTCGTGCCTGTCGATAAATAGAACTGAAGATGAGTGTAGGGTTTGGGGAGGCTAATTTTCGATCCCCTTCTTGTTGAATGTAGTGTCGTATATATAGGTCTCGTTACTTGCCATGCACTCCTATACTTTCGGTCTAGGGTTTTGGCGATCACAGGAATTTCTTTCCTTCTATGAGGCGATCATGTAGGAGCTTTAATTATCCGAATCAAGTGATTCCTTTTGGAGAGGATTCTAATAAAAGTGGACTCCTTATTCGAATGGAATTCTTAAGTGGCGGGAAGGAGTCTACCTTTTTATCGGGACTTGAACGACAGCGTTTCAACCCCTTGCTTTGGAGCTTCAAGACTTGTATGTTTGAACATATGGATTTATAATTCTGAGTGTTTATTATGGTTATCTAACGAGAGGATCCCAAGAGGTACTTGGGTTCTCGCGTACCCCGTTTCTAGCCAGTTTAATGCTTTCCTTGTCAGGGGCTTAGTCGACGAGGTATCCTGATATCAACTGTTCTTGCAGCGGGGTACTTGGCTGGGTGTAGAAGTTGGATATTTAGCTGATGTAGTATCTAAATGCCTGTCTGATGCGGCAGCGAGGTACCCTACTGATGTAGGAGCGGGGTATCTGTCAGATGCAGCAACTGGGGTACCCCACTGAGCTTTGTGATAGGATTCTGAGTAGAACTCTGCGTCGGGATACTTAGGGATTATCGAGATTGCTGGGCTTGTCGGCTTGATTTGAAGGAGGAGGTAGGTAGCCGAATTTGATCCAGCATTCTTCTTTCGAGGAGCAACTAGATGATATCTTGGCATGTGTCTCTTCCATGTATCTGGGTGGAAAATTCTTCTTTGGTCCTTCACCAATTTCGGAGGTTAATAGAATTCCCCCTTGACTTGAACGCCGATGTCTTGTCGGGGTTGGAGTTAGGATTCCACTTTTGCTTGAAGGATTTTCTACCTCGTCTATCTGCCTATTCATTGTCTGGTTAGGTATCACTGCTGGGAAGGAAATCCCCCATAGATACGCTGATAATCATTGTATTAGCCACCTGTCAGACGGTGATTGGCTTACGGATTTAAAAAATGAGCCGTTTTGGCACGATTAATGCGAAACCGTCACTGGCACATTTTCCAAGCACGTTGCCAGTCATTAACTCCTCATAAATTCTGGTTACCTTATGTGTAACCGCCTGTCTCTATCTATAAATAAACCGAAATTCCTGGTTCTTTTCTTCATCGTTTTCAAAATTCAAAAGCAGAAAAAAAAGACCAAGCCTTTCCTTTCTCTCCTCTTCTTACCGGCGATCTTTCAAGCTTTCTTTTTCCTTCTTCAATGGCATCTCCTTCAAAACTTCCAACTCCTTCCCCAGGTCTTCTTCCCACTTCCTCTGAACTTCGTCTAGATTTGCCTCCTTCACCCGACAGTCTTGATGATCTTCTTGAGGGGGGGACCAGAGGTGGGTTCCCTGATACTAAGAGGGAAAAAGAGAGGTTGAGGTGAAGTGGATGATTCCAGCGATGAATAAACACCATTGCGTCGTCATTCTACAAGGAACCCAAGAATTAGGTCGGGTTTCCATAATCGGTTAGAGGACCCGGTCCAACTCACCGATGAAGAAGACACCGGGATCGTTGGCGAGGAAGAGGAGGCTGGTAGTGTGCTAGTGGTTACCTTGACCAGGGTGCATACCGGTTCTGTGTGCACGGTGGAAACCCTGGCTAAGCTACGGGAGGAGTATCGAATCCCGGATGACATCGATCTCTCCATTCTTCATTGGGGATATGACGTCTACACCCCGCCGTGGGATGTCCTTCTCAACCACAAAACGGCTTTGAATACGGAGTCTGGCTCCTTCTCCATCCGACCCCCTTCACCAAGCTTTGGTCTCCCTAGAACTGGCACCCTTCCAGATCTCACCGGGTTTTTGGAAGCATCTGATGGGCTTTTTAGTGCTCTGGAAGGAGCAGTGTGCAAGAGACAACATAGACAGGGAGCTAGGCTTTGACGAGCTCCGCTACTTATTCCAGATAGCGAACTTAGTACTACGTGGTTAGTTCTATTTGAGGGCCTCCAATGAGATGAAATTCATCATTCCTGGTGCGAATGTGAAATATGCTACACCATGGAAGGAAGAGTGGTTCGTTGTTAAGGGAGAATGGGGGAATACAGCCTATATTAGGGGATTTGAGTACCCTGCCCCAACCTAATTCATAGCTAAAGACAAATGGGCGAAGAGGGTGCTTTCTCCAGAATCCCGGGATATCCTGGGAAAGATTTTGAAGATGGGGTACATCAATGTGCAATATCCTACTCTGGATCCCTTCGAAGGAGCCAAGTTGGAGAAGTCTTGAAGGATCTCCTTCGCGTTTCTAGGTATAAAAACTTCATCTGTCTTCTTTGTTTATGTATGTGCATTTTCTACTCTCCATTTTCTTACTATGTTATTTTCTTTTTTGCAGTCTCTACTACCCCGCTCTGGTGACCGGTTCTCCTACTTCCTTCGGGACAGGTACATGAGGTGTGGCTTTGCCTCCTTCTACTTCTCTTGTTCCATCTCTTCCTCCTTCTCCCTCTAATACTACCCAGGTCACAACTACTTAGCCTGACGTGATCCTTATCCCTTCTTCTATTTTGGCTAAACCTCTTACCAAGATCCCTTCACCTCTTCTTGCTCATGCGAGATCGCTTGCCAAGACTTATACTGGTTCCTCTACTCGCACCTTGGGACGCCAATCCATAAAGGCAATGCTAGCTCGAGCTGCCAAAGCCCGGGGTTCCTCAAAACAGTCACAAAGGAAGACCAGGAAAGTTGTTGTTCCTCCTGCTGTGAGTGCTCCCCCTAATCCTCCTCCAGTAGCGGTGCCTTCCAGGGAGCAGCCTGAAATTACAAAGATGAAAACTGCTCCTTTTTTCTATCCCACCGCTAATGTCCCATCGGGATCGGGAGGTGCTATCCATGATGAGGTGGTATCCCGGTTCATGGCATCCTGCCCTAGAGGGAGCTTAACGAGCATGGCGAAGCTTTCTATTGAAATTTTGGTGCCAATGGGGCTTCTGTCTTGGCTAAGGTAGCATTCCACCTTTTTTTTTTTTTTTTTTTTTTTTTTTTTTTTTTACAGTCGCTGATTCTTCTTCTTCTTCTTCTTGCAGGGTTTTAAATTTGTTTTGGCCATGGAGAAACAGCTGTTGACTTTGAAGGAAGCCTACATAGAGCTTCAGGCTAAGTTGGAGGATACCTAGTAGGAGTTGGCTCAAGCCCAGCAGAGCATGGCCCCTCTACTCCAGGCTGCTAAAGCATTTGAAGATGGTAGGCAGGCTGCCATGGTGAAGGCCTAGTGCTATCTATGCTGCCTGGATACCGAGACAGTCTAGTCCCTGCGTCGGCGTGAGGAGAAGGAATGCTTAAAGAGGGAGAAGAGACTGCTGCAGGATGAGAACCGTCTTTTAAGGGAGACAGTGCAGAACTTGGAAGCCCAAGAAGGTCCTTCTTTTGAGGATGGGTATTTCTCTGCCTGCTATGAGGTGGCCACGACTTTACCTCCTCCATTTGATCTTCAGACAGCCTTGACCGAGAATAAATCATGGCGAAGGCTACCCAGCTTACGGGTGAGGATCAAGCTCATGACGATTCTCCACATGATAATGCCCATCCAAGTCAAAGGTCTAGCCTTCCTGCTGGCACTCAGATTGGCCCTCCTTCTACTCAGGAAGGATAAACACAGGACCTCGTGCCTTCTTCAGAAGTTATTCTAGTGGAGGAGGAGGAAGAAGAAGATGCAGCTGGAACCGAGGTTCCATAAGTTGAGGCAGATAAGAGTGGTTTGGCAGCTAAGGGAGAGGAAAATGCTTCAGCTGGATCTATGGTTCCAGCAGCCGAGGAGACCCAGCCTGATACTGCAGCTGTGGTGACCAGGGAAAGAGCAACCGGTCAGGGAGAACACCTAGAGGAAGAGGAGAACGCTTGACTTGTCTTTCATGTATATATATATATATTTTTTGTAGCCTTAAAACAGGAGTTAGGCACCCTGTCAATCCAATAAAAGATCTTAATTTGTTGAAACAAATTATATCTCGCTTGCTCTTATGATTTAGAAAGAAATTAACTTAGAAAAATCTGGACTCAAGAAAAATCTTGACTTAGGAGAAATCCTAACTTAGGGGAAATCCTGCAGCTTTCCTACTTGTAAATGAATGAAACTAAATTTGGAGACCTGTTCCTTGATCGGGATACTTGATAGCCATATAACAATCTTGTACCTTGTCGTTGTAAACACCAAAAGGATCTAGCAAGTGAACATGTCCCTTTCTTTAATTGGTTTTTAATGAGTATGTAGCAGTTTGAGGTTCTAGATAACCTAATTGATAATCAAGCCTACTTCAACTATAAGTGTCTTCGAAAAAAGCAAGTTATCAGGTACCTTGGTAAGGTATCCTATTTCCTCTGATATTCTGTCTCGATAGGCAGTTCATATTGCTTTAGGATCAGGCTTCTCGGAGGTGGGTGTACCCTGACCGAGGTAGCTGAAAGTGCCCATAATGTCTTTTCTTCTTAGAGAGATGGATAAGTAAGGTATCGGGTACTTTAATGAAGTATCCTGATCCTTATGATGGTCTGTCCTGGTAGGCAACTTAAGCCACTTTAGCACCAGACTTCCTAGTAGAGGGTATACCTCGGCCAAGGCAGCATGAGCGCCCTAAGGCTATTTCCTAGTCTTGAGGATGCGGCGGGCAACTAAGGCCACGAGTTCGGATCCTTAGTCTGGTGTATCAGATCCTTCTTGGAAGAGGGTATACCCCGACCAAGGCAGCAAGAACGCCCTAAGGCTATTTCCTAGTTTCGAGGATATAGCGGGCAACTAAGTCCACGAGTCCGGGTCCTTAGTTTGATAATCCAGAATTTTCTTGGAGGAGGGTATACCTCGACCAAGGTAGCAGAAGCTTCATAAGGCTATTTCCTGGTCTTAAGGTGATTCAGTAATGGCGAAAATGATCTGTCCTGGTAGGCAACTTAGGCCAATTTAGCACCAGGCTTCTTGGAGGAGGGTATACCCCATCCAAGGCAACATGATGAGTGGTAGAAGAATCATGTAAGAGAACTCATAGAGTGAACATTGGAGAATCATGTAGGAGAAATAACTGATTTTATTGAATTCTTTAAGCAGTACATTGTAAAATCGGGGTATGTATTTCGGCCGATATAAATTGAATTTCTAAGAGTAGAACTTCCTGAGGTGATCAGCATTCCATGTATGATCTACTGGGTATCCCTCCATGTCTTCCAGCTTGTAGACGCCACCCGGAGCATTGCTTTAATCAGATAAAGGCCTTCCTAGTTAGGGGTTAGCACCCCGTCAGACCTTTTTCGTGTGTTTTGGGTTACCTTCCTAAGAACCAAGTCTCCTTCTTTGAAATTGCGGATCTTTACTCTCTTGTTGAAGTGTTGGGCTATCTTACTCTGGTACACTGCTACTTTTTTGGCGATCCTGCATTGTCTCCTCGAGTAGATCTAGTTTGGCTTTTAACTTAGCCTCATTATCTTCTGGTTCATAATTTTGGATCTGGAAAGATATAAGCTTGTGTTCGATGGGCAAGACTGCTTTAGTTCTGAATACCAATGAGTAAGGGGTTTCCCCTTTTGCAGTCCTTCTGGTTGTCCTGTATGCCCATAACATATTAGGTAATTCTTCAACCCGTAATTCTTCAACCCATAATCCCTTCTTCTGTTGGAGCTTTTTCTTTAGGAGCTTCTTAATAGTCTTGTTGGTAGCCTCTACCAACCAATTAGGTTGAGGGTGGGCTACTGATGGAAATCAGAGATCAATGTTTCGATCTTCACAGAATTCTCTGAAGTTGGCGTTATCAAATTGCTTTCCCAGATCAGTTATGATGGCCATTGGGGTACCGAAGCGGTAAACGATATTCTCTTTGACAAAATCGGTGGTCTTTTCTTCAGTTGTCTTGACAAGTGTCTTAGCTTCCATCCAATGGGTGAAGTAGTCTATTGCTACTACTGCATGTTTGGCCTGGCCGGGTGCAGTAGAAAGTGGGCCGATTAGATCTAGTCCCCAAATAGCAAAGGGGTAAGGTGTACTGATTAAGGAGAGCCTCTCCAGGGGAGGTGATTGAGGTTTGGTGTCTTCTGGCAAGCCTCGCATGATTGTGTAATCTGTTTTGCATCTAGATGTATAGTCGGCCAGAAATAGCCCATTCTAAGTATCTGGTAGGCTAGTGTCTCGCCTGCTGCATGATTACCACAGTCTCCTGAATGTACCTTGTTAAATGCCCATGTAGCATCATCTGGGTAAGGTATCCGTCTACAAGGCAGTACCGGGTAGCGATTCTCTTTAGCTTGCGTGCTTGATCTGGATCTGTAGGGAGAGTTTCACTTTGGAGGTAGTCCGCTATTGGATCCATCCAATAAGGGAGTCGATTAAGTGGGAGGATCTCCACCCCCTTGGTTATACTGGAACGGGGTATCAGTTGAAGGGACACCCTTCTTAATAAGGTATGCCCTTCTCTTGCTGCGATCTTGGCTAGGACATCCGCCCGGTGATTTTTCTCTAGGGGTACCTGTTCCATCCTCACGCCTTTAAATCCCGTCATTGCTTCTCAGACTTTATCTAGATACGTTACCATATTGTCACCTTTTGCCTGGTACAACCTTAGCACCTGATTGATTACCAATTGGGAATCACTTTTGACTAAGAGGAAATTGGCCCCTAATGCTTCTGTTACTCTCATCCCTGCTAATAAGGCTTCATATTCTACTTCGTTATTGGTAGCTCTAAACTCAAACATGAAGCAGTGACTGCATTCGACCCTTTTTGGGTCTATCACGACGATTCCTGCTCCGCATCCCAATTGACTTGATGCCCCATCTGTTTATAGAGTCTAGGTCTTGTTATCTTCAGGCCAGTTTATATTGGTCTGATCCGGACTGGGGTCGGGCCTAGTGTTTGGGTCTGGATTCACGCTGAACTCTGTTATGAAATCGGCTAGGGCCTGTGCTTTGATTATGGTTCTTGCCTTGTATTTGATGTCAAATTGGGTAAGCTCTAGGGCCCATAGAACTAACTTGCCTGATACATCTGGCCTTTGGAGGAATTGTCGTAATGGCTGATCGGTGACTACCACGATAGTGTGTGCCTGAAAATAAGGCTGGAGCTTTCTGGCTGTAGTTACCAAGGCATAGGTGAGTTTTTCCAAAAGAGTGTAATTTTTTTCAGACTTGGTGAAAGCACAGCTCACGTAGTACAACGGTCTCTGTATTCCGTCGCTGCATTCCTTCATTAAGGCCCCACTAGTGGCAGCTTCTGAGACGGATAAGTAGAGTTGGAGCTTTTCTCTTGTGAAGGGCTTGACCAATAGAAGAGGACGGGCCAAGTACTCATTCAAAGCTTGGAAAGCCAGTTCGCTTTGCTTATCCCACTTCAGCTTCTTTCCTTGCTTAATAATCTTGAAGAACGGGAGGCACTTATCGGTGGAACGGGAGGCACTTAGGATATGAATCGGTTTAATGTTGCTATTCTGCCTGTCAATGCATGTACCTGCTTGAGTGTTGTGGGAGACTTGAGGTCTAGAATGGCCTTGATCTTTTCGGGATTGGACTCGATTCCTCTTTCATGTACCATGAACCCCAGGAGTTTTCCTGCTGCTACCCCGAAAGCATACTTTGCAGGGTTCAGTCTCATTTGATTCTTCCTTATTACCTAGAAAGTTTGGCGTAAATCTTCTGGGTGTTGCCCGACCTCTAAAGATTTTGTAATCATGTCATCTATGTACACCTCCATGGATCTTCCTCTCTGCTGCTTGAACAATTTGTTTACCATACGCTGGTATGTAGCACCTGCATTTTTAAGTTTGAATGGCATTACCTTATAGTAGTAGAGGCCTTGTCCAGTGATAAAGCTGGTATTGTCTTGATCTGAGGGATGCATCATGATCAGGCATCCATGAAGCTTAGGAGCTTGTTTCTGGCGGTAGAATCGATGAGCTGGTCGATCTTAAGTAGTGGGAAGCTATCTTTGGGGTAAGCCCGGTTGAGATCGGTGTAGTCCACACACATTCGCCATTTTCCGTTAGATTTGGTTACCATGACCACATTGGCAATCCATTCGGGATATCGAGATTCCCTGAAGAACCTAGCTTTTAGGACTTTGTCCACTTCTTCCTGGACTGCGGCGTTCCATTCGGCATTGAAATGTCTTCGTTTCTTTTTCACTGGTTTGAAGGTTGCGTCTATTGCCAACCTATGAGTGGCCAGGCTAAGAGGAATGCCGGGCATTTCCTCATGGCTCCAAGCAAAAATATCGTTGTATTCTTAGAGGAGCTTTATCAAGTCTTCCTTGACTTCGGGATCCAATCCCCCTCCAACTTTCACCATCTTAGTGAGATCTTCTCCCCTAATAGGTATTTCTTCTAACTAATCCACGGGATGACCACCAGTCCAACTCCGCTCTTCATCCTCCTACTCTTCTATGATTATGTCTGGTACCTCTCCTTCTTCCATGTCATAATGACATTATTCCAGCGTACCCGAGTTTACTTTACTAGCCACATGCGCGCACTGTCTAGCAAGCGCGACGAGATTGGTAGATACCGCAAAGCAATTATTCGCTGCCTGTTGATCCCCTCTGACTTCTCCTACTTTTGTTCCCACTGGAAACTTTAGGACATTATGGTAGACGGATAGTACCTCACTAATCCTTGAGAGGAAGGGCCTATCCAGAATGGCATTGTAGGCAGATGGGATATCTACCACGATGAACTCCGTCATCACGTTCTGCTGAAGTGGAGCTTCTCCGACTATCACCGGCAGGATTTTGGATCCCAGGGGCATTACAGAGTCCCCTGTGAATCCATACAAAAGTGAGATGCAACTGTTGTAGCAGGAATTCTTCAAGTTAAGTTGCTCATGAGCTCCCTTAAATAGGATGTCAACACTGCTTCTAATATCGATCAAGACACGGTGAACCTGGCAGTTGGCAATTTGTACCGAGATTACCATGGGATCGTCATATGGTTGGACTGTATTGTAGACATCTTCCTCTGTGAAGAGAATCTTGGTAGAGCGGGATGGATCTCGGGATCCATTGCCAACATTGAATATCTCATGACCTGTGTTGAGCTTGGGAATCTTTCTTGCATTGTTCTTCCTCGAATTGTTGGAAGTTCCAGCCAAGGTGGGGCCTCCACTAATGGTACGAATCACCTAGATTTGTTGCATCAGATCCTTTTCTCCATTCCTTCTTCTATCTACCGTTTCCCGCATCTCGTTTTATACCTGTTTCCCTTCCTTGATGCTATTTTGTACCAACTGTAGAAATTCCATTAGCAGGCCTTCCCTTACCAATCCTTCCCTTACCAAACCTTCGATCTGATTGCGGAGGCTGTAGCATTCAGAAGTGCTATGTCGGACATCCTCATGGAAATCATAATACTTGTACTGGTTCCTCCTATCAGCTGGGACTTTCATAGGACCCGGCTTCCTGAGTAGGCCTTTTTCCCGGATCGCGAGGTAGATGGTTTCTCTTGAAGCGTTGATGGGGGTGTAGTGATTATATCCATCTTCCTCTCTTGCTACTTGGGCAACTTCTTTCAGAGGGACCGCCCTAGGAGTCAATCTCCTGAGAGGGGATCTTCTAGTTGGGTACCTTTCCTGGTACGAGGGAATAGAATACGGCATGTAGGTTGACTTGTTTGGGGGTTGATTCTGGAATCTCTTGACTAGTACGGGCTCAAGAGCCTCCTTCTTAAGACGAGGGGCCAGCCGAACTTCATCATGTTTAACCTTGATCCGGGGTTGCTCTTTTATGTCTACTTGTTCTAAAGCTCGATTATAGCCTTCCTGGTAAGTTTCTAGTAGATGCTTAACAAAAGAGCGAAATGGTCTGCCCGCCTAGAAGTTTCTTCGGAAATTAGCCAAGGTTTCTTTTTTGCCGAATACTCCTATCTGGATCACTTCCTTATGGAATTTCGTCACATAAGACCTCAATGTTTCACCCCGTTTCTAGATCACATACTGAAGAAAGATAGAGTCCTTTAGACGAAGCTTGATTCCCTGAAACTGTGCACAAAAGCTGTGGTGAGTTTAGAAAAAGAATCAACACTACCTGTGGCAATTTCCTGAACCACGTTTTTGCACAGTTAGTCAAGGTCAAGGGGAACATCCTGCACATGGCTGACCGTGTTGCATTCTGGACTTCCATCTGGTGGACAAAGCTTTCCAGGTGACTGATGGGATCCTCTGTTCTGAAATACTTTTCGGATGGCATCCTGAATTTGGGGGGTAGCCCCGCCTCCCTGATCCTTTTGGAGAATGGTGCATTCATCTCGCCTAGGGGGTTCTTCCAGATTCCCTGATGCTTTCCCTTCTTTAACTCCTCCAACTCCTTAGCCATTTTGGCCATCTGATCTTCTAGGCATTGAGATTTAGCATTTTCAGATTGGGCCACCGAGCTTTCTTTATCCGAGGTCTCTGAATCAACAACCACTTCTTTCCGCTTGGCTTTCTAGTGCCTACTTCTGGGGCTTTTTCGGGATTTGGCGCTTCCTTCTGAGTCTGGCTGTGGATCTTTCTTCTCTCTCCTTGGCCTTACCGGGGGTTGGACTCTCCTCGGTGAAATCTCAATCGCGGATTTCACTAGTCGGGGTCTGAGATTAATCTGACTAACCGGGGTTGGGATCTAGTTGGTTAAACACTGGTACCCGGATACTTGGGCCAATATCTCCTGTGATCCTGGCTGCTTCAAAGGGGATTCCTTGAGCTATCATTCTGAGTCGGATGGCTTCTACGTAGGCAGTAGCTTGTTGCTCTAAAATATCCTGATTTATCTCCTGCCCAATCGGATCTCGAGGCAAGGGGCCTACGGTTGGGACTAGAGGAGGTATTCGTGCCAGATTATCATTCTTGGATCCTCTACCTCGTCTTTGAGCTCTTTCAGTGGAAGTGAGTGACAAAGGTCCTAATGGAGCCGGATGGGCCTGAAAGGATCGTAGTCTCATCTTTCTGCTTCGCCAGGTAGAACTAAAACAGCTTCTCTATAAATGTTGGGAAGATATTTCCCACAGACGATGCCAAAAGTGTTAATGGAAAATTATCACTAGGGAAAATCTTTAAATAACAACTTTAAGGACTAAGATCAAGATGGATCCCAATCGGAGGGGTATCACGTAGTTCGATACCAACAAGATTTCTATCAAAGCAAAATAAAACTCATACAAGAAAAGATTAACATGTGTGGTCTTATTGATGAAAATATGTATACAACTGATGAAATTAGGGCGATGGTTATGTGACGGTATTTTAGGTTTCTGTTAGGTCATGGAGATGGCATGCTCGTATCTGTCGATAAGTAGAACTGAAGATGAGTGTAGGGTTTGGGGAGGCCAATTTTTGATCCCCTTCTTGGTGAATGTAGTGTCGTATATATAGGTTCCGTTGCTTGCCATGCACTCCTATACTTTCGGTCTAGGGTTTTGGCGATCACATGACTTTCTTTCCTTCTAGGAGGCGATCTTGTAGGGGCTTTAATTATCCTAATCAAGTGATCCCTTTTGGAAAGGATTCTAATAAAAGTGGACTCCTTATTCGAATGGAATTCTTAAGTGGCGGGAAGGAGTCTACCTTTTTATCGGGACTTGAACGACGGCTTTTCAATCCTCTTGCTTTTGAGCTTCAAGACTTGTCTATCTGAACATATGGATTTATAATTCTGTGAGTGTTTCTTATGGTTATTTGGCGAGAGGATCCCAAGAGGTACTTGGGTTCTCACGCACCCGCCTCTTGCTAGTTTTATGCTTTCCTTGTTAGAGGCTTGGTTGACGGGGTATCCTAATATCAACTGTTCTTGCAGTGGGGTACCTGGCTGGGTGTAGAAGCGGGATATTCTGTTGATGTAGTATCTGGATGCCTGTCTGATGGGCAACGGGGTATCCTGCTGATGTAGGAGCAGGGTATCTATCTGATGCAGCAGCGGGGTACCCCACTGAGCTTTGTGATAGGATTCTTAGTAGAACTCTGCATCGGGATACTTAGAGGTTATCGAGATTGTTGGGCTTATCGGCTTGATCTAAAGGAGGAGGTAGGTATTCAGATTTGATCCAGCATTCTTCTTTCGAGGAGTAACTATATGATATCTTGGCATGCGTCTCTTCCATGTATCTAGGTTGAAAATTCTTCTTTGGTCCTTCGCTAATTTTGGCGGTTAACAGGTATTTATATGGAAACGTAATGAGAAAAACGAGATTGTGAGAAATAAGATACAACTCATAACACAAGGTTTCTCACATAGACATGGTATTAAATGTTAGGGTGAAATTCATTTTTGTCCCTCTAGTTTGACCTAATAGACAAACTGGTCCCTCGATTTTCAGTATTGTGTTGACAGGGCCCTCTAGTTACAAAAAATCTATATTTTAATCCCTACCGTCCAATTCCATTAGGGTTTGTGTGAAATATGTTATATCAACGAGGGTAAGATGGTAAATTGACATCAGAGTTTCTAGAAGCTTGTCTGACGAAAGGGCATACTCATATTTTCCCAATTTTACACGGTTGTCATTGGGACACATCGAGATACACTGTACATATCAGTAAATAAAATAACAAAATTTAAAAAAATCCTTGAAATTTTTTTTTTTAATAAATATCTTAAGAGAAATTAAAAACCTAGATTTCACCTCTCCTTGTTTCATCTTCTTCAACCTTTCCTTTTTCTCTCTTCAAATTTCAAGTTTCAACTCCATTAAAGCTCGAATCCATAATCCTGGCTGATGAGAATCAAGAAGTATCATCAAAGGATTCACTGCATGTTCCAGTTGGGCCAATTACAAGGGCCAAGAGGATCAAAGAAGCATTTAATGGGGGCTGATTCTGAGTTGCTGAAGTCCAAGTTTGGCCCACATGAAGATCAAATCATGGCTGAACTTCGTGGGCCTCTACAGAGAGCATCTAAAATCGGATTGTCTATTATAATATGTTTTCGAAAAGGCCAAGACGATTCCTACAGATGTTGTAAAGACTCTGTCCTCCAAAACAGATCACAATAGGCCCAAATTCGAACATCTATCTTGTTGCACGAAGACTTGAGTTGAGGAGTCCGAATTTTAGCTTTTTCCTTTTTTAGTTTCCAAAGAATAATGAGCTGATTTGTTTCTCAAATTAAGGGGCTGATTTGTTTCCAAATTTATCCTTCTAAATAGGGAGCAAGTTAACTAATTGCATGTTTTAATCTTTATTTTGTTTCTTGTTTGTAAGGCAATTATTGCCCATTTTAGTTTCCTGATTGTAAGGCATTAATTGCTGAATATATATATATATATATATTTTATCTTTCTTTCTAGGGTTTAGATATTTTTAGTATTTAAGGGACTCATTGATGTATTATTGAGAAGATTTTGAAATGAAATAATATTTTTAGAGAACGTTTTTCTCTTTGGTTATTCAATGAACTGTTTGAACTTATCAAGGTTCTACCTTGTGGTGTTCAAACATGACTTATCACTCATCTTCTTTCTTATTCTTGAGTGTGGCGTCTACAACCTTCTTGATACTATTGGTTCTTATCTCTGTATAGATAACGGGCCACAGTCCTTTTATTTTCATTATTTATAAACTTGAATTAGAAAACAATCCTTGTTGCCATATATTGGTTTTGGGTCTCATTACTCTTGGTAAGGTTCATATCAGTTGGTATTAGAGCTTAGGGTTCTAAATCAAGTTTGATCTATTCTTTTTCATTCACAACAAATTTGTATTTTAGCTTTCTTGGGCAAGTATTCCAAATTATTGTTGTTGGGTTTCAAGGCAAGTCCTTTAAGGTTTGCATCATTATTGTTGCTGGGTTTCAAGGCAAGTCCTTTGAGGTTCGCATCATTTGGTATTAGTCAAAGGCTCTAAAATCAGATTTAATTATCATTGTTCTTTATTTTCTTCTTTCTAATTTTATTTCTTTGATCCGTTGTAAAAAGAAAAAAAAAATAGATTGATCAGCTATGTTACCAAAAAAAAAAAGTTTGATCAGATCCGTTATCAAAAAAAAAAAAAAAAACCAAAGCTTGATTACAAAGACAAAATGTCTAAACAGGGTGTTTCATCAAACAAAGAAGGAAGGGGGAAACCATCTTTTGTGATGCAGACTATCAAAAACAATACGATTAAGATTCGAGGACGAATCCTTTTAAAGAGTGAGAGAATTATAAGAATCAATAAGCATCATCAAAGGATCATTGCATGTTCTAGTTAGGCCAATTACAAGGGCCAAGAGGATCAAAGAAGCATTTAATGGGGGTTGATTCTGAGTTGCGTAGTCCAAGTTCGGCCCACATTTCGTGGGCCTCTACAGAGAGCATCTGAAGTCGGATCGTCTATTACATTTTGTTTGCGGAAAGCCCAAGACGAGCCCTACAGATGTTATGAAGACTCCGTCCTCCAAAACAGATCACAATAGGCCTAAATTCAGATATCTATCTTGTTGTACGAAGACTTGAGCTGAGGAGTCCGAATTTCAGCTTTTTCCTTTTTTTGTTTCCAAAGAATAATGAGCTGATTTGTTTATCAAATTAAAGGGCTGATTTGTCTCCAAATTTAGCCTTCCAAATAGGGAGCAAGTCAACTAGTTGAATGTTTTAATCTTTATTTTCTTTCTTGTTTGTAAGGCAATTATTGCCCATTTTAGTTTAGACATTAATTGTCGAATATTTTATTTCATTTATCTTTCTTTCCAGGGTTTATATATTTTTAGTATTTAAGGGACTCATTGATGTATTATTGAGAAGATTTTGAAATGAAATAATATTTTTAGAGAACGTTTTTCTTTTTGGTTCTTCAATGAACTGTGAACTTATCAAGGTTCTACCTTGTGGCGTTTAAACATGACTTATCACTCACCTTCTTTCTTGTTCTAGAGTGTGGCATCTACAACCTTCTTGATACCGTTGGTTCTTATCTCCTTATATATAACGGGTCGTGGTCCTTTTATTTTCTTTATTTATAAACTTGAATTAGAAAACGATCCTTGTTGCCATATATTGGTCCGGGTCTCATTACCAACGGTATCAAGAAGGTTGTAGATGCCACACTCAAGAACAAGAAAGAAGGTGAGTGATAAGTCATGTTTGAATGCCACAAGGTAGAACCTTGATAAGTTCGCAGTTCATTGAAGAACCAAAGAGAAAAACGTTCTCTAAAAATATTATTTCATTTCAAAATCTTCTCAATAATACATCAATGAGTTGACTTGCTCCCTATTTGGAAGGCTAAATTTGGAAACAAATCAACCCCTTAATTTGAGAAACAAATCAACTCATTATTCTTTAGAAACTAAAAAAGGAAAAAGCTAAAATTCGGACTCCTTAGCTCAAGTCTTAGAGCATCAAGATAGATGTCGGAATTTGGGCTTGTTGTGGTCTGTTTTGGAGGACAGAGTCTTTATAACATCTGTAGGGCTCGTCTTGGGCTTTCCGAAAACATATTAGAATAGATGATCTGACTTCAATTGCTCTCTGTAGAGGCCCACAAAGTTCAACCCAGATTTGGTCTTCATGTGGGCCGAACTTGGACTTCAGCAACTCATAATCAGACCCCATTAAATGCTTCTTTGATCCTCTTTGCCCTTGTAATTGGCCCAACTGGAACATGCAGTGGATCCTTTGATGATGCTTCTTGATTCTCATCAAATGGATTTCTATTCTGGGTTCCTAGAAGTATATATATATTTTACCAAAAATGATTTTTTTTTTCTCTTAAAATATATTTATATTTATTTATGAAAATTGAGGGTAAAAATGTCATTTAATCCATTTGTACCTGTTAGATTTCACTTTTTCAATGGAAATCGTATCAGAAGGTCTAAACGAGACAATTCTGAAAACCAGAGGTCAAGTTTGGCTATTAGGTCAAACTAGAAGGACGAAAATGAATTTCACCCTACTTTTTATGAGACGTATTCTCCAGTAATAAATACGATTACGTTCCATATTTTAATAATTTTGGCTACCTCTAAAAGGCCTTAAATGCGTCTTATAGACATATTGATTACTTATCTGTAAGATGTACTCAACACATGTATTTATATGAGAATTTCTGAAGGAATTAAGATGCTAGAAGCAAATTTCTAGTATTTTAAATCGTGATCTCGTAATCTGTATTTAATAAACCTAAAAATTAAAAAATCCTTGTATGGATTAAAAACAACTCGGACAGATGTGGTATAACTATCTCGATGAAATAAGGGTATATTAATTAATTATATTATATACCCATGTGTTTCATAAATAAATCAAAATCCAAATTTGCTATATTAGCAACTGTTAACCGCCAGAAATGGCAGAGGTTCAAAGAAGAAATTTTCACAAGGATGAGAGTTAGGAGAAAGCCGTGAAGAAGTACCCCGCCATCTTTGGAAGGAGGCTACATCGAATATAACAGGATATTACAAGAAACAAAAGATCTTGCTATCATAGATTTCGGGGTACCTATTGCCATGTCAAGGTACCCCTCTACCATGTCTGGCTACACCGCCTCCAAGTCTTGGTACCTCACTATCTTACCGGGGTATGCCTCCACTATCTCATCCGAGTACTTTGCTATTACACCTAGGTACTCCGCTAATGTACACAGATATCCTACTACCTCCTCATCCGGGTACCTCACTACTGTATCTTGGTACCTCGCTATTGTACTCCCCTGGTACCCCGTTTCCTCCTAGAACTAATCTATCAAGCAGTTAGAATATCAGAGGATTAAGCTACTAAGTAAGAGTGATGTACCCAGTTTCCCATATTGAACTAGAAGAGGGATGCTACGCGAGTATGTGGATAAACTTCTTCTTCAAGTAACGTGGAAGGAAATGGTTGATTTCTTCACCGATTAAAACGCCATAAAAGAAAGCTAATTAATCAATTGATCCGCATTTCAAATATAAACGGAAACATGACGTCATTGAAAGGAGCTATTCCCGCGAAAATTGATATTCCCCTATTAAACGCTTGTCAATCTCTTGATTACGGCTAATCGATTTGGTCGAAATTAGGGGAATATGATTGATAGGAGGGGAGGATAAAAGAGGACATCGACGATCCAAAAGAGGGAGAGGGGATCCATAGAATTTTTCTACTTATCGACTCATACGATTTCGCCATCTCCAATGGTGTTAGAATCCTGCTACAGAGTATAAATTGCCATTGTATTGATATTTAATTGGTAGTGGGAACGAGAGTTGTAGATGATCTTTTGTTAAAAATAAGAATACAAACACTGACTTCTCTTAATTTACTACTACGTGGTACCTCTCCGGATCGTGATCTTTCAGTACCACGGTCCCTCTGAAAGTTGTTATTTGAAAACTCACCCCGGTGAACGATTTTCTAATAACACTTTTTGGCGCCGTCTGTTGGAAAGAAAATATCTTCCTAACAATTATTAAAAAAAACTGTCCTAGTCCGACCTGGCGAAGCAGGAAGATGAGATTTCGATTTTCTCAAGGGTTGCCCTCCTACTTAAGGCCTCACTCTCTCGCTTCCACTTAGAGAATTTAGAAGCAGGGAAAGGGATCGAGGAATAACAATCCAGCACCAATTCCCCCATCGTATGCAGGCTCTGTGCCTTAAGCTCTTGTGGCCCAAGAGATCAATCGCGACATCCTGGAACAGTAAGCGGCTGCTTACATAAAGAGTGTCCGCCTTCGAATGATAGTCTAGGGGATAGCCTAGGGGGATACCCTTCGAAGTACCCAGGCCTGTAGGAGAAGTAGAGCCGGGTACTCAGGTGTCGGTCTTTGACAGACTGGGACCACCCCTTCTAGTTCCGAACTACCCTGCAAATTTCAGACCCCAACAGGTGAGATCGGCAATAGACATCCCTCCTAGGAGACACTAGCCAACTGTTGCACCAATAGTTGAGGGGCGAGCTCCATAACCTGATGCAGGCATAAGTACCAAGCCTAAGAAGAATCCTAGAGGAGACCTTCATCGAGGGCAGGAGCGCCAAGAGATGACCATTGTATCCGAAACCTCGGACAATGATGGCCTAGAAGTCAGATCCAAGCATGATGTATCCAAGCGATTGGAGGATCAGATGACCAAAATGGCGAGAGAACTTGAAGAGTTGAGGAAAGGTAAGCACCGGGGTACCCGAAAAAATCCCTTAGGAGAGATGAACGCACCCTTCTCAAAAAGGATCAGGGAGGCCGAGCTACCTCCTACGTTCAAATTGCCATCTGAGAAGTACTCGGGATCGGAAGACCTTGTAAGCCACTTAGAGAGCTTTATGCACCAGATGGAGATTCAGAATGCTACCCAATCAACTATGTACAAAATGTTCCCTTCGACCCTGACTGATTGTGCTAGAACTTGGTTCAGAAAGTTGCCTCTAGGTAGTGTGGACTCCTTCACTAGACTAATTACGGATTTTTATGCATAATTTCAGGGAATTAGACCTCGTCCTAAAGATCCCATCCTATTACAATATGTAGTCTAGGAGCAGGGTGAGACGCTGAGATCTTATATGGAGAAGTTCCACAAAGAAGTAATCCAGATTAGGGTGTTCGTTGAGAAGGAGACCCTACCAGATTTCCGAAGAAACCTGTGGGCAAGGAGACTGTTTCGCTCATTCGCCAAGCATCCACCAGAAACCTACCAGAAAGCCTATGACAAGGCTCCAGAAGAATAACTCAAGATCAAGATCGAGCATGACGAAGCCCGATCTGCTAAGCACCCTAAAAAAGAAGCTCCAAAGCCCGCACCTATTAAGGGAGTACAAAATCCTCCTCCCAACCGGTCTATGTATAGGCCACCGTATTTTTCTCAACATCGGGATAGATACCCCGTACGAAGGAGTACTCCACTAACGACCCTTCCACTAAGGGAAGTAGCTCGAATAGCAAAAGAGGAGGACAGGTACAACTATTACACCCCTTTTAACGCCTCACGGGAGACCATATACCTCGCAATCCGTGACAAATGTCTACTTGGGAAACCAGACCCTATGAAAGCTCTAGTAGATAGAAGGAACCGTTACAAATACTGTGATTTTCATGAGGACGTAGGACACAATACATCGGAATGCTACAGCCTGCTTAACCAAATTGAAGGATTGGTAAGAGGCGGACTTTTGATCGAATTCTTACAACAAGTGCGGGATAACATTAAGATAGGGAAGGAGGTACAAGAAATAATGTAGGAGGTAGATGAGAGACGAAATGATGAAGGGAAGGACTTGATGCAATAGATCTAAGTCATCCATACTATCAGTGGGAGCCCTACTCTAGCAGGAATTTCCAACAACTCCAGGAAAAATCATGCTAGGAAGATTCCTAGACTTTTTATCAGTAATGACGTACTTAAGGTTACTAGGGGATCCCAAAACCTTCCAAGTTCAAGCTAGATTATTTTCACGGAGGAAGACGTATACAACACAGTTTAACCTCATGATGACCCGATGGTGATTACGGTTCAAATAGCCAATTGCTAGGTCCATTGCATTTTGATTGATATAGGAAGCAGTGTAGACATTCTTTTCAAAGGGGCTTATGAAAAACTCAATCTGAGGAACCTCTGTTATAACAGTTGTACACACCTTTATATGCGTTGATGCCGATCGGATCCCATAGGTTACTGGTGATAATCAGACGAGCGCCACTTCAGCAGAACATGATGACTGAGTTCATTATAGTCGACACCCCGTCCGTCTACAACGCCATTCTAGGAAGACCCTTCCTATCCGGCATAAGAGGGTATTATCTGTTTATCACAACGTACTAAAATTTCAGTCGAGACCGAGGTATGAGAGGTTCGTGGAGTTCAGCATGCTGCACGCAATTGCTATGTTGTATCCATAAATCCAACCATGCTAGCCAAATAGTATGTACACATAGCTAGCGAGCTACCTCGAGATGAGTTAGAACAAGATCCTTACGTCCCAGAAGAAGGCGAGGTACCAGATATGGTTGTAGAAGAACCGGAGGAAGAAGAACGTGGCTGGATCGATGGGTACCTCGCTGAACAGATGGAGGAAGTACCCATGAGGGAGGATGATCCAACCAAGACAGTAAAAATTGGTAGCGCTATAGATCATGAAGTCAGGAAGGATCTGATAGAACTCTTCAAAGAATACAACGACATTTTTGCTTGGAGTCACGACGAGATGCCGGGTATTCCCCTCAGCTTGGCCGCCCACAGGTTAGCAGTGGATACAACTTTTAAGCCAGTCAAACAGAAGCGAAGACACTTTAACATCGAATGAAATACTGCGGTGCAAGAAGAAGTAGATAAACTTCTAAAAGCTAGACTCATCAGAGAATCCTATTACCCCGAGTGGATCAAAAATGTGGTCATCATCGCAAAGTCTAATGGGAAGTGGCGCATGTGCGTAGATTATATTGACCTGAATCGGGCTTGCCCCAAGGATAGTTTCCCCCTACCCAAAATAGATTAGTTAATTAACTCTACCGTAGGAAACAAGCTCTTAAACTCTATGGATGCCTTCTTAGGGTACAACTAGATCATGATGCACCCTGCTGACCAAGACAAGACTAGCTTCATCACTGGACAAGGTCTCTACTGTTACAAGGTGTTAACTGCCAAAAATGGCAAGGGTCCAAAGAAGAATTTTCCATCCATATTTGAAGTAGGAAGACATCATAGAAAAGCATCATGGTACCCCGCCATTGTATGTCAAGGTATGTCATCTACCAATACAAGTCAAGATTAAGAACGCATGGATACCAAAGTACTAGGAGACATAGAAGCCAAGGTTCTAAGTACCTCTCTACTTCATAGTCCTGGTACCCCGTTACTATATAGTTCAGGTACGCCGTTACTGCATTAACCCAGTATCTCGATATCCCGACATATTGATATTGTGGTCCAGTAGGAGGCAGGATACCTAGGTACCCCAATCCCTCCTAGAACCAGCTTGCTAAGCAGTAAAAGCATCAAATTAAACAAACTATCAAGATAAGACCAAGTACACCAAGATTAAGCTACAAAGAAAGACAGTATACGATGACGTTTAAATAACAAGGAAATTGTCTTGTTACTGCCATTCAAGAGTCCCATTCAAAAGTGGAGTCAACTCTTTCAGTTCTAAAAGGAATCACTTGATTCTAGGGAATCATTCCCACGATCTTCTCGCATATCACCATGGAATGCCCCGTAAATTACTAGGTCACTAGACCAAATTTATTGGAGTGAACATCAAAAAATAATACCTATATATATAACATGATATTCTTCAGGAAAGGGGACTTGATCTTCTTTTACCACAAAGAGCCTTTTTCTAGCCTCCACGGCCTAATATTCTTTTTCTCCAACAAGACACATATTATTCCTTTTTTACGGATGAGAGAAAAAGGTCTAAACCCGCCTATTAATATAAGCTCTCTCTAGAGCACTTATGATGTATTATTTTCCTATTTGTGTAAGCTCCTCGGAGCACACTTTATTGATAAATACATAAAGAGTGGTCACTCCCTCCACCGGATACTACTTAGGGGTTTTTCAGCATGTGATCATATGTGATGCTCTTTCCCCCTAGACCAGTCCACCTTCTATCAAAAGACTTGTTATTCTCTCCCTATTTATCTATTTTATTATGCATGTATGTGTATATGTGAGTTAGATTCTGACCCCAGTGGTCTTAGTTCTCTTTTCCACCTATCTGCACGCCAAGTCAAACACAAAGAAGGGGAAAGAATATTCAGACTAGCTAGAAGAACCGAGGTGGTCTGATCCTCCATGACCACACTTATATCACTGAAGAACTATTACACCTCATCCTTCATGCTAGCTATCTGGGTCGAGGAACTACAAAAGAGATCTAGAAAATAATACTGGATACGAGGTATATGGTATGGGGTATGAGGTATAGGGTACTAGGTATGAGGTACGAGGTACAGGGTACGAGGTACAGGGTATAAGGTATTAGGTACGGGGTACGAGGTACTAGGTACTAGGTACGGGGTACGGGGTACTAGGTACGGGGTACGGGGTACGGAGTATGAGGTACGGGGTACGTGGTACGGGGTACCGAATACAGGGTACCGAATACAGGGTACCTAATACAGGGTACCAGGCACATAAAAAATGATCAAAGCTCTTACATCAGCATGGGAATTCCAAGCGCCATATCTTCTCCACCTGCTTCAAGCCCCGATGGACGGGGTGATTTTTCTCCTACCTACTGCAACTTACTCCATATTTTTTTTACTCGTACAAAACCATGGTACCTATAGGTACCTACCCCGTTGCAGCCTACCAGGTAGCGGTTTGAGGGTGTTAATTGAAATTCCTCACCTAGAGCGAATTTTCGGTTAACATTTTGGCGTCGTCTGTGGGAAGTTCACTTGACCAACGTGGCTTCCTTATCTCTACAAGAGCGTACGTTTCTTTATCTCTTACATATTAAAACTAAATATGATTTAACACATCCCACTGCTATGTTCACTACATGCTTATTCCATGATGTCATGATGTCATGATACTTTATTTCACCCTACTAGTTCCTTTACTACTAGTGTGATTTAATAAAAAAGTTTGCATGGATCCTGTGAACTAATTGAATGCCTATTGTAATTGGTTGATATTTCGACTTATATATGTTGCTACTTAAATATGTAGAACATGTGGAGTGCATCATCATGTAGATCCATGAGATCTAAGTAATTTATTGTCATGTAAGCTCAACCTTCTGCTATTGAGGTGATGAATTCATTATTCATGACATATTATTCATGTGTTTTATATTTTCTCCATATTTGTATACACCGCCTACGCACAACATATGATGCTCATTTTGCCATTTGACAACTTTTGTTTGTTGTGGAGCAAATATGATATATGAAATTCCTGGTGGAGCCGGCCTACTTTGCTGCCCCTATGCAGCAAACATGCTCGTATACTTGTGGAGCTCCACTATAGCAGCTCCATTATCGGTAGATCTCTTATCCAGCAGATCCGCTCCGGTACATTTAGAGCTCCTATGCAGTAAAGTTGTACCTTTGTTGCTTCCTAACAGAATATTTGCTCCACTACCAGTAGAGCTCTTACCTAGCGGATCTACCAGATTTACACTTATACATACGGATCCCCTCATGTTGCCGGATCCACTCTACAGAAGCTCCTAGGTAGAAGGTCAACACTTTCACCCAAGAAGCCAACTCAACTGTGTGATTTTAGTGACAGCACAACTGGTAAAAGACTAGTGGCTCCTAACTTCTTATACCGGGCCGGACAACTCCCAAGTGAGCCATTGAGGTTCTGATTCTTTTCAGCCTGGTCCAGAGCCATATTTCGATTGCTGGGTACTTCTTGATGCCCTAGCAAGTCTCTGGACCAGCATCATGTAGAAGGCTCCTCACTTATGTATCGGGCCGGACAACACCCAAGTGAGCCACCTACAATCCTGATTTGTTCAGGGGGGTTCCAGAGCTTCATTTCAATTTTTGGGTACTTCTTGATGCCCTAGCAAGCCTTTAGACCAGCATCATGTAAAAGGCTCCTCACTTATGTATCGAGCCAAACAATGCCCAAGTGAGCACCTATGATCCCGATTTCTTCATGAAGGGTCTAGAGCCTCATTTCAGTTGCTGGGTACTTCTTGATGCCTTGGCAAGCCTCTGGACCAACATCATGTAGGAGGCTCCTCACTATTGTACATGGCCCCTCAATGCCCAAGTGAGCCACCTCACTATTACGATCCCATTTCTTCAAGAAGGTCCAGAGCCTAAATTTAGTTGCTGGGTACTTCTTGATGCCCTAGCAAGCCTCTGGACCTACATCATGTAGGAGGCTCCTCACTTATGTAATGGGTCGAACAATGCCCAAGTGAGCCACCTACAATCTCGATTTGTTCAAGGGGGTTCCAGAGCTTCATTTAAGTTTTTGGCTATTTCTTGATGTCCTAGCAAGCCTCTGGGACCAACATTATGTAGGAGGCTCGTCACTTATGCAGCGGGTTGGAGAACGCCCAAGTCAGCCACTTACGATCCCGATTTCTTCAAGAAGGGTCTAGAGCCTCATTTCAGTTGCTGGGTACTTCTTGATGCCCTAGCAAGCCTCTAGACCAGCATCATGTAGGAGGCTCCTCACTTATGTACCAGGCCAAACAACACCCAAGTGAGCCACCTACGATCCCGATTTGTTCAAGGGGGTTCCAGAGCTTCAGTTCAGTTTTTGGGTATTTCTTGATGCCCTAGCAAGCCTCTGGACCAACATTATATAAGAGGCTCCTCACTTATGTACCAGGCTAAACAACGCCTAAGTGAGCCACCTACGATCCTGATTTCTTCAAGAAGGGTCCAGAGCCTCATTTCAGTTGCTGGGTACTTCTTAATGCCTTAGCAAGCCTCTGGACCTGCATCATGTAGGAGGCTTCTCACTTTTGTATAGAGCCCTTCAATGCCCAAGTGAGTCACCTGCGATCCCGATTCGTTCAAGGAGGTTCCAGATCTTCATTTTAGTTTTTAGGTACTTCTTGAAGCCCTAGCAAGCCTCTGGACTAGCATCATGTAGGAGGCTCCTCACTTTTTGTACCGGCCTCTTTAATGCCCAAGTGAGCCGCCTACGATTCTGATTTGTTTAAGGAGGAGTCCAGAGCCTCGTTTCAGCTGCTAGGTACTTCTTGATCCCCTAGCAAGCCTCTAGACCAGCATAATGTAGGAGGCTCCTCACTTATGTACCGGGCCGAACAACGCCCAAGTGAACTGTTAGGATTATGCTCAATAGCAAGAGTGTAATGTTGTAATTAACAATTTTTTTCATATTAATAAAGAGATTTCTGGTTTAACAAATCGTATAGCATTTATAGTTTATATTATAATTGTCAAAGTAAATAATCATAAGGTCTAAAGACTATGGGAAAAGAAGAATTGTTCGTACATCTTGATATGTATGTGGTAGACACAATTCTTTAGTTAGTCTTGAATAATGTTCACAACTTAAGTTAAAGGTTGGGCACCTTTATCTTGTTAAAGTTGTAGAATTCTTTTGCTAGCATTTGAGTGGGATCAAATGAGATATGATGAGTCTAAAATCATCGGAGTGTCTTCGAGCAAAAGGATCTAGTGCACTGGGTGCATTGAACTGGATCACAATGAAAAGCTTTATCTAGAACCGTCAATAGATAATAGTCTTTTCATTATCAGGACAATCGGAGAGTCTATCTTAATCCTGAGATAAATGATGGACTTATGGTTGCAAGTGATATCATTTGAGTTATCAATGAGTACGATTATATCGCATAGTCTATCCTCGATAGTTTGGTGATATTCATTTGTTAATAGATAGAGGACTTCATTTATAGATATGGACATCGTGGCTCCATTTAATTAAATGAGAGTATAATATCATCATATGGATGTTTTGAGGTAATTGGATATTAAATCTCAACGTTGAGTTTTCGATATGCATTGAAAACATGGCTTAAAGGACAAGTCAAAATATCCAAGTTCAAAACGTGGTCATATGAGTAAATATGGTAACTTGGAGAGTTATAGGCGGTCTATGAACTCTTGGCGATTACTGATATTAATCACGAGGATACACTATCTCCAATATGATTGTCTAGGGTATGAATGATGAGCATCTTCCTTTTCTATCTTTATTTAAGAGTTCAGTTTTAGCTCTTTAGTGGAATGAGTTAAAATTAATGGATCGGACCTAAGTGAATCATTTGTTGATTGTGATTAGGTTATGTCTACTGAAGCTTAAATTTAGATGGCCTGCCAAGATCCCCAATCCACACGGACTTGCATGGATCACTTGATATATTCTACCGGACCAATTTAAGGGTCCATCTAGAATTGCATTTAATATATTAAGAATATAAATGCACATTATTTAACTAATGAGCTGCTCAATTATATTAATATATTAATGAAAGACATGTGGGCTTGTTTCTTTTAGTAAGAATGGGTCTGGTTCACATGTAAGCTTTTTATTTATTTAAATTCCAATGAATTAAATGAAATAAGAAAATAATGTTAGGCCCAATCTTAATCAAGTGGGGCGGCAAGGTTAAAATTTTAACCTAAAATATTATTTTGTTTCATTTGTTTTAATTAAATAAGAATTAATTAATTTATTGATTAATTGTTTAATTAAAAAAACAAATCTTTCCTAAAAGTAAAAGACTTGTTTGACAAGGAAATAAATAAATTAGTTTTATTTATTTAATCAAATAAGGAGTCTTTTTATTTAGTCAAAATAAAAGAATAAAAATCAAGGAGTTCGATTAGGGTTTGAAGTCTATTAAGTTGAAAAGAATTAGGGTTGAATTTAAGTCACCCTATATAAGTGACATTATAGAATTCGGCCAACCCTAATCTTAGACTATATAGAATTCGGCAACCCTAAAGGAAAAAGAAGAAAAAATTCGGCCAACCTATATATGTGTTCTTATAGGGTTCGGCCACCATAATCTATGGTGCTTGAGTTTTTTTATTTCTTTCTTCTTCTTCTTAATTCCAAGAGAGAGTTTTTATTCTAAAAAGACAAAAGAGAGTATCGATCTAGGTTCACGCGAGTTTCGATCATTAGATTGAGAACTCAAAAGTGACCGGAATAATTTTTGACATTCTTTTGATTGTTTTTGTGACTAACAAAGAAAAGAAAGTTTTTTGTTTGGTCCATTCACAGTTTTGCAATTCAAAGAAAAGGGAGACCACGCTCCTAGGTGATCCACGTTCGTGCTCGGATTGAAGGTCTTGCGGATTACCATCGACGTAAGTCAATCGGATCACGCGACAAAAGTTTAATTTACTTTTGTTAACATATATGCATGTTTATTGATTAAAAGGATTTAAGGTTCATAAAGGAAAAATTTTAAAAGTCACTAAATCGTTTTTAGTATCGCTTCCGCTGCGTTTACCACTTTTATTTATTATTTTTCCCTACATGAACCACCTACGATCCCAGTTCGTTCTAGAGGAATCTCGAGCCCCATTGTGATTATTAAAGACTGTCATCTACCCTGAGCAGGCCCTTAAACCGGCTATAGTACTTGGTGACTAAAAGCGCACCATTCTCTGTCATAATCCCCAAAGGAGGGATAGTGATCCTTACATTCAAAGATCTAATAGGGTTACCAATCTTTGATAAAGTGCCTGAAAACAGGGATTTCTTATGAAAAAATACATGATGCGTTGGATTAGGTCAACCCCTCTGAGAGGATCTCCATAACATACTAGGAAGGTTACCTAGCACTCTTGATACCCTGGACCGGGTTAGCCCCTTTAGGAGGATTGCCATTACGGAATCAAGACTAGGAAAGCTGCATAACTTTCTTGATGCCCTGAACCGAGTCAATACCCTCTAGGAGGATTGCCATGATAAAGCGCCTCAAGACCAAGAAATAGCCTTATGATGCTCCTGCTGCCTTGGTCGGGGTATACCCTCCTCCAAGAAGATTCTGGATTATCAGACTAAGGACCCGGACTCGTGGCCTTAGTTGCCCGCCGTATCCTCAAGACTAGGAAATAGCCTTAGGGCGCTCCTGTTGCCTTGGTCGGGGTATACCCTCTTCTAAGAAGGATCTGATACACCAGATTAAGGATCCGGACTTGCGGTCATAGTTGCCCGCCGCACCCTCAAGACCAGGAAATAGCCTTAGGGCGCTCCTACTGCCTTGGCTGGGGTATACCCTCCGCCAGGAAGCCTGGTGCTAAAGTGGCCTAAGTTGCCTACCAGGATAAATCATTCGAAGGATCGGGATACCTCATCGAGGTACCTGGTGCCTTACTTCTCTATCTCTCCAAGAAGAAATGACCTTAGGACATTCCTCCTGCCTCGGCCGAGGAATTCCCTCCGCCAAGAAGGATTTGAATGGTATAGTTGCCTACCAAGATCATATCGCCTAAGGATCAGGATCCCTTGGCAGGATGCCTCGTGTCAAAGATTTGCCATATGAAGGCCTGGTGCTAAAGTGACCCTAATTACCGACCAGAACAGGATCACGACCCCTTATCGGGATACCTGATAACACAGATTCACCAGTGATTCGCTAATGGATTTACTCAGAAGTATCAGGATTCTTGGAACAGGAACGCCAGAGAATATCCTATTTGTGGTCCACCATCGCTTATTTGTTTTGTAGGTACCCAGATTCGCCAATGTGTTTGCCTAAGTACTAGGATTCCTGGAATAGGAATGCCAAGTACCTAAATTCACCAATATGTTTGCCTATGCACCAGGACTCATAGAACATGAATGCTGGAGTGCAGGGAACGGTATTCATTTCAAGCCATGTCTGCCAATAAAGAAGGATGAGCAAAATTCTTCAAACATTACATATTCTGACTCCAACCCTAACTAGGTGTTGGTGTTCAAGTCAGGGGGGACTTATGTTAACTGCCAAAAATGGCAAGGGTCCAAATAAGAATTTTCCATCCATATTTGAAGTAGGAAGACCTCACAGAAAAACATCATGGTACTTCGCCATTGTATGTCAAGGTATGCCATCTACCAATACAAGTCAAGATTAAGAACACATGGATACCAAAGTACCAGGAGACACAGAAGCCAAGGTTCTAAGTATCCCTCTACTTCATAGTCCTGGTACCCCGTTACTACATAGTCCAGGTACGTCGCTACTATATTAACCCGGTATCCCGATATCCCGACATATTGATACTGTGATTCAGTAGGAGGTAGGATACCTAGGTACCCTAATCCCTCATAGAACCAGCTTGCTAAGTAGTAAAAGCATCAAATTAAACAGACTATCAAGATAAGACCAAGTACACCAAGATTAAGCTACAAAGAAAGACAGTATACGATGACGTTTAAATAACAAGGAAATTGTCTTATTACTGCCATTCAAGAGTCCATTCAAAAGTGGAGTCAACTCTTTTAGCTCTAAAAGGAATCACTTGATTCTAGGGAATCATTCCCACGATTTTCTCACCTATCACCATGGAACGCCCTATAAATTACTAGGTCACTAGACCGAATTTATGGGAGTGAACAGCAAGAAATAGTACCTATATATATAACATGATATTCTTCAGGAAAAGGGACTTGATCTTCTTTTACCACAAAGAGTCTATATATATAACATGATATTCTTCAGGAAAAGGGACTTGATCTTCTTTTACCACAAAGAGTCTTTTTCTAGCCTTTACGGCCTGATCTTCTTCTTATCCAACAAGACACATTATTCTTCTTCTTTTTTACGGATGAGAGAAAAGGGTCTAAGCCCATATATTATTATAAGCTCTCTCTGGAGCACTTATGATGTATTATTTTCCTACTTATGTAAGCTCCTGGAGCACGCTTTATTGATAATTACATAGAGAGCAGTCACTCCCTCCACCTGATACTACCTAGGGGTTTTTCAGCATGTGATCATATGTGATGCTTTTTCCCCCTAGGCCAATCCACCTTCTATCAAAAGACTTGTTATTCTCTCCCTATTTATCTATTTTATTATGCATGTATGTGTATATGTGAGTTAGATTCTGACCCTAGTGGTCTTAGTTCTCTTTTCCACCTGTCTGCAAACCAAGTCAAACATAAAGAAGGGGAAAGAATATTCAGACTAGCTTGAAGAACCGAGGCGGTCTGATCCTCCATGACAACACCTATATCACTGAAGAATTTTTACCCCTCATCCTTCATGCTTGCTATCTGGGTCGGGGAACTACAAAGGAGATCTAGAAAATAATATTGGATATGAGGTACGGGGTATGGGGTACGAGGTACGAAATATGAGGTACGAGGTATGGGTTACGGGGTATGGGTTACGGGGTATGGGTTACGAGGTACGAGGTATGAGGTATTGGGTACTGGGTACGAGGTACGGGGTACGAGGTACTAGGTACGGGGTATGAGGTACTAGGTACGAGGTACTAGGTATGGGGTACGGGGTACGTGGTACGTGGTACGATGTACGGGGTACAAGGTACGTGATACGGGATACGAGGTACGGGGTACGTGGTACAGGGTACCGAATACAGGTTACCTAATACAAGGTACCAGGCACATAAACAATGATCAAAGCTCTTACACCAGCATGGGAATTCCAAACGCCATATATTCTCCACATGCTTCAAGCCCCAATGGGCGTGGTGATTTTTCTTTTACCTACTGCACCTTACTCCATATATGTTTTTACTCGTACAAAACCATGGTACCTATAGGTACCTACCTCGCTGCAGCCTACCAAGTAGCGGTTTGAGGGTGTTAATTGAAATTCCTCACCCAAAACGAATTTTCGGTTAACACAAGGTAATGCCATTTGGTCTTAAGAATGCAGGTGCCACATACCAGCATTTGGTAAACAAGCTATTCAAACCACTAATTGGAAGATTCGTGGAGGTATACATAAATGACATGATCACCAAGTCTCTGACAAAAAATCAGCATCTGGAGGACTTGTACCAGACCTTCTAGATAATAAGAGAAAATCAGATGAGGTTGAACCTTGCTAAGTGCGCTTTCGAGGTAACAGCAGGAAAATTCCTGGGATTCATGGTACATGAAAGGGGGATTGAGGCCAATCCTGAGAAGATCAAAGCCATCTAGATCTTGAGTCTCAAGCAAGCTTAGGGGCTGACTGGTAGGGTAGCAGCTTTGAACCGCTTCATATCCCGGTCTACCGACAAATGTCTTCCTTTTTTCAAAATTATGAAGCAGGGTAAGAAGATGAAATGGGATTAAGAAAGCGAGGAAGCCTTCCAGTCGTTGAAAAGATATGTAGCTAGCCCGCCACTGTTGGTAAAACCTATATCAGGAGAAGAATTACAGCTTTACTTAGCAATCTCGGAGACCGCTACTAGTGGAACCTTAGTAAAAGAATGTGATGACGGAGTCCAGAGACCAGTCTACTACGTTAGCCGCGCCCCGACTAAGTCTGAGAAAAATTATACCCTCCTTAAGAAGCTTGCTTACACACTTATAACAACGGCTAGGAAGCTTCAACCGTATTTCCAGGCCCACACCATTGCAGTGGTCACAAATCACTCGATAAGGCAATTCCTCCAAAGGCTAGATGTATTAGGGAGATTAGTCCTATGGGCTCTGGAACTCACCCAGTACGATATCAAATACAAATCCAGAATGACTATCAAGGCTCAGGCTTTGGCCAACTTCATATCATAATTTAGCATGGTCTCCGACCAAGAAACCACTTCAAATACAGTCCTCACGTGAATGGCCAATCAGTAGCAAGACATGGACACTATATGCGGATGGAGCATCGAATCAGTTGGGCTACGAAGTAGGGATCATCTTGATTGATCCAAATGGAGTCGAAATTAGCCATTGCTTTAGGTTCGAGTTTAGAGCTACCAATGATGAGGCAGAGTACGAGGCATTGTTAGAAGGAATGAAGGTGGCAGAAGAATTGGGGGGTGACTTCCTCCTCATTAAGAGCGACTCCTAGTTAGTCATCAACCAAGTATCCGGGTTGTACCAAGCGAAAGGTGGCAACATGATAGCGTACCCTAAACAAGTCCAGGAGTTGATAACAAAATTCAAAGGTGTGAAGATGGAACAGATTCCTAGAGAAAATAACCACCGAGCAGATGTCCTAGCTAAAATTGCTGCGACCGGAGGACAAACTTTACCAAGGGGGGTGCCACTCTAACTAATACCTTGTCCTAGCATAACTAGCGGGGTAGAGGTGAACCCAATAGACCAGATTCCTTACTGGATAGACCTCATAGTAGGCTACCTCCAGAATAGAGGCCTCTTAATAAATCCAAATCAAGCACGCAAGCTGAAAATGATCTCCACCCAGTATTGCTTAGTAGATGGTTACCTTTACAACAAAGGGAAATCCCTTCCACTACTAAGATACCTACATTTGGATGACGTACAATGGGCCCTTACCGAGGTGCACTCAAGGGACTGTATGAACCATGCATCAGGAGAGACCATGGCTTACCAAGTGCTCAGAATGGGTTACTATTGACCTACTTTACACTAGGGGCATTATGCACGATCCTGTGAAGCTTGCTAGAGGACAGCAAATCTCCACCACCTACCTCCTGAAAGACTTTCTTTGATTAGCACACCCTACCCATTTGCTATCTGGGGGTAGACCTCATTGGACCACTCCCTACTGCGCCTGGTCAAGCCAAGCACGCTGTAGTAACAATATACTATTTTACCCGGTGGATGGAAGCAGACGCCCTCACCAGGATAACTGAGGCAAATACCACTAGCTTCATCAAGGAGAATATTGTATGCCGGTTCAGTACCCCGATGGTCATAATCACTGACCTAGGAAAGCAGTATGACAATACCAAGTTCAAGGAATTCGTTGAAAAATGAGTATTGACCTTCGTTTCGCTTCAGTGGCTCATCTGCAAACTAATGGATTGGTAGAAAGCCATTAACAAAACCATCAAGAAACTCTTGAAGAAGAAGCTTCAGCAGAAATATGGCAAGTGGGTCGAAGAACTTCTGAATGTGCTGTGGGCATATCGGAGTATTATGAGGACTGCAACTGGGGAAACTCCCTACTCACTGGCTTTTGGAACGAAAGCAATTTCACCCATTGAGCATAGGCAGACATCTTTTAGAGTCCAACATTTTGAGCTAGAGGAGAATGAAACAAAGTTGAGAGCTAACCTAGACCTCCTTGAGGAAAAGCAAGACAAAGCAGCAGAGCGAGTCACAGTTTGTCAAGGCAAAATAGCCCGTTGTTTTAATAAGAGGGTGAGGATTCGAAGTTTTAAAGAAGGGGATTTGGTCCTCAGAAAAGTAACTCAGAATACTCGGAAGAGGTCAGACGGGGTACTAGCTCCCAACTGGGAAGGTCCCTGCTTGATAAAAAATGACAGTCCAAGGAGTAGCCTACAAGCCAGAAGATATGGATGAATACCTAGTCGATCATACCTGGAATGCTGATCATCTCAAGAGGTTCTACCTTTAAGTATTGAATGAGTAGTTTTCTTCGATTAGTATATCTCCAAATATGTACCCCGACACTTTACTTTGTAATAATTGGGAATTCAATAAAGAAGTTTATCTTTCTCCTGTATCATTCTCTTGCCTTCGCCTTGAAAATTTCGCCATAAGATTCTCCTCAAGACTAGGAAAAGTCATATGAAATTCCTGTTGCCTTGGTTGGTGTATACCCTCATCCAGGAAGGATTTAGTGCATAAATGATTAAGTGGCATAGTTGCCAGCCAAACTAAGGTTCCAGACTTGTGACCTTGGTTGCCCGCCGCATCTTTCATACTAGAGAAGCCCACGTGGCACTTCTGAAACCTCGGACGGGGTATAACCTCGGACGGGGTATACCCTCCTCCAAAGAAATCTGGTGCTAAAATGGCCTTAGTTGCCTACTAGTTAGAGACCGCACAAAGATCAGGATACCCTGTTAGGATTCTTGATACCTTGAGAAAAAAGCCTGGTGTTGGGAATGGCCAAAGTCGCCTACCAGGAACAGGTCGACAAAGAATTAGAATACCTTGTCAAGATACCAGATCCACTAATTCACCATGCAAGAAAGCCTAGTGGTCTTATTGGCCTATCAAGATCAATTCACCTAAGGACCGAGGTTCCTTAAACAGGAACGCTTAGTACATTGACTTGCCTTGTGAAAATCTTAAAGTAGTCTCAATCACCCATTAGGATCGGTGTAAGGCCAAGATCCTTTATAACAAGAGATTACTTGTAAAATTCCTATCAGTCTTACAAGGGAATTGCTTACCAGGCTATTTCTGAAAATGGTAAAGGTTTAAAATCGTCCTGGATGAAGTGAAAACTTGATCAGCATCAATATTTCGAGTATGTTTTATCAAGACTATAAGTATCCGTTTACCACGTACTACTAGAATTTAGCATGAATAGATAAAACAATATACTTGCAAAAAGAAAGAGAGAACTGTTCATTGAATCAAAACAGGGAGCCTAATCCTTAGTCACGGGCTACAAAACAAAACAAAATCATGCATCACCACCACCCTATTCGTCTTCTGCTTCCAGGCCCTAGTCTATCCCACTATTACCATCAGCTGCCTTGATAATTGCCTCAACTTGAACCTCTCCAGTTCCTTACACCTGGGGTGTAGCAGGAACCTCCTCTCCTCCTGCTAACTCAATCATGGCATCCGCAAGATCCTTTGCCTCCAGCATCTTGCCATTCTGCTGGGTTGGAAGCTCGGATGTAGATGTTATGACATGACCAATAGCAGGCAGGGTAGATCCTTGAAGAGTAAGAGTATCAGAAATTGCAGCAGAGGTAGGCGGATCCACCTTAATTTGTCTCAATTTTGGCAGGTCCAGAAAGTTGGGTGACTCTTGTCTCAATTTGTTCTCTATCCCATCCCAGAGAAGTCTTCAGGTCAAATGGAGGAGGAAAGGCTTTGGCAACTTCATAGGAGGCGTAGAAATAACCGTCCCTAAAGGCATAATCTATTTTCGCCTCCAAATTCTTTATCGAACCTCGTAAGAGTTAATTCTCATCGTGGAGTAGGACTTTCTCACTCTTTAAGCTGTCTCTCTTCTCTCGGCGGTGTTAAGACCTGAGGGTTTCTATATCAAGAGCCCGCTCCAAACGCGCTGAGTCCGCCAAAGCTTTGTCTCTTGCCTTCTCCACCTCGGTCAGTGATCTGCTTAGGAAGTCGATACTTGTCTCAGACCAAGCCAATTCCCGCTTGGCATCCTCTAATTCTACCCGGGCAGAGATAGCTGTCTCCCTAAAAATATTCACCTGTTTTTCTATAGCCATGGTGAATCTGAATGCCTACAAGAAATGAGAGAGGATAAGCACCATTCTCCAACTAAACAAAGTGGAAATGAATATAGAAGGCTATACCTCGGTAAGAAGGGAAGCTCCATTAGAGACCAAGATGTCCTAAGGCATTGAAGTTTTAGCCTACATGCTGCCACTAGGGCATACCTTCATGAAGCGGGCTACTACCTCCTCCAAATTTTTGTCCCTCATTTGAGAGCTTGAAGGATGATCTATAGAGGGATTCGTCGAGGTACTAGCATCCCTCGATTTGTCTACCCGGATTTGGCTCCTAGTGGGAAAAGTAGTAGGAGGAGGATGAGGATTTGCTAGAGAAAAGTCAGAGGGTTTCCCTGAAGAAGTAATTAGAGCATATCCATAAGCCTGTTTAGGGAAGCTTCGGACCCGAGAAGCTCTAGCAGCCATCTCACTCCAAGGAGAGCGTGCTGTAGGCGGGGTGGAAACTGTAGCCGGAAGACTTGTTTGAGACTTAGCCGGGGTCAATGGAGGAGTGTCTGTAGGTCGGTTAGACCTAAGCAGGATGCCAACATTAGCAGTAGGAGAAGCAGAAGGAGGAGATGAAGAAACAGGAGGTGCATCTGGAAGGATTGCCCCTGGAAGCATGATAGAAGGAAAAGCTGCAAAAACTATCAAGTCAGTCAGTATACAAGTCTAAATTGATCAAGTAAAGAGAGGTAAAACGTAAGAAGCTACTTATGCGGGACGACTAAGGAAATCTTGAGGTATCGATCTACATTGCCATCATCGAAGGGGTCAGAGACGGGGTACTTCGAATTAACATGAAATCGGCCTAGGATTTTCTCTAGGATACCTTGTGACTCCTTGGAGATCTTTCTTTCGCTCTATTTCTCTTACCCACTAAATTCAACGGGGACAGGATGCTCAACCCCGTCAATGTCAACTGAACTGCCCTACTCTCCTCTTGCCACGACCCACTCCTCGTACCAAGAATGAGGATATTTCACATTGGCTCCCGTGACAATGAATTTCAGAGGGTTTTTTTCCCTCAGGTAGAATTGACCTTTGGGGCCAAACTTGAGAGTCACCACCTAGAAGATACATTGAAATTCGTCATATCCCGGTTCTCTTACAACCCCATCTATCTCACACTACTCTATCTAGAGCACTAAAAAATCCTATAAAATGCTTCCAGAACCCGGGCGAGATCTGTAGCGGGGCGAGTCCTAGGGCGACCAGGATTCTACGTAAGGTAAGATGGAGAGGTAGCCTGAGTCCGCATTCGAAAGCAACCATAGGAATGGGGACCTCGCCTTTAACCGGGGTATAGGCATCATAACCCCGATGCGGAAGAGTGAGAGTTACAATATTTAGAATCTGGTACTTCGTCCTCAAACGGGCTAGGGTATCGATCGTATAGACGAAATTGACGATGACCTAGTCTTCGAGAGGAAGAGTGATAGCATGCCTGAGTAGTATCCCTGTAGGGATCCCTTCCTCGTCTTCGTCATCTTCATCATCATCCATTTCTTTGTTAGCAATCTCAACTGGGTTGTCAAACTTGTTGGTGAAGCTCGACCTAATCCTTGGGTTCCTCGTAGACCGATGAAATTGAGACAGAAGAGAGCTTCCCGCAGTGTCGCCCTCTTCACGACCCCTCTTCCGCAGTTGAAATGGAGTACTTTCAATGGAAGCTTCCTTTTCTGTGTCGAACAGTTCATCAATGCTGTTGGCGGGTTTTGATGGAGTTGCCATGAAAGGAGTTAGAAATTGAAGATGAAGGCATGATAATCTTGAATGAAAGGATATAGAAAGAAAGGAACAAATTTGAAATTTGAGAGTAGAGTAAGGAAAAAGGAGGAAGGTTGATGTATTTATAACACGAAGAAGGGACGGTTACCGGAGTAAAACGGGAAACTATAATTAATGACCAAAGACGTGCTGAAGGTAGTTTTCGAGAAAAGCAAGCTTAAACCGTTTCATTCAAATTAACTTCCACTATGGCTTTGACACGGGTGCGACCCATTAAATTCAATGTTCTGTGAGAGGATTTCTTCCTAGGTAATGGAATTCGATCAGATAGGAGGAAAATAAAATCCTTCGAACGTTTCAATTATCCTGACTCCAACCCCAACAAAGTTTCGGTATTCAAGTCGGGGAGGGGGGAGATTCTGTTAACCGCCAAAAATGGCAGAGGTTCAAAGAAGAATTTTCCACTAAGATGAGAGTTAGGAGGAAGCCGTGAAGAAGTACCCTGCTATCTTAGGAATGAGGCAACATCGAATATAACAGGATATTACAAGAAACAAAAGATCCTGCTATCATGGATTCCAGGGTACCTATTGCCATGTCAAGGTACCCCTCTGCCATGTCTAGGTACCTCGCCTCTAAGTCCTGGTACCTCACCATCTTACCGGGGTATGCCTCCACCATCTCATCCGGGTACCTTGCTACTACACCTAGGTACCCCGCTAATGTACTTAGATATCCTACTACCTCCTCATCCGGGTACCTCACCACTGTATCTTGGTACCCCGCTATTGTACTCCCCTGGTACCCCGTTTCCTCCTAGAACTAATCTACCAGACAGTGAGAATATCAGAGGAGTAAGCTACCAAGTAAAAGTGCTGTACCCAGTATCCCATATTGAACTAGAAGAGGGATGCTACGTGAGCATGTGGCTAGGCTTTTTCTTCAAGTAACGTGGAAGGAAATGGTTGACTTCTTCACCGGTGAAAGCGCCATAAAAGAAAGCTAATAAATCAATTGATCCACATTTCAAATATAAACGAAAATATGACGTCATTGAAGGGAACTATTCCCGCGAAAATTGATATTCCCCCATTAAACGCTTGTCAATCTCTTGAATACTGCTAATCGATTTGGTTGAAATTATGGGGATTTGATTGATAAGAGGGGAGGATAAAAGAGGACGTTGACGATCTGAAAGAGGGAGAGGGGATCCATATAATTTTTCTACTTATCGACTCATACGATTTCGCCATCTCCAACGGTGTTAGAATCCTGCTAGAGAGTATAATCGCCATTGTATTGATATTTAATGGGGGGGGGGGGGGGAATGAGAGAGTTGTAGATGATCTTTTGTTAAAAATAAGAATACAAAAACTGCATTCTCCTAATTTACTATCATCCTCGTGTCTAGTTTGTTTTTATTGATATTTCACAGGTATCGAACTACGTGGTACCCCTTCGGATCATGATCTTTCATGACCATGGTCCCTTTGAAAGTTATTATTTTAAAAACTCACCCCGGTGAACAATTTTCTAGTCACATCAACATATGTTGATGATATGAATTTAATTGGTACTTTTGAAGAGCTCTTGAAATCTATTGAATATTTGAAATGAAAGACATGGAAATATCATATATTTTCTTGATCTAGAGATCGAGCATAGATCCAATGGAATACATGGTCCTGAAGTAAAGTATTTTAATGCAATTGATGCTTTGTTATATCTGGCCAAATGATGTATCTTTGGTTTATTTGCTAGGAAAATCAAGTTCCATACCAAACGATGCCATTGGAATAAGATCAACCATATCTTTCATCCAATTTCATATAATTATAGATTTGATATTATTATATCCTAATCATTTTATGGTGGATATCTAATTAGTTTTGCATATATTAAGTATTTGTCTAGTCTATATAATGCTTATTATTGAACCGCATATATTTCTCTCTAATAACAATTTTATGACGCTTCACGAAGCAAGACTTTTGCTTTTATATCCTCCAATCATTTATCATGTTATTACATATCATGAAATAAATATCAGTGTATGTCAACTCAACAATCTAGAAGATTGTTTTCATAAGAATGTTTATTAGGGGAGCGAGCGATCCATCAAGGGATCATATCAAATGAAGTATATTAGTTATTTTGGACACATGTGAATTGTGCTCATTTTCCATTAGAGCAGGTTTTTGGGTTTTTGTCCCATTGAGTCTTTTGATAAAAGTTTTTAATTAGACAATTTTTAAGCATGCCTAAAAATCATTATATCCAGGAGATCATGATATATATTTATCTTTGATCTAGAATATTATTAAATTATATATCTTACTTTGATCAAGTAGATCATCGTACATATGTTGTCTTGATCCAAAAGATCATTATACTTTGATCAGATTAGTAAAGCAAGCTCCAGGCTACAGGCTTTTGGTATGTGTTATATTTCTCTTGTTCTCCATTTAATTATATAACAAGAAAATGTTTTTAAATTATTAAAAAAAAAAAAAAACAATGTTTCTTAAAAAAAAAAAAAAAAATGAAAATACAACATAGCTAATATTAAAAAAATTTCAAAAAAATTTCTAAATACCTTTACCTAGACCTGACATAGTTTCGGTTTGAACCATGGAACCGGAAGTTCAAGAACCGAAACCGGGGGAGGCCGGTTCATTTTTTATAATTTTTTTTTCGATTTTATATTTACTATTAGATTTCTTTCTTTGATTGTTTAAATAAATTAGGGTTTTTACTGTATCAAAACACTTTTTTTAGGGAAAATTTCACAAACATTCTCAGAGATGCAACTTCTCAGTCCTGATGAGTGTATGATGCATATATAGTTGAAAACTGATTCTTATTGTTTGATTAATTGCAGGTTGGACCTGATATCGTTAAAAAAGATCTCAGCTGCCCACTAAAATTGATTGCAAGATACCCTGATGCAGAAGGAAATGAAAATTGTTCCAAGCAAGATTGTCAAGGCTCCTAATGGTGATGCATGGCTCAAAGCTAATGGTCAACAGTACTAACCAAGGAGTCAACCCGGACGAGGCATTCGCCATGGGAGCTGCAATTCAGGGTTGAATTCTCCGTGGAGATGTCAAATAGTTGATTCTCTTGGATGTAACACCTCTATCTGTTGGTATTCAGACACTTGGCGGTATCTTTACTAGGCTGATCAACTGGAACACAACCATTTCAACAAAGAAGAGTTAGGTGAGTGATTGTTATTGGAACATTTGCATATGGCTGTTATTTTTTAATTTGACTGTTTTCATCAAGTTAATACCCCTTGATCAACAATAGTTTGAGAGGTCTGTTTGCTTCGTTGTGTTTAAGCATTCAGTTCTAAGGTTTGCTTTTATTTTTACAAAGATGAAGGAAACTACAGAGTCTTACCTTGGGAAGTCGATTTCAAAGGCTGTGATCACTTATTTCAATGATTCTCAGAGGCAAACAACAAAGGATGCTGGTAGAATTTGATGATGTTCAGAGAATCATTAAGGAGCCTACTGCTGTTGCAGTTTCCTATGGAATGAACAACAAGGAAGGTCTCATTGCTGTTTTTGATCTTGGTGGCAGAACATTTGATGTTTCTATTCTTGAGATCGTCAATGGTGTTTTTGAGGCAAGCAACAAAGGATGCTGGTAGAATTTCATGATGTTCAGAGAATCATTAAGGAGCTTATTTCAATGATGCTCAGAGGCAAGTAACAAAGGATGCTGGTAGAATTTCATGAGGTTCAGAGAATCATTAAGGAGCCTACGTTTCCTATGGAATGAACAAGGAAGGTCTCATTGCTGTTTTTGATCTTAGTGGCTGAACATTTGATGTTTTTGAGATCTTCAATGGTGTTTTTGAGGTAAGAATGATGTAGTAATTGAAAATTCTCTCATTTTGTTATGTTCTATTTTGTCTGTGCAAGCCGTATTAATAATTATTTCATTCAGTTGAAAGCAACCAATGGTGACATATTCTTGGGAGGAAAGGACTTTGATTATGCTTTGCTGGAGTCCTTAGTGTGTAAATACAAGAGGACTAAGGGCATTGATCTTGCAATGGATTGGCTTGCATTGCAGAGTCTTCGTGAGCGCCGTGGTGGGGCATGGGGTGTTGTGGACAGTCAGATCAACACAGAACCTGGCTGTAATATAGGCAAGAATGGGGATGGTTGCTCTCTTCTTTGGACTATAGGTATTGAAAATGTTTGATATATTTGATTAGAGACCCTGGAATCTATTTTGTGTGATAATTTTGTTACTGATCAATGATTCTTTCGTTTTGGGTTCCTTTAGGTACCGAAAAGACAACTCTATTGCTCCGAATAAAGGGGAAAATAAAAGAAGAAAAAAATGGAAAAAAAAAAGAAAAAAAAGAAAAAAGTAGAAAAAAAAAGGGGGGGGGGGAAGAAACAAATAAGGAAACAAAGAAAAGAAAGAAAAAAAAAAAAAAGGGAAAAAAAGAAAGAAAAAAAAAAGAAGAAAAAAAAAAGAAATAAAAAATTGATAACTTCAACACGTGCATTAGTCACATTGACCGGTGCAAAGATATGTGGTCACCGAGGGACAAACGTGTAGTTAAGGAGAAGACCATTGAAAATGAGCTTTGGCGGGAAAAGTAAGTTAATCTATGTCTTCCACCTTGTTTAATTTTGTTTACTTATTTCGAAATTTTAGTTGATCATTCCCTAAGATACAACTCCCTTAAGATGCAAGGGAGTTTTCTCTTTATTCTTTCTGTTTTCATCAACATGAAAACAGAAACAATAAAGAGAAAACTCCCTTTATTGTTAGTGTTGAATGGTCAAGTTACTAATTGATGAAAACAGAAACAATAAAGAGAAAACTCCCTTTATTGTTAGTGTTGAATGGTCAAGTTACTAAAGAATTAAAGGCCTTCCAATTTGATTTATTGTTTGCATGTCTACAAACGTAATTTTTGTGTTGAGTGTGATCTCTAGGCTGATTGCTAATGTTCAATCACTGTGTATAGTGCTTTATTGGTTGTTGAAAACATATGGGTTTAATCCTTGACTGACTTATATCATGAAAATTTGTTTTATTTATTTTTTATTTTTACCTAGTAAATGCTATAATAAAACATTTCCTCTCATGATTATTAATGCTTTTGCAGTTGAGCAGAAATGTGAAGCCCTCTGGATCCCTTCTAGTTTGGGAAACATATTGACAAGTGTGTCAAGATCCTTCGGGTAACAAGTATTGCTTTATTGGTTGTCTCTTTTTACTTTTTTATTTTATTTTTATTTTATTTTATATATATATAGATTCTGTCTAAATGTTTTTCTGCATATGATCGTTTGTGATGCTTTTTCCCCTTAGATCAGTCCAATTTTATTTAAAAAAATATCATATATATATATATATTTTTTTTTTTTAAACTGATTAAAATTTTTATTAAATCCTTTTAAAAGATATCTCATTTTTTTTTTATAAATAAAATTGGACTGATCTAAGGGGAAAAAGCATTACAAATGATCATATGCTAAAAAACCTTTAGATAGTATCTATATATATAAAAAAAGAGAAAAGAAAAGTAAAAGAGACAAAAAGCAACAAAGTACAAAGAACCAAGGGGAAAACAACCCCAAACAAAAAGAGGCATGCAGGCCACACAAAAAAGAAAAAGAAAAAGAAAACATCAAGAAAAACAAAAAGACTCCCGACCTATGAAGTCGTTGCCAACTAAAGTAGAATAGAACGGCAAGGCAGAGAACCACCAAGAATCACCCTGAAGCTCCAAAGTAAGCTTAGAAAGTGTATCTACAATACCTGATTCCCCTTCTTGAAAATATAGGAAACCTGAAAATCCATCTGCGAGATCTGGAAGATGCGGCGCTGCCATGCTTGACGAACCCTCCAAGGAACCATCTCAGAACGAGAAGAAAGAAGCTGAACCATATAAGAAGAATCGCTCTCAAGCCAGAGACGATGCCACCCATACTTCCATGCAAAATTAATGGCCAAAGAGGCCGCTAGAAGCTCAGCCTCAAACGCAAAAACCTGACCAAGAGGAATGGCAAAGCAACCCTTCACAAAGGCTCTACAGTTTCAAAAGATACCACCACAACCACCAAACCCCGGAGAGCCTATAGCAGCACCATCTGTATTCACTTTGATCCAACCAAGAGTCGGAGGCAACCAAATCACACTTTTGATCACCGGGGCTTTAGAAGGGCGACCCTGAAAACCGAAACAACGAAGAATCAAAAGGTCGTCCATACAATGACGCATACAACCAATATCCAGGCGATTAGCCTCTGAAATTACACGCCAAACCAAAGAAAGGATGGATCTAAAGTCAACTGACTTCCCTTCAAAGATCCACTGATTACGGACAGTCCACTCCCCCCATTTCACTGCATGGATAGCCGTTTTCCATAAAATCCTAACCTGCTCACTAAAGGAAACTGACATGGCCTGCAAGAATAAGGATTGCCAAGTTTCGATAGAGACACGTCGCTGGAAAGCAGAGAAAACTGTCTCCCAAAAAGCAACCGCCAGAAGACAATGAAGAAAAAGGTGATCCGTAGATTCACTACTAACCCGACAAATACTGCAACGAGAAGCCAACTGGAACCCAGACCTGTAAAGACGATCCTCAGTAGGAATCCTGTTCAACATAAGACGCTAGGTCAAAGCTGAGCGAGAGGGGGTGGGGATAAAACGGGACCAAACATCTCTCCACCAAACAACTTGAGGAATGTCATGGAGAAACTGGGAATAAACAGTCTTGCAAGAAACACGACCATCCCGAGAATTAGCTCAAACCAGAGAATCCACAACAGGAGAAATCGTAATTCGATCAATCCGAAAACATAGATCCGGGAAGCACGCTCGGAAACTATCTTCCAACACCCATCTACCCTCATGAATAAAATCTGAGACCCTTGCCTGGAGAGGATTAGCTAAATAATCTGGAATCCCTACAAGCTCCAAAATGGGGACCCCCAACCAATTATCCCGCCAAAAGTCCCGTTGAGAGTTCTCGCCAATCGGCCAGATACCTTCTTTAAGAAGGGAACTATAATTTGTCTGAAGAGAAGACCAATTGAGGAGGTGACATACCTTCCATGAGGCTTTTGCAAATGCCTGAGATACCTCTCTCGCAGAAATGAGAAAGAAAAACCATCAGAGGTTATAAACTTCCAAGTGAATTTCCGCAACAACGAGTCATTCAGTAACCTAAGATCTTTTAGACCAAAACCACCCTGTGAATAAGGCCTACAACAACGATCCCAAGCGACCCGAACCAACTTAGTCTCCTCACAGGAACCAGCCCACAAAAAGTTCCTCAACTTGCGATTAATCAGTGACAGTAAAGAAGAAGGCCACTTGTAATTCATGAAAGAGTGCACAAATGAACCAGTGATGACCGACCTGATCAGAGTAGCACAACCGGCCAAAGAGAGGGACTTGCCTTTCCATTTAGCGAATTTAGACAAGATCTTATCCATAATAGGTCGTAACACCGCTTTTCGAGGCTTACCCCGAAACAAAGGGACTCCTAAATAAGAAAACGGGAGTTGACCAATCTGCATACCAACCAGAGACTGTAAACTACCAATCCGAGAGAGGGAGATAGAAGATCCGAAATAAATTGAAGACTTACCCAAGTTAACCAACTGGCTTGAAATATCACCATAATCCCTAAAAGTACCCATGATATGCTTCAGACTCTTTTGAGTGCCTCTACAAAAGATTAGAACATCATTTGCTTATAGCAAATGAGTTGGAGCCAAAAAAACCCCTTGGGGAAGAAATTGGCAAAATCTGAAAAGAACCCACTAACCTCGTCAATAATCTACTGAGGAAGTCTTCTGCAATACAAAAGAAAAGCGGAGAGAGCGGATCTCCCTGACGAACCCCTCTAGAGAAACAGAAATACCCCTCTAGGACCCCATTAAATAGAATTGAAAGCATAGATGAACGAAGAATGCCGTCTATCCAATCCATAAAAATAGAAGAAAACCCAAAAGCCTGAAGCACTCTGGAAAGGAAAGACCAATCCAAGGTGTCAAACGCCTTGCGGATATCAATCTTCATGGCTAAGTTACCCCCATAGCACTTCTTCTACAACACATTCACACAGTTAGAAGCCAAAGCAATACAATCCTCAATATGCCAGACTCGAATGAAGCCGAACTGTTGAGGAGAAATAATTCTAGCGGCAACCCAAGCTAAACTTGATTTTAGAAGCCTAATAATTATATCAAATTTGGGATTCTATGAATATTGAATATTTTAGGGTTTCGACACCGTTTTGTGATTACGAGCATCTTTCGGTCGGATTCTGATCTTATGGTCTTATCAAAGTTGTAGATCGTGAAATTTCATGCAACTTGGAATCAAGAATCTTGTGATTTGGAGTTGTTTACATAGAGTTACGTCGGTTTCAAGAGTGTGCACAGGTTTGTCTTTTATTCTAGGGTTACTCCGCCGTTTTGCTTTTTTGGCCAACTTCCGGTAAGATTTAGTTCTTTTTTCCTTCTTTAATATTGTAGATCGTGATTTTTTATGCAATCTAGAATCAAGAACTTTGTGATTTAGGATTCATGTCACTGAGTTACGTCCGTTTCAAGTTTTCTGTTCTGGTTTGTTTTTCTAGGGATAGGTTTCGGTGCCGTTTTGTAATTTTGAGCATCTTCCTGTCAGATTTTGATCTTATGTTCTTCATAAAAGTTGTATATCATAAAATTTCATGCAACATGGAATCAAGAATATCATAATTTGGAGTTTTTTTCATAGTTTTAGGTCAGTTTCAAGTTTCTGCACTGGTTTAACTTTTCTTTTAGGGTTACACCGCCGTTTTGCTTCACTAAGTTGCATCCATATCGAGCTCTATGGATCCTATGTGCATGGAGGCCGCTTTGTCTCTTTCATCTCCGGTAGCGGTGTCTTCCACCTCGACTAGTAAGGTTGGTATGAGTACGGTGAGTGGAATGAATTCCTCTTCTCGGGTTGTTCCTCTTGCATCTGGTGGGGTGTGTTCCTTAGTTGGTGAGCCGATTCCTCCTCAGCATGAGGGGGATATTTCGGTGATTGTTTCGAATTCAGTTGCAGGTCTCATTCAGAGTTCAGTGCCTATAGTCCAAAGTGGTAAGTCTTTTGCGGGTCTCTTCAAATCTCATATTATTGAGACTTTACTGATGCTATCAGTTCCCTCTAAGAATGGGGGGGGGGGGGGGGGGATGTTTATGTTCGGGTGGATCCGATTGCTTATCAGGCCCGTCTTGAGTTGTGTAGGAATGCTTTTATTGGCCGTGTGGTGCTTTCTAGTGGTGAGCGGCCTTAGAAGCTTGTGGATCTTAAGGCAAGACTTAGCAAGCATTGAATGCTAAATTTTGATTGACGTCTTATATCTCTAGGGAGAGTTTATTATCAGATTCTTTTGAAGTCTCTTGCTGAGATGAATCATGTTTGGGGGTTCGGTTCAGTTCATCTAAAGCTAGGTATTCTGCGCCTACAGCCTTGGGTCCCGGATTTTAACCCATCGCTATAGAAGTCCACAAATGCTCAGGTTTAGGTTAGGTTCTTTGATCTATCATAGAAATATTGGCATCCGAAAATTATTTCTGACTTGGCTAGAGGGATTGGGGTGCCATTACGGTTGGACAAGGCTACTAGAGATGGGGATTTTGGTCGTTATGCTAGAGTTCTAGTTGATGTGGATGTGTCATCAGTGCTGCCTACTTCAGTATTGCTGGAGAGGGATGAATTTCATAGTTCTTTTATAGCTGTTGAGTACGAGAATCTTCCAGCTTTTTGCTCCACTTGCTCTTCTATTGGTCATTTGCCTAGTTCTTGTCGTTGGAATAAGTCTTCTAAGGTTCCTCTGAGTAGTTCTACAGAATCGACCCAAGATATAGCGGGGGATTCTAGAGTTTTTGGGGATGATGGTTTTCAGCCTGTTCGGACCCGTTTCTCTAAATCGGTTTATCGCCCTGTTATTGCTCCTTAGGAGGAGGTCCCGTTATCTAATGTTTTTTCAGCTATTCACTAGGATGTAGGTGGTCATGATTCAGTGGTTATTCACACTTTAGTAGGGTCTAATTTGATCTCGGGTTCCACATCGTCCGCTAGTTTGGTTCTTTCTTCAAATCCATCTTCATCTACTGTCTCAGCTATTTCGGAAGTGGCTTCAAGTTCGGTTCCTCCAATGATTTCTAAGGCATTATAGATTAGCAAGGATTCAGGATTTGATGACGGGGTTACTAAATTTGTTCTGGTTTCTAGTTCCTCGGTTTTTGATCCTTCTATTAGTTTTGTCAGTTCGGATGTATGGGTGGTGCATTATTCGAGGACTAATGTTCAGGGTTCTTCGGTGGTCAATCAGGTTCGTCCTATGGTCTCTACCATTTTATCTAGGTCATCTTCTCGTCTGGGTCATTCGGCTCGTCGGCAAGTCAGGGTTCATATGGTTTCAGGCAATCAATCATCTGAGGAGGAAGTTGTGTCTTCAGCTTCGAATGTTAATGTGGATCAGAGTAGTTTACAAGATGGATCTAGTTTTTCTTATTCTTCAGTTGTGGATCCTAAGGTACAGATTCAAAGTTCGGGTTCGAGGTCAGCTTCTTAAGCCGAGCTTCACCTCATTGCAGATTCTTCATGGGCTTCCCAGGTGGATGAGGGTGAGTTACTTGATGCTGAGATTGCTTAGAGAGCTTTGAGGGTTTGAGTGTAGGCTGGCTTCTTTAAAGTCCGGATGCTAAGCTCCTTCAACAGTTTTCGATGATTAATGTTCTCTTTTGGAACTGTCGTGGGATCCGGGGCGAGCCTATGAGGCGGGTACTTAGAGAGTTGTGTCATTTACATAGACCTACTTTAGTTTGTATTGTAGAGCCTATGGTTGATTTTTCCTCTATCTCTTCAGGTTTCTAGTCTTCGCTCGATCTTCGCCTGGTGGGTATGAACAATAGGGGTGGGTTTATTCCGACTATTTGGGTTTTCACTTGTGTTTCATTTCCTGAGGTTCAGATAGTTCACTGTCATGATCAACATCTTAATGTTTCGCTCTCGATTGGTTCTCGGGTGCACTGTTACACTTTTGTTTATGCGAGCACTTCTGCAGTGGTTTGTAAGTCTCTTTGGCAATCTCTTCGAGATATGGTTAGTTTGGTTTCTTCTTCCTGGTTGGTTGTTCGGGATTTTAATGCTGTTCTGGATGCTCATGAGGCTTTGGGTTCTCATTCTCCTGCCCGTGGTTCTTGTGAGGATTTCAGGTTGATGATTGATGATTGTGATTTGGTTGGCATTTGTTCTCAAGGCGCTCGATTCACTTGGGTTAGAGGTCGCAGTAACCGTACTAGAGTTGAGAGACGATTAGATAGAGTTTTTGTTTCTGATGGTTGCATTTCTTGTTGGCGGGAAATTTCGTGTGTGGCTTTTCCCCGTATTTGTTTTGATCACTGTCCATTATTGGTTCGGTTATCAGATTTTGAGGTTTCTAGTTATCGACTGTTTCGGTTTTAGAGCATGTGGTTAGAGCATCTTGATTTTATAGCTATTGTTCGTAGGATTTGGAGCTTTCTTTTGTTAGGTAGCCCTTATCAGGTTGTTATCTATAAGCTAAGAAACTTGAAGAAGGTCTCAAGTCTTGGAATTGGGAGGTTTTTGGGGATCTTAACTCTGCCATTACTGGGAAGTCTGTGGAGGTTCATTCTATTCAGCTTGATTTGTCTAACTGGGGTTTCTCAGATGATCTTTTTATGGCCGAGGCGAGTGTTCATTCCGAGCTTGATGTGTTATTACACAGACATGAGTGCTTTTATCATGACCGGTCTAGAGTTAGGTGGCTTCGTGATGGGGATAGGAACACATCTTTCTTTCATACCTCTATCAAACCTAGGCAGTATCGTAACACTATATCAGCTCTTTCGATTAATGGGGTTCATTTGGAGGATCGGCCTACCATTAGGGATCATATCATTAGTTATTATTCTGGCATCTTTTCCTCGGATGTTTCTTGAGTTGGGAGAGATTTATCTATTGTAGATGATGTGATTCCTTCCTTGGTAACTACCGCAGAGATAGCTTTCTTGACTAGCATTCCATCTGCAGATGATATTCACGATACGGTCTTTACTATGGATGCTGCTTCTGCCCCTGGGCTAGATGGGTTTTCTGGTAGTTTTTATCAAAGATGTTGGGATGTTTTAGGTAGTGACGTGGTCCTCGCTGTTCAGGATTTTTAAAGATATCTCTTATCTTTTAACAGATATTAATAAAGTTTAAATTTAAACTTTTTAAATTCAAATTTAATATTTAATTAAAAATAAAATAATCACATTATCTTATCTTTAAAAATTAAATATCAAAGAACACCCTCCAATAATGATTAATTACATAATTAAATAATCAATTATTTAATTAAAATAATCATTAATAGTCATAAATTAAATATCTCATTATTCTATTAATTCCCGAATAGACACGTGTCATTTTCGTAAAACAATTAATCAGACAATCCAATTAATTAACCGTGACCCTTGTTATCTAAATCGATCAGGCTAGCAAGGGGACTTAATGGACCCAAAGTATTTTGAGCTCCAATAATCCTTAGAAATAATTAATGAAACTCTTTAATTAATATTTCATGATTATTAACTTCGGTGTCATTCCGTTACAAACCCGAAGCTGCACTCTCTCAATTGTAGACGGTTTTACACAAACCGATAACTTTCGGTGTCCATAGATATAGCTATTACATATGGTATAATCCTCCACAAGTAGTTCGTAATTAGAGCTGGGTCATAATGTCCGTTATACCCCTCTAATTATATCTTTCCATTAAGTGCCATTGATTCTCTAATGAACAATAAATCCTACATTCCTTACGGAATTAGGAGAGCGCTCATACTGTTCAAGCCCCGAATCAACCCTTAAGGGAACTACCATCCACTTCTCGCAAGAAGGAGTGGGTTCCATTATTGTGTACAAACCTTCCCAGCCACAAGCCAAATCGCGATCTCAATATACGGAGCATATTGATCGGGAATGTAACTCTGACCTCACCCATGGTATATCAAAGACCACGATCTAACCTGAAGGAGTCGATAAGACACTCAGGATTAAGATCACCCACATATAGCCATCATTAGTTGATATATATATGAATCTTATCGTTAAACGGATCTTAGTGAGAGATTCATGTAGATCATGGCCTGGTCCTATATGATCACATCATACAAGGTGCCTCCATTCTTATATCTCCATATGAATGATCCAGGATAGGATCACCATACACTACGAAAATAGACTGTAGTTGTAGATTAACCACAAATAAAGTACCCAACTTTATTTGATATCTACGGACTCTTTAGATTGCTCGTTTCAAACTGAATCCATCTATATATGACACTTATATACCTATTTCGAAATTACATCCGACAATCTTGGATGTTAAGTACATATGTTATATAATAATATATGAGACTATTTGAATGATTAAACTACTGCTTTTATTTATGTTCAATTCACATTTATAAATTACAAACTTTAGGGCAAAAACCCCAACACCATTGTGGGTGATGAAAGCAGCTAGGAAGCAGTGAACAAACGAGTTGCACAAATATAAACTCTTATTGAGGTTATACTCTCTCTACCAAACATATAAATAGTTTTGAGTTACTATTTATGATTCTGGAAGTGTTGTAAATGTGTTGTTGGTTCCCAATATAACAGTTACTGCTTAAATATTGCCAGATCTTTCTTGATTGATGCCATTCCTCTGTTGTGCGAGGCCTATGAGGCTCTTTTGAAAGCCCATGAAGAAGCTATCAATGCTTTAAATCCTGGGAACAAGGTCTGTGCTGCCTATCAATTAGCCCTTTCAGTGGTTGAGAAGGATGCACCTGAGTTGGTCCCAAATTTGACAAAATCTGCTGGCACAGACATCAGCCTTGAGTTCCGTGAGTCAGGCTTGATTTTGAATGCCAAGAATGATAGAGTGGTGAAAGCAAAAATGATTCTTAATGTGTCAGTCACTCGGTTTCTAGAATTTGCAGAACCATGCCAAAAATCCATAGAAGCAGACTTTTTCTCTGCTACTTGCTGACACGGTTATTGTGGGCTACAAAAATCTAGAAGTTGTGACTTCTAAGAGCTCTAAAGTTGTCAAGGATGTAGCTTACTCATTTAATGAAGACGAGGAATAAGCAGAGAAACCTAAAGCAAAAACTGAGGCTATTGGTACAAAGGCCTTCCCACCAAAGAAAACACTCAGGTCTAGCAGCCTACAAAAATCCAGAAATTGTGACTTCAAAGAGCTCTAAAGCTGTTAAGGATGTAGCTTACTCATTTAATGAAGATGAGGAAGAAGAAGAGCAACTTAAAGAAAAAGCTAAGGCTAATGGTCCAGAGGCCTTCCCATCAAAGACAACACTCAGGTCTGGTAATCATGAGATTCAAAGGAAGAGCTTCGGAGGCAGCATCAAGCAGAACTTTCCTGTCAGAAGAATGAAGAAACTGCTAGGAGACTTGCAGGTGGAGGAAGCAGGTCTAGGGATAATTGTTCTTCTGCTAGAATGACTACTGATTTGATTGCCTATAAGAATGTTAATGATCTTCCCCCTCTAAAAGCTATGATGATTCAGATTGATGGTAGCTGATTGATGTTCAGGCTTCCTTGTAGCTTGTTTACTTCAAATCTTCATCTGCTCACCAATATCTCCATACTTGCTTGAATTGCTACCACCATCTTCCTTAAATTCTCATGATCTCCCCAGAAACACCGTCCAATTACAGGTAAACTAAAAATTGCTTCAAATAATGTTGTTCTAAGTTGAATTGAAGATTTAAGAAAGAGAGAAATTCTATATATTTCATATAAAAATAATACAGCACTAGGTTCCTTTTATATATTACAATAGCTAACTTGTAGGAGTAGGACTAATTAAACTACCTAATCTCTAATTTAGGAAAGTACAATAAAGCATAATATGTACAAAATAAAAACATGATTTATTTCCTTAAAAACCTCATTGACCAAATCAGTAAAGATCACAACTGATTTGGTCGTAATTTAGTTTTCCTTTCCAACACTCCCCTCGAGCTAGTTTGAAAATGTCCTCCATACCCACCTTGCACACCAATTTGTCAAATTGTCCTTTTTGTAGTCCCTTGGTGAACAAATCAGCTACTTGTTTAGATGTAGGTAGATATGGCATACAAACCAGTCCACTATCCACCTTTTCCTTGATAAAAAAAACTTGTCTATCTCTACATGTTTAGTTCTATCATGTAGAACTGAGTTATGAGCTTTTGCAATTGTAGATTTGTTGTCGCAATAGAGTTTCAAAGGTAATGTAACTTGGATTTTCAGATCTTTAAGAATTCTCTTAATCCAAATCACTTCACAAATCCCAAGAGCAGTTGCTCTAAATTCTGCTTCAGCACTGCTTCTTGCAATTACACTTTGTTTTTTACTTCGCCAAGTCACAAGATACCCTCCAAACAAATGTACAGTAGCCAAAAGTCGACCTCTGATCTGTTACACTTCCAGCCCAATCTGCATCTATATAAACTTCAACTTGCAAATGACCCTTGTTAGAGAATAATAGTCCTTTTCCAGGAGTTCCTTTTAAGTACCTCAAGATTCTCATAACTGCATCAAAATGCTCTTGTCCTGGTGAGTGCATAAACTGGCTCACCATGCTTACTGCAAAAGAAATATCAGGTCGGGTGTGTGCCAAGTAAATTAACTTGCCCACCAATTTTTGGTATTGTTCTCGGTCCAACATATTTTTAGTATCAGCGGCTTCAAGTTTCATATTTGACTCCATTGGAGTCTCGGCTGCTCTACAACCTAACATCCCGGTCTCTCCCAACAAATCCAACACATATTTCCTTTGAGACACAAAAATGCCTTCCTTGGATCTAGCAAACTCCATGCCTAGGAAATATTTCAATTCCCCTAGGACTTTAATCTCAAATTCACTATCCAACAACTCTTTCAATCTCTTGAGTTCTTTTTCATCATCTTTTGTCAAAGTAATATCATATACATAGACAACTAAAATAGTCTTCTTCCCTTCACTAGAGTGTTTAAAGAACAAAGTATGGTCCCCTTGACTTTGACAATACCCAAATTTCTTCACAACCTTACCAAACCTCTCAAACCATGCCCTAGGAGATTATTTAAGTCCATATAGGGACTTCGCCAGCCTACTTACTTTCTTATAGTCAAATTCACTTTCAAACCCGGGCGGAGGATCCATGAAAACTTCCTCTCCAAGATTGCAATTTAAGAAGGCATTCTTGACATCAAGTTGGTGAAGAGACCAATTAAAAATTGCTGCCATAGACAGTAGGATCCGAATTGAATTAACGTTTGATACTGGTGCAAAAGTCTCTTGATAACATAAGTCTGAGTGAACCCCTTAGTTACAAGTCTGTCATTGTGTCGTTCTATAGAACCATCAGCCTTACACTTAACAGTAAACACCCATTTAAACCCAACAGCTTTTTTTTCCTACTGGTAGATTAACAATTTCCCAAGTTTTGTTTTTATTGAGAGCATTTATCTCTTCCATAATAGCTGGTTTCCAATGTGCGTGTTCAAGGGCTTCATGTATAGTTATAGGGATAAATAGGTGAGAGATTTTTGAAGTGAAAGCTTTATAATTGTTGGACAATCTATGATAGGACAGATATTTGGCTATTGGATGTGTGGTACATGACCGGACTCTTTTTCTAACAGCTATAGGGACATCAAGGTCTGTAATTTCATTAGTTGCAGGTATGACAAAATTTTTTACAAATTTAAAAGGCTTAGGAATATGAACAGAGGTCTTACCTGGCTGGTTCAAATTTGGTTCTAGTCTAGGGTCAGATAACAACTCCGAAGTTACAACTGGTTTAGGAATAGGACCTGGAAACAGCAATTGGGCCTATGTCAAATCCGATTGTCCTTTATTACCATGAGGTTTTCTTCTTGAATACACCTTAATCTCGGTTGTGGGATATTTCTCCAGATTAGGATCTTTATCCTGTAATGTTTCTTCCTTGAAATTAGAAGCAGATAGATTTGACATTTTATTAGGCTCTAATTCTGCATTATTTTAAACTTCCTTCTCTTGTGACACATTAGTTTCTTTGGCCTCTAAAGAGTCGGTAGCATAATTAGGGGAGAAAAAATTGGAACCAACAACTTCATTTGGGACAAACACATTTGGTAAAACACAATTGTTAGTTTCCCAAAAAATATCAAGCTCATATTCTTTTTTATGCTCCCCCTAAAGATGAGTTTTAGTAAAAAAAAAAAAAAAGGAGTTTGTTCCACAAAAAACACATCCATACTAATATGGATGTTCTTTGTAACAGGGATTAAAACACTTATATCCCCTTGTGTTAAGTGCATAGCCAATGAAAACACATTTTTCAGCTCTAGCATCTAACTTTGACCGAGATATATTAGGAATATGAACAAACACAGTACAACCAAACACTTTTAGAGGCAAATTTGTGTTAGGATTATGCTCAATAGCAAGAGTGTAATGTTGTAATTAACAATCTTTTTCATATTAATAAAGTGATTTCTGGTTTAACAAATTATAGCATTTATAGTTTGTATTATAATTGTCAAAGTAAATAATCAAAGGTCTAAAGACTAAAAAGACTTGGGAAATATGAAGTTGTTCGTACATCTGGATATGTATGTGGTAGACACACTTTAAAGGTTGGGCTTGTTAAAGTTGTAGAATTCTTTTGCTAGCATTTGAGTGAGATCAAATGAGATATGATGAGTCTAAAATCATCGGAGTGTCTTCGAGCAAAAAGATCTAGTGCACTGGGTGCATTGAACTGGATTACAATGAAAAGCTTTATCTAGAACCGTTAATAGATAATAGTCTTTTCATTATCAGGACAATCGGAGGGTCTATCTTAATCCTGAGATAAATGATGGACTTATGGTTGCAAGTGATATCATTTGAGTTATCAATGAGTACGATTATATCGCATAGTCTATCCTCGATAGTTTGGTGATATTCATTTGTTAATCGATAGAGGACTTCATTTATAGATATGGACATCGTGGCTCCATTTAATTAAATGAGAGTATAATATCATCATATGGATGTTTTGAGGTAATTGGATATTAAATCTCAACGTTGAGTTTTCAATAGTGTCTATTGAAAACATGGCTTTTGGACAAGTCAAAATATCCAAGTTCAAAACGTGGTCATATGAGTAAATATGGTAACTTGGAGAGTTATAGGCTGTCTATGAACTCTTGGCGATTACTGATATTAATCACGAGGATACACTATCTCCAATATGATTGTCTAAGGTATGAATGAGGAGCATCTTTCTTTTCTATCTTTATTTAAGAGTTCAGTTTTAGCTCTTTAGTGGAATGAGTTAAAATTAATGGATCGGACCTAAGTGAATCATTTGTTGATTGTGATTTGGTTATGTCTATTGAAGCTTAAATTTAGATGGCCCGCCAAGATCCCCAATCCACACGGACTTGCATGGATCACTTGATATATTCTACCGGACCAATTTAAGGGTCCATCTAGAATTGCATTTAATATATTAAGAATATAATTTGCACATTATTTAAGTAATGGGCTGCTCAATTATATTAATATATTAATGAAAGACATGTGGGCTTGTTTCTTTTAGTAAGAATAGGTCTGGTTCACATGTGGGCTTTTTATTTAAAGTCCAATGGATTAAATGAAATAGGAAAATAATATTAGGCCCATCTTATATATAAGTGGGCCGGCTAGGTTAAAGTTTTGACCTAAAAATATTATTTTGTTTCATTTGTTTTAATTAAATAAGAATTAATTGATTTATTGATTAATTGTTTAATTAAAGAAACAAATCTTTCCTAAAAGTAAAAGACTTGTTTGATAAGTAAATAAATAAATTAGTATTATTTATTTAATCAAATAAGGAGTCTTTTTTTTTTAGTCAAATAAAGGAATAAAAATAAAAGAGTTGGATTAGGGTTTGAAGTCTATAAAGTTAAAAAGAATTAGGGTTGAATTTCAGTCACCCTATATAAGTGACATGATGAAATTCGGCCAACCCTAATTAGATACTACATAGAATTCGGCAACCCTAAAGGAAAAGAAGAAAAATTCGGCCAACCTATATATATGTTCTTATAGGGTTCGGCCACATCAATGAATTGGTGCTTGAGTTTTTATTTTCTTTTTTCTTCTTCTTAATTCTAAGAGAGTTTTTATTCTAGAGAGACAAAAAGGAGTGAAAAATTATTCTTTGATAGTATACAATTGCTTAAACATCAATAAGCTTGTGTATACGATATCGATCTAGGTTCACGCGAGTTTCGATCATAAGATTGTGAACTCAAAAGTGACCGGAATAATTTTGACATTCTTTTGATTGTTTTGTGACTAACAAAGAAAAGAAAGTATTTGTTTGGTCCATTCACAGGTTTGCAATTCAAAGGAAAGGGAGACCACGCTCCTAGGTGATCCACGTTCGTGCTCGGATTGAAGGTCTTGCGGATTACCATCGACGTAAGTCAATCGGATCACGCGACAAGAGGTAATTTACTTTTGTTGATATATATGCATGTTTATTGATTAAAAGGGTTTAAGGTTCATAAAGGAAAAATTTTAAAAGTCACTAAATCGTCTTTAGTATCGCTTCCGCTGCGTGTAACACTTTTATTTGTTTATTTTTTCCCTACAATTGGTATCAGAGCCTTGGTTGAACCCTTTTAATTAATTAACGTATATATACGTGGATCTATTTCTTTTTATTGTGATTATGCATGTTTAGAAAGAGATGGCACTCTAGGTATTCAAATATATAATTACATGTGATGTATGGATTTATATATATTTTATGTGGTTTGTTATTGCTCGATTTTGGCCCTAGATTTTCAATGTAATTTTTGTTTCGGAGTTGTAACAAGAAGGGTGGTCTATTATCGCCATAATTCCTTCTTGGTAGATTGCTAGGTTTTATTTTTTTTTTATATATATGTGCAGTATTTTTTTTAGGGTTACTGCAGTTTTTTTTATTTATTTTTAGTATGTACAGTTTTTGGTTTGTAAAAATACTGCAGTGAATAAAAAAAAAAAATTAATACTGCAGTATTTATTATATATATATTGCCGTAATATATTTAGGTCTTGGAGATTCGAAGACACGAAGCAACACGAAGCAACCGGAACCAAGTACGAGCACCGTGCGCACCCTAGGAGTGGATTGGGCTGCGCATGACAAGCCCAAACTTTGGTGGGCTGCGCATGGCTGCAGTGAATAAAAAACTGCAGTGAATAAAAAAATAATTAATACTGCAGTATTTATTATATATATACTGCCGTAATATATTTAGGTCTTGGAGATTCGAAGACACGAAGCAAAACGAAGCAACCGGAACCAAGTACGAGCACCGTGCGCACCCTAGGAGTGGATTGGGCTGCGCATGACAAGCCCAAACTTTGGTGGGCTGCGCATGGCAGCCTTGTGTGGCCTTATGGGCTGCGCAAGGCAGCCCCTTTGTGGGGTTGTGGGCTGCGCACGCGCATGGGAGAAGGCCGAAGGATGAGCGTATGGTTGATGGGCCACCTGAAGATCTTGTATTCCTGACAAATTGTAATTTACTTGTTTTTCTAGGATGGGCCAAAATTGTTGCTATTTAATTTATGCTTAAATATTACAATATTTGTTATTGTATGATAACATGACATATAGAATAGGAGTGCCACGCATATATCTCTTTTGGTATGAACATGCATTGAATGATTTAGGTATTTAAATTGGCATCTAGATAACTCGGTAAATCATTCTATGGGATTTAATCACACGCCTTAAATAATTGAGTGGGAGAAGGTGTTTTGGTAACACCTATGGCCTCCAAGGTTAGTTGAGCTTTATTATTTATTGGGAATCCCCCCAAGGGGCGTCCATGAATGGAATTTAGCAACATACTTCCTTACAAGGATAGACTAGACAATGGACTCAAACGAGATCTACTCCCCAAGGAGGGATTTCCGTCAGAGAAAATCGAGGGTCGATATCTTGGTAACACACTCAATGTAATTTTATTGATATCCTCCCAAGAGTTCTTGTCAGTAAAATTGCAAGGCTAAAATTGAAAACGCTGGTTGTTATGTTAATAATTAGGTGGGACCTAGTCTAACTAGTAAATGGTGCGAACTCCCAAAGGAGGCGTAATATTTATGGGTGTTAGATCACCGTTGAATTTTATGATTGAGTTATTTATTTAATTCAAGATAAATATTTAAAAGTGCTTTATCATGATTATTTACTTATATATGTTTTGTTTTATTCAGAAATCATGACCCCATCACTTATGAACATCCTGAAAGATAACACTTTAACTGGAGATAATTATGTCACATGGAAAAGGAAAATTGGGTTTGTTACTGCAAAGTGAAAAACATAAGTTTGTTCTAACTACTCCTAAACCACCTGCTCCTAATAATGAATCTAGCATAATGTGTAGAGATGAGTATGAGCAGTGGAAGACTTCAGATGATATGGCAAAATGTTACATTATGGCCACTATCTCCGACGTGTTGCAACAGCAACATGAAGGAATGGAGTCCGCTGCTGATATAATGATGTCTCTAGAGAGATGTTTGCTATGAAGTCTAGGACGACTAAGAGAGAGGCAGTGACTGCTTTTATGAATCTTAGGATGAAACCTGGACAGGCTGTGAAGGATCACATGATGAAAGTCATAGCACATCTCAACATTGCTGAACTGCATGGCGCTGAGATAGATGGTGAGACAAAGATTGATATGGTTGTCAATTCATTGTCAGATTCCTTTGATCAGTTCAAATTGGACTACACTTTGAACAAAAAGGAATACACCTTACAAGGCCTGATGCAAGATGTTCAAAGTGCTGAAAAGATCCTTGTGAAAGGCAAAGGTCAAGAGATTCATATGGTTGGTAAAGTTGCTACTGTTAAGGCCCGTCAAAAGGTCAAGAAACAACAGAAGAAAAAGCAACTTGGGCCTATCAAGAAGGAGACCAAGAAAGTAACCAAGATCAAAGGGAAATGCTTTCTTTGTGGTGAAAAGGGACATGGAAGAGAAATTGCCCAAAGTCCCAGAACAAGAAGGAAGAAGGTAATTTGAATTATCTAGAAACATGTTTTTTGGCTGATTCTACAGATTCTTGGATCATAGACTCAGGAGCCACTAATCATGTTTGTTATTCCTTGCAGGGGTTTCAAGAAAGGAGAAAGCTGAGTAAGAATGAAATCAATTTGCGCTTGGGCAACGGAACGTTAGTGTCTGCAAGTGCAGTGGGAGATATTAGAGTTTATTTGGATTCTAGAAGGCATTTAGATTTAATAGACGTTTATTATGTACCTCAATTCAAGAGGAATTTAATTTCAGTTTCTTGTTTGAATAAATTTGGATATTCGGTTACTTTTAAAAAAGTTTTTATTATTAGTAAGAATGACAAAATTATTTGCCAAGGTACATTGGAAAACGGTCTATACTTTTTGCATAGAAATATCTCTCACTCGTTAGACACAGAAATAACGGAACCTAATCATAAAAGAGTAAAATTATCAACAGATGAAACCTACCTTTGGCATTTACGCTTAGGTCATATTAACCTTAATAGGATTAAAAGATTGGTAAGTGACGGACCTTTAAGTGACTTAAAGGTTGATGATCTACCAACTTGTGAATCTTGTTTGGAAGGTAAAATGACCAAAAGGACGTTCTCTGCCAAAGGTGCAAGAGCCACTGAATGTTTAGGATTGATACACACTGATGTATGTGGACCTATGAACATTCAAGCTAGAGGTGGATATGAGTACTTCATCACCTTCACGGATGATTACTCAAGATTTGGTTATGTGTATCTCATGAGACATAAGTCGGATGCTTTTGACATTTTTGACATGTTCAAAGCATTCAAAGCTGAAGTGGAAAATCAGCTTGAGAAACACATAAAAATCTTGAGATCTGATCGTGGTGGAGAATATCTATCTGGTGAGTTTCAGCAATATCTTATTGATAATGGGATAGTTTCTCAGTTTTCTGCACCAGGTACACCTCAACAGAATGGGGTAGCAGAAAGGAGAAATAGAACTCTTTTGGAAATGGTTAGGTCTATGTTGAGTTATTCAACACTTCCTATTTCTTTTTTGGGGATATGCTTTACAAACTGCTATATACATTCTAAACGATGTACCATCTAAGTCTGTTCCTAAAACACCGCATGAGTTGTGGACTGGGCGCAAGCCTAGTTTACAACACTTAAGGATATTTGGTTGTCCTGCGCATGTGTTAAAAGGAAAGACAGAAAAGATGGAGTCCAGTTCAGAAACATGTATATTTGTAGGGTATCCAAAAGAAACTAAAGGATATTATTTCTATAGTCCTTCAGATCTTAAAGTATTTGTTTCGACAAATGCTAAATTTCTGGAAAAGGACTATATGAATGATTTTGTGCCTAGAAGTAGAATTGTCCTGAATGAGATGTCAGGAGATACAATTCCACGAGAGGTTGCACAACCTAACCCAATTGTAAGTTCCGATCCAACACAAGATCAACAACCTACCATTCCTCGTCGTAGTGGGAGGGTTAGAACACAACCCGAAAGATACATCGGTCTGGGAGAATCAGTGGAGAATCTCTCGGACGACGATGATCCCTATACGTACAAGGAAGCTATGGAGGATGTTGATAGTCGCCATTGGCAAAAGGCAATGCAATCCGAGATTGAATCTATGTTCGATAACAAAGTCTGGTCCCTTGTAGACTTGCCTAAAGGAATAAAACCCATTGGGTGCAAGTGGGTATACAAGAGGAAAAGAGGTATGGATGGAAAGGTGGAAACCTTTAAAGCTAGATTGGTAGCTAAAGGGTATATACAGAAAGAAGGTATCGATTACGAGGAAACCTTCTCTCCTGTGGCCATGCTTAAATCCATTAGGATACTCTTATCCATTGCAGCATCTTTAGATCTAGAGATTTGGCAAATGGACGTCAAGACAACTTTCCTAAATAGAAGTCTTGACGAAAGCATCTACATGATGCAACCGGAGGGATTCATTGAAAAGGGCCAAGTGGATAAGGTATGCAAGTTGCAGAAATCCATATATGGATTAAAGCAAGCATCTAGATCCTGGAACATAAGGTTTGATCAGGCTGTCAAAGGTTTTGGATTTATTCAGAATCCTGACGAACCTTGTGTATACAAAAGGATTAAAGGCGACAAGTTGGTTTTTCTGATTCTTTATGTTGATGATATACGACTCATTGGAAACGATGTAGGTGTATTAACATCAGTAAAAGAATGGTTAGCAAAACAATTTGATATGAAGGACTTAGGAGAAGCGAGTTTTATTCTAGGTATCCAAGTAATAAGGGATAGAAAGAATAGAACGATTGCATTATCCCAAGCTTCATACATAGACAAAATCTTGTCTAGGTTTTCCATGCAGGATTCCAAGAAAGGTATGTTATCTTTCAGACATGGAATCAAGATTTCTAAGGAACAAGTTTCTAAGAATGAGCATGAAGAGCAATTCATGAGTAGAGTTCCATATGCCTCGGCAGTTGGAAGTCTCATGTATGCAATGCTCTGTACTAGACCAGATATTTGTTTTGCTGTTGGCATAGTTAGCAGGTTTCAATCGAAACCTGGTCCTGATCACTGGACGGCAGTCAAGCATATTTTCAAGTATCTTAAGAGAACGAGAGATAATATGCTTGTATACTCTGGAGGGGATTTGGTTCCCGTTGGGTATCTGATTCGATTTCAATCAGATTCATTCCAGAAAATCCACGTCGGGGTTTGTGTTTACTATTGGAGGAGGAGCCGTTATATGGAGGAGTATCAAGCAATCTTGTATTGCTGATTCCACCATGGAAGCTGAGTATGTTGCTGCATGCGAAGCTGCCAAAGAGGCTGTTTGGCTCCGCCAATTCTTGATTGACTTAGAAGTGGTTCCTAGTGCGAATAAGCAGATCACTATCTACTGTGACAACAGTGGAGCAGTGGCTAATTCGAAAGAACCAAGAAGTCACAAGAGAGGTAAACACATTGAAAGAAAGTATCATCTTTTAAGGGAGATTGTTCAAAGAGGTGACGTGACGATTACCAAAATCGCGTCAGCAGAAAATCTAGCGGATCCATGAAAATGTCATCTCCAATGATCAAGCTGAAAATCTAGCAGATCAATAAGAAATTGACAAGCATCTAGGGCAGCCTTAGCTTCAATCGATTTAATTGACACATCTCCCACCTTGTCATTGTTAAAGGTCTTTAGAGCCTTCTTCAAAATACGGAGCTTAGAGCAAAGCTTGTATTGATAGTGCCATGAACTTGCTCCTGCCAAACAGTCTCAACCAAGGGGAGAAAGTCCTCTCTATCCATTAGAAAATTGAAAAACTTGAAAGGGTAGTTTTTCTTATTACTTGGCAACCCGAGCTTGACCACGGATGGGCATTGGTCCGAAATGCTAGAAGGAAGGAACATTGCTTCTGAATGCTCAAACTTGACAAGCCATTCATTATTGACAAGAACTCTATCCAATTTCTTAGAGATGCAACCATCACCTCTCTTGTTGCACCAAGTGTGAAGAAAGCCCGAGAAACGAAGATCATCAAGCTCCAAAGCTTGAAGACAATCAACAAATTCCTCCATAGCAACGGTAATTCTGGAGCAGCCCCCAATTGACTCATCAATCCTCTTAGAGACATTAAAATCTCAAAGTACAATCCAAGGGGAACCTTGCTGGTTTGAGCACAAACTTTGCCAAAGAGCACTTCTTGATCTGTCCTCATTATAACCGTAAACAAAGGAGATACAAAACTAATCATTAGTATCCATGATACAAGCATTACAATGAATAATCTGATTCGTTTCACTAATTTTAGTGATTGTGAGAATTCTCAAATCCCAACCAACCTAAATTCTACCAAGACCATGACTATTGTAATTGTCTAACATATCCCAATCCTTAAAAACTGAATTGACAACAAGAGGCTTTTTTATAATTTTCACTCTTGTCTCAATTAAACAAATAAGACTAAGCTTTTGATCTAGCAACATTTTCCTTACTTCTAATTGTTTATGGGTAGCATTCAGACCCCTAATGTTGAGAAGGCATCACCTTAGCTTGTGAGCTATTATCCTTGCCTATCTTAGCAGCCCTTTTCTTCTTCTTCTTACTAGATGAATCTATGGGGCTGAAGAGCCTTATAATTTTAACCCCATCAATATTTTTGATCTTTGAGTGCCAAAGGGAATGGTCCGGAAAGGCTGTAGTAGGAGAATCAACATCATTACATTGGTTATTACATTTGTCAGTACAAGAATCACCATCCGCATTAAGAGCAGCAAACTTGTTAGAGGTATCAACACCCTTTTCCTTAGAGAGATCATTGCGTTGGTCATGAATAGGCAAGTTGGTAGTACGCAAAGAAGGCACATTTTCCACATTACAAGTGGAAATAACTTCATCAACATTCAATGAACCAATGGGAGGAGGTTCCATATCTGCATGAGGTGAGGAAACCAGGGGCACATCCCCTCTAGTAACTATCCTCCATTCTTGTTTGAGCTTAGGAGCAGAATTAACATTATAGGGAGGGTGTAAGGGCTTAAGCCGAGGGCAAGTCGCAATAGAGTGGCCAAAAGACTTGCATTCTGTACAAATTTTTGGTTTCCATTGGTATTCAACCAAGATTTCCACATTTTCACTAGGTTTTGGATCCGAATTTTCACCCATAAATAGGTAGAAGGAATCCACTAGGTCACAAGAGGCATCAATTTCAATACAAACCCTAGCAAAGGAAATTCTCTTCATGGATTCGGTTAGGCTATCGGCATAAAATGGCTTCCCAACCGCACTAGAAATATGGCTCAATCCCTCTTCATTCCAGTATTCATGAGGAATGTTAAAGAGCTTGACCCAAACCAGAATTTTGGAGTAGGAATCTTTAGAAAGAATGAGCTTAGGATGCCATTTTTTGAGGATCACCATCCTTCCAGCAAATAACCAAGGACCGGCCTCTAACACATTAGAACAAGCTTCATCATTCGAGAACTTGAAGAAGTAAAACCCCTTATCATTAGCTAAAACTTCCAACAGACCACGATTGCCCCAAATATGCATGGCAATATTGTTAACTAGAGAAAATTGGAGCTTTTTCTCAATAAAATAACTTACCAAGCAGTTCTTCCAAGCTTTAGAGCCATCCTTTGCAACTTCCATGGGTGGGGAGACACACTTCCTATTTCCACTTTGTGAGGGCTGGTAGAATTTTAGGTTCATAGGCTTACTTGTAGGGATATCCATAATTGGACCATTGTGAGCACCTTTCAGCACATTACTATAAGTGTTAGCATCTTTATTCACAAAAGAAGGAGTGATAGAGATACCTTTATTATGAGACACCTCCTCAAGTTGGGCCATAGAGGAGGAGTCAGAATGTTGCTGCTCCTTAGCTAATAAACCTTCAATCTCAAGAGGCAACCCAGCTCCGTTGCAAAAAGTATCGTTACCAGCCGAAATATTTTCAGTACTTTCTTCATCTCCATGGGAACAAGCCATCTTTGAAACCCTACTAGCTTCCAAGAGAGAAGGAAAACTAGCAGATGAAGATACAGAGGAGGGTGGATTTTCCATGACAGAACCGAAGAAACGAAAGAGAAACCCATAATAGAAAATTTGAAATGGACGTAACTCAGTGTCGAAAACCCCAAATCACAAACTTCTTGGTTCCTTGTAGCATAAAAAATCACGATCTTCAAACTTTATGAAGGAAAAAATAACAGAATCGGACCGGAACAGGACCAAATAATCAAAACGGCGCTGAAACCCTAGTTTAAAAAACAGACCAGAATAAAAATCTTGAAACAGATGTATCTATATGATAAAAACTTCAAATCTCAAGATTCTTGATTCCAGATCGCATAAAATTTCATGATATACAACTTTGGTGAAGAACATAAAATCGAAATCGAACTGGAAAAGTCTCGAAAAAACAAAACAGCGCTGAAACCCTAAAACCTAATCTTCCATCCATGCAAAGTTGAATGGTCAAATTACTAAAGAATTCAAGGCCTTCCAATTTGATTAATTGTATGCATGTCTGCAAACGTATTTTTTGTCTTAAGTGTGATCTCTAGGCTGATTGCTAATGGTAAATCACTAAATGCTATAATAAAACAATTCCTCTCATGATTATTAATGCTTTTGCAGTTGAGCAGAAATGTGAAGCCCCTCCTGGATGCCTTCTAGTTTTGGAAACATATTGACAAGTGTTTTAAGAGCTTTCAGGTAACAAGTATTACCAACTGTGTTTGTTATTTTATTGGCAACTTATTATAATGGTGGTATGTAACTCGTGTGTCAGTACTCATCTCTGCAGCTCAAATCTGCCGGTAATGATGTTATCGGTATTGATCTGGGAACCTCAAATTCATGTGTTGCTTTGATGGAGGGAAAAGTAAGACTAAGAGTCATTATGTTTAGCTTTGTTTACAATTTTTGGCTTCCAAACATTTCTTTTCTGATACATCCGAATTTTTTGCACAGGATAAAGTCATTGAGAATTCAGAAGGAGCAAGGTCTACACCATTAGTGGTAGACTTCAATAAGAAAGGAGTGTTGAATAGTCAATAAAGAGAAAACTCCCTTTATTGTTACTTTGTTAGTGTTGAATGGTCAAATTACTTGGCTTGTGATGGAACAACCACATCCGTTATTCTCGCACAACGTGTTATTGCTTAAGGAGTCAAGGTTGGTGTAGCACAGTGGTGGTTGTAAATGTTATGTTTACCAGTTGAACTGCATTGTGATTTTTGAGTTGTACCACAATTTTAACTGCTCAATTCAATTATTCAGGTGGTGGCTGCAGGTGCAAATCCCGTTTTAATCACAAGAGGTATTGAGAAAACAACTGAGGCTCTAGTGGCTGAGCTCAATTTCAAAGGAGGTAATGATTTAGTGGGAATTTGTATTTTACATGGTTTTCAAATTCAGGGACACCATAACATTTGTCGTATATTTTACCGAGTTATTGCACTAGGGTTTAATGTGAATAGTGTGACATTTCAGGTTGAAGACAGTGAACTTGCTGATGTAGTAGCAGTTTGTGCTGGGAACAACTACGAAGTAGGCAATATGATAGCCGGAGCCATGAGTAAAGTGGGTCGGAAATGTGTGGTGAACTTTGAAGAGGGAAAAAGCATGAGAACACACTGTCTGTTGTTGAGGGAATGCAATTTGATCGTGGTTATATCTCTCCCAACTTTGTAACTGATAGTGAGAAAATGGCAGTGGAATTTGAGAACTGCAAGGTATACGATCTATTGTGGCTTTAGATGTGATGTTTTACTTTTGTTGTTATTTTCTTCCTTTTTTAGACCTTCTAAAGGTTCACATTTGCATTGCGTTTTCTGGTTGCAGGGTCTTCTTGTTGATTTGAAAATAACAAATGCAAGGGATCTCATTAACATTTTCGAAAATGCAATTAGGGGTGGATACTCAGTTTTGATAATAATTGCGGAAGACATTGAGCAGGAAGCTTTAGCAACTCTTGTTGTGAACAAACTGAGAGGGGCTTTGAAGATTGCTGCTCTCAAAGCTCCAGGCCTTGGAGAGTACAAGAGCCAGTACCCTGATGGCATTGCTATTATAATTAGAGGTCAGCACAAATATGACATTTCATTTTTTTTTTTACATCTTTCGCTGCTATATAAAGCTTCTTTTAGTTGATGATCTTTGGGACTTGCACCCTTGGATCTCTTCTTAACTGTGGCTTATTATTTTTTCTTGTTATTAATTTGTTGTTTTTTGGCTAGCAGGGACGATAATCAGACATGAGGTGGGGCTTGCTTTGGATAAAGTTGGGAGGGAGGTCGTTTGTAATGCTTCTAAGGTGGTGCTCACGAAGGATACTACCACCATTGTATGTGATGGAAGCACCCAGGAAACAGTGAACAAATGAGTTGCTCTGATAAAAAATCTTATTGAGGTTAGACTCTCTCATTAAATAGTTCCAACATGATGAGTTTATGATGCATATATAGTCGAAAACTGCTCTTATTGTTTGATTAATTGCATGTTGGACTTGACGAGGCAGTCGCCATGGGATCTGCAATCCTGGGTGGAATTCTCCGCGGAGATGTCAAATAGTTGATTCTCTTGGATGTAACACCTCTATCTCTTGGTATTCAGACACTTGGCGGTATCTTTACTAAGCTGGTCAACCGGAACACAACCATTTCAACAAAAAAGAGTCAGGTGAGTGATTGTTATTGGAACATTGCATATGACTATTATTTTTTAATTTGATTGTTTTCGTCAAGTTAATACCCCTTGATCAACAATAGTTTGAGAGGTCTGTTTACTTCATTGTGTTTAAGAATTCAGTTTTAAGGTTTGCTTTTATTTTTACAATGTTGAAGGAAACCGTAGAGTCTTACCTTGGAAAGTCTATTTGAAATGTTGTGATCACTGTACCAGCTTATTCATGTTCCGGCTGGTCCAATAACAAGAGCAAGGGCTAAGAGATTCAAAAATGCACTCAATGGCCTGATTCAAGACACTTAGGCTGATTCTGAAGTGTTAAAGTCCAAGATGAGCCCATATGAATACCAAGGCTTAATTAACGTCATCAATGCAATTAATTGGGCCGAATAAGAGAAGCTTGGGCATGAAGCACAAGCTGGGGTGTGTGGAGGAGATTTAATTTTAGTTTTTATCCATTTTAGTTTTTAGAGAATAAAGAGTTGATTTGTTTCCCAAATTAAGAGGCTGATTTGTTTCCAGTTTTAGCTTTCCAAATAGGGAGCAAGTCAATAGTTGCTTGTTTTAGCTTTAGTTGTATTTTCTTTCCCGTTTGTAAGGCCTTTGGCCGATTTCTCTTTTTTCCTTTCTTGTCCATTAGGGTTTTAGTTTATAAAGAACCCTCTAATGTATTATTTCGGGAGACTTTGATTGAATTAAAAATTGAGAGGATTCTTTTTTCTCTTTTGTTCTTTGAGAACTATTTGAACTTCTCAGATTTTCTTCGTGGCGTTCATCCTTGACTTATCAATCAAGTATTCCATCCTTGATTGCGGCGTCCTCCTTATACCAAGGTTCACATCTCTTTATAGGTGTTGGGTCGCGGTTTCCATCCAAAAACCTGAGCTTAGAACGATCTTAGAAATCAAACCGACGAGATTCGTATCATTTGGTATCAGAGCTTAAGCTTCGAAAATCAGGTTTAATCTATCCATGTTCTTCTTTCTTCTTTGATTTCGTACCATGTCAAAAAAAAAAAAAAAAGCCTTAGAATCTCATCTTTGTTATTCTTGTTCGCTTACTTTTTCATTCCAGACTCTTTGTGATTAGTTTCATGTGAACGTGGCTAAGAAATCTTGGTTATTGTTTGATTAGTTTGATAAGAACTTTTGAGAAAATAACGAGTGGAAAAAGGCAAGAATGGTGAGTACATATCGAGGGTAAAAGCCAATTTTTATTGTGTTAAAACACGAGTGTTGAGTGATCTAAATTTATTTTTTGAGTGAAACACGTGAGGGAGTGTTGTGAGGTCTTTTTTTTTTCTAATCTTTATTTTGCAGGGAAAACATGTCCGAAAAGAAAGACAAAGGCGTTACTGATGATTCTTCCATATCGGCGGACCTAAAACTTTGGAAGGAGGCATTAGTAGGGAGATGAGACGGATGATGAGGGGTGAATTGGAACAATTACATGAGCGCTTAGATCAAGTGCAAAACTCACGCACGGAACAACCACAACCAATTCCACAAGCACGTAGGAGAGAGAGAGTTCCAGTTAGAGAAGAAGTCAATGATTATTATGGGGATGATAATGACATAGAGGAGGATGATCGCATGTCCAATGTGGGTGCGGGCAAATTTAGGCGTGGTATTGGAGGTAGAGGGGCTAGGTTTGGGAATAGAGAATATAGGTATGTGAATAGAGGAGATAGGTATGAAGAGAGGGTTGATAATAATTTGGGTAGTATTAAGGTGAAAATTCCAACCTTCCAAGGTAAAACTGATCCTGAAGCTTATTTGGAGTGGGAAAAAAGAATAGAATTGGTGTTTGATTGCCATGATTATTCCGAGTTGAAGAAGGTGAAGTTGGCTGCCATAGAGTTTATTGATTATGCTATTGTTTGGTGGGATTAATTGATTGTGAGTAGGAGACGAAATGGAAAGAGACCTATTGAGACGTGGAAGGAGGTGAAAATTGTTATGAGGAGGTGATTCATTCCGAGTCACTATTATAGAGGTTTGTTTCAAAAATTGCAAACTCTTACTCAAGGGTCTAAGTGTGTTGAAGGCTCTACAAGGAGATGGAGATAGCCATGATTTGTGCTGATATAGAGGAGGACCGAGAGGCTACTATGGCTAGGTTTCTAAATAGGTTAAACCGAGACATTGCAAATGTGGTGGAGTTGCAACATTATGTTCAGCTGAATGACATGGTGCATGTGGCCATTAAAGTGGAACAACAGTTGAAGAGGAAGGGTTCCACATGGGTTGGGCAAAATTCGGGTTCTTCATCATCATGGAAACCGAATTGGAGTAAGAAGGATGACCAGATTAATTTCAAGGCCAAGACCGAACCTTCTAAAGATCTTATGGCCGGGGGCACATTAAATCAAGGTAAATCAGATCCTCAACCTTTTAGAAACCGTGACATTAAATGCTTTAAGTGTTTGGGAGCAGGTCATACTGCATCATAATGTCCAAACAAGAGAGTAATGGTTTTGAAGGATGGTGGTATCGAATCCGAAGGTGAATCTGATAATGAGTCCATGCCACCTTTGGAGGATGCAAGTGACAATGCATATCCGGTGGGTGGAGAGCTATTGGTTGCAAGAAGAGCTCTTAGTGCTCAAGCCAAGGAAGATGATGAGGTACAATATGACAACATCTTTCACACCCGTTGCCATGTTAATGATAAGGTATGTAGCATAATTATTGATAGAGGGAGTTGTACTAATGTGGCTAGCACTATTTTGATGGAAAAATTAAATTTTACCACTTTTAAGCACCAAAAACCTTATAAGCTACAATGGTTGAATGATAGTGGGGAAGTTAGGGTAAATAAGTAGCTGTCTTTTTCAATTGGAAGATACAAAGATGAAGTTACTTGTGACGTGGTGCCAATGAATGCAGGTCATATCCTTTTAGGAAGACCATGGCAGTTTGATAGGTATGTGAATCATGATGAATATACTAACAGATACTCATTTGTACTCAACAAAAGGCCAATCACTCTTGTACCTTTAACCCCAAGACAAGTATATGAAGAGCAAATGTGGTTAAAAAAAGATAGAGATGTTAAAAAAGAGAGTGAGAGCACAAAAGAAAGAGAGTCCGAATTAGCAAAAAAAGAAACAAAAGTTGAAAAAGAAAAAGAAGCTGATGAGAGAAAAAGAGAGAGAAAACAAGTGAGCTTTTATGCAAGAGAGAGTGAGATAAAAAAAACTTTGTTTTCAAATCAGCCAATGATTGTACTTTTGTACAAAGAAGCTTTTTTTAGTACTAACGAATTTGACTTTTCTTTGCCTAGTGTTGTTGTTTCACTTTTGCAAGACTTTGATGAAGTGTTTCCCGAAGAGATGCCTATTGGTTTACCACCAATAAGGGGGATTGAGCACCAAATTGATTTTGTACCCGGAGCACCTATCCCAAATAGACCCGCATACAGAAGTAATCTAGAGGAGACAAATGAACTTCAAAGGCAAGTTAATGAGCTCATGAAAATGGGGTATGTGCGTGAGAGTATAAGTCCTTGTGTGGTTCCCATATTACTTGTGCCTAAGAAAGATGGAACATGGTGGATGTGCGTTGATTGTCGTGCCATCAACAATATCACTGTAAAGTATCGACATCCTATTCCTAGATTAGATGATATGCTTGATGAATTGCATGGTTCTATTGTTTTTACTAAAATTGATCTTAAGAGTGGATATCATCAAATTAGGATGAAAGAAGATGATGAGTGGAAAACTGCTTTTTTTTTTGGGTAAATAAATAGTATCATAGAAAAAGGAAAGAATATACAAATACAAGGGGTATACCCCAGGAAACAAAGAAACCAGAGCACAAAGGCCCAAAACAAGCTCAATAACAAGAGCTAAACAAAAGCTTTAACAAAGCAAAAACCCAAAAGAAAGGGCAAACAAACAGCCAACAGCACAATGATCATATAGAGGTGATATTCCAATTCATAGTAATCAAAGGACAATCCTTCAAATTGATAGAATAGAGCCGGCTACGAATAGTGTCAATAATTGTTCGGGCAACCTCAGCATTAGGCCTTCTAGAGCTCTTAAAAATACGAAAATTTCGTTCTCTCCAAATAAAATAAACAGCCATCGCAAGACAAAGCTTTTTAGTCACAGTGGAAGGAGAGTTCCTTTTCCAATGAATGGAAATCCAATCAATTAAATCATTCCAGCTGAGACCAATCCAAGTGCAACCACATTTGTTCAAGAGTTGAGTCCAAATGGCTTTGCTATACAAACACTCAAAGAAAAGGTGGGCATGAGTTTCGTTTTGAGAATTGCAAAGGACACATGTAGCAATAACTTGAGGATCGTAGCGCTAAACATGGTCCAAGGTAGAAAGCCTACCTTTAATAGCCAACCATAGGATGAAGCCCATCCTCGGAATATTCCGAGGGAACCACACAATATTAAACCAGGGAACAAGAGAGTGATGGGTCTAAGAGACTCCATAGCCGAAGCAGCAGAATAAATACCATTTGGAGAAGGGAGCCACTGAATAATATCATCCAAAATGGAGTTTGGATTGTAAGAGGGCATATGACTCTTAATTTCAGCAAGATCAATTGACATAGCAACAGGCCATCTCCAAATATCACCAAGGACAATGGAATTAACCTTAGCATTGATAAAGAGACCGGAATCGTAGATAACTTGGGAACTCCATTTCGAACAAATAGAGCCATCAGGGTGCCAATTATCAAACCATAAGGAAGTGTTCAAGCTACCAATAATGTGCTGAATTAAAGGACGGACTAAAGGCCTAAGATGAAGTAGCTTTCTCCAATTCCAACAACAGGTATGAGGAGTTTTCACCTCCCACAAACTTGAACCTTTGAGATGGTAGGCATGGATCCAAGAATTCCAAAGATTATTAGTGCCATAAACCAGATTCCAAATGTGCCTAATCATTAGTGCCTTATTCCACAAAGAGAGGTCCTTGACTCCAAGACCACCCTCTTTCTTGGGAATACAAATATCGGACCAAGCAATTTTAGAACCTTTGCTACTACCTTCAACCCCATTCCATAAAAAACTACGAAATTTCTGCTCTATAACCTTGAAGATCTTTTTAGGAAGACAAAGATGACTAGCCCAAAACACTTGAATACTGGTTAAGACCGAGATAATAAGTTGAAGACGATCAGCATAAGAAAGGCACTAATTCAACCAAGAAGAAAGTCTACTCGATTTAGAAGAGATAATAGGAATCCCTAAATAACGAACAAGAAGAGAGCCAACCGTGTAACCAAAAAGGTTGAAAAGCTGCTGACTAATCGCGTTAAGTACTCCCGACAGGAAAGTGTTGCTCTTAGCATGATTAGCACCAAGACCTGACAACAAGGAGAACTCATCGAGGGCTGATTTGAGAACAAGAGCTGAATGAAAGGAACCATAGCAAAGCATAATAAGATCATCAGCAAAGCAATGGTGAGAAAGCTTAATCTTGTCGCACTTCCAATGATATTTGAAGTTAGGAGAGTCCGCAATATGATTGGCTAAAAGTTTCGAGAGGACGTCCATAGCCATAACAAAGAGATATGGAGACATAGGGTCCCCTTGTCGAAGACCCCTCTTTCCGGAGAAGAAACCAGCAAGCTCACCATTAATAGAGATAGAGAACTTAGGAGTAGTAAGGCAAACTCTAATCCAATTTATGACTTTCAAAGGAAACTGAAACGCAGCAAGAGTGTCAAGTAAGAAGCCCCAATCAACCATATCAAAAGCTTTCATCAAATCCACCTTAAGGGCCAACTTAGGCGTACCGTCATCTTTGTGGTAATTCCTCATTAGCTCTCGGACAAGAAGAATGTTGTCACCAATTCTCCTACCTGCCACAAAAGCTGATTAGGAGGGGCTAATAATGCCAGGAAGACAAGGCTTGATTCTATTAGCAATGATCTTAGTAATGATCTTTCTGTCATCTTAGAGGGATTAGGGACCTTAGGGACCAAAGTAAGAATCATAGCATTGAGCTCTTTAAGAAGAAGGCCAGTACGGAAGAATTCTTGAACAACATTAATAACATCATCACCAACGATGTGCCAAGTATTCTTGAAGAAATGATCATTAAAACCATCAGGACCATGAGCCTTATTAGGGTGGAGAGAAAAGCAAACCTCACGAATTTCATCATTTGTGACCTCTCTACTCATGAAATCAGCTTGATCAGTGGAGATGTGTTTATCAATAACATTTCTCAAAGGACGAGAACCATGTCTAGAAGGCAAAGAGCAACCAAGAATATTTTGGAAGTGACGAACAGCCTCATATTTTATTTGAGTATCTCCTTCAGTCAAGGAACCATCTTCTCCAGTAATAGAGAGGATCTTACTTCTATTTTGTCTTCCATTGATGACTTTGAAAAAATAGGAGGTGTTACGGTCACAAGCCTTAAGCCATTGAACTCTAGATTTTTGCCTCAAAAAATCCTCCTCCGTTTGAAGAGCCAAAGTGTAAGGGCTCATAAGCTCCTTCTCTTGAATTCTAAGGCCTTCATCAAGAGGCTGCAGATCAAGAAGATTTTGGCAATCAACAAGAGCAACCTTGGCTTCAATAGATTTAACCGTCAAATCCCCCACCGTATGCTTGTTAAGGGACTTTAAAACCTTCTTTAAATTTTGGAGCTTAGAGCAAAGCTAAAATTGCATATTGTCATGAAAATTCTCCTACCAACAACTCTCAACCAAAGGAAGAAAGTCTTCCCTTTTCGTTAGAAAATTAAAAATTTTAAAAGAGCAATTCTTTTTATTACCTTGCAAACCGAGCTTGACCAAAGAGGGGCTGTGATCTGAGATGCTAGGAGGAAGAAAAATGGCTTCAGAGTGTTCAAACTTGGCCATCCATTCCTTATTAACAAAAACTCTATCCAACTTCTTAGAGATGCAGCCAATGCTTCTCTTATCATCTTGAAGTAGAGCATTAAAGACAATCATTAAACTCTTCCATAGCTGAGAAATAAGATGAACCCCCAATTGACTCATTCACCCTCCTAGAGACATTGAAATCGCCAAGAACCATCCAAGGAGTATCTTGCTGACTAGAGCATATACTATGCCAAAGAGCTCTTCTAGAACTATCAACATTAGAACCATAAACAAATGAGATATGGAACCTATCATTACCATCAAAAATATGAGCTTGGAAATGAATAATCTGATCAGTTTCAAAAATTTTAGTGATTTTGATGATCCTAGGATTCCAACCAATCCAAATTCTACCAAGATCATGACTATTATAATTGTCAAGCATTTCCCAATCCATGAAAACATAATTGACTACAAGAGGCTGATGGATCATACTCACTCTTGTCTCAATTAAACAAACTAGACTAAGCTTGTGGTCAAGTATCATCTTCTTAACTTCTAATTGTTTAGGGGTAGCATTCAAAACCCTAATGTTCCAACAAGCTAAATTAATCATTAAGAGGTTGAAGATATTTCACCTTAGCTTGCGAGCTATTATCCATTCCTTTCTTTGTAGACCGTTTCTTCTTCTTCTTCTTCTTGTTACTAGTGGACTCTAGAGTGCTAGAAAGCCCTATGATAGGAACCCCATCAATGTTCTTAATCTTTGAGAGCCATAAGGAATGATCCGGAGAGGCTGTGGTAGGAGAGTCATCATCACTACATTCAACAACACTTTCCTTAGAAAGGACACTATTACCATTCTCATCAAGAGTAGAGAACTTGTTAGAGGTATCAATAGCACTCTCCTTAGACAGGGCATTGCATTGATTTTTGATAGGCATGTTGGTAGGACACAAATGATGCTCAACTTCAGAATGACTAGCGGCAATGACTTCATCAACATTCAAAGAAGACATGGAAAGAGGAATAGGCTCAATATTCTCACTAGGTGAGGGAATAAGGTTGCATCTCCTCTAGAAAGGATCCCTGAAGATTTGGATACATGAGCTGCAGCACCACGATTAACCTTCACCCATTCTTGCTTCACTTTAGAACCATGGTGATCATCGAATCTGCCTTCCACATGCTTTAGACTTGGGCAAGTTGCAGCAGAATGATCAAACGATTTGCACTCCGGACAAATCTTTGGTCTCCATTGGTATTCAACCAGAATTTCAACACTCTCCCCATTATTGTGATCATCACAATCGCCCATAAGTAAATCAAAAGAATCAATTAACTTGCTAGTAGCATCAATTTCGGCACAAATTCTGGCGTACGAAATTCTTTTCATTGATTCAGTTAGGCTATTAGCATAAAGAGGCTTCCCAACAGCACTAGCAATATAGCTTAGCCCCTCTTCAGTCCAATATTCATGAGGAATATTATAAAACTTGACCCATACTGGAACCTTAGAATAAGATTCTTTCGTTAAAACAAGCCGAGAGTGCCATTTCTTTAGAATAATCATTCTTCTAGCAAAAAGCCATGGACCAGCCTCAAGAACTTTAGAGCAAGATTCATCGTCTGAGAACTTGAAAAAACAGAATCTTTTTTCATTAGCTAGCACCTCCAAAAGACCATAATTACCCCAAATCCTCTTATCAATATTGTTAACAAGAGAGAAAGGGAGCTTTTTCTCAATAAAATAACCCACTAAACAGATCTTCCAAGCCTTACATCCATCTTCAGCAACTTTCACAGGGGGTGCAACACACTTCCTATTAGGCTGATAGAATATGAGATTCATGAGCATTCGACTAGGACCACCTGTGCTTTGAGAAGAATTATTAAGCACATTGATGTAGCTAACAGGCTTGTTATCGGAGATTGGAGGATATTTTCCAGGTTGAACAATCTCGGAGGAGTCATAAGTTCCCTTCCATTGCTGATCCCTAGCTAATAAACCTTCATGCTCAAGAGACAAATCAGTTCCATTACCAATAGAGTTGTTACCAGCTGAAACATCTTCAGTTTGCAAACTCAATCCAACTTCATGGGAAAGAGCCTTATTGAAACCCTACTATTGCTCTTATTAACAACACAAGCTTCCAAAAGAAAGGGGAAATCAGAACAAGGCGGATTCTCCATGATAGAGCTCGAGAAACCCTAGAGAAAACAAACCAGAGCCAAAACCTTGAAACGGACGTAACTAAGTGCCACGAACCCCAAATCACAATGTTCTTAATTCCTTGTTGCATAAGAAACCACGATATTCAAACTTTATGAAGGAAAGAAAAGCAGAATCGTACCAGAAAAGGACAAAAATAGAGAAACGGCACTGAAACCCTAATTTAAAAACAAACCAGAACAAAGAAATTGAAATATGCGTAACTCTGTGCTAACAACACCAAATCACGATATTCTTGAGTCCAGATCATATAAAATTCCATGATCTACAACTTTGAAGAAGAAAGAAAGATCAAAATCAAATCATAAGAGGCCCAAAAAAACAAAACGGCGCTGAAACCCTAAAACCTAAGCTTCCATCCGTGCAGGCAAACTGCTTTTAAAACAAAATATGGTTTATATTAGTGGTTAGTTATGCCTTTTGGATTAACTAATGCACCAAGTACTTTCATGAGATTAATGAACCATGTTTTGCGTGCTTTTATTGGAAAATTTGTGGTTGTTTACTTTAATGACATTTTGATTTATAGCAAAAACCTTGATGAGCATGTTAACTTGGATGGGAAGAAAAAGGCAAAATTTGTTAAGCAAATCCATGAAAAGACTAGACAAAACATCAAGAGGAGAACTGAGGAATATGCCAACCAAGCTAATAAAGGGCACAAGAAAGTTGTGTTTGAGCCCGGTGATTGGCTGTGGGTGCATATGAGGAAGGAACGGTTTCCAGTCCAGCAGCGTTCTAAACTACTTCCAAGGGCAGATGGCCCATTTCAAGTGATTGAAAGAATCAATGACAATGCCTACAAGTTAGATCTTCCAAGTGAGTATAATGTTAGTGCAAACTTCAATGTTTCTAATTTGTCTCCGTTTGTTGTAAGTGACGATTTGAGGACAAATCCTTTTCAAGAGGGTGGGAATGATGAGAACAAGGGAGCTACACTAAGGGATCCATTGCATGTTCTGGCTGGTCCAATAACAAGAGCAAGGGCCAAGAGATTCAAAGAGGAGGCACTCAATGGCCTGATTCAAGACACTTGGGCTGATTCTGAAGTTTTCATCAAACTGGCGAGGTTTATATCATTTGGTATCTGATCTTAGGCTTTGAATATCAGGTTTAATCTATCCCTGTTCTTCTTTCTTCTATGATTTCGTACCATCAAAAAAAAAAAACTTGATTCCGATTGATCAAGCTAAAAAAAAAGTACCAAAAAAAAAAAGTTCCTTTGTAAGGTCATATAGTTGAACTTATATCAACTAGTGTTGTTCTACTTCTTGATTTCGTGCATTGATATTCAAAAAAAAAAAAAAAAACCGTAGAATCTCATCTTTGTTATTCTTGTTCTCTAACTTTTTCATTCCAGACTCTTTGTAACTTGTTTCGTGTGAATGTGGCTAAGAAATCCTGGTTATTGTTTGATTAGTTTGATAAGAACTTTTGAGAAAATAACGAGTGGAAAAAGGCAAGAGTGGTGAGTACATATTGAGGGTAAAATCCGATTTTTATTGTGTGAAAAAAGAGTGTTGAGTGATCTGAATTTTTTTTTTTGAATGAAACACGTGAGGGAGTGTTGTGAGGTCTTTTTTTTTTTTTTTCTAATCTTTATTTTGCAGGGAAAACATGTCTGAAAACAAAGATAAATGCGTTACTGATGATTCTTCCATACCGGCGGACCTAAAACTTTGGAAGGAGGCATTAGTAGGGGAGATGAGACGGATGATGAGGGGTGAATTGGAACAATTACATGAGCGCTTAGATCAAGTGGAGAACTCACGCACGGAACAGCCACAACCCGTTCCACAAGCACGTAGGAGAGAGAGAGTTCCGGTTAGAGAAGAAGTCAATGATTATTATGGGGATGATAATGACATAGAGGAGGATGATCGCATGTCCAATGTGGGTGCGGGCAGATTTAGGTGTGGAATTGGAGGTAGGGGCGCTAGGTTTGGGAATAGAGAAGATAGGTATGGGAATAGAGGAGATAGGTATGGAGAGAGGGTTGATAATAATTTGGGTAGTATTAAGGTGAAAATTCCAACCTTCCATTGTAAAACTGATCCTGAAGCTTATTTGGAGTGGGAGAAAAGAATAGAATTGGTGTTTGATTGCCATGACTATTTCGAGTTGAAGAAGTTGAAGTTGGCTGCCATAGAGTTTACTGATTATGCTATTGTTTTGGTGGGATCAATTGATTGTGAGTAAGAGACGAAATGGAGAGAGACCTGTTGTTGAGACGTGGGAGGAGATGAAAACTGTTATGAGGAGGCGATTCATTCCGAGTCACTATTATAGGGGTTTGTTTCAGAATTTGCAAACTCTTACTCAATGGTCTAAGTGTGTTGAAGACTACTACAAGGAGATGGAGATAGCCATGATTAGGGCCAATATAGAGGAGGACCGAGAGGCTACTACGGCTAGGTTTCTAAATGGGCTAAACCGAGACATTGCAACTGTGGTGGAGTTGCAACATTATGTTGAGCTGAATGACATGGTGCATGTGGCCATTAAAGTAGAACAATAGTTAATGAGGAAGGGTTCCACACGGGTTGGGCAAAATTCGGGTTCATCATCATCATGGAAACCGAATTGGAGCAAGAAGGATGACCAGCCTAGTTTCAAGGCCAATACCGAACCTTCCAAAGATCTTAAGGCCGGGGGCACATTAAATCAAGGTAAATCAGATTCTCAACCTTCTAGAAACCGTGACATTAAGTGCTTTAAGTGTTTGGGAGCAGGCCATATTGCATCACAATGTCCAAACAAGAGAATAATGGTTTTGAAGGATTGTGGTATCGAATCCGAGGGTGAATCTGATAATGAGTACATGCCACCTTTGGAGGATGCAAGTGACAATGCATATCCGGTGGGTGGAGAGCTTTTGGTTGCTAGAAGAGCTCTTAGTGCTCAAGCCAATGAAGATGATGAGGTACAACGTGACAACATCTTTCACACCCATTGTCATGTTAATGATAAGGTATGTAGCATGATTATTGATGGGGGGAGTTGTACTAATGTGGCTAGCACTATTTTAGTGGAAAAACTGAATTTGACCACTTTTAAACACTCAAAACCTTATAAGCTACAATGGTTGAATGATAGTGGGGAAGTTAGGGTAAATAAGTAGGTGTTGGTGTCTTTTTCAATTGGAAGATACAAAGATGAAGTTACTTGTGACGTGGTGCCAATGAATGCGAGTCATATCCTTTTAGGAAGACCATGGCAGTTTGATAGGCATGTGACTCATGATGGATATACTAATATATACTCATTTGTACTCGACAAAAGGCCAATCACTCTTGTACCTTTAACCCCAAGACAAGTATATGAAGATCAAATGTGGTTAAAAAAAGATAGAGATGTAAAACAAGAGAGTGAGAGCTCAAAAGAAAAAGAGGCTGATGAGAGAAGAAGAGAGAGAAAACAAGTGAGCTGTTATGCAGGAGAGAGTGAGATAAAAAAAGCTTTGTTTTCAAATCAGCCGATGATTGTACTTTTGTACAAAAAGGCTTGTTTTAGTACTAACGAACTTGACTCTTCTTTGCCTAGTGTTGTTGTTTCACTTTTGCAGGACTTTGATGAAGTGTTTCCCGAAGAGATGCTTATTGGTTTACCACCAACAAGGGGGATTGAGCACCAAATTGATTTTGTACCTGGAGCACCTATCCCAAATAGACCCGCATACAGAAGTAATCCGGAGGAGACGAAATAACTTCAAAGGCAAGTTAATGAGCTCATGGAAAGGGGGTACGTGCATGAGAGTATGAGTCATTGTGCGGTTCCTGTATTCCTTGTGCCTAAGAAGGATGGAACATGGAGGATGTGCGTTGATTGTCGTGCCATCAACAATATCACTGTAAAGTATCGACATCCTATTCCTAGATTAGATGATATGCTTGATGAATTGCATGGTTCTGTTGTTTTTACTAAAATTTATCTTAAGAGTGGATATCATCAAATTAGGATGAAAGAAGGTGATGAGTAGAAAACTGCTTTTAAAACAAAATATGGTTTATATGAGTGGTTAGTTATGCCTTTTGGATTAACTAATGCACCAAGTACTTTCATGAGATTAATGAACCATGTTTTGCGTGCTTTTATTGGAAAATTTGTGGTTGTTTACTTTGATGACATTTTGATTTATAGCAAAAACCTTGATGAGCTTGTTGAACATTTAAAACTTTTTTTAAGTGTTTTAAGAGCTGAAAAGTTGTTTGCTAATCTCAAAAAGTGTACCTTTTGCACGGATAAGCTTCTATTTCTTGGTTTTGTTGTTAGTGCTAAAGGGATTGGGGTTGATGAAGAAGAGGTTAAGGCAATTAAGGAGTGGCCGAAACCTACAAATGTTGGACAAGTGAGGAGTTTCCATGAATTGGCTAGTTTTTATAGGAGGTTTGTGAGGGATTTTAGTAGTCTAGCCACACCTTTAACTGAAGTTATCAAAAAGAATGTGGGTTTTAAGTGGGGTAATGAACAAGAAAAGGCATTTAACTTGATTAAGGAGAAATTAACTAACGCACCTTTGCTTGCTTTGCCTGACTTTGCTAAAGCTTTTAAGATTGAGTGTGATGCTTCAGGAATAGGTATTGGAGCTGTTCTAATGCAAGAAGGACGTCCCATTGCATTTTTAGTGAGAAGATAAGTGGAGCAGCCTTGAATTATCCTACCTAGGACAAGGAGATGTATGCTTTGGTTAGGGCATTGGAAACTTGGCAACACTACCTTTGGCCGAAAGAATTCGTGATTCATACGGATCATGAGTCCTTGAAGCATTTAAAGGGGCAGCACAAGCTAAATAAGCGGCATGCCAAATGGGTGGAGTTTATAGAAACATTTCCTTATGTGATCAAGTACAAAAAAGTTAAGGAAAACGTGGTCGCTGATGCGTTGTCTAGAAGGTATGTTTTACTTTCTACACTGGATGCTCGAATGCTTGGTTTTGATTACATTAAAGAATTATATGTGGAAGATTCTGATATTGGCAATGTATTCAATGCATGTGAAAAGGTTGCATTTGGCAAGTTTTATAGGCATGATGGATTTTTGTTTAGAGAAACTAAATTATGTGTGCCTAAGAGTTCTTTGTGTGAATTGCTTGTTAGAGAAGCTCATGGAGGTGGTTTAATGGGACATTTTGGGCTGCAAAGACACTAGATGTTTTGCATGAACATTTCTTTTGGCCTCATATGAAACGTGATGTAGAAAGAGTTTGTGATAAATGCATTACATGTAGACATGCTA